>CP141140.1:52294177-52931530 GCA_035235625.1 Saururus chinensis
GGGAGAAATGAGGATGGGAGGGGAGGAAGGGAGGAAGGCGTGGGGTGCCAGAATCCGGTGGGGAAACCGGATTCCGACAACCCCTCCTCCTGCAGCTGCAAATGATAGGGGGGAATGGAAATAAGGGGAGGGGAAGAAGGGAGACGGGTGTTGTTACGTCCAAACTAAGATTATGAAGTAGTATAGTTTAGATTTCTTTTTTACTTGTCAACTATAGTAAACAAGGTCGATTTATAGGGAAAGCCTTGTATGACAAAGAAAACTATTACGAAGAGAATAGAATAGAGAAAGAAGGTAAAATAGAGAATAAGAAACAATCAAAGAGAAAGTGCTAAGGCATCAGAAATCCACTTGTAATAAATCTTTAATGTATATTTGATTCAAATGATAACTCAATTAAGATCAAATAAAAATTCATCTCAATCGAAAAAGTTATCTTTTAAAGAACTTTGAAATAGAACACTAGTAATTGATTATTTACTACGTGAAAACATTAAGTATATAATCACATGAAATTATAAGCATTCGGCGTGCCTTTCGTCAATGCTGAATCAAATAATTATATAGATTATAAACTCCTTAAATATAAAATATTAATTTAAAATGATAAAGAACTTACTTGAATCAAAGTATCCATTAAACATCAAGTACAAGCTTCATTCTTAACCTTAGCTTGAGAGCCTAGAAAGCCATTACAATAAAACTAAAAACAAAATTACAAAATCAAAGAAAAAATAGGGGAGGAGAGCTCCAAAGAGGGGGGAATCATGCCTCTACTACATCTACCCCTCTATTTATAGGAATAGAAGGGGTTACTTCAAAGAAGAAAATAAAATCATAACTCTGGATTGCATCCTGATTGATTGCCTGATTGGTTGCATCTTTGGCAATGATTGGATTCTAAATCAATCAAATAAATCAATAACTTATTTAGCAAATAAGTATCTTTGAATCTTCCTTTAGATATCTAACCAGCCTCATTGTCTTTCCTTATGTGTATCAATCATAACCAATGAAAATATTCTTCATATGCTGCCTCGGGTTAGTTTACTAGCTGTCCGTTTACATGCCAAATTCGACCCATAAATCTTCCGAATTTGGAATTACATCCTGAAATAACAAATGTAGCCACGGAAGTATTCTTTCTAATGCCACTAAAATTGTATCAATCCAAATTATACAGAGAAAGATATAGTCAAAATACTATGGCTGTGTTAATCTGTCCGAATCAGCTTCTTTCCTAATTTAGTTCTCTCGATGCAAATCTCAAATCTAACGGGTCCACAAGGTTGTGTTCGACCATTCCATGTATGTTTAGACCATTAAGAGCCTATTATTTACTTTTAAATAGCTTTGTGTAGTTAGGCTTCACTTCCTCTTTCAGTTGGATCCTGTTGAAGCCTGTTTAGACATGTAAACTCAATTAAGGTCCAGCTAACCTATTCAAAACATAAATAGCCGAAATAAGCAATGACTTAACACAAAATAGGATTGTAATTTGAAATTTTAAAACATTTTATTGAACATTATTTCAGTGCATCAAGGGGGGAAGGGAGGAGGGGTGTGGTGCCGGAATCTGGCGGGCAAAATTGGACAGCGGCAGCGGGGTTAGGGCAAGGGGAATGGAGGAGGGTGGGGGATGGGGAAAGGAGGAGGGTGGAGGCAGCTATGTCGGGACAGCGGTGGCAGGGTGGAGGCGCGACGAAGGCGGGGTGGAGGCATGGCAGAGGAGGGATGGAAGAATGGCGGAATCAGGGTGGAGGCGTGGCAGAGGCGGGGTGGAGACGCTACAGAGGAGGGGTGGAGGAACGGCGGAGGCTGAGGAGGGCTGTGGGATGGGAGAAGAAGCGTGCACAACAAGAGGGGGGTAGTGACTAAATACCAAGCAGGCGATTTCGCCTGTGCAGTATTTTAATTTCGCCCTCACTGGCGAACAAAAATTCCCCGCGCGAGCATACATTTTAGCGATGTTCCTTTTGAAATGCCGCTAAAACTTTCACAAATTGCGACATTTGGTAAATATTTGTGACGCATATTATGTGTTGCAAATGATATGGTGTTTTCTCTCTCCCTCCCCTCCTCTATCCCCCTTCCCCTCTCTCCCTCCCTTACCCTCTTCTCTCTCTCCCCTCTCTCTCTCTCTTCCCTCCCCTCTCTCTCTCTCTCCCTTTCTCTCTCTTCCCTCCCCTCTCTCTCTTCCCTATCCTCTCTTTTTCTCTTCCCTGTCCTCGCTCTCTCCACTCTCTCTCTTCCCTCCCCTCTCTCTCTCTTCCCTCTCTCTTCCCTATCCTCTCTCCACTCTCTCTCTATTTTAATTTTAGTTTTTTAAATTTTAAAAAAGCCATTAGTGACGTATAGTTGCATTCGTCGCTAATACTATAGTGTATTAGCAACGTATACACCTATACGTCGCTATATATGTTACTAATACACCAGTGTTAGCGACGTATACATGTCTACGTTGCTAATACTCTTCCCTCTCTCTCTCCCCTCCCCTCTCTTCCCTTTCCTCTCTCTTCCCTATCCTCTCTCTCTTCCCGCTCCTCTCTCTCTCTCTTCCCACTCTCCCCTCTCCTCTCTCTCTTCCCTCCCCTCTCTCTCTCTTCCCTCTCTCTCCTCACTCTCTCTATCTATTTTAGTTTAAATTTTTTTAAATTTAAAAAAGCCATTAGCGATATATAGTTGCATACCTCCCTAATACTATAGTGTATTAGCGATATATATAGTTATACATCGCTAATACACTAGTGTATTAGTGACGTATACATGTATACGTTGCTAATACTCTTCCCTCTCCTCTCTCTCTCTTCCCTCTCCTCTCTCTCTCTCTTCCCTCTCCTCTCTCTCCCTCTCTCCCTCTCTCCCCTCTCTCTCTCTTCCCTCTCTCTCCCCTTTCCTCTCTCTCCTCACTCTCTCTATCTATTTTAATTTTAATTTATTTAAAATTAAAAAAGTAATTAGCAACGTATAGTTGCATATGTCGCTAATATTATGGTGTATTAGCGACGCAGACAGCTATATGTCGCTAATACTCATCCCTCTCTCTTCCCTCCCCCTCTCTCTCCCCTCTCCTCTCTCTCTCCCCTCTCCTCTCTCTCTCTGTTTCCTCTCCTCTCCCTCTCTCTTCCCTCTCCTCTCTCTCTCTCTTCTCTCTCCTCTCTCTCTCTTCCCTCTCTCTCCCCTCTCCTCTCTCTTCCCTCCCCTCTCTCACTTCCCTCTCTCTCTTTCCTATCCTCTCTCTCCTCACTCACTCTCTCTATCTATTTTAATTTTATTTTTAAAAAAAATTAAAAAAGCCATTAGCGACGTATAGTTGCATACGTCGCTAATACTATAGTGTATTAGCAACGTATATAGCTACTATACATGTATTAGTGATGTGTACACATATACATTACTAATCCACTATAGTATTAGCGATGTAAACATGTATACGTCACTAATACTCTTCCCTCTCTCTCTCTTCCCTCTCCTCTCTCTCCCCTCTCTCTTCCCTCCCCTCTCTCTCTTCCCTCTCCTCTCTCTCCCCTCCCTCTCTCTCTCCCTCTCTCTTCCCTATCCTCTCTCTCCTCACTCTCTCTATCTATTTTAATTTTAATTTTTTTAAAATTAAAAAAAACCATTAGCGACGTATAGTTGTATACGTCACTAATACACCATAGTATTAGCGACATATAAATGTATGTGTCGCTAATACTCTTTTTTTAAATAAAAATAATATCCCCCCTCTCTCTCCTTCCCTCTCCTCTCTCTTTCTGTCTTCCCTAACTTCTCTCTCTCCCTCTCCCTAGCTCTCTCTCTTTCTCTCTCCCTCCCCCTTTCTCTCTCTCCTCTCACTCACTCTCTTTTATTATAAATTATATCTTAAAATTAATAAAAAAATTAAAATAAAATATAATATATTTTAAAAAAATTAATCCATTATTGACATTGCATTTTATTAAAATTTTAATATTTATTTATTATTTATACAAATAGTCAATATATAAGAAAATGTATTGTATTCTAAATGTTTTTAATTTTTTAAAAGTAATTATTTATTAATTAGCGACGTATGGTTAAAAGTGTCGCTATTAGTTCTAAATTTTAAATTTCTTATTTAAAATTTAAATTTATTAGAGATGTTTTCACACATGCATCACTATTGTTAAATCTATTAGCGACAAGTAAGAAAAGCGTCACTAATAGGTTTGAATTTTTTTTAAAAAAATAATAATATAACTATTAGCGATGCATAATATAAAGCGTCGCTAATATGTTTTGTATGAGCGATGAACAATTTTTTGCATCACTAACAGTGAAGTTTTTTGTGACGCTTTTTTATATGTTGTTATTATTAGTTTTTAGCGATGTTTATTGTTACGTCGCTAATAATACATTTTGTTGTAGTGAATGACTCTTTGAACTTTCAATGATTTTCTAAAATGATACAACATAGTACATTTAGAAAGTATTGTTAATCATGTCTCATGCAAGAGATATTGATGTAGGGAAAATATTGATCGAAAGCACTTCACTAGATGAATCTAGCTACATTTGTGCAACCTTCCTCTTTCACAAATTACTTAAGTAAACTCACAAAATAAAGGGGGGGAAAAAAGAGAAAAAGGTTTTTTCTTCTTTAACAATATTTAAAAAAAAATTATAGACAAAATCTTATACAAATCTGAGTGGCATAAACTATAAATAAAGGAGTCCAATTTATGACTAAATAAGAACTAACCAATTAAAATTAGAGAAAATAGACTTGAAAAAACCTAAATAAATAAAAACACACAAAATTAAGTCTCCTATTAAAGAAAAAAATTTAAAGAAGGAAATCCATAATAAACGATGTAATCCAAAACAAAATCCTAGTTTATCTCCGGACTATATGATTGATCTCTTGAAAGGGCCGATCAATTATTCATGTTTCTAGATGAACGATATTACTATCCAATTAATTGCTCACAAAACCCGATTGATCTTTCAAGTTTTTAGAACTATTCTTTGAAAGTTTTTTTGGCACAACAAGACAAAGAATGATGTGTTTCACATTAAATACATATGGCATACAAATGTTGCAAGGAAGTTTGAGAAGGTAAGCATTTGAATTGATCTTCCGAATAATTTCTAAAGGCCCAATCCTCCTTGCAGATAGTTTGTTACATTCCCTTGCTGAAATTTGGTCAAAATTCCAAGCCAATCTTTAGGCTTCTTCAAGCTAAAAAGGTCTTTATTGATTTGCTTCAATATCGAGTTTATTTGTAGGCTCATATAATTCATTTGTAGGCTCATACAATCTTCATAACTCTTCCCTGGTGAGAGAAAACTTGACATTGTGTTTTTAAAGGATGAATTGAGATCCAATGAATGCTCATAGTCTATTGTCCTATTCAAAACTTGTAAACCCTAAATAGCAAGAAGTGAAGACTTATGTATAGTAGCATCTTGGTTTGGAGGCTTTTGAAGTTTCAAATAGAATTCCATAATAACAAATAACATTTGCCCAGTGTCAACAGTGATAATATATTATATGTGTAGTAATCAACCCATGGCATTTCACACCTTAAAGTAAATGTCATGGACAAAACAAATATTCCAATAATGCCTCCTTGAACTCATAGATGATCTTATGCATATAGTAATAGTCAATGTTCAAGACAAAAAAACCAGTCTTGAAAAAATCACCAAGAGGGAAATTAATTTGATCATATCCATGAATATGATAACCTTAGGCAAAACTTTGCATTAAACAGCATGAATTCCACATAGTATTGTAAATATGCCCTATTCTTTTTTGCCTTCGGTATGAACAAGCTAGCCACTTCTCTTTGGGGAAAAACCAAACACTTCCTCAAGAATAAATTGTACCATATTAGGATCATTGTGAAACTTGTAAATGGGGTATTGTGACTGCAAAACCATGTCAGGCATGTCTTGGATAATTAACTTGTTGACAATATCCAGTTGGCGATTTATCCATCAGGCATGTATGTTCTTTCCTCAAATCATACAAAGTCGCTAAATCTTATTTACAACATATTTTTAAATTCCAACTTACAACATCCAGAGCAAGCATTATATCAAACATCAAGTGATCAGTTTGAATTTTCCTATTTTGGCAACACATATCAAGTACCCAAATTTGCATCATTATGGATAACTCAAATTTGATCATAATGCACCATACATAAAGTTAATTATCAAACTCTACTAACTCAAGGTACCTACAATCTTCAAAATTAATAAAATTAAAAATTCAATGAAGTTGTTATTACCAAAGCATGGAGATATTGGCTAAAACATATGTCATGTAGATATATTTTTGGTGGAGGGTCACTTACAATCCACTCCAATTCTTGTAGTAGGGAAAAATCATGGCACGGCTATGGATTTTCCAGTATAATGGATTTGAAAACAATAAAAGTACCATTGTGGTTCAGCATGAATATAATTTTGGTAACAACAACAGCTCTATTCCAGCCTTGCTCACAAAAACCACCTATCATCCCATAATTCAAATTCTGGTGCAAGTACATCACATGATAGGAGGGATATTAAAACCAAACCCCTCTTGCACAATGAGAGTAGAACTACATATTTCTTGACAGTCAAACGGATTAAATGGTGGGGGTCCTGCAGAGAAGGGAAAATCCTTCAGTTTTTTTTGGCAACATGAAGATCTTTGATTTTATCTTTGTGATTATGTGCAAAGATTTGTTTTTTTTGTTTTTTGCAGAGAAAGTGTAATTTCAAGAGGGTGCTTTGTGATTATGTGTAAACTAGCTGCGTTGATGTGAGATTTTCAAATGGGTGAGGTGAGGAGAAATTGACCAACATGGTGGTCCTTTTTCTTCCAAATGACTGAAGATGAATTTCAAGCCAAGTCATATAATCAACTCTTAAAAGCTGTCTTGATTATATCGAGTGTTAGGTATCTCTGTGATCAACTATTTTCATAGAAAACGATGGCTTTTACTAAGAAAGTGCCTTCTCTTCCTTGAGGTGCCTGAAATAACCGTTGCCGCTTCCCTTGGGGACATATCCAAACTTCTCATACAAGCATTAAATGCACTCTACTCCAGCTTTTTGGGCTAAATTTTGAATGAGTCTACTACGGTTGTGGCTTGCCTTTGCTGTTGATTATAAACCCTGAATATGGTTTTGTAGCTCAGGATTTGCCACATGTTAAAATACTTGGAAGCTGCTGGTTCAATTTCTCAGTTTTTTTCCCACAAACATGAGTGGGGTTATCTTCTTCTTGTGCACTTGAAATACTTAATACTGCTTCTTCAATTTTGTATATTTATTAGATTCAATTTTTACTGACATAATTGGGTCATCTGCTTCTTGTAGATTTGAAGATCTACGCACATAAATTTATTAGATACGTTTGATGAAGATCTTGTGAAATCTTAATTGAGTACATAAAAATGAACTTATTCTTATCAATTACTATAGTTTCATTAGCTGAACATTTGCTTGTGTTGTTCATTTGACTACTCATTGATCAACCTTTTCTTTTTGTTGACAGATCCTATTACCTCAATGGACGGTTAAAAGACTTGAAAATAGGTAAAATCACAATCTTATGTAAACAAATTCACTTGTCACGAAGCTATATATTATTTTTAGAGGGCGCCAACTTCCACAATCTATGTATGCAATTGGTATTTTTAATGTTCTCTAAGGATTTGGGTTGGTATTCGTAATTCTATACATGATATTGAACTTGTCCTTGTAAATAATAATATGGAGGCTATGTACACAACTACACATGTATATTAACTTTTTATAATTACACTCTTTTAAAATGGGGCAGGTACTTTGTGTTTTCAAGATGGCACAGGAGAAAGAGTGATATTAATTGGGTTCACGATACAAGGGTTGTTGGAAAACATAAGATGCAATGTAATTGGTGTAGGCATACGATTGGGGGGGAGGGGTCAGTATTATGATTACTTATATTTTCTAGCTTTTTGGAGGTATTGTGTTTGTTAACAAATTATAATTTTTTATATTTTATTATGCTTTAAAGGAAGTATTATAATGATATATTATTAGTAACAATATTTTTTTGTGTATCAAAGGTTCTGCACCTGTTTTGGCACGTACCAAGCATATCATCGATACATACCCATATCCATGATTATTGATAGTCTCATCAATATTCTCATTAATACTAATACGGCCTTCCATGCATATGTATTATCATAAAAGTAAGGTATGGAATATTGTACTAGAAAGCCTATTTCACATCCTAACAAGAATGATAATAAACTTCTATTATTCTAAAACTCAAATTCATGACAAAACATAAATAATTTTGACCAGTTAATATAGCACTACAACACAAAAGACTATTAGCGATGTATTTTGCGTAGCTAATAGTCCCCTAAACGTCACTAATGACTATTAGCGACGTATAATTAACGTTGCTAAAAGCGTCAAAAAAAGTACCGTTGCAATTGACTATTCACAACGCATGCCAAATACGTCGCTAATAGAAACCTTTTAGCGACACATACATATGCGTCGCTATTAATAAATAACTAGTGACGCATATGTATACCTTGCTAATTATTATTTAATAGCGACGTTTATCTTTTTGCGTTGCAAATGATATGTCATTAGCGATGCTTGCTTATGCGTCACTAATATAAAAACCATTTAAAAAAATTAAAAATTACTTATTAGAGACATTTAAATATAAGTGTCGCTAATAAGTCCTTATTAGAGACGCTATTACATACGTCGCTAATATAGAAATAATTTTTAAAAATTTAAAAATTACTTATCAGCCACATATATACGAAATTGTCACTAATAAGGACTTATTAACGACGCTTACTTATACGTTGTTAATAGAATTAAGTTTTTAAAAAATTTCAAAGCATAGCGAATATTATAATATTAAAAATTAAAATGCAATAGCGGCATGTTCAAAGCGTCATGATTACATATTAAAATCTTAAAAAATGATTTAGCGACGCTTTGGTATGCATCGGTAAAGATTAATTTTAAAAAAAAATGGTGCGCCACTAGGCCCACCGAGAAAGGGAGATGGTGACGGAGGGCGCTGGAATCAGGACCCCCAGCTCGAGGAGGGGGTGGGGGCTCAGCTGGGGGAGGGGGCCGGTAGGGGTTGGGGGGCAGCACAGGGGAGGGGAGGTAGCAAGGGAAGGGGGCAGCTGGGGGAGGGTGCAGTAGGGGTTGGGGGGCCAGCAAGAGGAGGGCCCTGCCGGCCTCAGGTCCCCATGGAAGGGGGGCGGAGCAGAGGGGAAAATGGGGACTAGGGGGGACTGGAGCAGAGGGGAAAATGGGGACTAGGGGGGACTGGAGCAGAGGGGAAAATGGGGACTAGGGGGGACTGGAGCAGAGGGGAAAATGGGGACTAGGGGGGACTGGAGCAGAGGGAGAGGAGGGACGAGGCAGGGCAGGGCAGAGAGGGGGACCGGAGAAGGGGGAGGGGGAGGGGGACTGGAGCTGGTGGGCGAGCAGTAAAAGATGGAGCCGCCCTGCCGGCCTCAGGTCCCCATGGAAGGGGGGGCGGAGCAGAGGGGAAAATGCAGCCTCGGGTCCCCATCGAAGGGGGGCGGAGCAGAGGGGAAAATGGGGACTAGGGGGGGACTGGAGCAGAGGGAGAGGAGGGACGAGGCAGGGCAGGGCAGAGAGGGGGGACCGGAGAAGGGGGAGGGGGAGGGGGGACTGGAGCTGGTGGGAGGGCAGTAAAAGACGGAGCCACCCTGCCGGCCTCAGGTCCCCATGGAAGGGGGGGGCGGAGCAGAGGGGAAAATGGGGACCGGGAGGGAAGAAGGGGAGCAGAGGGGGTGGGGGCCAGAGGACGGCAGGCCATGGGTGGCAAGGGCGGCAGGCAGCACATCGGAGCAAAAGAAGGAGGACCGGAAGGGGGTGGGTGGCTAGAGGACGGTGGGCCATGGGCTGAGGGCAGCAAGGTCGAGAGGCGGCGAGCGGCAGTGGCGAGGCGAAGGATGGGGCAGATTAGTTATAAGTAGCGGGAGGAATTTCGCCCCCGGAAATAAAAAATTATTAGCAACGCTCCTTATTAGCGTCACTATTAGTAATATTTAAGCGACGTAAAAAATTATATGTCGCTACTTAATACTATATTTAGCGACGCTTATATAAAAGCGTTGCTAAAATAGTTTTTTATTATTTTTCTCTCCTCACTCTCTCTCTCTCCACTACTCATTCACTCTCTCCCCTCATTCCCTCTCCCCTCCTCTCTCTCTCTCCCTTCTTGCCCTCTCTCTCCTCTCTCCTCTCTCCTCTCTCTCTCCTCCCACCCTCCCCCTCTCTTTCCTCTCTCTCCTCCCTCCTCTCCCTCCTCTCCTCCCTCCCCTCTCTCCCTCCTTTCATCTCGCTCTCTCCTCTCTCTATACCTTTCCTCTCTCTCTCCATCTCTCTCTACCTCTCCTCTCTCTTCTCTCTCTCCTCCCTCCCTCCCCTTCTCTTTCCTCTCTCTCCTCCCTCCTCTCCTCCCCCTCTTTCTCCTCCCTCCCCCTCTTTCTCTACTCCCTCCCCCTCTCTCTCTTTCATTGATTTTTTTATTAAAAAAGAGGTAGTAGCGACGCATAGAGGCAAACATCGCTACTATTATTAGGTAGTAGTGACGCTTAGAGCTAAGCTTCGCTACTACCTTTTTTAAATTTTTTATGTTTTTTTAAAATAATTTATAAATAAAAAAATATCTCCCTCTCACTCCTCCCTCCCCCTCTATCTCCTCTCTCTCTCTCTCTCCTCCCTCCCCTCTTCTCCTCCCTTCTCTCTCTCTTCTCATTTCTTTCCTCTCCTCCCTCCTCTCTCTTTCCACCCTCTCTCTCTCTTCTCCTCTCTCTCCTCTCCTCCCTCCCCTCTCTCTCCTCTCTCTACCTCTCCTATCTCTCCCTCTCCTCTCTCTCCTCCCTCCCCCCTCTCTCTTCTCTATCTCTCTATCTCTCCCTCCCCCCTCTCACTTTCATTAAATTTTTTATTAAAAAAAGAGGTAGTAGCAACGCATAGAGCCAGGTAGTAGCGACACTTAGAGCTAAGCGTCGCCACTACCGCTTTTTTTATTTTTTATATATTTTTAAAATAATTTATAATTAAAAAAATATCCCTCTCACTCCTCCCACCCCCTCTATCTCCTCTCTCTCCTCCCTTCTCTCTCTCCTCTCTCTACCTCTCCTCCCACCCCCTCTCTCTCTTTCATTGAATTTTTTATTGAAAAAAGGGTAGTAACGACGTATAGAGCTATGCATCACTACTACCTCTTTTTTAAATTTTTTATATTTTTGTAAAATAATTTATAATTAAAAAAATTTCTCCCTCTCACTCCTCCCTCCCCCTCTCTCTCCTCTCTCTTCTCCTCTCCTCCCTCCTCTCTCTTCTCCTCTCTCTCCTCTCCTCCCTCCCCTCTCTCTCCTCTCTGTCCCTCTCCTCTCTCTCTCTCCTCCCTCTCTCTCTTCCCTCTCTCTGATCTCTCTCTCTCCTCTCTCTCTCTTCCCTCTCCTCTCTCTCTCCTCTCTCTCTTCTCTCTCCTCTCTCTCTTCTCTCTCCTCTCTCTTTCTCTTCCCTCCCCACTCTCTCTCTCTCTCTTCCCTCTGCTCTCTCTCTCTTCCCTCTCCTCTCTCTCTCTTCCCTCTGCTCTCTCTCCTCTCTCTCTCTCTTCCCTCTCCTCTCTCTCCTCTCTCTCTCTTCCCTCTCCTCTCTCTCTTTTCCCTCTCCTTTCTCTTCCCTCTCTCCTCTCCCCTCTCCTTCCACTCTCTCCCCTCCTCTCTCTCCCTTCCTCTCTCTCCCCTCCTCGCCTCTGTCTCCTCCCCCTTTCTCTCCCTCCCTCCTCTCTCTTCACTCTATCTCTTTTATTATAAATTATATATTATAATTAATAAAAAATAAAAAATAAAATGTATTATATTTCAAAACATTTAATCAATTGTTGACACTACCTTCTGTTAAAAATTTAATATTTATTTATTATTTAAACAAATAGTCAATATTGAAGAAAACATATTATAGTTAAAAAGTTATTTTAAATGTTTTCATTTTTTTAAATAATTATTCATTAATTAGCGACGCATGCTGAAAAGCATTGCTATTAGTTCTTAATTTTAAATTTCTTATTTAAAATTGAGAATTATTAGCAACGCTTTTTCACAAACGTCACTATTGTTAAAACTAGTAGCACCGTTTTTAAAAAACGTTGTTAATAGTTTTGAATTTTTAAAAAAAATTAATGTGTGTGTGTGTGTGTGTATATATATATATATATATCTTTTATTGACGCTTGTTAAAGCATTATTAGCGATGCATAAATTAAAATGTTGCTTATATTGTTGGTATTAGCGACGCTTAAATTTATGTGTCGCTAATAGACCACTATTAGCTACGCTTAAAATTAAGTGTTGCTAATAGTGGGGGGTTTTGCAATGTTTTTTTATATGTCGCTATTATTACTATTTAACGACGCTTAGTGTTGCGTCGCTAATAAAAGCATGACTAATAGTACATTTTGTTGTAGTGTAGATCTACTTAGTCTTGCATTTAAGAAACTCATGTGTAGTTTTGTCAAAAAAAATTCATGAGATCATTGACTGATTATCCAAATACAAAATTGTTAAAAGGTGGAGAAGCATTTCTGATGAAAGGATGCCTAAGATATTTGAATACCAAGCGTTTTCATGAACCACAATATTGAAAACAGATTGGCACATAAATTCGGGATTAACCACAATACCAATCCATTTCAGAATATACATAATTTCATAATCACCAGGGTGTGACAAGAGGTGCATTCAAATATTCCAAATAATGATCGTGTAATTATTCTACAAATTCTGATTCAGGAGAAGATAGTGACTACTCCTGAAAGGTAGATATCAATATGTAAGGATAACCTTGAAGTGAGAAAGATACAGTCGACACTCAATACAGATGTCGAAGAGACTAAATTAGTCATTTGAACCGTGAGCATTTGCCCTGACATATTGGATTTTATTAAATCAATGATATTGATACAAGGATCATAACTTTTGCTTGATAAAGAGAAAAATGGATTTCGGTTTGCCGATCTATTTATTTTTTATACATCAGGGGTTGATTTGGGTTGATGGCTGTAGAACTCTTGATTCACATGTGTTTTATAGTTAAATTAAGAAGTAGACCAAGAGATAGTACTTATACTGGTATGGATGTTGATTTGATAATTCGCTGATTTTGAATGCTGAAAAAGGGATTTGCTTCATATATATCTACAATATTAGGATCATACGTGCAGAATAATAGAGATGGAATCAGTACCTCGTAAGAATAATAATTAATTTTGAAAAATTATCAGTATTTATGTATCACAAGTGGTAAGTAGAAATCCAGAACTCACCAACGTATACGAATGAAGAAAAATTCTGAAGTCCAACAGCCTGGTCAGACCAATTTGTATCACCACCACCGGTTCCAATATTACTGTAGATTTAAGAAACCATCAATTTTTACTACTTAGCACAGTTTCACATTTAACATTCTACAAAAAAGAGCAGATTAGGGCGACATCAAAGACAAAAGGATATCCTCCTCTTAAAATCTGTGATCAAATAAATATGAATAACCCATATTGAAGGCCAGAAAAAACAGTTAAACAAAGTCCTGTTGAAAATCCGTTATCAAATTGAAAGACAAGCCAGATACAAAATCGAAGAGCAGACGAAACACCTCCAAGGACTTCCAGGTCAAAAGTAAGCTTTCTCCGAAGATACATGTTTAGGATCCCTTCTCAACATGTTAATTGGCATAATGTTGAACAAAATGGAAATGGGAAAGAGGGAAGTTGGGCGATAACAACCAGAATCCAATCGAGATAAAAAACTCAAGCCAAAATCCTGATCAGCCAGGCTCTCAAGGATCAAATCAAGGCAGAAACAAAGACGCATAGCCTGTTATAAAGAAAGGACACGTCAAATACATGCACCATATACAAGGTCAGAAAATTATAATCGAAACTAAATTCCTAAGATCTGTCAAGAGTCCCATTGCAACAAAAAGGAAGGTTGACAACGTTGTGGAAGTTCAAAAGGCAACATAGACAATCAGTCTTAACCAGAAGCCAACGGTGACCATGGAACACAAACCAAAAAAAGGACAGTCAAAACGATAAAAGTTACATGCAGGAACAAATTGATCAAGCAGCTTAATCTTTCGCCGAAATTGTGAAGTCGAATTCTTCTATAGATTAAGCAATCAGAACTCGGCAGAGTTTCTTGAATCTGTGCAGGTTTCGATGTTGGCTAGATATAGCCGGAGATTTTTTTTGGCTTCTTCAGTCAATATTCAAAAACTCAAATAGGTTCAAACCAACGAAGTCTTAGGGTCTGTTTGGATTGGTGGAAAGCGGAGGAAAGGAAAAGAAATGAATCTTTTTAAAATCTCTCAGTTTTTACTATTTGGTGCAATGTAGAAAAAGAAATGAATCTTTTTAAAATCTCTCAGTTTTTACTATTTGGTGCAATGTAGAAAGAGAAACTAAAGTGAAAGTAAGAGAAAATAGATGAAAATTTGGCCCAAAAATTTTCTACCCATCAACCCATAGATTTTAGGAGAAAATCATTCTACTAAACACTTATGTCTTACTGCTATTACTACCACCACCACTGTCATTGCCGCCGCCACCATCACCACCTCTACCACCACCGATGTTACCACTACCACCATTGCCACCACCACCGTCACTGCCACCACTGTCTCTGCCACCACCTTTTCCACCGTCACTACCACTATCGCCGCCACTACCACCACCATCGTCACCAACGCTACTACCACCACCACTACCACCAATGTCCCCACCACTACCACCAATGTCACCACCACCACCATCGCCACCGCCGCTGCTCCTGCCACCACCACCAATGTCACCACCACCACCACTACTATTGCCACTACCACCGCCACTGCTACCACTGCCGCCACCACTACAACTGTCACAACCACCACCACCGACACCACTACCACCGCTGTTACCACCACTGCCACTACTACCACCGCTGCCACCACTACCGCCACTGCCACCACCACCACTGCCACCACCGCCACTACCGTCGCTACCACCACCACTACAACCGCCATAACCACCACCACCGTCACCACTACTTCCACCGCTACCACCACAGCCGCTACCACTACTATTACTGTCAATTTTCTCTAACATCATTTATGTAACCAAACACTGGAAATTATTTAAGAATCTCCTACTTTCTCTTTCACCTAGATTTAATTTCTCTTTCTCTTTCCCTTTCTCCCTGTTTCCACCAATCCAAACAGACCCTTAGTGTGTGTTTGGCAACCTTAATTTAAATTTTGATGTATGATTATTAAATTTTCTCATTGTAAATTATAGAATAAGTGAGATTTGTATTTAAAAATTAGTGTTAGAGAATTATGTAATTTAAGGAATGAGATTTGTATTTAAATCTTACTTGGGTGGGATTTATAAAATAACATAATTGACCATGTAATTTTTATTTGTCCCCTTTTTAGTTATAAAGCAAATCACATAATTTGAGGTGTGATTAATTTGGGACAAAATTAAATCCTACCTCAAAATAACGAGAAATTTTTCAATGTACGTCGCACACCGTGCTGACCGTGTATTACATCATTTATAAAACGATTCATTAACATTTATAACCGTTTGCTGCCCTGATGTCTTATAATTATGTTAATGAGTCATGCATTGAATGGTGAAATACACGGTCAGCAGGGTGTGCGACACGCACTCAATAATTTCTCTAAAATAACGTGGCCTAAATCACACTCATTTGTAAATCACATGGACAAATCCCGCAACCGCAACCTTAAAGTGTTAAAGTGCAATTTCTTTCAAGGGAGAGAGTAACAATTTTTATATAGAATGAGAGAGAAAAAAATATTTTTAAACTATGCGGGTATATTTACCAAGGGTGTGTATTTTTTAAATTATCCAAAAGCTACCCCCCTTTTCGTCCTCCATTTGAGAATAATAGAATAAGAAAAAAAAAATATTTTTTTGATGTTAAGATTCATACGTCAAAACACTACTTCATCTCCACACCATTGATAAGTGGAGCCCACTTTTATAAGTTTCACTCATCAATAGTGTGAGAAAGATGAAGTAGCATTTTGACGTGAGAATCATCACGTCAAAATAGCACTACTCTAAGAAAAAAACCTAAACTACCCTGCCCAACAATTGGCCACTTTGAGACCAACAAGATGACATGGCATGGCCGTCCTATCCCTGTTTCCCACCCATTCCCTCTTTCTTGGCCAGCCCATTGGGCATGTGCGAATGTGGCTCGACACACCTCTCCTCATCATTTCACATCTCCAAACCCACTGCACCAAAAAGACGATGAAACCAATTTTCCCTTCCCCTTCCTCTCCCCTACTCACCCTGCCATTTCCAGTGGCCTTGTTGCTCCTTTACTCCTCCATCAAAGCCCTCTCCCCTCCAGTCCACACCATTTCTTACTTAAGAAGATTGTGAAAGCATCCCCAGAGGCAAGGGGAAAACGTCCAGCAAAACCTCTAGCAAGCAATTGAAAGCACAGAAGTGAACAAGACATAGCCAAGTTAGTAACAATGACGTCCTTTTTATTTTTTAATTTTTTTTTAGATATGGGCATTTGGGTGTTTTTGGTTTATGTTGTTACACTATGAATTTTTAAATTTATTTTTATAATCCAATCAGTGAAAATATATTTTTTAAAACTTTTTTTATCAACATTCAATAAGTAATCTCATGGTATGAGCTGATATTTTTTTATCATACAAGTACTTAAATTAGAGTACAATAATAATTCAAGTCAAATCTTATTTTAAATTGAACAAGGGTCATACTTGAGTAAGGCTGCAAAAAAAAAGGGAACCGAATTGAGCTGGGTAGAACCGAAATAAATTAGTTGGTTTGGTTTAGTTCCAAATTTGGTTCCAGTTTGGTCCAAATTCGATGTATTTTCGGTTCAGTTCAATTCCAACTTATAAAAAACTGAAACCGACCTAATATCTTTTTTTATTTTTTATTTAAAATCTAATCTCAACCGTTCATTTGAGTGAACGATCAAGATAAACTCTCCTCTTGTTAACCCTAACCCCCCTCCCTTCCAGAGCACTTCCACTCTCCCATATACCTTTTGGCAGCGCCCACCCACTTGTTGTCCCCCTTCTCATCTATGTTGTCCCATCTGGCCTCTCCACCACCTCCTCTCCCCCCTCTAGCCCGCTTGTGCTCTGCCCTCCACCACCTCCTCTCTTGCTTCTCCAACGCCATCCTGCCATGATGCCACCACCTTCGCCCTCCACATGGTCAAGTAGTCATCGAGGTTCTTCTCATATTTTGGAACTTTTGTTGGTTAGCCACCACTCTATTTGGTTGTGACCAGAGTGGGAAAGGAACCCTAGAGGCTGTTTGTTACTGTCCATTCCCTCTCGATCGGGTATGGACCATTCTACCGTAGGTGCATGAAGTGCAGCAGGACAACTTGACAATGGACAAAGGGGAGTCTAGGATGTTGTTGTGTGCTGAAAATGGTCTTGGGGGGGAGGGGGGGGAGGCTAAGTCATAGGGTTGTTTAGGGTTTATTAATTAATTATTAGAGAGTTAATTATTATTTCTATTAAATAATATTTAGTGGGCTTTTAAGCTTTTGTTAGTAAGCCCAGTAGCTAGTCTATTTAAATATAATAGTTGTGCCTTAATAGGAATTATAGAATAATTAATCTTTTGTCTAATTATCTTGTCCTCTCCCCTATCTCCCCTTCCTTTTCGGCAGCCATGCCGCTCTTTCTTCTTTTTCCCGGCCGTCTTGCGCTACTCCCTTTTTGTTACCAAGCTACCAAGCTGTTGTAGACACCGGTCTACAACATTGATATCAGAGATACTAGGTGACGAGTACCACGTGCATGGCCGCAATCCCTAGACCTCCCACCACCGCCCTTGCCGGTTCCAACCAACTTTGTAATAGCACCACCTCAGTCCATGACTGACCAACGTTAGATTGATCCACCATTATGCTCTCTGCGCTAAGGAGATGATCAGTTCCCTTCAACCAGTAGCCCCACCGCCCAGTCCAACTGGCAACTGCTCAACCACCGAAGTTGAAGGGTACTGGCATAAGAGAGGAAATGTCTCTGAAGGAGAAGAAGACTCCACCACCGTTGCGGATGCCACATGTACGTCCACCACTGCTGCCGAATCCGCCAGCCACCAAGCAGGCCGAAGCTTGTCCACTGCCGTGGCTTCAACATACATCCAAGAACCAAAGGGGCATCACCCCATCTTCTATTGCGTTATACAGCTACGACCAATGGGGCCCTCTGCCTCTGCCCCTGCCCCTGTTTCTGCCACCTTACTGGTGTGCTCGGTCGTGGTGGGTCTTTGATTAAGAGAAAAATGTGCAGTGGGAAGATGATGGCACATCAAAGAAGAAGATGGAAGCGGCTAAACTCCCGGAGGAGCGGTTCGGTGTGGCCATGGCTACCTCTCAGTGGCCCATCCTCCTCTAGTGGGCACCCACACATCTCCACCGTCATGGCTTCATCGTCCTTCCTCTGTCCGATTGCTTGATAAGTACACGCCAGCAGCAAAGCCTCCAAAGTTGGGGCCTTTCCAGCAGTCGCCCCATCGCCTGCACCCCGGCCTCCTCCTCTGCCGTCACCGGATCACTTCCATCCCCGAACAAGGCCACGGTACCCCCATCCTCAAAGAGGTGGCGTTGCTGCAAGGCGCACCAGCGATGAGCCTCCATCTCGACAGCAAGCAGCCTCTCGCGCAGGTTCTGGCCGAACGGAAATTTTGCTGGGATTTCGATCACTGCCACGGCTTGTCTGCAAAAAAATTCACCGGATTGTTCGCACTGGAAATTTTGGCAATGACGACTCCATCTTTGCCTTGGCCAGCCATTTCTCCGGATATCTCATGCGATCTCCTCCATTGGTGCTGAGCTTTGGAATAGTGTCAATCCAGCTTTGCCCAACAAAGGATATGAGCCATGATTCTGGAGTTTTGTATTGGGCCACCCACTTCATAGGACCTACTGGGCCCCTTCTCCCACAGGTCCGTCCGCCTACAGATTTCAGCCGCAAGCATCATCCATGATATATCTTCTGTTGTCCTCTTATCTTCCTTATATGGAAGCCAATAGAGATCCAACAACCGTTTCTTACAATCTCGCCTTCACCCTAACAAAGACAGCTGAATATTATGTTGATGCTCCTTTCCGCTATGGCGGACCTCTCTACTAGAAATTTATGGGATGTGAATGAGAACAAATCTCCACATCAAAGGACACCCTCTAGTCCCTATGGCGACCCCCTAAACATGTCTAGTTGCCTAGTAATACTATTTTTTTAATACAGCTAAGGTCTTAAAACAACTTTAACCCTATGTATAGATATTATGTATATAGATATAGTAAGTTGGATGGTTAAATAAGTACTATATAATAACAATATACATAATTACACTACATTATCACAAAATAAACTCAGCTATCATACTCAATAGTAATCATCATCCCTACATATAAGTAGAATAAGTAAAATATTCATAAATATTTTTTCATAATTTCAAATATCATAATGTGACCTCACTTAGTAGTCATTTGCTCTAAAAGTATAAGTCATAAAGTTCTTTATAACACGGTAGTTTTGTCTAGGAGTACAACTTTTTCTCACTAAATCATGAACTACTTATAATCAAACCTCAAATATTTTGAGGCTTGCCCGCTCCATCAACTTCAAGAAGTTAAGACCTACGGGAGCTTATGAAGTCAAGTGGTTAAAATCTTGACTTTTATAATCATTAGAACCTCATGTATTGCACTATGCAAGAATAATTATCTTTTAAAGCTCTAGCCCATTCGAATACATTTAATGGGCAAACGAAGTGATTCTACAAACTCTCATTCTTAGAGAGCCAGAAGACGGTCCTATTTTATGTCATACTCTTTTCATCTATATAGCTAAAGACTCAATTGAGGAACCATATCGACACAAAGATCCTTTGTCCTTAAGTACCTCTATATAATAGTCTCAGGGCAAGATCTATTACAATGATTTCCACACACACGAGGGTACATATACCTATACATCATTAATCAAAACATCACATACAATTGCATATTATGCATTTAATATTGTGCTATTATGTCTCATAATGTTATAACCCGTATTTTTATGTTGGGCCCAAAAGTGAGTTATAGGCCCATCAACCATCTTTCATAATGTCGTCCCATTATGAACTTGATTAGTTCAAAAGAGCCTTAAGGTATTTGATAGGGCTTGGAGAGACAAATGTATCGAGCCTAAGTGCACGTAAATCGGAAGCCTGGATTGTAGACTATGGCCTCAAAAAGTGTGTTAGGGCTGGCCCCACTTTCATTTTGCAAGATAACATATCCTTATGTGATATTGTTTCATAGGGCTCATCGATACGAATCTAACGATACCAAGAATACGCGATTTTGAGTTTGGGGTAGGGAGATCACTATTTAAAAATCAAATTTTGAATTTCAAATAAGGACGAAGAGGGAAAAAAGAAAAATATTATTTTTGTGTCAGGGTCGTGTCAAGTGCTAACACAAGCAAGGCGCATCAATTGAACCAGGGCTGATGCATTGCATGTGGCGCGACATGGCCGCATCGGGCTCACGTATGCTTGCGCCCTCTCCTCTCTCTCCTCTCTCTGCTTCCTCTCCTCTCTCTCCTCTCGCTCTCCTCTTTCTCACTCCTCTCCTCTCTTTTCTCTCTCCTCTCTTATCTTTCTCTCTCCCTCCCTCTCTCTCCTTCTCTCTCTCACACATGTCAAAGTGAGCCCCGGCTATGAGGAGAGGGGAGAGAGAAAAGGAATTTTATTTTAATTTTTATTATATATTTTATTTTAAAAATAAAATAAAATATATTAGCAACACATATTCCTATGCATAGAAAATACCCAGGATATAGTAGGTGTTGGTACAGGCCCATTGGAGCCCGGAAGGTGGATGGGCCAGCCCACTCCCTCCTATTAATTTTTTCAAGCATACATATGAATAGGAGAAGAAATTGATTGATTTTATCTTGACCCATGGGTTTATTTTATATGTATTACATAAATAATGTAAAGTAGTTTTCACAATTTTATATAAAGTATCATTTTCATCAGCATAGGACTCATGTTGTATGTATACCATCAATTAAAATTTATATACCTTCTAATCTAACCCTATGATCCATTATAGCTCCTAAATAAACAATTAAAAGGATAGGAGACCAATATTTATTAAATTTTATTTCCATTTCCTTTACAACATATGCAAATGCTTCAACCTTATTATATTGTGCAAATGCATCAGTTATGTCATTCAAGTGGCTTAGAATTAAACAAAAAGTAAATAGTAAACTCCAAATAAATTTCTAGTAATATAATAAAAAAATTAAAAAAATTATCAAACAAATAGATATTGTAAAATTACCTTCATTAAGTCCTAAATGAGGTAATTTTTTTGTGCCCAACATAGAATTAAATTTTTAAATCCTACACAAGATTTTAACATTAAATATGTGCCTTTCACCTATGGTGAACATCTAATTAAAATTTTGTATATTTCTTAACATGCAATCTACATAATAATTTAAATTCTTGTAATCTACAAGGTGAAGAGGTGATATGTAACAAAGTATTTTAAATTCATTGAATATAAGGTTTTACTATATTTAAACCATCTTGAACAAATAAATTAGTTATGTGACATGCATATCTAACATGAAATATATTTTATTCAATTAGACCAATGTGATGACGATGAGATTATAAAAGTTCTACTGCTAAATTATTATTAGATGTATTATCTAAAGTAATAGACATAATTTTATCTTTAATTGAGTATTCATCTAAAACATACATCCATGATCTTTCATTAATGGAAGCATTGTGAGGATATTCTAAAATATTAAAATATATTATTCTCTTATTTAATATCCATGATTCATTTATAAAATGAGCAGTAATACATGCATAGCCGATATCTTGGATACTAGTCCAAATATCGAAAGTTAGAGCAATCTTACCCATAATTATTTGTAAGGTTTTCATAAGCTTTATTTTGTACTCCTTGTGTAGCTTTAAAATGTCTCTCATTAATGTATCGCGCCAAATTTTGTTAAAGACCAGGTTAAGAGAAGTCTTCACGTACATCTCAAACTTAGCCTTTAGAAAGAGAAGGGATGCACAACATACTTTAGGAGTTTCCTCTTATTTGCATCTTGATTAAAAGAAAAATACTAAGAGAGGTAGAAGAGACGGTCATGGAACTTAACTATGCTTATTTCGAGTCCTTCGGTCTATGTTTGGTAGAATATAATTTAGTATGGAAAAGAAGATGACTTGTACTCCCTCCTCCCTCAGTTCTCATTCTTATAATATTTTTACAATAATTGCATTCGGCTTTGAGGATGAACTTACTGAAGTTGTTAGGGTCGTCCACCCTAATTTTATTCATATAGCTCCACACCATAGAAGGGTGCTGCTTCTTTTTCTCCTGACCATCAAAGGTATTTGTGGAATTTCTTCATAGTTGGCTTTTTTTATGTCAAGAATTCCTCCTTTAGAAAAATTAACGGTTGAACTTAGGAGGGCAACCGAGGAGGAGATATTGTAGGTTAATTGGGATGTCATATTCTTTAAAACAAAAAAAATTAGTAAGAGAAATAAGATGTAAACTAAACTGAAAATTAAATTATTAAATCAAATTTACTTATATTGATGCATGAGAGTTTATACTTGAGTTGTCAGTTGCCCGCTTGCTAGAGGAGAAGAAAGCTTGAAAATTAAAAACTTGAGTCTTGATGATTGAGAGTGGGAATGTTTAATTTTAATTAAAAAATAAAAAATTAAATAATTAAGAGCTTGAGACTTGAGTGTATGGGATGAGAGGAGAAAGAGAGACTTAGATGGCATAGGGAAGGTGAAGAGAAGGTTAAATACTCCCCCCTAATTATAATTTTTTAAATGTGATAATTACTTTTTTATCTTTAAATATGATCAATATTTAATTGTTATTGGGGTTAGAATTGTATTTATGTGAGAAGGGTGGCAATTTTGTAAACATAAGGTTATTTTAATTATTATTTTTAAAAGAGGGGCCAATGCCCCCAATGTCAAAGATGTTGGGGGCATTGCCCCCAACACAATAGAGCACATGCCCCAATGAAAGTCATTGGGTGTTGGGCCAGGCAAGCCAGCCTACAGGCCTACCTAGCTCGGTCCTCCTCTTTAAGATCCTCGATATTAGTAACGCATATTCCTATATGTTGTAATACCTTTTAATTTAATTTATTTTTATTATTTTAAAATATAATTTATAATAAAAAAATCTTAATTAAATACTCATGCTCACTCCTCTCACTCTCTGTCCCCTCTCCTCTCTCTATTTTCTCTCCTCTCTCTTCTCTCTCACATGCATAAGCATTAGCCCCAACTCTAAGGAGAAAATGTGAGAGAGTTGGGAATTTAATTTTAACAAAATAAAATAAAATAAAATGTATTGGCGATGCATATTCAAATGTGTCACAAATATCTTTTATTTTATTTTATTTTTTAAATAATATAACGTATATTAAAATTTTCAAAAAAATTGAAATTAAATTCTTATCCTTGGCCCATCTTGTCCTCCTCCACCAGAGTCTGACAACCCTCTGCTTGCCCTATTTTGGTTCATGTCAAATTTCTTATATTTATATATATTTTATTTCTCTCTCCCTCTCTCGCTTCTCTCTCTTCTTTCTTTTATCTCCTCTCTTTCTCCCTCTTCTCTCTCTCTTCTCTCTCCTCTCCACTCTCTCCCCTCCCTCCCTCTTTCTCTCCATTTCTCTGTCCTCCTCTCTCTTTCACGTACATCAGCGTGAGCCCTAGCTCTAAGGAAGAGAAGGACAAGAATAGGGAAATTTAATTTTAATTATTGAGGTTTTTTATTATATATTATATTTTAAAAATAATAAAATAAAATAAATATATTTACAACGCATAGGATTGTGTCACAAATATTTAAGGTATTTGGGACATATATGAGTATGCATCTCCAATATCTAGGGTATATGCAATGTATATTCTTATGCATTCCTTATACCTTTTATTTTTTTATTTTTAATAATATAATATATAATAAAAAATTTAAAATTAAAACCAAATTCTCATGTAGCT
Organism: Saururus chinensis; assembly: GCA_035235625.1. Classification (NCBI taxonomy): domain Eukaryota; kingdom Viridiplantae; phylum Streptophyta; class Magnoliopsida; order Piperales; family Saururaceae; genus Saururus; species Saururus chinensis. The sequence goes on from CP141140.1 coordinate 52,318,365, forward strand.
CCACTCTCCTCCTCCCGCCGGAGTCTGGCGACCTTCCCGTTCACATTATTTTGGTCCACATCGAATTTCTTATATTCATGTCTTCTATGTCTCTCTCTTCGCTTTCTCTCTCTGCCTTTGTCCCTCTCTCTTATCTCTCACTCTCACAGTCTCACACTCTCTCTATCTTCTTTCTTCTCTTTCTCTTTCTCTTTCCCTCTCTCTTCTCTCTCTTCCTTCTCTCTTTCACATATGTCAACGTGAGCCCCAACTCTAAAGAGGAGAAGGAAGAAAATAAGAAAAATTAATTTAAATTTTTGGTATTTATTTATTATATATTATGTATTTTAAAAAATAAATATATTATAAAATATAATATAATTATGACACTTCATAATAAGCATCGCAAATAAAATAAGTTTTAAAAAATTACTCTTTGCAATGCAAATAGTTCTAAATAAAAAAACCTATTACTATTTGCAACATTTTTTAAAGTGTCGCAATAGTAAAAAAAAATTAAAAATTATTTTATTTCTGATGCTTATTATCAAGCATCACAAATAGTACTACTATTTACAATACTTTTTACAACATTGCAGCTATTTATTTTTTGCAACACTTATTTATGCATCCTAAAAAGTAATTTTTAACGATGCCTTTTATTATGTCCCTAATAGTGCTTTTTATTATAGTGTGGTATATGTTCTTTTTGTTTGAATGTTGAAGGAGTTCAATTTGGTAGTTTTGAGACTTACTTTGCGACACGAAAAAAATTCTTGATTCTCAGAGACTCTAGTTGACCATGAACTTGGTCAGGCTGTTAAGATCATATATATTGTGTTCAATTTTTGCTGCTTGATTGCTATATTTATGATTTAGTAGAGTTGTACTCTTGAACCATATTTTTATATATATATTTCATGTGCAATGCTAAAGTTTGTTGGTTGTTTTAGGTACCATGTTCCATGTTTTTATGATTGTTACACAAACATGTTTTTGGTTTCATTTCAATTCTGTTTTGATGCATGAGGTGGTACGTGTTTTTTAGCATGTTTGTGTTTTGATACTCAGTTTCGGTCAATTTAATGTCCCAAAAAATGCAAAATTGTTTGAGGGGTGTGTTTTAACGGGGTTCAATGTGTTTTGATAGGGTGATGCGATTTGTTTCAGTGGTTTTCCGATGTTTTTCGGTGGTTTTGATAGGACGGTGGTTTTGGTGTAAAATTCCATGGACTTGTTTATATCTTACTTTTCATATGTACTTTCGATGCTTTGATTTTTTTTTGGTAATAATATTTCAAATTAAGTTTCTGTGGCTAATAATTGACATGATGACAATATTTTTATTTGATGCATGGTCTTCCTACCCTGAATAGTAGATGTTTGACCCACAAGATGGGGCTATTGAGCAAAGCACTGCCCGCTGATGTGGTGTCCACGGTGGATAGGACACCCTTTTGCCATTTTCTTGGGACTCCTCAAGACCGTCCTCTTGCCGCGAGCTATTGGGGGCATGATGATATGCCACCGCCGTAGCCCAACCTTCAAGGTCGGTGGCCAGTCTGAGGCAACCGGACCGCAAACCACCACCACAAGAGCAACTGGAGACCCAATACTCCAACATCACGGAATGCCTATTTGGCGAGTCCGACATCCAGGTGGTGGATGCCGTGGATGCGCTATGATACTGTCTAAGATAAACGAAGCAAGTTTGGCAGCACAGGATAAACTGAAGTGTGCACTCCTATAAGTTGTATTGGCCTTTCTGCTACCCTCCTCTAAGACTGTTGACTTAAAGCATTGGGTCATGGTCGATGATATCAAAGGCTTCTTCTCATAACCAAAGGGGGGAGATTGTATACGAGAATCTAACGAAGTGTGTGGGCAGGGCAGCATATTCTATTAGAAAGTCCAGATCAAACATGCACAGATGTGTTGTTGTGTTCCATGTAATTATCACCCTTACTAGTGTCCCAAATGATAATTTTGGTGTCTATTTAGGGGATTGATTTTTTTGGTTCAATTTCAGTGTCATTATGACTAGTGGCTGAGCCACCTTAGGACAGTAGGGGGCCATGGCCCCCCGGTTTTATGGTGAACATAATAAGAGTCCTAGTTGGTTAAAGCAAGATTTCTTTGTTGGCCCCCTTCATAATTAATCTAACTATTCTTAAAATTAAAATATCTTGACTTTAACCATTGGATGACAGCACACTCCTTAATAACTACACCCTAATTTATTGGGAAACAACTCCCCACTTTAACTATTAGACGCTAACACATTGCCTAATAACCTATACCCAAATTTATTGGGATTCGGGTGCATTTAATTCTAAATACATTGATATTACCTTTCCTAATACTCTCCCATCGTATCCCACGTTTGTCCACGAGATAAAACAAATTACTTCTGCCATTCTTATATTTCTTTCTGTACTACAAGCCAAAAAATATTTTCCCTAATACTCCTTTTTGTCCACAGGTTAAAAAAACTTCTACCATTGTACATTCTTGTTATTACTTACGCTACTACAAGCCAAAAGAGCCTTCCCTCCTCAATTGTCCCATCATCTTCCTTTTTGTACTACAAAGTACTTCTTTTCTACATATTATTTTTCATATTTTTTAATACAAGTCAAATAGAAATTTTGAAAGTTCATATCTCATCTTTGATTTGTGCACAAGTTTTTCTCTTCAAGTTAAAGCAAATTTTGAGGTCATCTATTTTCCATTAGTCAAAAGACTCAAAAGGAAGTACATCTCTTTTAACCATTATATTTTAGATTTTTTCACTACAAGACAAATTCAAATTCTATCTCTCATCTTCATTTTTGATTTGTGTGAAGGTCCATCTCTTTAAAGTTCAAGCCAAAGCAAAGTTTGGACCGTGGGTTCATAGTTTAAACAATCAATGTAAAGACAAAATTCACCATTCACCTATTTTATTATATGCAAAAGGACAAAGGTAAGTCTAACCAAATTTAAACAAAAATTTATCATTTTTATTCTATTCCCAATGAATTTTATAAATTTCTTCTAGGTTATATCACGAAGAAATAGCAACTTCTATTTATAATTGACACACATACACGTGCCTTTGCAAATCTACTAACTCTATTGACAATTGGCATAGGTAATTTTTTAATTCCCTTCTCATGTTTAAACTCGTAATTACAATGATAATTGATTTAATTTGCAAATGCATTGGGTTGCACTCTTTACAAATTAAATTTACTTTTTTTCTATTTGTTTAATGTAATAGTGTCATCATAATGCTATATTATTTATTTTTTAATCAAACTATTAAATGTGTATGCAATGAATAATGGATATAATTTTTTTATTTGTAGAATATGAAAAAATCATCTACAATTGATCAATTTTTCAAAAAAAAGAATGAAAGTTCTTCTTAAGTCAACACTTGCAATGCATCATTTCAAGTTTCTGATATTCTAAATTCTAGTAGTCCCCGCACAAAATCTCAAAAAATTGAAATTAAAAAAATTGATATTAGTTCATTGGAGCGGGATCCTGGATTGCATGAACAAATTTGGGATTATAATGTTAATCAGCGTGATAAAATTCGACGAGCATATATTCAACTTGGCCCTTACCAACCTATATTTTCTAAGTATCAGAAGTCTAGATCAACTACTCATCTTCATAGTTTTCAATCTTCATGGATCAAGATATTTCCATTATGGTTGGAATATTCACCAGCAAAAGATGCAGTGTTTCGTTTACCATATTTTCTCTTTAATAAGCCATATGGACCGGGTTTTTATGGGCAACAAGCATTCACTATTGATGGATTTCTAAATTGGAAAAAAGTTAGGAATGGAAAAGATTGTGCACTTCTGAATCATATAGAGAAAGATATTAACTTTTTTCATAACATTGTTGAGAGATCACGAGAAGATTTGTTGAATCAAGATCAAAATATTCAAAAGGTGTTAGATAATTTCACTTCTGAAAAAATTGCAGATAACCGACTAAGATTAAGGGCCTCAATTGATTTAGTCCGGTTGTCACGCCCCGGCGATGCCTGACCCGAGCTGAACCCGGTCCAAGGGCCGGTCAAGTGTGCGGGAGCAACGAAGGGAAATTGAGAAATGATTTAGTGGAAGACTTAACCCTAACCACGGGTGATTTAACAAAATTACGGAGCACGCACAATCCTTTGAGCAAGAGTAAATAAGAAGGAAAGAAAGAGAGTTGCTTATCACAAAGTAAACAACTAAATCTCAAACTCACATGCTTAGTTAACTATAGCCCACACTGGCTGAAAATAAGTCTTAAGCATCACAACTGTAAAATGTGACATAAATCTAAAACAAGAACCCTACACAAAGGTTCTAAACATAAAGCATAAAACCAAAGGCAAATAAGTCACACAACGATCTCCACGATCACATCCAAGTCATCTTCGACCTTTCCTCGAAGAGGAGATCCTGTCCGTCTGTGTGTCGCACCACGCAGCCCCAAAACAAAACACAAGAAAGAGGGGTGAGTTTAACAAACTTAGCAATGGTTTTTAATATCACTATCAACATCAAAAATACGACAGCATAGCAATATAATCATTCAGATCAAATATTGGCAAAATGCATCATTTTCTGTTCACACATACACATCACCTAAAACTGCATCATAGTGTATAATCCACATAATGTCATTCACATCATAATAACCTGTATGAATGTATCTCTAACATACATATTCCCTCATGCATCATATCATAATAAACCTGCATAAATGTATCTCTAACATACATATTTCATCATGCATCACATCATCACAACCTGCATGAATGTATCTCTAACATACATATTCCATCATGCATCACATCATAACAACCTGCATGAAAGTATCTTTAACATATATATTCCATCATGCATCACATCATCACAACCTACATGAATGTATCTCTAACATACATATTCCCTCATGCATCAACATTCTCATTCATCATGCATGTATAAGTGTCACACACGCACACTAGTCCAACATGCAAGTCCATACCCATAGAGAATAAACCTGCTCTTCAAGACCAAAGCCCTCGAGCAAACACTTATCAAATAGACATGCTCCTCAAGGCCAACGCCTACGAGCAACTCCTACTCCTCAAGGCCAACGCCTACAAGCAACTCCTGCTCCTCAAGGCCAACGCCTTCGAGCAACTCCTGCTCCTCAAGGCTAACGCCTTCTAGCAACTCTTGCTCCTCAAGGCCAACGCCTTCGAGCAACTCCTGCTCCTTAAGGCCAACACCTTCGAGCAACGCCTGCCCATCAAGTCTAAGCTCCCGGGCAACCCTGCTTGTCAAAACTAAAGTCCCAAGCAACAACACCTAGCAAGCCAGTGCACTCGGACAAACCAGCTGGATTCTCAGGGTCCAACGAATCATAAATAATCTCAATCCGCAAGACAAGTACACAACTCATCCCTACTTAACTCCATTTAACTAGACTCAACCCGGGGAGTGCACTCGTTCCACACAGGAACTCAAATCAAAACATGTCCTTTCGGACCAATCAACTTACGATTAATCCATGATCGATCAATCCAGCATGCAATTTCACCACATTGCATCCAATCGGTCAAATTCAATTAACCTCGATGAAGCCTCAATTGGAAATCCATTTTCATGATGCATGCAACATGGTACATACATGGGCAAGGCATACATGAATCTTAATCTATGATAAGTGCTCTCATCAGCCCCTAATGCATCATTCATAATCATAATATCAAGCTTCAACATCATCATTAAACCTCACATGTGTGTGTACCTAGTAGAAGCATTTCACACAATGCATATCAACATGCTTGAAATTAAACTCACTACTACACTACACATGTGAATTAACATCAAATCATGAATTTCAGTGGAAATCATAGGAGAAGAATAGTTGAAATCATGACTCACTTAAAAACTCAACCACAAAGGCTAAACACATATAAGATCATTCATTTCATCCTTGAGTCATGGCATTCACCAACATCCATACATCAACTAACCACATTCTATCATGACAAATCAGTCCAATAATAGGTTGTAGTTCTACTGAAAATATGTTTAACCAAAGGGAATCAATCATTCATAATTTCAAGATGACAATTCCAACATCATGCCACAAACCATAAGTCATTCCACAAATCTCTAATCATACATCTCAACTTCATAACCTCAATAGCATACCTTTCCAGTAGCATAATATAGCTTAAAACACTCCACATTCATATGAAATTGGCAAGCTAAAGTGGAATCATCGAAATAAACATCATGCATTAGAACACAAATCTGCTGTGTAGCCGTTCGAATGCCCTGCAAGCCGTGTGATCGGCTAAACGGGAAAAATTCAAATTCACAGTTTGGCCGTTCGAACGCCCAGCAGGCCGTTCGATCGGCTGAACTGGAAAATTGTCGTTCCGACAGTGTTGCCGTTCGAACGCCCAGAAGGGCCATTCGAACACCAACAAGGCAGAACGAAACCATCTTCTTCCTTTCGCAATTTCAAACTGAAACATCATTGATAACACTTCAAATCCACATCTAACACCCTAATCATCATCAAAAGTCCTTCATGACTTTCAGAATGTTAAACCATATCATAATAATACAAAACCCTAAGAAATCGGGATTAAATATTTCTATTTTCTAATCATGCTATTAACACACCAAATCAAGTAACTCCATTTGAAATAAGCCAAAAATCAAGAGTTTTACCATAGATAAACTGAAATTTTGAAGGTCCATTACCTTAGCACTTTATTAAGCTCGGATTTGAGGGTCGCCCTTCTTGAAAACCTTACAAACACATTGAGTTTGAATTAAACTCCATTAAAAATTGATTTACCAAATAAATCCCTAATTAAAACTTAGATATAGGGCTTGTTGATCATAAAAATCAAAATTTGAAAGCTAGGGTTTATAGTAAAATCCAAATCAGTAGTTTTTGATGTCCAAAAACGAATTAAAACAAAGGGGAAATGGTAGATTTAGAGGAGATTAAGAAGAAAGGTATGGTTTAGTGCTTAATTAGAGTAGGCTTACCTTAAACACCTTCTAATTTGGGCCTAATTGGGGATTAGGCCTGACCTCTCCTCCTCAGCCTCTTTCCAAAATGGAAATGGCTCAGGTTTGGCCTTTTATAGTAAGAATTGGGGTATGTATGGGTAAGTTATGGGGTGTAAATAGGAAAAGTAGGCTAAAATGGGTATTTTATAAATTGGAGCACTAATTAAGTCTGAGAAAATTTTAAAAATTTTTGTATAACCTTAGGTTGATGTCTGGGCCCACACGGGTCCCGCCAAACCCTAATTTTTGGAAAAATAGTAAAAATTCTAAAAAATCCTAAAAATTCATATTTGATTTAAAAATCACTTAAAACCACTAATTGTAAAGTTGGTTTTGATTAAAACCATCATAAACACCATTTATCTTTGAAACCACCGAATAAATCCGAAAACGTGTTAATCTTATGATAACTGACAATTAAAAAAAACCAAAAACCAGTTTAAGATCAGGGATCTTACACCGGTGGCTTGCATTTCAAGGTTGTGCCTTTTGAGGTCATGATAAAAATTATTCAATTAATCATGGAAATTTTCTTCAAATGTTGAAACTTTTAAGTAAATATAATGACAAGGTTGCTAAAGTGTTAAGCAATGCCACAAGAAATGCCTCATACACATCACCAATGATTCAAAAAGAAATTTTATATATTCTTTCAACCAAAGTGAGAAAGGTAATTCGTGATGAAGTGGGTGATGTAAAATTTTACATAATTGTTGATGAAGCTCGTGATGAGTCAAAGAAAGAGCAAATGTCTATAGTCTTGAGATTTGTCGACAAAGAGGGTTTTGTTCGAGAGCGATTTTTTGGGCTTGTTCGTGTCTCTAACATTGCAACATTGACCCTAAAAAATAAGATATATTCATTATTATTTTATCATAATCTAGATATTTAGAATATTCGAGGGCAAGGGTACGTGGTGCAAGTAATATGCAAGGTGAGTGGAATGGATTGCAAGCTTTGGTTTTGAATGATTGTCCTTATGCTTACTATGTTCATTATTTTGCCCATCGCTTACAATTGGCATTAGTTGCAGCATCAAAAGATGTTATCCCCATTCATCAATTTTTTACTAAATTGACTTTGATTGTCCATATTGTTGGTGCTTCTTGCAAACGTAGTGATGAATTAAAAGTTGCTCAAGCTGCTCAAATTGCACATATGATTGCCATTGATAAATTGGAAACTGGAAAGGGTCTTAATCAGATTGGCACTTTACAAAGGGCTGGAGATACGTGTTGGAGTTCCCACTTGAGGTCAGTTTCTAGCTTGATAAAAATCTTTAGTCCAACATGTGAAGTTTTACTTAAGATCATTGACGAAGGGACTTCTTCTTCCCAACGGGGAGATGCAGATTCTGCTTATGAGACTATGACTTCATTCGAATTTGTGTTCATTTTGCATCTCATGAAAGAATTGCTAGATATTACTGATTCACTTTGTCAAGCTTTGCAATGTCAATCTCAAGACATTTTTAATGTCATAAATCTAGTGTCATCCACAAAGGCACTTATGCAAAAGCTCAGAGATGAAAAATGGGATGGGTTACATGCCAATGTTAAATCATTTTGTGTGGTATGCAATGTAGATGTCCCAGAAATGAATGCTCATTGTATTGGGAGACGAGGCCGAGCACGTCATCAACAAGATGACATTACAGTTGAGCACCATTACCGAGTTGATATTTTTTATGCTGCAATAGATTTTCAACTACAAGAACTAAATGGTCAATTTAATGAGCATTCAATGGAGTTGCTTAGCCTTAGCTCAGCTTTAGATTCTCAAGATGTATCTAGAACTTTTAGAATTGATGGCATTTGTCAATTAGTAGACAAGTTCTATTCGCAAAACTTCACAGATCATGAGAAAGAACAATTGAGAATGCAACTTCTCCATTCTGAGCATAATGTAGTTCAACATACAGTGTATAAAAAAATGTCAACTATTTCTTAATTGTGCCAATGGTTGGTGAGAACTAGAAGATTAACAATCTATCACCTTGTTTATCGAGTAATGGAACTTGTGCGTACTCTTCCAATTTCTACTGCAACTACAAAACGATCATTTTCGGCCATGCATATTATCAAAACAAGGCTTTGAAACAAAATGGATGATGATTTTTTGACAGACTCCTTGCTTGTATACATTGAAAGGGAGATTGCTAAAAAAATTACTATAGAGTCAATTATTGAAGACTTTAAAGATTTGAAGGATCGTCAAGTTCCATTTTGATAGATGACGATTCAATTCTTGTGCAACTTATTTTATCTATAAATTTTTAAAACTGAATAATATTAATTTTTATATAATAATTTAATTTAAATTTAAATTTAAATTTAAAATTTTATTTATGTGTATATTTTTATTTCTTGGCCCCCCAGACAAAAAGTCTTGGTTCCGCCCCTAATTATGACTATCATTTCAATGTTATTGTTTCACTGGGACTATTTATAACCTCATTACATTTGATTTTGCAGTATTGGTTCATGGAGATGGTTGGGGGAGGAGGATTGAGTGGATTCCTAGCAACTGGCCTTGCATCACGTAGTGGTCAGTGTTAGAAGCGCCCGAGAAGGAGAAGGTGCTAAAGCTTGTTAGATCAGTGGTTATTAGTTTGGTTAAGTATCGCTAAATGAGGCTCACAAAGAAGAGGTTACAATGTCAATTGGCCTATCCACTTTGATAAAAGAAAAAAATTTCAAAAATAGACTTGACTTTTGGCCAAAATACTTAAATAGGTTAGAAAAACTAATTTTGCAAAAATAGACCTAGGCATATTGGTATGTGCCGCACTTGTGCAAGAAAGGCCAAAAAATGCCCCTTTAGCGTTATAAAGGTGAAATTTTTTGTCCTTTCCGAAAAGTCTGTTCTGATGGTTTCTCTCTTCTGGCTCCAATGCACTCTTAGTTGTTGCCTGCCGGATTCCTCTCTTGGACAAGTATCCTCCCTCATCTCCTCATCCCTCACCCCTCCTCTAGCATACTCTTCCTTCAAAGTTGAAAAGCTCGGTGAGTGCAACAAGAACATTTAAAGAGAGAGACAAATATGAATTAGTAGGTTAGAGAAGGATAGATGTCTAAGAGCTTTTAGAATGGCACCCTATCTCTTGAAAGCAAAACACAGGTTATCTTATAATGAAGAGAAGCCGAAACAATGGTGACGAGGATCAGATTTTTCTTCTTCTTTGTGGATGTACAAATATAGTGGGGGTGTGAAGCATATTGAGATGAAATAAATGAAGCACAATATTTGGTGTGTGGTTAAAGTTAGTATGGGCAACATATATGGTGGAAAAAGGAAGGATGAAACTGTTAACTAAAAATGTATAACCGGCAACTATTAGGGTTCGAAAAAGGTAACTCCCATAGATGTATTTTTTTCCTTGTGGAAATACTAATATGGTAGGGCTGTGAAGCATGTTGAGATGGAAAAAATAAAGCACAATAGTGATTGTGCTATTAAAGTCATGAAAGACAACATATCTACTAGAAAAAGGGAGGGTGGTTAGAAAGATTAACTGAAAGTGTATAACTAACAACTGCTAATGCTTTAAAGAAATAACTCTTGGGTACATGTATTTTTTTCTTATGGATGCACTAATGAGGGTGTGAAGCATGTTGAGATGAAATGAATGAATCTCATTAATGGGTATACTATCAAAGTCATCAAGGCAGCATACATGCTGGAATTAAGGCGGACGGAAGAGTTAATTGTAAGTGTATAATTAGCCGCTGCTAGTACTTAAAAGAGGTAACTCTTGGGTATATTTTTTTTCCTTGTCGATGTACTAATGAGAGTGTGAAGCATGTTGAAATGAAAAAAAATGAAGCACATTAATGGGTATATTATCAAAATCATTAAGGGCAACATACATGCTGGAATAAATGTGGGCATAAGGGTTAACTGCAAGTATATAACTAATAACTGCTATGTTTGAAAGAGGTAACACTTAGGTATATGTATTTTTTCCTTGCGTATGCACTAATGGGGCTGTAAAGCATGTTGAGATGAAAGAGATGAAGCGCATTAATGGGTGTACTATCAAAGTCATTAAGGGCAACATACATATTTCACACCCCGTGAGTTATCTCTTTCCAACACTAGCCGTTGTCAATTATACACTTTCAATTTACCCTTCTGACCTCCATTTTCTGGTAGATATGTTATCATTCATGACTTTGATAGCGTAACCACTATTGTGTTTCATTTCTTTCAGTCAACATGTTTCACACCCCCACCATATTAGTGCTTCCACAAGGAACCCTAGCAGTTGTTAGTTATACGCTTTCAATTAACACTTCTATCCTCCCATTTTCCACCATATATATTGCCCTTACTAACTTTGATAGCACACCTAATATTGTGCTTCACTTATTGCATCTCAATATGCTTCACACCCCCACCATATAAGTGTATCCACAAAGGAAAAAAATAGTCTATCCTTGTCATCATTGTTTCAGTCACCCTTCATTATAATATAAAATGATCCATGTTTTACCTTTAAGAGATAGTGCACCATTCTAGAAGTTCTTAGACATCCACCATTTCTCAACCTAGTGATACATATTTGTCTCCCTCTTCAATACACATGCGCCTGTCTATTTGTACAAAAATAGTTATCTTAGCCTATTTTTGTATTTCAGCTAAAAGTCAAATCTATTTTTGAAAAAAAAAAATAGTAAAAAAAGTGGCTGCCGTAAAGCACAACAAGGCAACCCCAATGGAGGACAAGGGGGAGGCAAGGCCGAGTGAAGGACAAGTTGATTTAGTGTTTCAGGCACACGAAGAAGGTGAGCCCATCAAAGAGATTGTCCCCTCCACTAGAGAATGCAAGTGTGCTCTATTGTTTACCACAGAGGGTCTCCGCCTCGGATGGCAGTGATAGACATATATATGGAGGTTTCACAGGCTTCCCACCCTCTATCACAGCACAAAAAGGTTACGGGTGTGATCATTAGGTACAAAAAGGAGTTGTAGTCGTCGCTGCCTCCCTTCTCCAAAATACCAAGAGGTTAGATAAGCTTATACTCTCGTGAGAACCGGCTCACATTTTTGTTTGAGATGTGGTGCCACATGTGATCAGAGTGAGGAGTTGGTAGACAGATCCGCCAAGACAACAAGAGACTCGTGGAGGACAACCGAATGTTGAACTGGCGGCTGGGAGATGCACATGGCACGATGATGCAGACATCCAACGTGTCCGCTTCCTAGCTGTGAGGATGGACAGAAGGGTTGGGAGTTTGTGGGCACGGAGATGGGAAGCATGGCAGCACCTGCTTGGCCGAAAGAGACGACGACGTTGAAGCCTACTGAGAATTCCTCTTCTTGTGTCTGGTGGTAGGTTGGGGCTGAGGCTGAATTTTGAAGATGTTGACATCCCGGCCTCTTCGCTCACAGATCTTGCCTCCCGAGGGTCAAACAAAAATATTGGCTCTTCCCCTATTCATTTGTGGAGGATTGACGGAAGTCTGATAGACATGGTTGCGTGCAGGACGGTTAGGCATAATGCCTCCAGGTCGGATCAGTCTACCTTCTGGGTGTTGTCCGGTGTCGCATGTTAGGCACATGTTTCTCTTCGTGTGATTGAACTGGATAAACTCTAGGCGATTCGGGGTACGTCAAAGGTGCCATCAAAAGAGCCAATTTGGTGGTTTGCGAACTTCCTTGTTGACTGGTACATTGGGTTGCTTTATATCCACACGTAGAACCATCGCTGGGACAAGACCGGTATGCCCTTGGTCCACTTTTTTACTCTCATTTTTTGGTTGGTGTCCTTGTTTTCTGGTCTATTTCGAGCAACTTAGCTTAATTTTCAATGCATGAAGTCTTGTGCCTGACATATTTTTAGTGTCTTATTTTGATGTATGTGGTCTTTTGTACAATGTTTTCGGTGCATTGTATCTTCTACATGATGTGTTTGTTAGAATATACCAGGCATGTGTATTATAATTAACTATATTTTATGATCAAAATTATGTATATTTTATGTATGCAATTTAAGTTATAACAATCTTATTAGACTAAGGGGCTGTTTGGGTACTGAATCGTCAAAAGATTCAGTCGATTCAGCATCAATTCAATACTGAATTGACGCAATCTTATTTATGTGCAAAAGTTGCGCTGAATTAAAAATTTAGTACTGAAGTTAGATTCAGGCCGTTTCAAGTCTGAATCGACCTAAATCACTAAATCAGTCAATTCAATCTCCTAATCATTGTTTTAAAAATTACAGATTATATATTTTTTAATAGTTATTATTCATATCAATTTTAACCTCAAAAAATGTGTCATATAGGTAGGGCCCACTTTAAAATTTTAAAATTACCCACCCTTGTGGGATCGTGTTTGATAGAGCTTAAATTTAGAAACGTAATGGTACGAAGAACATGCATATCCGAATTCGAGAGAGAGAGAGTTATATTAGTTTAAAGTTTTAAAATTGGGTTTGACGCGACATCTGAATTTATTCTAACAAATTCTCTTACCAAATGTAATTCACTTTCAGCGGTGAATTTTTTGAATTAATTCACTATTGAATTAATTCAGTACCCAAATGACCCCTAATGATACACTAAGTTAAATTTAGAATTAATTGACTTTAAAATTATAAGTAAATATATCTTGAAGTTTTGAAGACTTTATTCAAGTGATTGAGTATTGAAGACATAAAAATAAAAAATCATGTACACATATACACAAACACTTATGATTTTCAAAGAAAATATCTTTTGTTCGTCCGATGACGATAAATCCAGAGTTGTGATACCGAACGGCATTCCTCCCGATGCTCATGGGGCAACAAGAAGCTCATAAGGTAGAATTTTTTCCATGACACTCCATACCTATGTGCGTGCCAAATACAAATAATTTCCTCGGTATGTATCCATACAAAGTATAATTCTAGGTATAATCCTAGAACTATCCAAAAAATATATATATTGTATTATAATTCCGTGTAAATAAAACATGGCATACGTATAGCATTGCTTCTGAAAATTTAAGCAAATAAGCATAACTAAATGAAAACGGTGCATAAAAGTTAAGTGTACGAGCAAAGCATAAGCTAGAGTTTAAGACCCCCTACCTTAAATTCGGGGTAGAAATTTCATAGTTGTAGAGAACTTAAATGGAAAAACTAGCCTTGTCACAGCGTCCAGCACTGTCGATTTAGTTGGAAACACTTTTTGAATGACTTAAATTGGACTTAAATCGACATAGAACGGAGGGTCAGAAGTTTTAACACGTGATGGAATGAGAATGGTGAAAAACTGAATAGAATTTATAGTAGAAATGGATCGCTTGACGCGCGACGCGTGTCCAACACACATCGTGTGGTGGCACCACGCGGTTTTGCCATGCGGAATCGAGCATGGTGTGCGGTGTCCGTGCAGTACTGCAGGTCCTGCGTGTCATGCGGATGGCCTGCGTTGTGCAGCCCAACGCACGGACTACATGATGCCATGTCGAGCAGTTGAGCCGATTGATGTCACAGACACTGCAGTGCGGCTGCGCCGACCAAAAAATATTATATTTTGATCCTTTTTCATTTTCAAAATTAAAACTAACATAACTCTTTAACCATAAATCAAAATTACACATTCTTAGTACCAATGGACTCGTACTAACGAGCCCTTCGAAACCAGACTACACAAGTATAGGTTTTGTCGTAGTTTTACTATAGGTCCCGCCTATGAAGCATGTTTCCCACGATCATTACCTACAGCCCCAACATCAATTTTAAACGATTCAAAAAATGTTATGTTCTTCTTTTAGAGTTTTACAATAACCCTTTAGGTACAAAATTCAAAATAATATTCTATTAATATATTAAATTTTTATTATTAGAAACGTACCGAAAATATGGGTTGTCACATCAATAGATAAACAATTTTTTAGAACATGGTGATAGATCCCAATCAAGTTAAAAGCATGCGTTAGATAGACCAATGAAGGTCAGTCTATGGATCCCAGTTTGGCTCTAAAGATTGGCCTCCCTTTCACCACTTGTATTCTCACCATCTTTAGATGAACTTTTTCTTCATCATAGTTCATTCTAGACATCCTCTTTGAAGACACTATAGCCCTCTCACTTGCAAGTAGGGGTGTTAACGAGCTGAGCTAAGCCGAGTATTGTACTTACTTTGCTTAAACTTGAACTATTGAAGCTAGGCTCGAGCTCAACTTGAAGCTCGTACAAGCTCAAAATTTTTAGCTCGAGCTCGGCATGAATTAGAAATTCAAAGCTTGGCTCGAGCTCGACCTCAAACTGTGAAAGGTGACTTATGAGCCTAGCGAGAATTAGACTTGAACTAATATATATATATATATATATAGAGAGAGAGAGAGAGAGATAGGCTATCCCTCCCAAAACAAAAGGATCAAAACCTTCCGTGCCCCAAGCTGGATTTACAAAAGTATAAGTATCAAATATACTAAAATGTCTTCTTTCAATATTAATTATTAATAAATACACTTTAATAAGTATTACGACTACACCTTGAACATCTAACTATAGTCACTAGAAAATAAGAAAACTATGATAAATGAGTTTTAGTTACGAATGTTCAAATAAGGTAGTTTTTCTCTCTTTATGTGCATACAATCAGTAAAAAAGATATAAAAAATAGAAACTTGCTTAGGCATCATTACCATCTACTTCTTTGTATCTTCTTTTCTTTACAAGCTTATAAATCACTCACCAAAGAACTATTTTTTACCCTTAATATGCCTCTAAAATATTTGA
The DNA here is from genome assembly GCA_035235625.1 of Saururus chinensis. Lineage (NCBI taxonomy): Eukaryota > Viridiplantae > Streptophyta > Magnoliopsida > Piperales > Saururaceae > Saururus > Saururus chinensis. Next base: position 52,334,163 of record CP141140.1, read on the forward strand.
AGTACATATAAAAAGAGAAACATTCTATAAGTTGAGTTTGGTCCAACTTTTGAAAGAATATTCTAATCATTTTTTTATAAACTAAGGTTTGTTCTTCTAGTGTTATGCTTCTTTTAGAAGAGTTTTTAGGTATATTAGTGTGATATCATGTTTACCCTCTTGTCATATATTAAAAGCACCATTTGCCTTTTCAATTAAACTAATTTTAGTTCATCTTGAAATACTAGATGGAGCTATTAAGTATATTAATATTTATGTCTCCAATATTTTTATTTTAAAAAATTATATCATATATAGAAATTAAACATCCATTATAATTTAAGGAGAATATATATCATGGAAATTTTTATATGGGTGTGGGCTCATATTTGTCAACGTGAGCCAAGGCTTCATGGGCCATTAGATCGAAAACCGAGGGTGAGGGGGCATAAACCAATCTGCCTCATGAGTTATGTGTGGTATTGGATCAAAATTCGAGGGTGTATGACGTCGAGGGTCACGCATTCGTGAGTGTGCCTCGGCTCATGGTCTCATATATCATATTGATGCATGATATTAGTACATATATGTGATTATATCTTTTTATATACTCCCTCTGTCTTTAGATTAATAGCTCCATTTGATTTTTCAAAATGAACTAATCAAATGAAGCTATTAATCCAAGGCGGAGGGAGTATGTCATATATATATATATATATATATATATATATATATATATATATATATATATATATATATATATATATATATATATATATATATATATATATATATATATATATATATATATATATATATATATATATATTTAAATTTATAATTATAATATATATGTATAATTTATTTTATATGTATATTATTTATATATAATTTAAAAATTATAGTCAAGTTCAAGTTTAAACTTGAGCTTGAGCCGAGTAGAGTTGAGTTCGAGTTTTATTCGAGCCAAGTCAAATCAAACAGGGTATACTCGAACTTGGATTAAGCCTATTGAGCTTGAATCGAGTTTGAGCTTAGTTCAATTTGGGTCGAACCTAGTTCTAGTTGAGATGAGCCGAGCTGGCTTGGCTTGTTAATAGCCCTACTCACAAGAACTAAATGAAACATCAAATTACCATCAATTGTCACCAATTTGTCATTCCTAGGCAATGTATAAAGAGCCTATAAGGGGTTTATTTGTATTCCCTAAATGATAAAATGTACTTCCTCTATCTTAAATTAATAGCTCTATTTATCAAAAAAAATTGTTCCATATTAATAGCTTTATTTTGTTCAATTTAAGTAATTGAGTACTTTAAAAAAGAGTATCATAAGCTTAATTTTTCCCTTACTTTAGATGTAGGTTTCAACATTCAATAAAATTTATTCCCTCTATCCTAAATTAATAGCTTTATTTGAGGAAAAAAAGTTTGTTCTATATTAATAGCTCCATTTTGTTAAATTTAAGTAGTTATATACTTAAAAAAGAGTATCACAAACTTATTTTTCCTTCTATTAAATATAGGTATTACCATTCAATAAAATCACCATTATTTCAAATGTAATTGTTACTATGAAACAAATGGAGTATCTTTATCTAACGGTTCCATCTTCACTCCCTTACAAATCCACACCTGTCTTTGGGGCATTACAATGAGTAGAACCATTCAGTCATTCACATACCCTCTCACAGCCAAAACTCACCCTCGTGGCTGGCCCATGAATCCTCCATTTTCGTAACTAAGCTAGCCAAATTAGTAACTGATCCATATCTGGCATTGACAACTAGAAATAAACCACCAAAACACAGTAAGAAAAACAACAGACCCAATAGACTCACACCGGCATCCTTCTTAGTCTTAACACAAAAGACTTTCTTCAAACTCCGATTTCTTGTATTTGGGTACGAATGATGCAGCCCAATTCTGATGGTCGAAAATGCCCCATGATGATAAAATGGAATTGAAATAACAATAAGGACATTTATGTCTTTTTACCCTAAAAAATTGATTTAACTGACAACGGCAATTCAACTGAAGGAAGGTCAGTATAAAAAGGTCAGAAGCGAGGGTTTCAGGGACTTGACTCTTAATTTGAAGTTGAAAACATTTTTCTTCCTCCGAGACTGCTGGATCTGAGAAGCTATTCTCATCACTTTCTGTGGATTTAGGGAAGCTCAAGTTGTGGATTCAACCTTCATCTTTATGTTTCGTGGACTCGAAACAACTCATGGATTCGAGCTCAGTAAATCCTTTCTTTCCTCTTTTAATTGAGTTTGTTTAGTTCATTTCAAGGAATTTAGTGTTCGTAATTAGTAAATCTATGAGTTTACTTTCGTAATTCCTGGTTTCTGTTGGACTACAACTGAGTAGATGCTTACTCTGTTTTGGTTTTTCTTACTGTAAAGGAACTGGAACCGAAAGTGTTCTTGCTGAAATAGAGCTTGAACTGAAGTTCTTGTGTTGATTTTTGACAATTGGAATACGAATTGGATTTGGTTCAGTACATTTGTTCAATATTTTGAATACAAAATTCATCTAGAACATTTGTCACAGTATGACATTTTGAATTCAAATTACAATAGTTTGAATTCACTTCTGCGGCTGCATCAGTTGGTATCAAAGCATGGTTTGGTTGTCTTCCATGGTGGCTAACGATCATATTGTTCAAATTTCTAGCAAGCCATTCTCTTCTGTGGCTGTGAATGTTTGAAACAAATACAAAACAATTGTCAAAAGCCTTGTGTGCATAAGTTCGGATTCTCAACAACCAATTCTAGAGTAATCTTACTATTGGAATAGCTAATCGAATTAAGCAATTCCATGACTGTGTAATACAGGTCTTTGGATGACAAAATGAAGGATTAGATACTTTATTTCATCAACTCAGAAGATCTTCAAAATGCAGAGAAAATTCTTCGATATCAACATCTCAACATGTTAGTTCAGCACCTATGCAGAGTTTTGAGAAGAGCAATCAGCAAATTCAAGTCAGTGCTAATCAAGGTTGTGAATCTCGCACTTGTATATCCATGCAAAACTCTATGGATACTATCAAGCTATTTATGAAATTTAAGGATCTAGAGAGTCCACTTGAAGTTTCAAAAGTTGAAAATAAGAAATTGGATAAATTAGAAGAGTTAGAGATTCCTCTGAAAATCATGGATCCAAAATTAGATGAGTGCGAAATTGAAGAAGTGGAATTACAAGAGAGAATTGAAGATCAAGTGAATGAAGGTGACACAAAAATATATTTAGGTTCACATTTGATAGTGTGTCATTCAGTAGAAGATTCTCCAACCACTCAAGTATTGAGAGATTTATGTGGGTGCATCACAGTTGATACTAGCTTCAAATTGTAGAGTGAAGCTTCTACTGAATTGACATTCAACGAGGAAGAGTCAGTTGGAAATTCATCTCTCATTCTTTCTTAATTTTGACAGTAGCAAAATTATAAGTGTTGCATCATAAGTTTACAAGTCATTGCTCAAACATGATCATAATACTTGGCAAATGGTATTTTTTATTGAATTGTCTATGCATAAACATGGTAATTTTGTCTCAAGTAGGTCAAATGAACTTTGGAATATGAATTGGGAAGTTCTACTGCAACTACCACCAAAACCACCATGGGGCAATCAAATTCAAGTAGGTCAAATGAAGATTAGTAGACATTCTATTTTTAGTTGGTGCAAGTTGAAGCATTTACCACAAGATAAATATGTTTTAGTCAGCTATTTAGTTCAACAAATTCAGAAATGCAAACAGTGCACTCAAGATGTTCAACAATATGTCAATGAGTCACAAATTTTGTTAAAACAACATGGAGTGGATGAAAGGAAAACATATATGGTATTTCGATTTGATGATGGGATGTATTTCAATATCCAAGCATATCAACCAGTTTATTTTCTTGTCAAAACTATTGAGCTAGTTGTGCAGGCTGAGCTGAAATTTGAAGTGTTGGAGATAAAGGAAAATGAAGTAGTTAACTTCTTTTCAAATTTGGCTGACTACGAACATGAAAATTTAGTCACTAATTATTTACCATCAAGTCTTTTAGGAGATTATATGGTAGGACAATCACACAAGACAAAAATTAGTGATGAGAATGTTAAAGATCAAAAATGGAAAGAATAAAGATTACAACCAGGTTTATCTTTTTACTGCTATGAATTTTGTGTTGAGCTTTTATTAAGGACATGGTCATTGGATATGAACAACACAGAACTTGGTTTAATAACTTTGATTTTTTTTGTCCAATTTTGTGACACATCAAATTCATGTAGTAAAGTTTGTTAAAGACATCTTAAAATTGGAGAAATCTGGTGATTTACTTATCATTTTTAGCTGTGGATTTCTGGTTATTACTAAATATAAACATTGCCAAGGACAAGTCAATGGGTTTTAAAATATTCAACTCCTGAAACATGATGATTGGTTGATAGTGAACAACAGTTTGGCAAGATAGAGATGAAGAAATTCTTGATCCTTTATTTGATGGAAGAACTCACAAGAAAATACACCAAGTCCACAGGAAGAAATATTATTGAATAAGCATCTCAAACTTCACCCTTCTCTTTTTTGGATGAGCTGGGAGAAGTTATTCCTTCATTGGTTGAATCAGTTAGATATGAGTTTGATGGCACAATCTGTATACCAATTTATACTAGAGTTGTCTTTAAGATAAATGACACAGTGGTCAATGCAATGAAAGAATACCAGAAATATTATTGTCGGTCTATTCTACCATGTTTGCAAAGTCTCTTACTATGTCTCTCTGAATATATATTTAATGGACTTTAATGGACATTTTCTGATGATTGAAAATGGTTTGAGACAACAACTGTTATGCAAGAGTGGATATGATGAGCACACACTGGAATGCAAAAGTTCATGCATCTTCTAACAATTCACTTTGATTTTTAGGTGTCTGTTGAAGTGCTCCAAAGTGTTAAATATTCACTATGCTTGCCAACATCAATTGATTTTGGAATATCTTTTAATAATACATATCCACTCTGATTATTGCTGTTTGTTGCTAGTCAAGTTTAATATGGAGTATTTCAATGTATATTCAGGAGAATGTTTGTGAAGAATCTTCTAGTGTCATGTTTGTTTCTTCAAAACAACCAACATTATCTGCATGATCAATTTTATGTGAGACAATCAGAATCGTTATTTCAGCTTTATCATATAGACACTCATGTCAAATTTGAATCATTGAAAGAGTCCTCAACAGTTAAAGTTCTTAAAGTGAGTTTTATGAAGAGAATTACATCAATTGATTACAATAAAGTTTGTGAATGTTGCACCTTTGATTGTTTGACTTATTTTTCACAATATACCATTGTCCAAATGAAATTCTATTCTTTGTTGATTGTTTGACTTATTTTTCACAATATACCATTATCCAAATGAAATTCTATTCTTTGTGTGACAACTATAAAAGACATCATTTTGCACATGAGTTTAGAATTTTTACAAATTGTCAATTGACATGGTTTGAGGAGCCTCCTCTTGTTTTGCAATTTTGTGGTTCTACATTGCTACTTGATAGAATAAGTGTGCTGACTTTTCCTTATAAATTGGAGTTCCCTATGGAAAAATAAGCAGGGGTTGTATGGAATATTAATCAATTTATTATGGTAAAGAAGCATCAGATTTCATGCCATTATGAACAACAAGAAATTGAAGCCAGATATAGGATCAAATAGACTGTCACTCTTTTTAAATATATTGTTAGACAAGTTGATAATATACAACTATTGGAAATTATGCATGACATTATGGAAAGACTTTCCATATGCAAGAAACAGGCTCTGCATTTGCCAGAAATGTGACTTTGTTAAAATAGCAGTGAGTGGTGTGGAAGACACTTAGAAGGAATTAAAACTTTAACTAAGTGGAATCCTCATATGTTAATTCACAATAGCAAATTTTTTATTGAGATTTATAAATGGAAGCAAATTAAGGTGGTATAGAACGATTTAAGGACTTGGTCCAATAAATATGCTCTTCTACATACTGAACTAGCTACAGTCATTGTCCAAGTAGAATTGATAAACCATTACATTGTTGATCTGTACATGAGAAATACTCTTTGGATCTTTGTCAATGAAGCCTTACCAATTGCACAAATTGACTTGCTTTACAATGATCTGCAATTTATAGTTCTTCTAACAATTTTATTGTGGTTTGAAGACATCCACAAAATTAGTTACATTCATTCAGCTCCATTTCTTGGCCTTAAAAAACTTTTAAGCTCGACGTCGAGCTTTTCATAAGAGAGGGGAACTGATGCAGTCTGATTCTAATGGTCAAAAATGCTCCATGATGATAAAATGAAATTGAAATAACCATGACATTTATGTCTTTTTACCGTGAAAAATAAATTTAACTGACAACAGCAGTTCAGCTGGAGGAAGGTCTATATAAAAAAGTTAGAAGCGAGGGTTTCAAGGACTTGACTCTTAATTTGAATTTGAAAACCGTTTTCTTCCTCCGAGACTGGTGGACATGAGAAGCTATTCTCATCACCTTATATGGATTTAGGGAAGCTCAAGTTGTGGATTCAGCATTCGTCTTTACATTACTCGAAACAACTCATGGATTCGATCTTAGTAAATCCTTTCTTTCCTCTTTTAATTGAGTTTGTTCAGTTCAGTTCAAGGAATTCAGTTTCGTAATTAGCAGATATGTGAGTTTACTTTCGTAATTCCTGGTTTAAGGAATTCAATTTTCGTAATTAGCAGATATGCGAGTTTACTTTCGTAATTCCTAGTTTCTGTTGGATTATAGCTGAGTAGATTCTTACGCTGTTTTGGTTTACTCTGTTTTGGTTTTTCTTACTGTAATGGAACTGGAACCGAAATTACTGAAATAGGGCTTGAACTGAAGTTCCTGTGTTGATTGTTGACAATTGGAATACTAATTGGATTTGGTTCAGTACATATGTTCATTATTTTGAATACAAACTTCATCTAGAACATTTGTTACAGGATGACATTTCGAATTCAAATTACAATAGTTTTGAATTCTCTTCCGCGGCTGCATCAGATGCTGGCCGTTGGGGTTTAGTTGTAGGAATTGGGACGAAAGGAACCTAAGAGGCTGAGACCCTTAGAGCTTGACTACAAAAGGAGTTCCCGGAATCCAGGGGAAATGAACAGCCGCTACAATGAGAGTTGCCAGCGGGGTCCAAAGAATCCCTGTGCTATCTCTGTGTTACCTGACCGGAAAACGGCAAGGGCCAGAGAATCCCTTTCCTCTGGAAAACCGCCGCCGCCCCAGCGACGAACCTTCGTAACTCTAAACCACGGTTTCCCAATCAGTTCAAAGAAGCAGGAACGCATAGCACACAAATCTCGAAGTGAAACTGGTTGAAAAGCCCAAGAAGACACATCCTCCTAAAATCCAAAAATAGGGACGGATATGTGATACCAAAGTCCATGCATTTGATCTTCACGAATTACGTCCTTGAGAATAAAAAAGCTTTGATTGGCTACTGGTGTGGGGGAAGGGGAAGAAAAGAAAATGACGAATCATCGAAGTAGATGAAAAACAGATCGAACGAAAGAGAAAGGGTTGCGAGGACCTGGCTGAACTTGAGGGAGTGTTGTTGGAGGAGCCCTGGATTTTCTGGCTTTCCAAGGTCAGCCGGAACCGTCGCAGACTTAACATCTTCCTATATGAGCGTCTGCCGGGCAAGTCTTATTCGAATCGAAACGTATCGGTTTCGATACGCAAGAAACAATGCCTACCTCGAAAAGACTTCGTGCCACCTTGCGAAGTATTAGCCCTCAACTTTTTCTTTCATAAAGGGGGCGGCTACCCCTTATACTTGGTAGCAGATAGTTAAGTTAGCTTAAGCAACAGACAGCAATTCAGCCCCTTGGGCTTAGATGAATGTTAGGAGAAGCATTGGTGTAGCCCTGGATACGAACTCGTTTTGCGGAGCAGGCTGAGGATGAGTCCCTGCGCGGGTAAGACTCTTGGTGACGAGCTGGGTGCCACAACCCCTTAAGGGCGAACTCATAAGGCAGCTAGGATCCCCTTCATGCAGTTCAGCTAGACTCTTAGCACAGATAGGAGCGAAGGTAGCAGGTTTCCCTGGATGGACTAACTCTAGAAGTAGCAAGGCGCTGGACTCCTAGTCGAAGACGGACTCCTTACTAGTTTCCTAATTTGTATTGGGATGCCCCTGATTAGGTTGAGAGAGTTGGGACAGTGAGGGACTCTTGTATGGGTTGGGTTTTTGTATTCCTAGTACGATACGGACCAGCCAAGGCTGAGCCTATATAAGGGAAGAAAGCAAGGCAGCCATGGAGGATGGACACTTTGTGAAGACGAACCAAAGAGCTTTGGGATAAGAGCTCAGCGACTTGGTTGATCAACCCTTGCCCTCTCCCTATCATTGTAACTGACAAACTGAGTTTATATAGCATTGGGTGAATCCCCTTTGCACTAGAGTAGGCATTCCTTGTTAATTGCTTATATCCCCTTGTGCATACAAGTGGGAAGGTCGCGAGAGTAGGCTGCTGGCTACACCATGCAGTCAGGCTATCACAGGTGTGGACGCTAGGCAAAGCTCTGCGCGTGTGACACGAACCATGCCGGTCTCGCTCGATACGGATATCTGAATCATCTAATCTATCTTCCATAAATACGCAAGATGATTTAAGATAGTAAATATTCACAGTATATAAAATATTATTTTAAAAAATAAAATAATTTTATCATTAATATGATAGTTTTCTATAGACTTTTAAATTACAATTCTTGTATAAAAAAATTCTAATAAATTAATATATTGATTTTTTTTAAAACCCAATAATAATTAATGTAATGTGCTATAATATAAATGTATTTTAAATTTTAGTTATTAGACTATATATCTAAAGTAAGAATAATTTTACCTAAAATCGTAAAAAAAGTTCTGAAAAGTTTACCTTTGTAGCCATTGAAGAGTTTAACAAAGTCTAACTTAGCTATAGAACGTGGCTATTTAGACCCCACTATTTTCCTAGTGTCCCCCAAAGAAAGCAGAAAAGAGATTTTTTTTTTACTTTATTTCCCAATATTTCCCCCCTCATTTTGCTCATGCTTCCCCCATTACATTAAACCTCATCTCTTTCTTCTCCGGTGATTAAAACTCTAACAATTATTCCGACTCCGGCGATGGCCAAATGGGCCTACTGTGCCCGGCGTGCACCCGACTTGTGCATTGGCCAAATTTGGCCGACACGCACGTAGGCTAGATCTGGCCCGCTTGCGCATAGGCCATTCTGGCCTGCACGCCAGCCAGATCTAGCTAGCGCGTAGACCAGTCTCACCTCCAAGCTAGCCAGATCTGGCCGGCGTGCAGGCTGGGCGTGACTGGCTTGCATGGCCAATCCGGCGTGCAAGCCATGCCCATTTGGGCACCGCCAGTGTCCAAATTTTTGCTGAAGAAGAGGGGGAAAGTGGGTAGAAGTGGGGTGAATTTTTTAAAAAAATATGGGGTATGGAGGATATGTGAGAAATTTTGATAAAAGAGGTTGGGGTAAAGAAGACATAGGGGACACAGGGGGAAATGTGGGGTTTGAATAGCCACGTTCTTAGCTATATTACACTAAATTTTGTGGAAAGATGGATTGAGGGCATTCTTCGCATACTTTTTGAACTTTATATCTTATACAAAAGAGAAGGGCTATTTTGTTTACACAATAAATTTGGCTAACTCAGTACAATTTGTATTGAGTTAGCCATACTACTTAATTGTGTTTGCCTCAAATTTGTGAGTCTATGCTTCATGAGGGCACACCCATCGACATACCTAGTAAGATGATCAATAACTCCGCAATTGAGTTATGTTTTGCATTATTTGCATATTACCTTCATTACTAACACCTAAAGATTTTTTAAGTCTCACACTCCTTCCTTTGTCATGTGCTCCCACACAGAAGAAATTTTGCACATCTTTGGTGTTGTACTTGCCCGTTGCCCACAACCACGACCACGGGCTACTAGTGATACTTCACTATTAGCTTTGATGTCAAAGTCATAGTCAAGATGAATCATTCCTTGATTGACAAGTGGTTAACTTTCTAGAGTTTCAAAGAAGGCCCCATAGAAGCATGAAATCAAGAGTAGTGGCCATTTATCTCAAAAAAAAATGTAAAGAGAAAATTTAAAAAATTTATAGAAAAATAAAATAAAATAATAAATTTATAAAAAATAATTACCTCACGTTTGTGTAGGTAGTTAAAGATTGCCCCTTAGAGTATAGAGAATTGGAAGGTGACAATTGATTTAGTAGAGAGCAAGAGAGCTTGAAGAACTTGAAGAATTTGTTGAGAATAGAAAGCTTGAGGCTTCTTGAAAAATGTGAGAGATTTGGTGAGCGTGAGGTGTGAAAATCCCCTCCCTCCAATTTTTAAAGGAGTTTTACTTATAAAATATTAAAAGTACCCCTCATGACTACCAAATAGTTCTATTGGAGGGCGTTTTAGTCTAATATTAGAGTTGTAGGTGGCGTTGACCCGCCCTGAACGGCTCTATCCCAATGACTTGAACAGGAGTTGTTCGGGTCATGCAGGTCTGGCTCAATGTAAATGGGAGCCTTAGGCAAAATACCTAATGTTAATTTTTAGTATCTAATGTAATAGTAATATGTTAATTAAATAATTTTACTTAAAATTTATCCTTCTTGCCTTTTGAGTGACAAATTTATTAAATAATTTTTTGTAGTCAAGTTTTGCTAACATATCTTTTTCAATAGATAAAATTGCTAACTCGCTTAATCTTTCTTGTGACATTGTCGATCGTAAGTAAAATTTTATTAATTTTAATTTTGAAAATCTTTTTTCTACAGAAGCAACACTTACAGGTATTGTCAATAATATCCTATAAGCAATACATGCATTTGGAAAAGAATCTAATTTTTTTACGTAGTTTAGAGTTTAAATTGGGGTAAGTGTTTGTATTTACATAATTTCTTTTAAAACATTTAATTCCGAAAACAAATCTAAACCATCAATATTAGCAAATATGTCATGTTTTAAATAATGTTCAAGATTAAGACAACTATTCTTCAAACTATCATCATCTAATGATTTCAATTTTTTTAAGGTAAATAAAAAACCAAAAATACCCTCATATATTTGAAATTGTTCAAACTTACTCTTAATGGAAGAAATAGCTTGGTCTACTATATATATAAAATAATTAATCTTAAAAAATTCTTTTGGTGATTGCATTGCCTCATTATTAACATTTTCAACAAATTATTTTTTCCTATGACTTACAGGTTTAACATTAAATATAGGTTCTATTTCCATTCCACTTGCAATCTGTTTAGCTAAAATCATAGCAAATGTGAAGCCATTTTATCTATATTTTTCTAAAAAAGAAATAAGTCTCTGTAATTAATTTACTGCAACATCAATGTGCATGTCTTCAAATTGTAAGTTTTTACTAACAGAGTTAACTGCAAATAATATATCATACCAAATAATCATGCCGAATAAGAACTCAAAATTTTCAAACTCATATGTTGCTAAACATTTAGCTTCACTTTTTATCTTAGGATCTTCACTTATTTCTACTAACTAAAGTAAAAAATCTCTTAATTCTCAAGCTTGAAATTTTATTGCTTTAACACTGTCAACACGACTTTCCCATCATGTTTCTGATAATGATTTAATAGTTAAGAGAGAAACATTATCTTGTAAAATTTTTGATCTCTTTGTAGTGGATGAAAATAATGAATATACACGTTGTACAACTCCAAAAAAAGATATAGCCTTAGGACAAGAATTAGCCACATCACAAAATACTAGATTAAGATTATGTCCACCACATGGTGTGTAAAATACTCTAGAATTTATTTCTAATAGTCTTTTTTGTACACCTTGTTGTTTTCCTTTCATATTAGATCCATTATCATATCCTTGTCCTCTTATATTATCAATATCAAGTTCAAGATTTTTTATAGCACTTATAAGTTCATTAAAAAATCCATTTCCATAGGTATCATTTACTTTTTAAAACTCTATAAAATATTCTTTTATTTTTATTGGGCTAGTTGAAATTTCAACACATCACAATATAAGAGTCATTTGTTCTTGATGACTAGCATCTGGAGTACAATCAAGTATAACAGAAAAATATTTAGCTTCTTTAATTTTAATAATTATTTTATTTTTTATTTTGAATGCTAACATTTGAATTAATTCATTTTGTATATTATGCCCAAGGTAATGATTATGAATTTCACCATGTTGAATGCGTCGAATATGTTATTGTGTAATTGGATCAAATTATGCAATTATTTCAATTAGGCTTAAAAAGTTTCCATTATTATCTTGATAGATCTTCTCATTTTTTTCACGAAATGCCAAGTTATTTTTTGCAAGATTCTTAACCACGGAAATCATTCTTAATAATATTTTTTTCCAATGTTCTTTCTCTTTGTTAATTTGTTCTTGGATGTCCTTATCAATTGTTCTATTTTTAAATAATCTTATTTCTAAATCCACCCAAGTATTCATGTTAGTTATATGTTCATTAGTTATCTCATGGCTTTTAAGCTTAATACCAAAATTTTTCCAATCTTTTGTTCCTTCATTGATTAATTGACTTGTGCTAGGTTTTAAATTAAATAACTTACAACAAAAATAATATACTTTATCTAAATCTTTTGAATACACTAGCCATTTTCTATCATGTTTTTCTCCATCTAGTAGTTTACAAATGTAATGTGTAGTTGAAAAATGCCTAGAGTCTTTTTCTTTAGGAAATATTATATCTTTTTCTCTAATTGGACCTCTTTTTACTAATAAATTTCTTAACTTTGTATCAATGTTTACCCATTGTCCTGGATCATAAATGTTAGTAGGAATAGAATGAGATATTTTATTAAAGTCTTCATCTTGTTTATCTATTTGAGTAAGATTTTCACTTTCTTCATTAGGAATAGAACTTGATAGTTTATTATGCTCATTGGTATCATTATCATTTGCTAATTTATTATCTTCTAATTCTTTAAGAATTTGTTGTTCAATTACTAAATTGTCGCTTAAGTTTTCCGTTAAATCTTGTTTATTACTTGTTACAAATTTATCAATGGCTCCTTTTTTAGATTGAGTTAATTTATCTACTCTTTTTTTTTTTAGTTTTTCATATCCGGATTCGTATTTTCTATTAGACATATTTGCTATTATATATTTGCAAACAAAACAAAGGCCTTGAAATATAAAACTATGATAAAATTATAAGAAAAGAACAATATAGCTAAAAAGTAATATAAACTAAAATTTAAAAATTAAAATATCAAAAAAAGATTGATGTGACCAGTAATCTCCAAATTTGCAAGAGATGAGAGAGCACAAGAGATGAGATGAGAGCCTTTATCCTTGACACTTGAAAATTGAGATAGATGTAGAATCAAAATGGGTGAGAGATGAGAGGTGTTTGACCTATTTATAATATGCGTATAAAAAAAACCCTTGGCTCAATGGCTCATTATGGCCTTATGGACTATGAAACTAATGATGGAAAGTGGAACTTAGTTTCCTTTTTGAGATTGAGTTAATTTATCTATTCTTTTTTTTTAGTTTTTCATATCGGGATTCGTATTTTCTATTAGACATATTTGTTATTATATATTTGCAAACAAAACAAATGCCTTGAAATATAAAACTATGATAAAATTATAAGAAAATAACAATATAGCTAAAAAGTAATATAAACTAAAATTTAAAAATTAAAATATCAAGAAAAGATTAATGTGACTAGTAATCTCCAAATTTGCAAGAGATGAGAGAGCACAAGAGATGAGATGAGAGCCTTTATCCTTGACACTTGAAAATTGAGATAGATGTAGAATTAAAATGGGTGAGAGATGAGAGGTGTTTGACCTATTTATAATATGCGTATAAAAAAAACCCTTGGCTCAATGGTTCGTTATGGCCTTATGGACTATGAAACTGATGATGGAAAGTGGATCTTAGTTTCCTTTTTGAGATTGAGTTAATTTATCTACTCTTTATTTTTTAGTTGTTTATATCCAAATTTGTATTTTCTATTAGACATATTTGTTATTATATATTTGCAAACAAAACAAAGGCCTTAAAATACAAAACTATGATAAAATTATAAGAAAAAAACAATATAACTAAAAAGTAATATAAACTAAAATTTAAAAATTAAAATATCAAGAAAAGATTAATGTGACTAGTAATCTCCAAATTTGTAAGAGATGAGAGAGCACATGAGATGAGATGAGAGCCTTTATCCTTGACACTTGAAAAATGAGATAGATGTAGAATCAAAATGGGTGAGAGATGAGAGGAGTTTGACCTATTTATAATATGCGTATAAAAAAACCCTTGGCTCAATGGCTCGTTATGGCCTTATGGACTATGAAACTAATGATGGAAGGTGGAACTTAGTTTCCTTTATACTTTGAAAATTGAAATATTCCAATGAATGAATCAAAGCATATAATCGTGGGCTATATGTAATTTCTTTTGGGACTTGGAATAGACAATTTAAAACTCATTAATTATGACAAATGACGTTGGATGACTTTGTGTTTTTCAAAAGCTATTTAAGACTAGTTTTCATAGGCTACTAGGTAAGAAAAGACGTACCAAATTAAGGGGAAGAGACATAAAGAAAATATCATTTCTAATCAATGCAATACAATTTTATCTATTAAATATAATATATATATATATAGGAAAAAGTTTATATGAGCCTGAGCTCATATAAATCTATGTGAGCCCAGGCTCTATGGGCCGTAGGATTTACATCCGGCGGCCCATAATATTCATAGGTTTAACCAATGAGTATTATGAGCCACCGGATGTAAATCCGATGGCCCATAGAGCCCGGGCTCACGTAAGTTTATATGAGCCCGGGCTCATATAAACGGGTCTTATATATATATATATATATATATATATATATACCTTAATTTTAAGTGGGGCCTTAGGTAGCTTGCCTAGTCAAGCCGCCCCTGGGTCATGCCTGGACCATATCATGGGTTAAATAGGGGCCTAATATGACCAAGGCTTCATATAGGCCCCACCTACAATAGCAAATTTATGCAACATCAATGTAGCTTTTGGTTTGATTTGGAGGACTCCTTGTAATTAATTACCTTTGAGTTGGGCGAGGAGAGAACCTTGAATGCATTCATTGACCCTACCCATACATTCCTGATTACCCTTTCTTCCTAGCTAAATTTACCCAACCCAACTAAAGAACCAAGTTTAGAAAGTTGGTTTATTCTAAACATTTTGAAACGAAATAAAGCCAACTGACCCAATTTAACTGATTCAACTAACACTACTACTTTAAAATTTAAAATGGTTAAGATCAAACATATCGAGACAAAAAAGTTCATGACGCATTGACCCTATTTGTAAGCTTTCTTTACACTCTGGTTCTCCGTAGAGAGCCCTCCCCCTTGAATAGAAACCCTATTCAACTACAAATCGACTTTGAGACCTCTTCTAACTTGCATGTTCACTAGTAAATGTAAGCTACAAGGGACCCTTCATTCTCACCTTCAATTTACCCTCTTCCTTGAAACCTAAAATTTTGTCATAAGGGGCCTCCACCACTACGTTCAGTCTGGCTGCTGGCCGCCTACAATTTAGATTTTTGTCACTGTCCTTTAATTACATATAACTTTAATTATATGAATTTTTATTTTGAGCATATTTTATTTTAGCTAAATTTTAAGTAAATTATTAGAATTTCACTTCTTGCTTACCAATTTGTTGTTTTTGTGCAATTGTAGCATATATACTTCTATTGGCAAAAACAAAAAAAATTAATCTGCTTCTTTCAAAAAAATAAATTGTGTTAATCTACTAGTACTGTCAAAATAGAACAAGTTCTAGTACTCACTTATAGAAAATCAATTAATTATTTGACCACCTTATCAAAAAATCCTAGATCTGTCGTTGCTGACCCGGGTCTGGGCCCATTTATGAGCCGATTGGGCTTGAACCAGCCCTTTGCCACCTTTAGAAGTTAACCAAATCATGAAAAATTGGCGGCCTTTGTATAAGCACATGGAGTTTAGGCACAATTTATGTTTTTTGTGTGAAATGTATGCATCAATACATATTAATAAGAAAAAATTAGTATGAGCATGTGGTTTAGAGTGCAAGAATTTGACTATTTACCCTTTGAGTTACATATACTGTCGGATCAAAATCTAACGGCCCATATCGTGGATCATCGATTTCCAGTGATCCACGGCCGGCATAAATTCAACATCCAATCACGACGACTTGGACGGGCGTTGCAGGAAAACCAAGCATGAGATGGCCCACAAAGAAAGTAAGCCCCACTAGACGTGTTCCGAGCAGGATGTGGTGGAGCTTGGAATCGGCCGACGCGACGCATATAAGCGTGTTCAAACGGAAAATGCTGCACTTGTTTTTGTTGATTAGGCAATTTAGGTGGCGTAACTTTCCAATTTTACCCAACCTGATTTGAAGTCCTTGCCACCGATCAAGTGCAACAAGGGGGACTTGTCGTTCTCACACGAACGTAAAAAGTAAAAGCCAAATTCTTCTTCCAGCTGAGAACCCAAAACTCAAGCAAAGCGGTGGCCGAGAGTCGGCTGAGAGGTTGTTATCTCAGCTTAATCTTCTCCCTTAGTGTCGCTAAATTAGGTGTGATTTCAACCTCTTGGAGCTATACGGCTTCTTCTTTTGGAGGGAGCTCCTCGTCTAGATTCTTCGTCCGCTTCGAGTTTCCCTCTATAAGCGGTGGGGGGGTCGCAATCTTCAGGAATGAGTGCTGCTCAGCTTATGTTCAGCCGAACGGTCTTTGCCTCTCTTTGCTTCGGGATGAAAACTTAGTTGGGTGGATTGAATTGAATGGGCAACCGGGGGCACTTTCAGTTTGGCTCCACCCACTGGAATTTGCTGCATGGGGGGTCGAATACCCACGCCTTGCGCTGGATGATGGCCTCCTTCCTTGCTCGCTGCTGGTGCTTCTTCACTGCCTCTCTGCTCTTCCTGCTTGGGCTCGTTCGGACTTATTTTCGTCGGTAAGATATGTTTATTTTTAGTTCGGCAATCAGTTCTTTCTTGACTTCCAATTCAATATTTTGAGGATTTCTCTTTGGCAGATTTCGTTTGGAAAAGAGTTGTCGACAGAAGGGATCGAATGACGAGCTGCTTCATGAGGAATATGATTCTCACGCCACAGAAAGCATGGATTCAGTAGCCAGAGGAGGGGCGGAAGTGATCGAATTCGAGGGAACAGAGTATGATGGGTTCGAGGACAAGGACAGCCCAAGGTTCAGTTTCAAATTTCCGGTCACGAGTGCGGAGGAAATCAAGAGAGCGGTGGAAGAGTTGGGAGGAGGGTCTGAGGAGGAGACCCACGCGCCTGCAGCGACAGCCACAACCGTCCAAGAGTATCGCTTTCTGGGCTCCAAGCATTTTGTTGGATTCGTGGAAGAGCCGGTGGTTCTGAACCTGAGCGTGGACTACGCGTATTTCGATTCACCACGCGACTCGGCAGAAGAAGAACAGGGGACCCAAAAAGAATTATTGTGCGAGAATGACTTCAACGATCGTTTTGACGCTATCACCGACTTTGATGAAGCTTCCAGCAGGAAAGACAAATCCGAGGAGTTGGAGATTGGAAACTTGAGTGAATTCCCAGTTGCCGGTGGGAAGGTTGTTGAAGAACGACAAGCTGTCAATACATCAGGACAGAGTGAGTTGAGTGTAGATGATGTGTGTTTGGATTCCAATTGCAATTCAGAAGAAGAAAACCAGGAAATCCATGAAAGATATCTTGTTATCTCTGAAAATTTTGGAGCTTCAAGCATTGGAAGCGATTCCGATGAATTGGAAACAGAAAATTCAGGTGAATTTGAAGTCTCCAGTGGGCAAGTTACTGAAACACAAGTAAGCAATACATCTGGGCGTAGAGATCAGCCTGTAAGGACTAAGTATCTGTATCAGAAAGACTTCTTTCCCTCGCGTACAGAGCTGGAATCGGATGACGATATGTTCATGCATGGCTTTGAAGAGGAAGAGCTAAGCAGCGATGGGTTCATGTCCGAGGGGGACTTGGCTGGGATGGAAGATGAGACAGTAATCAATCCTGATGGAGAGCATGCAGAGATCCATTTGCAGAATTGTCATAAACCATTTGAAAACGCTTCCTCTTCTGGTAGTGATAACATAAATAATTCAGATTTATTCGAACAACCCAAGTCTGACACTGATCCCACTTGGGCACAAAGAGAAGAGGATTTGGTGGAAGGCATTCAAGAAATGGAAGGTGCTCATGTACCTAATTCGCTCAACTCAGACCCTGAATCAGATGAGGACATGATTGTACTGGAGACAGAGCTTCTGGATGAATTGGCCAAATCCGAAGGGACCCACTTGGAGAATCCATCCGATTCAGACTCCTGTGATGACAGTAACTTGGAGTCCCTGTGGGAGCATCAGGATCTAGTCGATCAGCTGAAAATGGAGCTGAAGAAAGTGAGGTCAATTGGGCTTCCCACCATCTTAGAGGAGTCAGAGAGCCCGAAGATGATGGAGGATCCGATTCCATGGAAGTTCGAAGAGAAGTTCTTGCAGGAGGACCCCATGGACGAGCTGCAGAAGTTCTACAAGAGCTACAGGGAGAGAATGAGGAAATTTGATATCTTGAATTATCAGAAGATGTACGCCATGGGTAAGTAAGCTTGATTCTCTTCATATTTATTCACCTTTTTGTTCCCGGTTTGAACTTTGTACGGTAGCTCTATTGATAAAAGAACTATCCTATTGAATGTGTCCATATTAATCCTCTCATTATCCTGTATTATTCTATTGAATGGGTCTATATGCATTGCAATAATCCTCTCATGAGGGGTTTATTGGGTCGCATATAAACCCATTCTATTCTATTTTCCTTTGATAAAAACTCATTACTCTTAAACAATGTTTAATAAGAAGTGAGTAATAAGGTATATTGAGTATTTTGGGGTCAATATATAGAAACATTCTTCGTAGAAAAGTATAAGGACATGAGCCTCTGCTCACGTGCAAGTTGCAACAGAGGCATCGCCAGCCATGCCATGACTAACATGTGCTCTGTTGAAATCTAATGACCCACAATGACTGGTTCACCCACATGTACCCTGGCTTCTATTAACCAGACTCTAAAAAATTAACTCTTATTGACTTTCGGATCTTCCCATGCGGTTCCAACTTTTGATATAGACGAGAAAATGGGAAAAGCGAGTGGCCAGATGAATTGACCACTGAGTTTATAGCAAATGGCACGGGAGTAGTTCATAGAGGCAGGCGTGCTGCTATACGTAATTGCTTACTAGGCTTGCCGAAATTGTAAGACATTACTATGTGACATCATTTGGCTCCTCTTGAATTGAAAAGTTGTCAGTCAATGGATGTGCATCTCTTCTTATGTGGCTACAGCACGCTGTAGTGGTTACCCTTCTATATTCTAGAAGTTCTGTTCAAACATCAGATTTCATTTTGGAACCTTTTATTGATGTCATCAGGCAAATTAGCTAAACCTGCACTTGCAGTCTATCACACTTTGCTGTCTCATTTTTCACTTGGTTAAGGAAATGAATTGGACATTTTCTTAGCAAGTAAATCCCGTCTGTGAACAATAGTAACAAATATTATGAAATTGATCAGGCTTCCTTAACCTCAAAGATCACCTTCCAAGGATGTGCACCAGGAAAACTACACTTCCATCCCTCCTCTCCCAGAACTTGCGCCTCTGGCGACCGAAGAAGTCCGAGCCACACCCACTGAGGCAGCTGGCCGTAGAGCTGCACAACGACACGGAGACGGTTTACGTTGGGCAAGCCTGCCTGTCGTGGGAGTTCCTGCAATGGCAGTATGCCAAGGCCCGGGAAATTTCTGAGTCCGACCCTCATGGCCGAAAACCGTTCAACCAGTTCGCTACCGAGCTGCAACAGTTCCAGGTGTTACTCCAGAGGCACTTAGAGAACGAGACCTTCCAGGGCCCTCGTATCCAGAACTACGTCAAGGCCCGCTGCGTGTTGCGTAACCTCCTTCAGGTTCCATTATTGCGAGGTACGGTGATTGCACTAATCTGTGTCAGTCAAGTTGTCGTTTGTCCAATTGAAATGTTGTACGATTCAACGCAAGTTCTTTTGCTATTACAGAAGATTGCTACAAGGATAAAGCTGAGGAAAGGAGGAGAAGATTGAGGGGTGAAGAAGTTGGGGTTACGAGTTCAATGGTGGTAGGAATGTTGGAAGAGTCAATGAGGATCTTTTGGGAATTCATTCATGCAGACAAGGAGGAAATAGCGAGGGGATCTTGGATGGAACAGAAGGAGCTTCTTCGAAATCCTTCAGATGTACAGCTTCTATCGGAGGTTCGAGCCGAATTGCAGAAGGTGAGCATGGTCAAGTCATTGTGAAATGTAAGCATAGTTGACGTACATTGTTGAACTACTAACTGAAAGCTATATCATGCTGTTCTATGCAGAAGGAGAGGAAGCTCAAGGATCTGATGAGAGCTGGTCAGTGTTTGATGAAGAGGTTCCAAAAGCATCATCGGGAAGACGAAGCACGACATCATCAGACCTCGTTCTTGGCCTTAGTCGACATGAGGTTGGTTTCAAGGATACTGAGGATGTCTAACCCAACGGCGGATCAGCTCATGTGGTGCCAAAAAAATTTGAACAGAATTAGATTTTGTGGTATGAAAATTCATCGGGAATCGTCATTTTTGCTCTTCCCATGTTGATTCTTTTCAAGAAAATTTTACCCGTGCACTCATGTGGAACTGCTCACAGTTAGAACAGTTACGGTATATATATACCGTCCTTTTTTATCGAGTATATACATACCTTCTTCATCTGTAGGTGATTTTCTTCTTTGACGTGCGGTAAATCACACATGTAACCATCCGTATTGTGATGATAAAAAAAAGTTATATTTTCTTGTGTCAAATATGTTATAAACTTACAAGTAGTGAACTTCAGAAAATGATAATTGCACCTCAAAAATACACAACAAAAACTTAGAGAGTGAACTTTGTGTGAGGACCAGGACCACTTATCCAATCCAATCAAAACTTATATACACGAGCTTTTGTCGGTATTTTTATTTTACGAATATCACTATTCTTAAATTCTGGTCGCAACCACTTAACGGTTTTGGCATCAATCTATCGGAATTTTTTAGATGAATGTTGTTACATCCAAGTGGTGAATCTTTATCAACGTAGTGGCCACTGAAAGTTTATTAGCCGTCAATCACCCAAAATCGAGGGCACACATATTAGCGTATAAATATATCACAAAAGTTAAATTTTGTATGAGATTTGTGTCCTAATATATGTGTCATCGATTTTTACTAATCAACTACCGATAAACTTTCACTAGTAGCTCATTACCCCCCACCCCCCTAAATGTCTTACTTCAATTACTAACATTTTTTAGTTAAATACCCACAATATTTATCATTTCCTCAATAAACAAATACTAATAAAAATGTGTGTGTGTTGTGTGTGTATATATATATATTACACTTTTAAATAAATTAATTAATAAAAAATAAAATATGTATTGGACTAAGGTCTCCCTTATATGTTACAATTATAGTTACAATACACACTTCAAAGATCGTATTAATTATTATTTATATGCACAAATAATTATAAACATTATACTAACTCAAATACATTTGTAGTAGGCAATTGTGAGTCTAAATCTTATGTACTTAATATTGGTCGAAAGAAGGACAACACTATCAAAAGACTTTGCACCATGAAACACACTCTTCATATACAACACTAATTTAGCATTGGGTCTTGTTTAATATATGAGAGTTTTTCAATAAGTTTTAATCTGAACATGCATAATTAATATAGGTAAAAATGTAAAAAATTATTATTGAGAAACATGATGTATGTGTGGGATCTACAAAAAATGTTCAAGAAAAAACATAATTTATGTGAGATCTCATTTAATAGAGGTTGTCAAAATCTTTCCAAAAGTACCAAGTATCCATGAATCTGAGTTCATTAGTACAAGATATAACCTTGCAAAGTTAACAACAACATTATAAAAGGTTAAGGCCATTGCCTTATCAACAACTAGTAATAAACCGACAAGTGGTTATCATCTAAAAGAATCACATTGAAGTTAATTACAAGTAGTTAACTTTAGAAAATGATATTTTTACATCAAAAATACACAACAAAAACTTATACATAAGTTTTGGTTGGACTGAGTAAGTGAGCCCAAGTGAACAAGCCCACTTATCCAATCCAATCAAAACTCATGTATGAGTTTTTGTGGGTATTTTTATTGTATGAATATCACTATTCTGAAATTTTGGTCCCAGCTGCGTTGACAAGTTGTGGTTATCATCTATTAGAATTTTTTAGATGAATGTTGCTATATCGAGTGGTGAATCTTTATCAACGTAGTGGCCACTGAAAGTTTGCCAGCCGTCAATTACCCAAAATCGAGGGTGCACATATTAAAGCATAAATCTATCATAAAAATTAAATTTTGTGTGAGACTTGTGCGCTAATATATGTGTCATCCATTCTTACTAATCAACGATGGATAAACCTTCACTAGCTGCTCATTGCCCCCCACGCCCCCAAATGTCTTACTTCAAGTACTAACATTTTTTGGTTAAATATTACTCCCACACCCCACAATACTTATCATTTCTTCAATAAACAAATACTAATAAAAATGCATATATATTACACATTTAAATAAATTAATTAATTAAAGATAAAATATGTATTGGACTAAGGTCTCCCTTACATGCTATAGTTACAATACACACTTCGAAGATCATATTAATCATTATTTATATATACAAATAATCATAAGTATTATACCAACTCAAATACATTTGTAGTAGGCAATTGTGAGTCTAAATCTCATGTACTTAATATTGGCCGTAGGCTAGAGGACAACACTATCAAAAGACTTTGCACCATGAAGCACACTCTTCATATACAACACTAATTTAGCATTGGGTCTCATTTGATATATAAGAGTTTTTCAATAATGTAAAATATATTGTAATACCCCGCTTTTCGATTACGTCTAACTAAGGGGGTTAGAGGTAATTAGTAATTTTTCTAATAAATTATAAACGGTTTCGACGGTTGAAACCTCTGTATTTGTGTAGAGCTCGAAGAAACGAGCATAACGAATCAAAGAACGGGTGAAAATAGGCGGGACCCCCTTAGAAAGAGCATAATTTATTGCTTTAAGTGGGTTAATATCGAAGGGCTCATCGATACGAGTCCAACAGTACCAAGAACGTGCGAATCCGAATTCGGGGTAAAGAGATACGTGTGTTTGAAGATTTAAATTTATAAAAAATAATAATAAGAATAAGAAAAAACGAAACGGTGAGTGGCGCGCAACTGGCGCGCACCATAGCGCGGGTCGGCGTGAGCCGGCGCGTGCCCGCGTTACAGTGGGCACAATGATTCTGCGGGGTGGGTGTGACCCGCGCATTACCGCGGGCGCCGCACGTGGGTTCGGCGAGTGCCGCCCCCGAAACTGCGGTACCACAGTTTTGGCGGCTCAGGGGTCTATTTAAACCCCTTTTCTTCTGATTTTTCAACAGTTCTTCTTTTCCCTCATTTTTGACTGTTTTGAGTCCGATTAAGGCCGTTCAAGAGGCTTTCTTAAATAAATCAAGTGTGTTCTACGCAATGGAGCTGTCCTTTCTTCAAGTTGAAGCTTGTACAAAGAGGAAACACCCCAAGAGAATGAGAGGTCCTGCCTGTTGTCCTCGAGCTCTGACAATCTTCTTTTTCTCTGTTTCTGAGTATCCTAGCTCCAATTCAGTCCATCCAGGAAGCGTTCTTGACTAAATCAAGCGTGCTCTTCACAATGGAGGGGTCTGTTATATGAGTTGGCAATCGTATGAGGAGGAAATGCCCCGAGATAAGGAGAAGCCCTGCCCATTGTCCTCAAGCACCGGAGAAAGAAAAAGGAGTCAGAAGTAAGACAGGCCACAACAAGAGAAGCAATCCAGAATAGGGGAGGTTTTGTCTTCCACTAAAGAGCAACGATGTGTAAGGAACATCCTCGAGTAGGGGAGGTTCTGTCAGCTACCCACTGACGCAAAAAATGAGAAGAATCTCCAGTAAGGAGAGCGTTTGTACGTAGTCTTTCAGTACAAGACAAGGAACATTTGGAGGACTAGAGGAAGCTCCACTTACTACCTTTGGATCCTAAGGAGAGGATGCCAAGAAGGAACGAGCAACTCCAAATACCGTCATCTTACGAGACATGATGGGAGTAAGTATTTCTGACATCCCATTTAAATTATAGAGCTACATGTGCTATGCTATGTCATAATCCTTTGTGCTCTATTCTGCTATGCTTTGATGTGACATGTTTATGTTCTGTCTTGCTCTAGGGTAGAGCAAGACGTGTGGTGTGTGTATGTTCGGTCTCAGCTCAGTGATAGAGCAAGACATGTGTATGTGGTTTTGATTCCTGCTTTGTGGTAGAGCGAGATGTACGATTTCATTAACTTATTAATATCAGCTTGACTTTGATATGTGACGAATTTTTGTATAACTTTGACTAAATATCAATATATACTTATTTTAACGTATATAATTTTGTGACGCTTGTTGTATGTATTTGCCGTTAGGCAAAACTACGTTCGGATCCGATCGTGTTGGAATATTATCCAATATGTACGTAGGCAACCAACGACAAGACAACATTGGCCCGATCCAAATTAATTATAAGTATATGTTTTATTTTATCTTATATGCAACGAACTATGAAGCTTCGTTGTGTATATGTGTTCGTTACAACCTGAGTTTACGTACGGGGAAGCCTTGAAGCTCCGTAGTGCGTAGACAAATGTTTTACCTCTCGCACACAGGCGATGATTCCTGGTTCTAGGAAAGAAAAAAATTTATTAGTGATTTTGTGGGCCCGACTCGGGTCGGGTCATTACATATATGTTAATCCGAATATGTGTAATTAATATAGGTAAAAATATAAAAAATTAATATTAAGAAACATGATGTATGTGTGGGATGTACAAAAAATCTTTGAGAAAAAACATAATTTATGTGAGATCTCATTTAATAGAGGTTGTGGAATATTTCCAAAAGTACCAAGTATCCATGAATATGAGTTCATGGGTACAAGATATAACCTTGCAAAGTTAAAAACAACACCATAAAAAGTTAAGGCCCACAAGTGGTAATCATCTAAAAGAATCATATCGAAATATAATTTATTTTACTAAAATACACTCAAAGTACATACAAATTGAAACTTTTATCTAGGAACATTATAAGAAACGTGAGGGAAATATAAGATGTTTAGTGAAAAATCTATTATTACTCTTGACGCTTTGCATAGTAGTATGGTATCAAAAAGACCCACCCCACTCCTCCTCCCATAGTAACTTTGAAGCCCCTTCCCCCAATGTTACAACTCCTCTTCCTTCCTCTTTTTCTTCTCCTCCTCCTCCATAGCAGCCGATGGGTTGAGGTGAGGCTCAAACCGACCCATGCCCTCATTGGTCGCAGCTAGATCTACTATGCGGCCTTGGCATCCCCTTCCTCTTCTCTTCCTTCCCCCTCTACTCCTTCTCCTCCCTTTTCTCCTTCTTCCCTCCTTTTTTTACTCCTCCTTCACAACAACTAATGTGCTAGGGGTGGAAGCATGGTTGGTAATGTTGCAATGTCAGCATCAATACCATAGTAAGAGGCATGGCCCGCATTACCGGAGGGAGGGGGAAGAGAATCCATGGCTGTATACTTGGCCAATAGGAACAGATATGTTAAAACCAATTTTGTGTTTTCTATCCTCAAAGTTGGTTTCACTTGTGGCTTATTTCCATTCAAAAAAGGTTGGAACCACCCAGAGAAAAAGACATGATTAAGTGGTCATCACATATGATCATGTATTCCGGAGTAAAGGATGGCCCAAATGGCTTTCACTCGATTTATGGGTCGAGCACTTAATCGAGTTATTTCCACGTGGTCATTTCTTATTGGTGGAGTATAGAAGACCAAATTCCAAAAAAAATCATTTGTTTCCATCCTTTGGCCTCAACTAAAAGGGCTTTCTGGGATAACATATTCACAATTTTTAGAAAAAAAATTCTTTAATCATGTTTAGTTTGAAAAGGTTTTCAAAAAAGTTGATTCCTCACACAAGTTGGATTGTTGGGTACAATTAAGAAACGTTAAAAAGAAGGGGCATGATCAATAGGGGCTATTTGACAATTGATTCCTTGAGTAAATTCTTTGACAAATGAAATTCATGAAGAGACATGAAAATCAATCTAGATTCCCAATGTCAAGCGTATTTATTGGACCTCGGCCTGGAATTTAGGTGACAAATCTCCTCCCCACGAGATTTATCAAGTAGTTTAGATTCATGGTTTTTAGATTTGTCATGAGAGTGTGAATACAAACATTTTAAATTATTAAAGATCTGGATTGCAAAACAAAAACAATTCATGGCCATTTTTGGAGATATCAAAACTGATATGAATTATGCATCCGTGAACTACTCGTTTACCCACAAATTTTTTAGGATTGTTCATAGCAGCCCACCCTGATTTATTTACTTAGTCAATACAAGGCCCAAATAAATTCTTCAAAAATTTACTAAACAACATGTGAATTGTTAAAAAATCATACTGAGCTTTAATTATTCAAAATCATACTAAAATTAGGAGCTATTTGACAATTGATTTGTCAAATAAATTCTTTGACAAATGAAATTAATTAAGAAGTGAGATTCAATCTAAATTCCCAATGTCTAGTGCATTTATTGCACCGGGGCATGGGCATGGCCATAACTAAGTTAGGAGATTTCTCAACTGAATGAGATTAATGCTTTTAAAATTTATCAAATCAGTGTAAATCAAAACTCATTGAAGAATTTTAATTTTTTAAATACTTATGCTGCCAAACATAAGCCATTTGTTACGACCTGGAGTTTTTAAAGGTTTTTTAAATAGCACGAACGGTAAGTTATGAGATATTTTTTTCTCTCTTAAATACAAAACAACCCGTTTGATTAAATATCCATGTCATGATAATTGGGGTTCACAAATACGAATATCAAATCATATAATATTTACACGTCTCAAATTCAACAACAACAGCTCATTCATCTAAGTATAAGTCAAAATACTCTCACGGTTCTCAAGGTCCAATAGAAATTTTTTAGAATTTCTTTGATATTTTTATCCCCCTGAACCGGACCCAGTTCGACCCTTCTTTCATTTTTTTTTAACCGGACCAGTTCGGTTCGGGTTGATGACCTGCAATGTGGGTCATCTTCCCCACGTTCGGCCAGAGTTGGAAACACCTATGGCGGTGCCGCCCCTAGCCACCAAGACGGGGAGGTGGCCAGGGCTAACCGGATCACCATCACATGGCGATTCCAACCACCCTGGCCTTGCCACCAACCGGTGGCCAGCCGGGGCGACAAAGCACCCCCCCTTTTTTTATTGTGTGGCATGTTGGGGTACTATAGCGGTAGGCCACCATGGCCAATGATGGGCCGGCTCTACCGAGATCACCTTTGTCCGGCAATTCCGGGAACCCGGTCCCTCCTCCGGCTAGCGATTGCTCCACACTCCTCCAGTGGCCTATCTGTTATCTTTTTATTTTATTTTTTTGTTCAATGACCTGGCGGCCTGCATAGCAGTCACCGAATCCGCTGCCAACAAGGTCTCACCTGAGCAATGGCGGCCGCAGCCAGAGCCAGGGCCAGTGCGGCCCCTTTCCTGGCAACCGGAAAAATCAAATTAACGTTATGTGAACAGTGTTTGTAGAACTCACTATTAACATAATTTTCAATAAAATTTGCTAATGAATTCCCTATTAATCTCAACTCGAAATCCTACCTCAAAGGCCGAGTTGTCGTCTATCCACTGCCGACAAAGCCTTACCGGAGTTTCGCTAGAAAATTCTAATGACGGCTCCTCCGGTCAAAAGATAACTCCCCTCTAATAGCCTTAATTAACCCCTTTTATAAGAAGGGGATTAGGGTTCCTAATCTCCAAAGAGGTTTGGGCCCATTAATCGCCTCTTAGCAACTTAATTGGGCCTCTAAAATATAATTTCAAAATACTAATTAATTGGGCCTGTATAGCAACTTAAATGGCCAATTTGCGAATCCAGTTCAGGTAAACGAGCCCTACACAATATGTTCAACTTCAAACGGTAATATCTCCCTCATCCAAACTCCAATTCGTGTATTCTTGGTGGCGTTTTGAAACTCTTTCTGTATGTTTTCCATCCATATAGGATTTAGCCATCACTTCTAACTTATAATCCAATTATTCTCACAAGAAGCTCAAGGGGTCCAACACCCTAATTTCCCCGTGGTCGACTTCGGAAATTTAGAAAATTCCCGGACGTTACACCATTCATGCCTATTTTTGGGGAAATCAAATCTAGCATGAATGGTACAAAAAGAAAACAAATGAAAGATCTACGTGAATTGCTAGTTTAGCCAAGAACTGCTCATGAATGTTTCCTACAACCCACCCTAGTTTAATTACAACTTGGTTAATAAAAAATTCAAATAAATTCATCAAAATATGCCAAAAAACATATAACTTGTTGAAAGATCATACCAATCTTTAATTGTTGAAATAACATACTAAAATTAGGGGCTATTTGAAAGTATGGATGATGATCTAATAGGCAAGTAACATGGGTATTTACCTTCAGTAAACGATGAGGATATTGGTAGGCATAGGAGAACCACTTATCACAAATTATTCTTAGAAGTAGTATGTAGCAAAAACACCTATTTTACTATATAGATTATGTGAACGTAAACTGTGAAGTAAATCAAGCTAGCAAACCATGACAAACAAGATTTTTAACTTTGGAAAGTTGTAGGAAAATTTGCATGACCTTGTCCAACCTCTCGACCAATCCACTAAGAAGAAGGCTTGGGTACAACTCACCTGAGTACTATTCCACTAGATTTACTCTCAATGATTCTCACTTGACACTCTTCCCCAACTCCTTGACATTGTCCTTTGTGTAAACCTTCAACAACACATCCTTAGGATTTCCATGTTCCACCAAAGAAGCACACAACCATCTACTATGTTGGAATTTACCAAAGCAATCTCTCAACAATGAAAATAATGCAAACTCCAACTGGTGTAGAAAAAATCTCAAAACATACTCTCAAAGAGTTTAGACAAGTAATAAGACTATCATTGTGACACCTGTAATTTGTATGAAGAATTTTTATGTTATTATTCAAGATTTATCCTCAAGGTTCGTTCGTGACCTTGTGTTGGAGGTCCTTGTGTTATTTGAGTCAACAAACCTCTTTGATAAATATAGAATTGTTGAGTGAGGAATTCAATGAAGCTATAAAAATGATAAAACATAGAGTTTGTTTCATTTTAGTTTAGGGTAAAAAGTTTATTCAGTGAGCACTAACATGTTCACTATCGGTGAGGTTCAACATGTAAGTCAGTTGACCGATGAAATACTGAAGATATTAACGGCAACTTGAAGAGTCGATGATCATAAAATAATTTTATTGATGGGTTTAAAACTGTATAAAAGAGTGGTTCCAAGCTATTTTATGGATGGTTAAACACCATAGTTCGGTTATTTGATTCTCATATAATACTTTTGACAAATTTTAACCCAAACCCTATAAAAATGTAAGATATAGGAATATTATTTAAGCACTTGGGAGGTTGGTTGGGTAGCTTTGTTAGGTAATTATTATTCGGGCACTTAGGAGATTGTACTACGTTTATTGCTGTTATGATGGTGCAGTTCTTGTACCCAAAAAAAAACAGAGCGCAGTTCAAGATTCGTTTTTCCATTCATTGGCTCATATGTAGGGCTGAAACCGGGCTGGCCATAGCCGGGCCTGGCCCTAGCTTGCCACGTAATTTGAGGCCATGACGTACTCATTGGGGCTTCCGAAGGCTAGAGCCAGGCTGCGAACTTTTTTAACGTTTTGAACTTTTTTTCATTTTTACATACTTTTTTAGTGGATTATGATATGCACTTAATAAATCTACTTAACCCTCCCAATTTAGTTTTAGTTGGATAAGACACGTGCACCTTACATAAAGCTCATTTGGGCATTAAAACTTAAGGAGGTTGGTTGGGTAGCTTTGTTAGGTGATTATTATGGCCTGCCGTCCTGTGGCCCTCTGCAACGTGCAGGCTACTAGTTTCCTACGTTTAGAAGTTTCAAACTTTTTTCTTTCCAATCGGGCACTTATTTGGTCCATTTCTGGCGTGGGTTCAATTCGGACAAGGCACAACATAAACATTTATCTTACCATTTCCATGGATCCTATTTCAAACCACGTCCTTCAGTTTGGTGGAGTTCCATTTGAAAAGCTCACAGTGCTAACCAACAGTATCATTTGATCCTCATCAAGTTTACTCCAAAGTCCAATCTGATATATATGAATAAAGTATTTAGGTAGAGACAGAAAGTGGGCTGCTGCATCAATCCCACCCTAAGAATGTCAATGACCATGTTCCAAATCAGGATGCCGGCGTGCTGCCAAATATTAGGCCAGCCAGAGTTAGTTCACACCGCAAACGATAGCAGATCGGTCAAGGTTGAAGGAATTTGAAACTGATGGCCTTCAGTGGCATTTCATCGAACACTATGAAAAATTTGCGCTTACAGGCAAAAAAAAAAATGAAGTCACATGGCAAATCCCCCTGCTGAAGTGGATCTCCTCAATGTCTGCGAAACCACGGTAGCAAGCAAAGACTAATGTACAGAATTCGAGGTCCTCCCCCCTCTTGGATTCCTCGTTTGCATTTGAAGCCTCAAGTTGGATGCTTTGACATCACATGTCAAAGTCCACGCTTAGTGATCCAAGCCGGGTTTCGGATAAGCAACTAAACATACACAAATCCGCTGTCCAATTCGTAAGCAATGCATTACATTCCCCCCTTAGTAGCTCTTTTATAATTAAAGACACCTACCATGACTATTGACCAATAGACATGCGGAGGGGAGATTAGAAACCCGTTATATCTAGTTTTCAAGTTTCCCTTTTATCATTTTTTTGTTTACTTGGTAATTTTTTATTGTTTGTCACTAAACCAAAGTAAGAAAAATTAGTCAGGCTAAACAAGTTGGTCAAGGAATGAGAAATAATCCATCATTATTCCCTCCTCATTTTTGGATAATTTAGTACGAGCAAATACTATGATGGCAAGCTCTATGTCCAAATGTTGGATGCACCATACCTTCAACATAGAGTGCATTAGGTGAAAACATGGAAAGAGTGTTCATAGTATTTTTTTTTTTATTTAGTATTCCCTGACACTCCTACAACAAAGTGAAAATGCCACATCCACTTGCCATTGCACCACATGAAGGTGTAGCATCACCCTTTGTCAGCACCACCCTACATTAGTTGAATATTTTTTTATCCTCCTTAAAAGATATCTGTCAAGATATCCTCCATCAATAAGGGATATTATAAATTATTAAATTTCCTTACAAATTTATAAAAAAAGTTATTTATTTCCTTATTTTCAATTTTATGGGCATTAAAATTTTTAAACACATAAAGATGAATTATTATCTAAATAAAAACACATTTAACATCTTTGGTTAGGCGATTTTCCGTACGCTATAGCATGTTATTTTTTCAAAATGCCTATGCTAATATCTAATTTCCACCAATACTTCTCAATAAGGAAATAAATATACACACACCGATTCGGTAACGGATCCGGACAAGAACGATATCCGGACAACTTCCGCCGCACTCGGCGATGGGACGCGATCTCCGCCCAAATGCCACTTTCCCGGCAAAGTACGAAAAGGCCCGGCAAAAAACAAATAGTCAAGGTTAAAATTGTCATTTCACAACATCCAAAGGGCCCTATAAATACCAGCCCGACTTTTGCTACATCCACCATCGTCATCACTCACCTCCCTCCAAGATTTGAAATCGCGCACAGATCTCCGGCGATGGCCACAGCCGACAACAACCATCGCCACCCGGACAACGCACCGGCCGCGGCCGGGGCGGAGCCGGCGTCTCCGAAGCGGAAGGTGGCGCTGGTGACGGGTATCACGGGGCAGGACGGGTCGTACCTGACGGAGTTCCTGCTTGGGAAGGGGTACGAGGTGCACGGCCTGATCCGGCGGTCGTCCAACTTCAACACGCAGCGGCTGGACCACATCTACGTCGACCCGCATAACGCCCTCAAGGCCCTGATGCGCCTCCACTACGCTGACCTCTCCGACGCCTCCTCCCTCCGCCGCTGGATCGACATCATCAACCCTGACGAGGTCTACAACCTCGCCGCCCAGTCGCACGTCGCTGTCTCCTTCGAGATCCCCGACTTCACCGCCGACGTCGTGGCCACCGGCGCCCTCCGCCTCCTCGAGGCCCTCCGCTCCCATATCGCCGCCACTGGCCGAGGCCACGTCCGCTACTACCAGGCCGGCTCCTCCGAGATGTTCGGCGCCACGCCTCCCCCCCAGTCCGAGTCCTCCCCCTTCCACCCCCGCTCCCCCTACGCCGCCTCCAAGTGCGCTGCCCACTGGTACCGCCCTCTCTCCTTCCCTGTATCATGTTTCCCCTGATCAATATGGTATTGTCTCTTCCAAATATGCAAATCAATGGCTTTGGGTCAATGCAGGTACACGGTGAACTACCGGGAGGCGTACGGCATCTTTGCCTGCAACGGGATCCTGTTCAACCACGAGTCGCCCCGGCGAGGGGAGAACTTTGTGACCCGGAAGATCACCCGGGCGGTGGGGAGGATCAAGATGGGGCTGCAGAAGAAGCTGTTCCTTGGCAATTTGAGCGCGGCCAGGGACTGGGGTTTCGCCGGGGACTACGTAGAGGCGATGTGGCTGATGCTGCAGCAGGAGAAGCCCGACGACTATGTCGTGGCAACGGAGGAGGCGCACACGGTGCAGGAGTTTCTGGAGGTGGCGTTTGGGTATGTTGGGCTGAACTGGAAGGACCATGTGGAGATTGACAAGAGGTACTTCCGGCCGGCGGAGGTGGACAACCTGAGGGGGGACTCGAGCAAGACGAGGAAGGTGCTGGGGTGGAAGCCCAAAGTGGGGTTCGAGCAGCTGGTGAAGATGATGGTAGACAATGACATTGAGATCGCCAAGAGGGAGAAGGTGCTGCTGGATGCTGGCTACATTGATGCCCAGCGGCAACCTTGAGTGGCATTTGCTAGTTGACAGTAGTCGAGAGATATTTAATTTGTTGGTTCCATCTTGGTAAGGATATACTTCCCTTCTCGTCTACTGTGGTCTGTTGTTGTTCTTGTTCTTAGTTTAGAAATTACACTTCATATCCAGCCGTCTCCATCCTTCTATTGCTCTGAGTCACCCTTCTGCTATTTGGAATCACAATTTGTCACTTCCCATAAATCTTTCTGGATTTGTTGTTGAATTAGATACAAATCGATGTTGCTTCTGTTATACTGCTTTCTTCAAATCTATCTGCCTTGTGTTCTCTTGAACACTTTTTGTTGAAACATCTTAACTCATTCAGTAGAACAAAAAGAAATGTCTTTTTGTGGTTCAATTGCTCCTCTCCGCTGTATCTTATATCTCTTTGAAAGACATCTTCTCTACTACTAGAACTGGAAGGGTTGATTGTCGAGCCTCTTGCTCACTGCAAATTTTAAATTTTCTGCATAGAAGACTAGTGAGGATGGGGAAAGATGCACTTGTTTGCGGAACGATGTACAACATTTTATGTAGAACTGTACTGAGAGGTTTTAAATTGCTGAGGGTATTTGTAATAGAAAGTATCAGATATATACGTTTTCCTTTTAATTCTTCTTTAAGAGAAATAAGAACTCTTTAGTCTGTAGACTGAGCAACGTTTCAAATTGTGACATGAAGCGCTGCAATGCAACAAAGAACATAGTTTGGAAATTTTAGATAACGTTGGCCCTCTGTTATAATTTTTTTGTTTTTCTATGTGTCGTGTAAAGCATAAATATTATTTTATTAGTTAATACTCCCTTCTTTAATATTAATATTATTTTATTAGTTAATACTCCCTTCTTTAATATTAATAGCTATATTTTAAAAAATAATATTTTTTATTAAATAGTGAAACCTATATTTAAAAAAAGAAAAAAATGATTATACTATTTTTTAAGTACCCAACCACTTAAATTATACAAAATAAAACTATTAATATAAAATAATTTTTTTATCAAATAAAACTATTAATATAAGATGGAGAAGGTATGTCTTTGGAACTTTTCATAATAAATGTGTTTTTGTTACAAACTTGAGGATTTTAGGGAAATACGGTCGTCTCTCTTGTTCAATTGAAACCAATTCAAATAGGAAAAAAGGGGATGTGAGAGAGGAGAGAAGAAGCTTGTTTCTCATTGATTATCATTAGGAGACATTGACTCCTTACGTAGGGGCTATTTGAAAATAGAATTTTTATACGATTATATTAATTTTGCCTTAATTTTGGTATAAATTATTAGAATCATGTTTGTGTGTAGAAGGTGGACGAAATTAAAAAATTTACTCCGAAGTTGATTTTAAGCTGTTTCGAGTTGAAATTGGCCAAAATTACCGAAATTGGTTAGAATCACTGAATTACCTCGTGAGGTGATTCTGTCAATTCCAACTTCAAGCCCCCGATTCAAAATTATAGATTTATGATTTTGTTATTTTTTAATGATTACCTCTTATATCGATATGAGCTTCGAAAAGTATAACTATACATGTAAGGCCCACTTTAAAAGTTTACTTACCTTTGTGGGATCTTATTTGATAGTTCTTTAATTTAAGAACATAATAGTACTAAGAATGTGCATACTCGAGTTTAGGAGAGAGAATTATATTAATTTAAAATTTTAAAATTAGGTTTATTGCGAAATCTAAATTTATTTTAAATTTTTTTATTATCAACTGTAATTCACATTCGGCGGTGAATTTTTTAAATTAATTTTAAAAACTTCCACTTCTATTTCTAAAAAAATTTAAAACCCAAACAACCTCATAATACGCCTCTTTGTAGGATCAAAAGCTTAATTAAGGCCTTATGGGCCGCCTTCCTAGTTAGATTTATCCTATTAACTTAAACAAACAACTACTTAACAAATAAAATAACTATCCTAATTAAGCAATTCAATTATGACAAATTCATAACAGTTTTTTGCAAATTAATGCCACCCAGTTGATGAAGGGCGAGTAAAAGCATGAACTATATGTTTTACAACAATGGCCTTTGCTTGATTCCAATGATCTCACAACTGAACTTAATTTTTGCTTCTCTCAGCTGTACTTATTTACAGATTGAAGCCAGTGAGCTTTGACTAAAGCATAAAACCAGGTTAAGTATTATGATACGTTTCCTAAATTGTGAGCAGCTCAAATATTCAGTGTCAAATTAATTTTGGTTGTAAAAAATTTCGCACAATTCGCCTCTTTATACTTGAATGTATTACTTTACACATCATCAAGAGTATCAAGTGCTACCTAATAAATATTAGTACAGTGAATTTGTGGCCGATCAGAGTTTTGCTTGTCCTAAGAACAAGCTCTTGCCGTAACTAGAGAAGTCTCATTTAAAACGGTCCATCTAGTACATAAGTTGAAATGCCCCCAAAAAATTAGTGTAGGCCTAGCTATAATAATAAGTCAACACCTCTTTTTAGGTACAGAATAAGTAAACACCTATATACGTAAGTAGGCAGGCAAAACCATTTACAAGTGATTGAGTAGATGCACCCAAAGTAGGTTAGCTCTTGAGAATTCTCTGTATTGAAGTGGACTGGGAAGGATCCATATCATTTGCAGCAAATGGTTTAATTGAAGAACGCAGAGATTCAAGTCCCTCAACAGAAATTCTCCTGCATAATGCATCACAATTGCTTATGACTTATGTAAGTCTTCCTTTCAACTCTCCCACTTCCAACTGCAATGGTTGAACTGCAAACGCTCACATATTAACATTAATAAAACAGACAAACTGTAATAGTTGTAAGCAGCCATAAATTGATGAATGTGGCTTTGAATGATGACCATAATGAAACAGATTTATAGAAATAGCAGCATCTCCATATTTATTGTAAACTACTATAGTAATCTTACTAATTTACCCTCAAGGTTGATTGCAGGTTGATATGTGGTGTGAAAATGGACTCGTTCCTTTGAATGAATGCACGACTTAATTAAATTATTATGGACTGTGTTTTGATTATTTGGAACCCTGAGCCATATGGTCTTAGGTTCCATTGGGGTTTTAACTGTAAAGTCTTCCAAGACTTATTTCTCCTAAAGTTGGGGATTGGTAGAGATTGTGATACGTTTTCTTCACTGCTACGATGGTTTGGGTATTGGGCCATTGAGGTCATTACTGCGGGTTTCCGCAGGTCTTTACTGGACCAAATATAGTGAGTACAAAAGGCGGAGTTTCATGAGCATCATGGAAGACTTGTGTTTCTCGCCAATATGTGTCTTGGAGCACAGTTGGGATCCACGTCTCTAGATTTGTGACAGTCTTTGAGAGCCCTGGGGACTTCGGTCAAACTGCTATTTAAGTAGTCTACTCCAAGGTTGGAGTCGGGCATTCAAGGATTTTGCAAAGATTAATCTCTGGATGAGCTTTAAGTATATTTGTGTGTTAGTCTATGATATTGGGATTTTAATGTCCCAAGACCTTTAACATTGTGAAGAGGGGTTGAGAGCTTAGTTGTGACAAAACTAGATAATAGAAGAATAATTAATAGTGGCTATAAATAATGATTAAAAACTAAATCTTAGTCTCTCTATGGGTTTTATAAACTTGTTTGATCCTATTGAGTATAAATGGGTATACTCATACATCTCCATGATGCAGGTACCTCATAAGAGGAGTAGCAAAGTAGTAGATTTCTATAGCAGGGGACTCACTGCTTCAAAGTAGGATTTGCTTTATTTTTATTAGATTGTAATAAGGCACGTATTTCTTATTCTTATATTGTTTTTAGATTTGCACATGGATGAGACTTGCTCATTATTTGATGAATTTAAACGATTGTTATGGTTAATCATGGCTTGATATTATCATTATGTTGGAAAACAACAGTCATGGATTAGGGTTTATTTTAGTCATTGGCTTTGCATGATTTGATTTGATAAAAAATTATTTGATTTTTTCACTGCATTTACTCTGAAAATGTTATTTAGAAAACCTCGTCGTGACAATATGACCCTAAACCCTAAATAGACAAGTACCATACCATGGATACCGTGACTATTTTAATGAACATAGCTTCTTAGAAATGTAACTATAGTATTATCACAAACAAAAGTTGTAAAAAATATGTCTTTCATAACCCAAATTTAATATTTTAGTATTTTTATAAACTCATAAAATAGTTTTATCCGATGGATATTATCAATAGCAATATGACATGATTTTTTATTTAGGAGGAAAATAATTTATAACTATATATGTAAATTGGGGGCATGCCAATAGCAGAAATTTTAAGGAGTAAATTTAGGTTGTTACACCATGCCAGTGGGACAAAAGAATAGGATAGACAAAAAGTAGATACAATGTGTATTCATCACCATGCATTACATAGGTCATGGTAGGCATATAAAAAAGGACACTTCTTTTTAGGGAAATTTTTTGAAATAATATTAAAAAATTAATTACCAAAATCATGGAGAGAGAAAAATATTTCTTAAACCGGTGCTCGTTTTGGCCACAAAGGCTCCAGCCAAGCGCTGGTGCTTGCATGACATTTTTTTATTTTTTCTCCGATTTCATCCTTCAAGAGGATGAAATCATTTTAAGTTGTAAATCCTCCTTAAGAATGATTTCGTCCTTCACAAGGACGAAATCACTACACTTGTGCCTTATCGTAATGAATGTATTAGGATTTAAGTTAATTTCGTCATTTGAAAGGATGAAATCCGCAGGCTATTTATGCTCGCGAGTTCCCCTCCCGGCCATTCTTCGTCTCCCACTTCGTCATTTCTGCTTCTAGAGTGTTATGTTTGCCACGCTCCACCATCCACCAACCTCTACCATCCAGAACTACGTCTAGATCCACCGTTCATCGCTTTACTTTGCCCAGATTTGTTGTCCCCTTAGCTCAAACTATCGTCTGCCTCAATTTCACTCGAACCGCAATTTCGCCCAAATCCGCCGCAATTGCTGCAATTTCGACAAGTACAAGCTTATTTCTCTGCATTTGATTACTTGTCCCCACAAAATTTCATATACATTTTACTACTTGTTTGATTTTATCGATTTGGATTAGTATCTCACAGTTGTTGTGCTTCTTAATTATTTTTTTCTTCTTGCTATTATTATGTCATGGCTGTTGTGTAAAATGGATATGCTAAAAAACTAGCATAGAGCAATTAGTCCAACATTTTGTTCATTACACTCAAGAAAAATAATGTTATATTCATTTTATTCATTACTTTGCTGCTTCGCTTCTATCTTGTTGGATCGATCAGTTCATTTTGTCTGTTTAACATATTTTATTTTTTTCTTAAATGCAAGAGTAGTTGTTGTTGTTGTTGAGCTTTTTAATTACTATTTTTTCACAAGATTCATTACATTTTACTGGATGGCTGATTTGACTGGTTGTTTTAATTTTACGCTCAAGTCATGTATTAGCATTATTAATTTCAGTGTTAAGGGAGTGAAAATGTGATATGGTTCTATGGAATTGTGCTATGAATTTTGTTGTTTGAGTGGAATTGCTTGGTTAAGTTTGATTAATAGATTAATCTCATATTTGATTAAGTAAAGTAGTTATTTTGAAGTAATTGTTTAATGTATTATTTCTGTCATTTATTGGTTATGAATTAAGTGAATAAAGATGGCAGAAGAAATGATTAGTTTTATGCTTCACCATGAAGGGGTAACAGATGAATTATTCATCCAGAAACTATCTACTTATGATGAACTTGAGATGCAAGTGGCTAGAAAAGCTAGGTGGGATTGAAGGAGATGAAAAATTATTATAAAATATAACCTTGCGATATTTGGATCAAGATCAAGAGTACTACGTGTAGATGATGAGGCATCATTTAGACAAATGTTTCACCATTCGTCTCATGTATTTATATTCGAGTTATTTCTCAAAAAAAAGGCTCAAGTGCTTAGTGAGCAGTGTAAGTAGGAGTTGACATAGGTGCTCACACAGGAGCTCTAAAACAAATGTGAGGAGTGGAAGACACATGCAAATGCCAATGAATTATAATGAAGAGGAAAATTGTCCATGACATTAGCATCAAACAAATGTCGTAGGTCGTCTGCACCTATTGACAATGGAAGTGGACCTAATTGAAGGTAAAGTTTCTTATGATGTGAATCCTTTGTGAATCTTATAATTGTCGATGAAATTTAGGATATTGAATTATGAATTTTGTGCGTAATATGGAAGGTACACAGCATGCACATGAAACATTTAGCATTGGAATGCTACAAGGCGGTGCATGGTTTGGAACTCAAAGCTCAATGGGCATTCATTAACCCTACACAGGTGTTGAACATACCGATGCTGGACCATCCAATCCAAGGTGATATATATATATATATATATATATATATATATATATATATATAAATCTAACATTTTTAGTTTTTAAATAAGTGTTTAGGTAATATGAAATTCAATACATGTGTGCTATTTATGTGTAGGGGAGCTTATGTCCTTGATGATGACATTGATGTAAATGAGACCAATGAAAGTGAATGTAATATTGGCGAGGCAAGTGAAGAGGATTATGGTATGAACAAAGAAGGTGTCAGAGGTGAGGAAAGTGCTCAACTGATCATCAATATTGAAGGGGATGATGCAGTAGATAATGCAATTGTCATTAATGACATGAATGTGGATCATGAATGCATAAATATTGAGTTTTATATGTAATGAACTTGATTAATAATTTAGAAACCGTCCAGGGATGACATGACATGGGCTATCACTTATCAAACTTGATGTCACCTAAGCAATTTTCACTAGTTAAATAAGAGAAAACTAAACTCCAAGAAGAAGGGCTAGAGATCCTCAAAAGCATAAGGTTCCGTGAAGAATGTTTTAATGATGTGAAAATTTATACTTAAAGTAGGTTCATCATGTATGAAAATTGACGTTAATGTAACATTACTCTTTCAAGAATACAAATTATGAATTTTGATTAATGAGATCAACTTGGGATATGCTCCCTCTATCCTAAATTAATAGTTGTATTTGACAAAAAAATTCGTTCCATATTAATAGCTCAATTTTACTCAATTTAAGTGGTTAGGTACTTAAAAAAGTATCATAAGCTTATTTTTCTTTCTCTTAAAAGTAAGTTTCACCTTTCAATAAAAAAAGCTTATGAAATCCTATAGCAAAAAACCAATTAACAAAATAAGTTCATTGAATAGTGAAACTAAGGAAAAATAAGCTTATGATACTTTTTTAAGTACTTAATTATTTAAATTTAATAAAATAAAATTATTAATATAAAATAAAATTTTTATGCTAAATAAAACTATTAATTTAAGATGAAAAAATGATATTTTTTAAAGGGAAAATTATTTAAATAATAATTTAAAAAAATTAATTACCGTTTTGGACCACTATTTCCCAAAGTGGTGTTCTTTTTTGCCACGCATGCGCCAGCCAAGCAGCTGGCAATATGGCGCCTGCATGGCTTTTTTTTTAAAAAAAAATTTAGTTGATTTCATTCTTTAGAAGGACAAAATCACGTAATACTGATTTTGTCCTTTAAAATGATGAAATTGTCACACTCTTTGACATCATTCACGACAACTAACGCTATATGTGGCAATATGTGCACCTCACCAACTCTACATTCTTCAATCCATAATTCAATCTTGATCATTGCTTTATGTTATGAGGATCCGTATACCAAGATTCGCGTTAATCCAACTGGTCCTAAGATTCACGTTAATCCAACTGGTCCTAAGATTCACATTAATCCAGCTTATCTAACTTCTTGCACAAAAGTTGATCATATTATCATAGCTAGTCTAAAGAGCTCATAGTAAAGGCAACTCTGCAAGCCAAAACCAATAATCTTGCCTCAAGCAAATACATCCCCAACAATGATTCTCTCCATACTGCGTCATTTTATCAACAAAGACTTCTATATGTCCAAGACAAGCACTGAAAGCACAATTATGGGACTTCCATATTTGTGTATATTATGAATTCCATCATTTTCATAACTCCATATAGTATAAGCAGGCGTCCCACTTCATCAGCTGTTTTTTGTTTTTTTCTTTCCTTACAATGCATCTCACCAGCTTGCCTACAATTTTGTATTTTTTTTATTTTGATTTTCAATAATTGCACTATCTTTTGCATTTTTTATTTTGACTTTCAATGATTGCATTACAATATTTTTTTTCAGTCCTTTGATTGAGGCTGTGCCATAACCTTCCAATGCAATGAACATTAAACTTTGTACATATTCTATGATTTCGTCATTTTAAACAACGAAATCATCCTCCTTAGTTTTTTTCCATTGCTACAGTTTGCACCAAGCTTTTAATGCTCTAACTCACCCTTGGTTTTTTACACCACGCTTTTAATGTTCTAGCTGACCCCGCCTCTTCATGTCCACCTCCCCTCGCCTCTCTCTAGCCTTGGCCCCAATCCTACCAACCCCGACCTAGACAACTTCCTTTCCCACCTTCATCTACCTCTCCTTTAACCAGGAGCACAACTGTTTTGCCACCGACACCGACTACGGCTTCTGCATCTATAACTGCGATCCCTTCTGTGAGATCTTCTGCCGGGATTTCAACTACATCTCTGGCACCCCTGGAGGGGGCATCGACATTGTCAAGATACTCTTCCCAAGTTGCAAAGGCACGTGAGGAGCCAGAGCTAGAGCCACATCCCAAGTCGGAGCCACAACTAGAGCCAAAACAGGCAGATCATGAGGAGGAGCCAATACAACACCTTCGAGGCCGAGGTCGAGGACGTAGGACATTATGATATTAGCTTTGTTGTATGTTTATTATAAACTAAACATTTTATCGACTTGTGATGTAATATATTTGATAAACATTTCTATTTTATGTTTATTTTTATTCGATAATGTTAATACTTTAATGTTATATTTGGTATGTATGGAATGAATGAATAGGGATATGTGTTAAAATTAGTTTAAAACATATTTTAAAAAAAATTAATTTGATTTTTTAAAAGGACGAAATCAGTATTACATGATTTCGTCCTTTAAAAGGACAAAATCGGGTAAAGTTTTAGGACTTGACCCTATTTTGTCCTTTAGAATGATTAAATTATCTTAAACCTGATTTTGTCCTTTTAAAGGATAAAATTAACTAAAAAAATAAAAAAAAGCTCCGCAGGTGTTAGCAGCTTGGCTGACGCCTATATAACAAAAAGGAATATTACTTTAAGAAATATTTTTCAAAGTGATCTAAAACGGTAATTACTTTTTTTTAATTATTATTTAAATAAATTTTTTTAAAATATAATTATTAATATTAAAAAAATATAAATCAAATTATATATTAGATATAATATAGGGAAAATTATTAAAATAATAATTAAAAAAAATATTTACTGAAATATATCACTTTGGAAAATATTTCCCAAAGTGGTGTTTGTTTTTGCCACGCATGCACCAGCCAAGCAGCTGGCGCCAGCATGGCTTTTTTTTTATATTTTTTAAGTTGATTTCGTCGTTTAGAATGACGAAATTGGTTTTAATACGATTTCATCGTTCTAAACGACGAAACCTTTTATTACTTGACCTGGTTTCGTCGTTCAGAACGACGAAATCAACTTAAGCTGATTTCGTCATTCTGAACGACGAAACTGCCACGCTTATCTATTTTCGGCCTTCGGTCGCGGAACAACGCTGATTTCGTCGTTATGAACAATGAAATCAAATTAAGTTGATTTCGTCGTTCTGAACGACGAAATCATCGTGGTTATATCCGCGACTCCGCTCCGCCTCCAGTCGTGTTCCAGTCACTCGTTTTTCGCTCTGCCGCTTTTGCCGACTTCCGGACACCGCCATTCTCGCCGCCGACGTCCAGCCCGCCACCGCTGACCTCAGTCTGCCGCCGGCTAGACCAGTCGTGTTCCAGTCAGTAGTTTTTCGCTCTGCCACTTCTGCCAACATCCGGACGCCGCCATTCTTGCCACCGACGTCCAGCCTGCCGCCGCCGACCTCAGTCCACCGCCGCTGACCTCAGTTCGCTGCCGCCGCCTAGGTCTAGCCCACCGCTGCCCACGTCGAGCCTCTCCCGTTTCATTCTTCTGGTGCGTGTCCTTCTATTTTTTTATTTACTTTTTTTTCCATCGTTGTAATATATTTTTTGTTTGTTACATTGAAAAAATTTATCTTTTGTATATTACATCGAAAAAATTTGAAGTTTTGATTGTCCCGTCATTGAGCCCTAGTTTTAGAAGTATTGTTCTAAGTTGTTTTGTGTGTTTTTTTTGTTTAAGATTATTGAATTGAGATGAATTTTTAATTAATGACTTTTTATTTTTTAAGATGACAAGTCTCTCAAATTTTGGAAAATGAGGAGGATTTGAGTTTTTGAACATGTTTTTATATGATTTGTGACC
The DNA here is from genome assembly GCA_035235625.1 of Saururus chinensis. Lineage (NCBI taxonomy): Eukaryota > Viridiplantae > Streptophyta > Magnoliopsida > Piperales > Saururaceae > Saururus > Saururus chinensis. The sequence goes on from CP141140.1 coordinate 52,377,760, forward strand.
TTGTATGCGTTATTGCATCAAATGTGTAATTATATTAATTAGAAAATTTACTCATTAATATAAAGTATTAATGATATGCTTATATATTTGGTAAAGTTATTAGTTTCTATGCGTATATATTTTGAAAATATATTTGTTAGGGTAGATATTAGTATTAGTTTGTTTAATCTAATATTAATTTAATTTATTATTTATGAATTAATTGAATACAAATGGCAGAAGAAATGGTTAGTTTTTTCATTAATTACGACGGACGCATAGAAGGATTATTAATGAAGAAACCGTCTACATTTGATGAATTTGAGATGCACGTAGCAAGTAAGGTTGGGTTGGATCGAAGAAGATGGAAAATTACTATCAAATGTAATCTTCCGTCCTATGGATCGAGAATGATACTAATGAACATAAATGATGATTCATCAATGGCTTTTATATTTCACCACTCGTGTCACATAATTTATTTCGAGTTATTTCTCGAAAAAGAGGCCCGAGTGACTAGTGAAAGGCGAAGTAGTTCACATAAGAGCTCTCACAGAAGCTCACAAAGGAGCTCGGATAGAAATGTGAACAATGAAAGTCATATGCAAGTGCCGGTGGACGACGAAGAAGAGGGAAATTTATCTATGACAGTAGCTTCAAATGAACGTCATAGGTCGTCTGCCCTTATTTACGATGGAAGTGGACCTACTTGGAGGTAAGGGTTGATTTAGTTGTGAATACGTTTTCAATCTTATTATCCTTTAATGAAAATACGTTTAGCTAAATTTTGAGATTTTGTGTGTAATATGGAAGGTCTACGACGCATGCACAGAGTCATTTAGCGTTCAAATGTCTCAAGGCGGTGCATGGTATGAAACTCAAAGTTCGATGGGCCTTCATTACCCCTACACGTATGTTGGTCATACCGATGTTGGACCATCTAATCAGAGGTGAAATATATATTTATAAATGAATTCAACTTTTTTAAGCTTACGAAATTTAATACATATGCGATGTTTATATGTAGGGGGGATATGTCTACGGTGAAGATATTGATGAAAATGAGGATAATGAAGGTGAAGATAATATTGACGAAGTAAGTGGAGAAGATTCTGATATAAATATATAAGGGGTTAGAGGTGAAGAAAGTGCTCAACAGATAGTTGACGGCGAGGGGGATGATGCGGTAGACAATGCCATTGCTGGGAATGATATAAATGTAGATGATGAAGAGCCGTCGTACTGTGAAGTGGAGCCACTTTATGCACACATCACAGATGAGGAGATAGATGCGGTAGTGAATTCTACAATGGATTTGGACCAACAAAATGAAGATGAGTTATATGTTGGCCGCATCTTTGAGAATAAAGAAGCATTCGTTACAGCCTTGTAGGAGTTTTCCATTCAAAATCATGTCGAATACAGGGTTGTACGAACAAATCCGGCGGAGTATACAATGAAGTGCATTGATAGCACTTGCCCTTGGAGAGTGCATGGCTCAATCAAAAGGGGTGGTGGGTTTTTTAAATTGAAGACGTACAAAGGTGACCACACATGTCGGAATGTCCAGCTTAACACAGATCATAGGCAGTGCAGTGCCTCCTTTATTTTGAAGGTCATAATGCCCGCTATCCAAGCCGAAATTAACTCTCACACCAGGGGATATTATTCAAAGAATGAAGGAGAAGTATCATGTTGACATATCTTATAAGAAAGCATGGGCAGCAAGGAATATGGCGATCAAGGCCATTTATGGAGATTGGGTTGAATCGTATAAATTGTTGCCAATGTACCTAAGGGTGGTGCAAGAAGCCAATCCTGACACCTACTACCGCTTAGAGGATGATGTAGTACCTCGTGCAGATGGTGGCACTTGTAGGAGATTTAGACGGTTGTTTTGGGCGTTTGGGCCGTCTATAGCTAGGTTTCGACATTGCATCCCTGTGATTGGCGTTGATGCCACTCACTTGTATGGCAGATATCCTGGTGCTCTTATGGCTGCAACGGCTACAGATGGAAATAATGTGTTAGTTCCTCTTGCATTCAGGCTTGTCGGGAAGGAAGACAGAGACAATTGGAAATGGTTTCTAATGGAATTGAGGGATCATGTACTGATGGGCATGACGAACATCGTCATTATTTCAGATCGACATAAGGGGCTTCAGAAGGCAGTGCTTGAGGTTCTTCTAGAGCCGGATTACCACCATCGTTATTGCATCTGCCATATAAAAGCAAATTTTAAGAAGGAGTTCAAAAATGATACACTGACGGACTTGATTGGGGCAGCAGCTTGTGCACTCACAGTAGAAAAGTTTGATGCTAAAATGGACTTGATTGGTCAAGAGAGTCCTAGGGCAAAACATCTCCTCTTAGGAGGAGAATTACATCTTGCACAGTGGTCCCTTGCACACGGTGGTTTTATGACATTTGGCATGACGACTACAAATATGGCTGAAAGTTTAAATAGCATCTTGAAGGGGGCACGAGGGTTACCCATGCAGGCTTTAGTGTCAGCTATCTTTTATCGGCTCATAAATTTTTTTGTTAAACGATCTTCTGCTGCCTCTGCCATAGTCACCCCATATACTCCTAGAGTGGAAGCCATATTGAGAGAGCAAACAAGAAAAATTGGGGAGTATATAGTTAATAGGATCAACAGGAGTCAGTACGAAGTGACATCAATTCGTGCCCGCAAGGTTATGGTAAATGCTGCAATGCATATTTGTACATGCAACATCCCTCAGGTTTATGGTTATCCTTGTTCGCACCTTATCGCCGTGTGGGCAAAGCGGCAGGAGCCAATCAATGCATCACTGTTTTACACATCTTCTACTTATAGAAATGTGTACTCCACAGAATTTTATTATCCTCGTGGTCGGGAGTATTGGGAGAGGGATATACCGTTTGTGTTATACCCACCGATAGCAACAAGGCAACCCGGTCGCCCATGGTCTGTTCGCATTAGGAATACCATGGACCGCAGAACAATGGAAAGAGATGGTAGAGGAGGATATAAATGCGGGAGGTGTAAACAAAGTGGGCATAATAATAAATCATGTAGAAACCCTCCTGTTGATTGGTAAACATATAATCAACCTCTATATTTATTATATTTTTTTAGTTATGTACGCATGTATTCCTTACGATTAATGATATGATCTTCATCTTCCACAGATCATATGGATAATACAAAGCCTTGTTACGGGCCAGGCCTGAGTGACGCTTCTTTACTCGTAGAGTAGGAGTCACATAGGTCTGCTGTTATTTGGAGAGGAGAGGTATGATAACTTTTTTTAAAATTTGTTTCATTGTTTTTTGGTTGATATAGTACGACATGTTATAATTCTAAAATTTATTGTAGGATCCCGGGTGCCTTGAGTGCACTGAACATTTTAAATATCTCCGCCATTGGCCTATAGATGAGCGTATATTACCTTATATCGAGCGAGCAGGATTTGGCCATTTCATTCATCTACAGTATGTTTGTCTCGATCGGCCTCTATTGACAGCTCTTGTCGAGAGATGGAGGAGGGAGACACAGACGTTTCATTTGTCATATGGAGAGATGTCCATCATGCTCATGGATGTGGCAGTTCTATTAGGACTCCGTATTGATGGACGTTCGGTGACAGGCACGACAGGAGGAGCTCATATGGATATATTAGTTAGACTTCTTGGTAGAGCTCCTCCTCCTACAGTGATGCGTGGTAGCCGAATGAGCCTACGATGGCTCTTACAGGAGTTTCGTGAGCTCCCAGCTGATGCTACAGAGATAGTTATCGAGCAGCATGCATGAGCCTATATATTACATTTACTTGGAGCCACCATATTTGCGGATACCACGAGCAGCCACGTGCATGTTTTGTATCTCTCTCTCCTTGCCGACTTTGACATGGCTGACACTTATTCATTGGGCAGTGCTACTCTCGCATTCTTATACTGAGAGTTAGGAAAGGCATGCCAGGCCATGACCTCGGGGATTGCGGGCTATCTGACTCTTCTTCAGGTAAATAATTGTGTAACTTTACTTGGAGTTTTAGTCACGTATAATTTTTTAATTCTAATATTTGTTATCACTATTTTATGACATAGTTATGGTCGTGGGAGCACTTACACATCGGCCGACCAACTGCTGAGATGGGTCGCTTGGTCGAGGGTGCTCCATTAGGGGCGAGGTAGGTTGTATTTATGTTTACCACATTACTTTTTATGCAACGTTTTATGAACATATGCTGAACTCATTTCTTAAATTTAACTCCTTAAGGTGGAATGTTTGGAAGAAGAGAATCGAAAATCCACAAGGAGTCCTCTGTTTGTATAGAGGGGAGTTAGACCACCAGCGGCCATACCAGGTAATTTTATTACCGTGTTGAACTTTTTTATGTAATGATTTTAAAAAATTTTGTCGTTATTTAAACTAACGTATCTTTATATATTATATAGATTATTTGGCAGCCGTACTTGGAGGACTTGTTGGCTGTGATACCTCCACTCTGCACTGACGGTCGAGAGGTGTGGCTTTCTCGAACCCCTCTCATATGTTATGAGATTGTAGAGATGTATGTGCCAGATCGTGTAATGCTCCAGTTTAACCTGGAGTAAGGGGTCCCACCTTCTACTGTCGTGTTTGTCCATCGCATCACTCGACAGGGCCGCCATATTACCGACTGGGCTATATATCATGCGTCGTATATTGCTCGATGGGAGGATAGGAGAGCCACTATTATTAGAGGGGAGCTGGCTACAACATTGCGAGATGTTCGTAGTACTTATATGCACTGGTATTTACCGATTACACGACGATATATTTTACCACGCGATGATGTAGAGGAGATGACATATCAGCCTAGGGGAGCATCTGAGGCAGCTCTAGTAAGTACAACTTAAGGCATATATTATTTTCTTATTTTGTTTTAATTATTTATCTAATATTTAATTTATTTTTTTATAGCTTCGTCAGATTCGACATACTAATGCGTATTTGAGTGATGCACTTGTCACCTGTACTTTGCGCGAGGACTTAGCAGCAGCATGTGAGTCGGTGATTAGAGCGTCTAATGATGTCCTTCGTAGCTTGCCACTACTTCATTCGGTGATCACGGATGTTCATCGAGATTATCCTGTTGACGAGGCCGCTCAGACACAATCGATGCACTCTTCATGCCCTGATATTCCATCATCATCAGCAGCATATAGCTCTCCTCCAGGTTCATCATTTCCAGACACTACACATATCACTCAGCCAGATCCGATTTTATATTATAGACGACATCGGCCAACTCGTATTGTACCATCTATTACTTATGCTGAGCCGGAGCCCGAGTAGGAGCTTGACATGGAGTCGCAGCAGGAGCCGGAGCCGGAGCCCCAGCCCTAGTCGGAGCCAGAGCTAGAGCCATAGCCAGAGGTAGATCATGAGGAGCTCATATACCACTGTCGAGGACGAGGGCGAGGACGAGGACGTAGGAGATTATGATATTACTTGTGATGTATTATATTCGTTACTCATATATGATGTACTTTACTTATATTTGTTATAGTGATATTTGTGATAGTGATATTTGTTATGGTGATATTTGTTATGGGTGGAATGAATGAAGTCGTGCATACATATCTGTGTTCTGTGTTTTGAATGAATGAACAGGGACAGGTGATAAAATTAGTTTTAAATAGTAATTTTAAAAAATTTAATTTGATTTTGTCGTTCAGAACGACGAACGACGAAATCAGCGTTGTTCCGCGATCGAAGGCCGAAAATAGATAAGTGTGGCAGTTTCGTCGTTCAGAACGATGAAATCAGCTTAAGTTGATTTCGTCGTTCTGAACGATGAAATCGGGTCAAGTAATAAAAGGTTTCATCGTTTAGAACAACGAAATCGTATTCAAACCAATTTCGTCGTTCTAAACGACAAAATCAACTTAAAAAATAAAAAAAAGCCACACTAGCGCAAGCTGCTTGGCTGACACCTACGTGGTAAAAATAAATACCACTTTAAAAAATATTTTCTAAATTAATATATTTTAATAAATATTTTTTTTATTATTATTTTAATAATTTTTCCTATAATATATGAGCCCAATTTGCACAATGCATACTTCTACTACCTCTAGAAAGAGTCAAGTGCACTGGTGCGGGGCCGCACGCTTAGCACCATTGTGGCAGCTTTTGTATATCTATGGTTGGATTCCCGGGGCGGAAGAGGTTTTAGTTTCACTTGTGATATGTGGGCCCATGAGATCGTGCAAAAATGATGCGGTGGAGATTGCCTTCTAATATTCCCACACGGAACTTTCCAAATTGCTTCCCTCCTCGCGCGGGAGTTGTCAAGAGAAGAGACACACGCCGGAATCAAAAATATGCAGAGAGAATCGAGCGAGCCCGTTGTTCTCCGCACACAAACCACTTCTCCTTCCATCTCCTCCCGCTAGGTTTCGCTCATCGCCGGCGGGCGCGAAAATGGCTGCGATTGTCTCGTTCCTAGGCCGATACAAGTTCCCGCTTTCTCTGCTCGCGCTGTCCATCTTTTTTCAGCTGGTCGTGATTCCTTCCGCTTTCCCCACTTCCCATTACGACGGTGAATAAATTTTGCTCGCTTTTTGTTTTTCTTTTTTCATGTTCTTTTTTTTGTGGTTGGAATCGGTATTGATTGTAGTTTGTTGCATCGATTGTCTGCCAGTTCTTGGGGTCAAGCGCTTTGGATCAATTGAGGAAATTTCTGAAGCATACGAGAAACTGTCATCCAAGTGGTGCGGCGCCTCCTCCCCCCTTCTGTGTTTATGCGAGTTTTTTTTATTATGTTTGAATTGGCGTATGATAATTCTGCTGAATTTTGTTAGAGATTGTAGTGACGATTCAGTCTTATTCTATATGGAAAACTTTCCCTGCAATTTTTCTTAAAAGTTTGTCGACTGAGTGGATTTTATGATATTCTAATCGGTTAATCTTTTTCACCTAAAAATTTGGTAGGAGTTGAAGAATGTGGCAAACGACTTTGTTATGTGTTACACCCTCCGTCCCATATTAAGTGTCCTATTTGGTATTTCAAAATGAACTAATTTTAGTTCATATTGGAAAACTAAATAAGACACATATTATGGGACTGAGAGTTATATATTTTAAAAACTTTATAATACTGACCTCGTGCCTTCTCTCAATAATATGCCCTAGAAGTGCTAATTTTAAAGGGTGAAAAATCATAAAAAATACTTTATGTGCTTTGTGTTATGACCTGCCCTAGGGATCCTATCTTGATTAGAATTTGCTTAATTTTCTTTGCTTATTGCTGAGGGCGACTGATAATTTTGTTGTAAAAGTTATTTGTAATTTGTCCTAAATTAGTGTTAATGGGCTTTAGGATCATTTAGCTTTCTATTTAATCTCAGGGCATAACACTATGTTCACTAGTGAATGATAATTATTGAGTTGCAGATTTTGATCTCTATTATCTCCCTCCTTTTTCCTTCTACTTGTCCTCTCCATTACTTCTACCCCTTCATCTATTTTACCCAACTTTCACCCCCTTAATTTTTGAATTAAATCCTTCCTACTTCATTGTCTTTGATTCCCCTTTCGACTACATTCACATCCATTAACCTAATCCTTTCCATAAAGCATCTCGCCTTCCCTATCATTCCACCTCAATCCCTGTCAATTTGTTTCCAAATCCATATGGACTTAGCGTTAAAGACATTGGTACTAGCGGAGATTGCTTTCTGTTTCTCAAATTTTTCCTTTTGGCAATGTTGCAAAATTTGTTGGAAGAGACAGAATGGAGACAACACACCAATTCTGCAATGTGGATGGCCATACGAGCTCTCTTGGAGAGCATTCAATGGATTGTGAGAATGCTAATGCCAATGGAGAGTTTCACCGCCACCACCGCCAAACCTACAGTTGACCCCCCTACTACCAATGGCAGAACAAAAACACTAGTCACAGTCAAACAATGTGCTACAAGCATGGGATTTGGTTGTCATTACTGACGCTCATGTTGCCCAAGATCCAGGATGGAAATATGCTGAATGCCTGTGTTCGCCACAAGAATATTCATGCAACAATCCATTTCCCAAACCCACGCCCTCATCCAACACTATTGGTAGAGGAAGACGAGCCTCCAAACCCGACTTTGAAGCAATTGAAGAGGGACTCAGAGGAAGGTTGCTACACTCCTCACCAACAGATTATTTTTTCTGTTCAAATGGTTTTGCTTCATGCTGAGAAATCATTCAAGGAAGAAGAGGAGGGGGTGGAAGCTTTTGAGGAAAAATCATGGGCTGAAGGTGCTGTAAAGACGCCAACTTTTGCCCCTAGTTGTTTTGCTCTCACTAGATTTCCACGCAATTGACACAGTCCTCGCTTTTATCGACAACCATAGGATGTTCTTCTGTGGTCCATATCACGTTGTTGCTTCTGTATGGTGTGTGCCACCATCCAAGTCAGACATGATTTCAAGTATTCTTGATGTTTTCCATGTGCACAACTTCCAATAGAAGAGATTTGCTTGATTTGGGAAATTATATGAGGGTTTAATGCAGCCCATATCTCTATTGCAGTTCTTTTTGCTACTCAGTTCTAGACCTGGACCTGAGTTTTTACTTCCCTGACTCGGATGACTTCTTTGGAGCTCTACTTGTGCATTTCTCTCAGCCGATCCTACCATTCACTTTGAGCTTAATATTACTTGTGTTTGCTACTCAAGTGTAGTCTGTTTCCTCTTGTTCTCTCTCCAAGTACTACAATGATGGCATCAAGCGGGTCCGGACAATGACAATTTTGTAACAGAACAATGTTAGCCCTACTACAGTATTTATTGGAGTTATTTTTTGGTTTATTTTTATCTATAATGCAAGATACAAAGACCACTTCGAGGATGAGGTTATGCAGAGAAGTTGGTTGCGTGTTGTGACTGCGAAGAATAGCTGGGATATCCATAAGAAGATTCCATTTGTTTGATGAGAAATAAAAAGGAATATCGAAAATTCAAGTGGCTGAAGCTGAGGCAGTGGCTTTCGAAGTAACAAAAACAAAAGCAACGACGGGAGTGGGAGAGTCACAGTCGAAAAGAGGATTCCTCACTTCTTTCTCTGATTCAAAACTGTGCATGAGACTTTCATCTCGCATGGCTCTTAAGTGAAAAAAAAAATTTATCCTAAGGGTTTGGTCCCTGGGTATTGGACCTGCTAGCTTGATTAGGCCTAAGAAGCACAAATACGGCATTTTAGGTGTTGTATCCATATCTGATACATTTTGGATACAAATATGGGGTGGATATGTTTGCCTGCCTGTCTTGGCTGTTTCCGCATATTCTGTTTACATATTTGTTCTAGATGAGGTACCCATAGTACGATATGGTGATCTAGATCACCATGTCTATGAATTGTAAGAGACAAGAAGGGGTGACCAAGGAAGAGAGGCAGCTTAACTGTGACAGACTCTTACATGGCTGGGATTCTGGTGGAAGAAGGGATGGCGGATGGGAGGATGGTGGATGGGAGGATGGCAGCCATGTCATGTGGAAAACCTGTGAAACTGCGGAGGAAACAATGAGGAGGCATGAAAAAGGGTGAAGCTATGTTGTACAAATAATGGCATGGCTGTGGCAGTGGAGGCATTGAAACCTCCTTTCTTGGAATCAATGACTAAGCTCTCATGGCGGTGGCGGGGAGTAGCCGATCCCAGTGTTGCTCACTTTCCCTTTATAAACCAAATCCTGCGAAATCTGTGAGATTTGGCGCTGAAATATGTTCCCAACGCGAGACTCAGCCCAATTTCATATCTCACTCCACAAATTTTAATGCAAGTTTTTTAGAGGTGACAAAACGGGGAGACCATGCCAAGGTATGAGGTCACTTGGTAGGAAGGGAATGTGGCTCTTGGGCGCGGTGAATTGTTGCAGCTTTTTGGGAAGTGAGGTGTCGCCTTAGGAGGCAACTCCCTATCATATTGTGGAAGGATATTTTTGTCAATAGACAGAACCCCCGTAATCTAATACATGCCCCTGCCTAACTTAAAATCATAATAATCATAATCAAGTAGTGCCTTTCCCCCTTTACTTAAAATATACCTAAAAATATATAAAACATAAATTTTTAATGCACATATCTCCCCATATTGTTTTTTTTTTGGAAATTTCCGTATCATACCTGTGTCCCGTATACATATCCATGCTTCCATGGTTTTACTTAGTTTTCCTTTGTCATTTGTTTATTTTATCAAATGGTGGTAATTTTGTTATTTGAAGAAATTTTTTTATGGACTTTAACTTAGTTTGGCCCATTTATCTTTTCTATTTAATGTAAGGGCATAACCCTAATTGCAGTTAGTCAATGAATGAAGTAGAATTGAGCAGTTCTCTTGGATTCATCCCCCTTTTCCCTTCCTTCTCCTTTGTTGTCTACTACTCCTCCCATTTCATAAACTTTCACTTCTTAATCCCTAAATTTGATCCTGCCTACTCTATTTTTTGGTTCCTCCCTTTCATCTGAATTTACCTCCCTAAACGCTAATCCTTCCCCTATACTGTCTTGCCCTCCCTATCATCCCTCCAATCCCCTTCAATTTTGTCCCAAATCCCTTGTGAACCAAGGGTTAACAATATTTTAACATGGCATGTCCCAGTCCAGATACAGTCTTTGCATAGCTGCACTCTTAGTTCAAGAAGCTGCTGATCTGCTTTACTTGTGTAGTATGGCAATTTGTTGTGTTAGGGAAGCTTTTTTGTCTACTAGTCAAATGTTAAAATGCTGTTTTATATTTGAAAAGAGCATCACTACGTTAGATAGTGGATGAGGTAGCCCGACTTCCTTCCTATTGCTTGGTTTTTTAATTTGTTGTAATACAGATAATCTTTGGGTTATCATAGCTGCGCCTTGTTCCACTCCTGCATATTTTTAGGTAATTTTAAGTAGACTATAAGGCTAGTATGTATCTGAAGCATGCAAAGGGATATAAGCTGTATACACGTTTTTGTTGTTTAGGAGTTATTTCTCTAAACTGTTGTTTTTGGTTGTTTGTCTTTATTATTTGGGTAGCATTGTGGGTCTCAGAACCTACCTTCTGGTCATTTATGATGGTGAATGACTCTGGTATAGTTGCTAGCTTGGACTTCCTAAAATTATAAAACATTTGAATCTCATTGTCTGTTCTATGGATGAGGAGAGGAGACTGCCGAGATTCCTCAGTGGTGTTAAAATTTAAAACAAGTCAAGGCCATGGTTAAGATAGAAAGAAGCAAGGTTCGCTGTCTCAGATCTCAGTCTCGTCTCAGCCAGCTAAAGAGATGAAATCTTGGAAAGATGTCCTAAAATGATCTTGCCATTTCTGTGATCTAAAAAAGGTTATCCACACATATATTGGACAATTTAAGTATATATTAACATCCACAAATTTTTATACTAATATCAAACAATTATAAAGTCATGAAAATTTAATCACATTAGACACTCCAAGTGTCAAAATGCCCACATTACAATAATCTACCTACAAAAGTCAATTGGGAAAGGGGCATGTGGTGGTGTGTGTCTCATAACTTAAAGCCTCACAGTCCTCTTTCAATATGTTACATTTTATATCTTTTTTTTCCGCAAGTAGAAATAGTCATTTCTTAAGCATTAGAGGGATCTTGCCGTTTTTGCCTAGATCTAGGTGATTTAGGCGATATCTCGCCCAAACAGTGTAAAAGCTTTTCTACACATTCTTGCGTCTTGGTGAAGGGAGAGAGATCTTGCCGAGATCTTGGAGTGATCTTGAGAGATTGTGAACCATGGAATGAAAAGATTTGGATGTTGAATGCTTGAGCATGGAATAATATAAAATGTAATGGGTCACAATTCATGCCAAGAACTGGAAAATAATGATGATTGATATAATTTTTAGTTTGAATGTACAGCCGATTATTATGTCTGTGCTGTACAAGATAAATCCAATTGACTTCCGGTTGTCCAGCTGTGCTTTTGGTCATTTTTAACACTATCAAGCTAATACACTTATTCTACTGCTTTGGATAGCTTGTGCTTTTTCCATCCTAAACATTTAGTTCACTACTCTATTTGTTGTTGTTTGATTTCAGTTCACTACTATGTTAATAAATAGGAAAACAAGAAACTGGATAAATGCATATCAAAAGTTTAATTCAACTTCATTGTTTTGGTAAAGCGATAATATTTTGTACTAATAATAAATGAATATGCTTTTATAGTTGCTTTAATCATCTGAATTTATTTCTAAAATTGTTGTTTTTGCATTTAATATGTGGTTAAAAAATTTCCAGGAACTCTAGTGGTGAGGTTCCAAGGAAGTCTGATTTTGTCAAGGCAAGTATATCACATCACTTAAACTACTAGAAGCGAAGGCTTGACAACCTTTTGTTTACCTTATACAACCTTTGTTATAAATTGCAAGCATGTAATGGCTATTCTTTTATGTTTGCCTCTCTCCCTCTACATGTATATATTTATGTATGTATTGCGTATAAATGTTTAGCTTTGCAAGTAACTTTTCCTTGTATACTAGAAATGGTTTTATTGCCAGACAAGGATGCCTTTTTTGGCTAGAATTCTATTCAAATAGGCTGCTGCCGATTGATTCCCTCCACATGCTATGCCCTTGAGTCCATGTTCTTGAGAAAATAAAACTAGGTCTTTGCATCCGTATTATGGACCGGTCATGGGTTATTAGTTTCACAATAGAAAGGGAGACCTTGCCCCATGAAAATGCATGGGATTGGGCATCATGTGTAAATTTTTCATAAATGAGGACCTTGTGTTCTTGAGAGCAGCTTTGCCATAGACTTGTGGACTTAGATAGATGGGAGTTTAATATCCTTTAAAACTTAGAGGATCACCACATTGCCTCTAGTCCAAATACCTAGCTAGGGTAAAAAACTATAAGTTTTGGTCTTAATGCGTAGGAAATTTAAAGTGGAATAAACTAGCCCAAAACAATGATCAACTATCTATCAAAGCAAAATAATCTATCCAACATGCAATCACAATCAACACACAACGATTTTTACATGGAAACCCAAATCGGGGAAAAATTATGGTCAGCGAGGTCGTTTGGATGAATCAATACACTATGAAGATGAGAACTTATAAGACTTAAGACTACCAACCTCTACCTATACTAGAAGTCCCTTTTCTAGATGAATTGTTGGTCACTAAGACACTTCCTTGATATTTTTTTCTCCGAGCTTGATTTTGTCTTTCTTCAAAAGCATAGCCACCAATCAAAGCCCTTTTCAATTAGATCTTCAAAGGTTTTTTAAGGTCCCTTTATGAAGAACTCTTTTAGCAACTGCTGTGTTATGAATATATCCTCAACAATTATTCATGAATAGAACAATTGTAGGATTTTTTGTTGGCTAATTGAATTGATCTTCAAAGCTTGTAGGCAATGGAAAACATTAGTAACTCAAAACTCTATGGAGTAAACTCACTAATCTCTCTCTATGTTAATAATGACTTTCCTTTTCTTTTCTCATGTCTAAAACACCACTTAAATAGACAACTAAGTCAGTTTTGCTGTTTGACTATAATAGGAATTTAATTCCACTCCAAATAACCTATTTTAGGAAATTGCGTGTAGAAGCGATTGATCATTCCACAGGGTGATTGATCATTCCCTTTTCTGTTTGAGCTCAAATGCACAATCAATTGATCTTTTCAACCAAACGGTTTATTGATTAAGTTACTAGAGTTTGTCCGGTTAAGTAAGATTGATCCTTTCAATAAGGGATCATTCATTTAAACTATAGGACTCCTTTTGCTTAGCATTTTATCAATCTTTCTATCAAGCGGTCAATTGTTTAATTTACTGTGAATTGATTTTTTATACAAGTGATAGATAGTTTTAGAGTGCGCTAGATTGTTTACTTTATTGGAATCATATGATACCAACACCAATCGATCTTGCTACCTGATGATTTTGTGTTCTAGAGAACCTTGTGAAAACATTCAAGGTTGATTGATCGGACGATCTATAACGATTGATCACTGATGAATAGAAACACAGTTTTCGTCCGAAAGTTTTCAAAACTCTTTATCACACTTCAATAAGATAATCCCTTTATCCCAAGTGTGTAAATGTGATGTGCATGCATATTTTTACATGCCACAACACTTTTGAATCTTTTTATCTGCTTTATCTTCACCATGAGCACCAAACAATATATCCTATGACTCAAATTACACTTCAATTTGAGATTGTTTTGTTTATTGAAATAAGCCAATACAATATATATAACAACATATGTTTTAACAGTAGAGGTCGATGGACTTTGATCAATTATTTGTACATTCCATTCTATATATTAGAAAAACCTTCAGAGTTTAATCTTATTCCTCAAATCTCTCTTTTCTCTGTTAATTTCTTTGTTGATACAATACAAATTGAGTCCGTTGTTTTTGGGCTCCATCATTTGATACCATATGTGGGAATCAAACTACATGGCGGTACAGCAATGGCGACAAACACAGGTGACGAAGAAGTGCAACCTAATCAATTCAGCAAACCGTTGATGCAATTTACCCTTGCTGCAGAATGATTATCACTAGCTATTCATCAAGAAATTTAGCAGCCAGTTGTAGATTTCTGGAGTAATCTGTGTTGAAGATTTAGAATTGATTGGACTGGCAGATCAACTCGAGCAATTTGACGAGTGTTTGACACTGATTATCGATTAGCAGAATCAAAATATGAACAAATTGATTTTACAAATTAACATTGAAGCCAAATCACCAAAAGAAGATCCGATACCTTCCATTTAACAGAACATTAATTCTACACATGATCAAAGTTCTGTGAGCAATATCAAATTGGTTCTGAAAATTGCGGATATAAGGGACGAAGTTGGCAGAGATCTGAAATTAAACAGTAAAATCTGTGTGGATAAAGTTGAGATGCATCCAAAATTTGCAGAACAAGTAGAATATGAAGCTTTTAAAAGTTCATCATTGGATCTATTTGAGCTTGAAGTAGCAAAACGATTGCAGTGTTTTCTGTTAGTGCAGTTCTTGAATCCAACAAACCAACAATGATTCCACCACTCTTAATAGAAGTATGGGACATTCCACAAATTCCAACAGCAGAAAAATACTTTACTTGGCAAATGTTTGACGAAGTGTACCAATGCTACAACATTACACTTTTCTGCCCTGATATAGCTGATTTTGGCAGCATTCCTCATTCTATATTAAGCTTGACTGCTCCATTGATATTCCTTGACAAATGCCAAAGAATAATTGAAGAAACCCAATACACATGTGAAGGATTATGGGATATGACTTTAAGGCTACTTGCAAAACCACCTTAGCTATGTGTTCAAACAGAAAATCATTATATCCATAAGATGATTGAAGAATTGAAGAAATGCTTCTATGCAGCCATTCTTCATTTTGTTTTCCAAATACTATGAAAACTGGACTTTTTCTCAGGCTTGACAAGATTAAAGATGAAAAATTCACATATGCCATCCAAGCAGTGCTGGAAGATATGAAGTTCTTGTACTGTACTCTTTGTCTGAGGTTTAATGCTGTAAGATTCTAGTTAATTTAGAATTAAGCTGATGAGACTCCATTGTTCATGTCACCTGCTCATTTCCATCGGTTCAAGATGTTTGAAAGCTATATTCTTGGAGTCTAGGCACCTAGTTTAAATTCAGCAGAAAATAAATTGGCTTGTGCAGCAAAGAATGGTGGGGATAAAGTTGAGTGGAAGGTTATGATGGTTGAATATGAAGTGTGCAATCTATTCTTTGTTCGAAACCATCAAGTTTTGAATAGAACATACCAGCTAATTGATGAAAAGTTACAAGCTGAGATCAGTAAGTTGTCTCATAGTAATCTAAGTTTAAACAAACTGCAGCCTACAAGGGAAGAGAAGCAGTCTATTCAAACTGAGGATTTGAGTTCAGAAAATTTGGTTGTGCAAGTTCCTCATGGGAGGTTGGAAAGTATAGCTGAGCCAGAAAAGGATACCACATTTGATAATGATGGTTTGGGAATTTCTTCATACCTTTTGCAGTCTATGACAACACTGAATTTGTCTGCATGGTGTTTTGGTCTACTATATAGATATGGCTTTTTAAATAAAGAATTAGCAAGGATGGCCAAGAAGAAGTTGCTGAAGATGGGCTTGGGAAATTCAGCCCTGTTCTGAATTGTAAATCTGAGGTGGAATTTGGAGATGGCCACCTTAATCCGGCAATGACATTTGCAATAAGGTTGTACAGAATTTGTTGGGTTCTGGACTAGAAGATGACTATTTTCCCCACTTGCAACCTGACTTCGTTATGTTTGGAAGTTATTTTTAATGCTACCAAGTGGACCAGAGTTGTTTAAGTTTGTTATGGGGTTGATTATCATAATCCAGCAATTGCAAAATTAAGATACTTTACAGTCTACAATGGAGCAATTATCAGCGTTGACCGGTTCATTGGTGAAGCATTTGCTTTTGCTATGTTTTTAATTGAAGGCGACTATGTTAGACTAAATGGCCAGGTTAAAGGTGGTACATTTTGTCATCGCTATGCGGCAACTCATGAGCAGGAAATTCAGGAAAAACATTGTTTCTTAGACTATGTTCTCAAAGTTCAAAATGCTGCAGTGCTTACTGGCAGCACTTGCTTTTTTTCCAAAATTGGTGTTCGTGGATTTGAATCAGGCTATTCAATTGTGCACAAACATTTAATGACTATTTGGGAAGTTTAATTTGAAGTTTTTTTCAATGGAATCCCGGTAATTCTTGAGCAGTTTATGAAAATTGGGAACACAACGCTTTTGTGGGAATTTTGAAATACAAGCTGCACGTGCTCTATGCTTAATCAACATTAGTTGAAATTTTATTACTGGAGTGGCACTCTCCAAGGACTTTACTCAATGTCCATTACGTTGGTTTGAAGAACCTCCACCCTACTTGTGTTTGGGTGTTAAGTCTGAGAAAGGAAATAATTTTGTGTGTTTCTATTATTCAAGTCCAGTTCCATGGTTTCAACGAGCTTACATCTTCTTTATAAGCTTCAGGACACATTTCTTCAAAGAGGGGGGAAACTGATGCAGGCCATTTATAGATGGCTGTTGAAACAGTTATTGTTGTGACATTTTATCATACACTTGTTTTCAGAGTTTGGGAGCAGGGGCAAAGTAGGAAAAAATCACTGGTTCTTGAGATTGTTTGTTGGTTTATTATTATAAACTTACTAAGCGTCTTGTTAATCCAATTGAGTCTGTAATCAAGTTTTAGTAAGGGTATAATTAGTCAGGTCTGTGAGGGTTTTGGAAGCTTTGATATCATTTCTGTAATGGTGACCTTGTGTTCTTGAGAGCGACTGCTCTGCAGGCCTGTGGGCTCAGGTTGAGATCGGTGGACTCTGATCAATTATCTGTACTTTCCTTTCCAAATATTAGAAAATCCGAAAGAGTTTGATCTTATTCCCCAATCTCTATCTTTTCTCTGTTAATTTTTTGTTGATACAATACAAATTGGGTTTGTCGTTGCTGGGCTGCATCATACATAACGAATGATATAAAGAGGGGTACAAGTTTATGTCTTAGGTATCGCTCTTCACACATGGTTGATCTGGAATCTTCTTTTCTTCTCAAATTTGAATTGTTTAAGTGTGAGGTGGAAAAGTTACTTTATCATCTTCTAGCTCTGTTACAAAGCCTTTAAAGGATTTGGATCATTACTGGAATGCTTGTAGCTTTTGGGATCTTCTCCAATGTTAGAATTTTTTTCTACTGTTATTGCTCATTGGGTCATTTGGTTGACGGTTCATCAACCCAGTTTACTGATCTGAAGATTGCTTGTCTTTTTGTTCTTTTTTGCTATACAATTTAGTTGACATAAAATGGTTGTTGGCTGACTTACTGAGGTGGTCGACTGGCTTATTTTTTTATCATTTTATGAGAGTGCTTCCTCTGACTGCAAAAGTGGACACATAGACACAACACACACACACAAATCCATAAAACCTTCCATACATAAATCCATCCATCCATCCTTTATACATACATAGAATAAAATTGCGCACAATGGTAGTTTACAACTGGAAACCTGGTGGGTACATCATGCACGCTCATTTATAATGAAAGTGTAATATTTTTCGGAGCAATGTTCTATTTTAATCAGAATTAATATTAGGTTCAAGTAATCAAAATATGTTGTCATCCAATTCAGCTAACATTAGGAGGGTCATTGGATGGCATACTGGAATGCTCATTATGTTTATTTCTTGGGGTTTGATATTTTCACAGATACGCTATGCCTTTGAGCTGTTGAGCAACCCATTATGGAAGCGTGACTATGACATATTTGGCATCGATGAACACCTGGTAATTTTTGTTTTATTACAACTAAAATATTAGATAATGCACCTACACTGATTTTGCTTTGCTGTTTGTTGCTTCTCTGTCGTAGAATGTACTTGACAAGGTCAAAGAACAATTAAAATTGGAAGACTTTTCAAAACTCAAGCTTCCTCTTCTGAATGCATCTGCCACAGGTTAGTCAATATGTCTTATTTAACGTGTGTAATAAGGTGTGTTGACATTCTAAAAAATATGAATATATTATTGCAGTTAGATATTAGTAAAAGTGTTTTGGATTAGCTGTTGCTTGATATGTACTAGCCCAAATGAAGTTGACTCCAAGCTGCACCAATCCTGATGAAATTTTTTTGAATAGTTTATTTAATCTTTAGGAATACTTCTTTTTGGGTATGTTCACATGTTTTTGGTACTTTGGTTTTTGTGTTTATAGGCACCACATCTTACAACTCATTGTTGTTAAATATAGTTGGCAATGAAGATTGCTATTCTCACATTCTGCTATATGTGGTGCCATTTCATATTTGGTGGGGATGCATTTAGTTCTTTTGCCAACAAAATTTATGGTGCTCTTTGTTATTACTATCTTTTCTTTGTTTCTTCAATTAGGTTTTGCTCTGTCTTTTAATGTTGATTCCTTTTTACAAATATTTTATCAACTTGTACAACTTTTGCCACTTCATTAAATACTAAGAATGGAATTGTTGTAGCTCAATAGATCTACAGGGAGAAAATTAGAAGAAATTGTAGGAGTTGAGGAGAGACAGTGAAGGCAAGACAATGAATAGAAGGAATTGGGGTTAAGAAGAGAATTTAGATGAGAGCGGGGAAAACAAGACGATAGATTAGGCTAAGATCGATGAGAAGGATAAAAATAATTAGGGGTTGAGCCAATGAGTTCTACCAAATTCTATTCTATTCATTGATTGGTTACAGTTCGAGCTACTCCTTACATTAAATAAAAATCCTAAACAGTCCCAAATAACTAGCAGAAGCTTACTAATCATAACTATTAAGATATAACAAACAACTCCCTAATTACATAATTAAATTAATAATAAAACAAACTAATCCTAATGGGACTCCAAAATGGCTCTGATACGAATGTTGTTGTCGATGAATCTACGGGGTAAAAAATTGGAAGAAATTGTAGGATGTGAAGAGAGATGATAGCGAAAACAAGACGACAAGGGAGAAGAATTGGGCATGAGAAGAGAATTTAGACAGAAGAGTGGAAACCAAGACTATATATTATGGTAGATCGATGAGGATAAGAATAATCATAGATAGGGTTTGAGCCAATGACTTCTACTCAATTCTGTTCCATTATTGACTGATTACAATTAGGGCTAATCCTAAATGAGCCTTAAACTAGCCTAAAAGCCCACTTATCATAATTATGAAGAAATTACAAATAACTCCCTAAGTAAATTAAATTAATAATAAAGCAAACTAATCCTAATGGGCCTCCACAACGGTCATAACAGAAATATCTGGCTGAGTATTATTTTCATTGATATTCAGTAACACAATATTAAAATAATGCTTTATAATTAAAGGGATTGAGAAAATGTTGCAAAATGAGAAGTAATGTTGCTGCTGAAGTGGAAAAATAAAAAATAATACACTGGAAATAAATTACTCAGGAGTATTCTAACATAGCCTTGATAAAGGACTACTATTGCCATGCCCTAGTCGACTGTCCAATGGGTAAATCAAGTCATTTAGGCTTCTAGGATTGGTGTTACCAACATGTACATCCTCTATTGGTATGCATATGTTAACTCAACCATCTTTGAACCACCATGATGTGCGCCATATGAGGAACTTGAAGACCGAAGCCTGCCTCTATAACCGACAGTAGAAGATACTTACATTGAGGAAAAGTGTTGGGAAAGGTCACTCTCTGTTTTAGGTTGCATCCTTTGCCGCCGCTATCTTCAACCTCCCTCTAATGGGCAACGGGTGAGGTGTTTGACTACTCGAGTGGGAGCACCATGATCTTCATCTTGTGTAGCATGAGTGAATGGCTCATCTCCAGTGAAGGGGTTTATGTAATATTGTTGACTGTGGATGCCATCTCATTTCTATCACTACCACCATCTCCTCCATCATCATCATCATCGTCTCCATTGCTACTATCCACATCCCCATTATCAGATGTTGGGTCATCTACATGCATGTGGGATGATTCCTCAGATGCCCGTAATATATCTTGTGTAGCTATTTTAACGTCAATTCCAGCATGTCGTGCTGCATTAGCAATGAATGGATCAGGTCATCCATCATCGTGGTTCATGTTATTTGCTGCTACCCACTCAGCATAAGGGTTTTCTCTGTCATCCAAATCCTGCCAATAGCTCAAAGTAGTCCAAGGGGTCATCATCAGGTTGTACACCTCTTTTGTGACTCCACTCTAATTCCTTTGTCATCAACCTCATGTTGTAATTGCAATAAACCAATTTCTTTAATTTCTTGCACAACAGCCTGTTCCTCAGCTTCATGTGAATGAGAGCAAAAGTGCTCCAATTTCTCCCACATGGTGATGTAGATGCAGTCTGTGAAAGTAAATAGAGATTTATTAGTTGGGCAGTCTATCCCATATAACGACCACCATTCACCTAGTAAATAGAGATTTATTAGTAGCAACATACATATTGGAATTAATCTCCATAACTCAAAAAGCAATCAATTTGTCCAAATTACCTGCCCACATCTTTCCCCTTGATTCAATGACGCTTCTATTTCCAAATGTAACGTGCATCTCTGAACAGAACAATCTATAGAAGTATTTCTAAAGTGAGGCCAAATACTAGATAAATATAAGGTCCAACCAATGGTATACTTAAATTACCTCACTCCCGACGTTGCCTGCAGTTGTAGACGTTGGGAACAATCTATCAAAAAACATCATGGGTTGCCTTAACCTAATCAGAATTATGCCCATGCTTCATGGGTAAATTTTCACCGAAATAGGTTTTCATGGTCTGTATAACCCTTTTAAGTCTAATTTCTCATCGCCTAGAATTTAATAACAGTATATAATGCTTCCAGTGCTCATAGCAAAGCAGTTCATGAAAGCAAGTCAATCAAGATGCAAAATACAAATAAACAAAGAAAATGTAAAATTTGCAAATTACCCTTGGTTATGTTGTACAATCACTAAGCTTTATATGCTTTAGTAGTAGTGAACTCCATTATACCCACCACAGCACTCTTTGGTACTTTGAGTCTCTAAAGACACTTTTGTCTCGACATTTTTAGCTGAGCTTACATTTGTTTAAATTATGTAAATATCTAGGTCAGGGTGTAAAAGAAAAGGAGAGCTTGATGGCCCCTTTGTCGTGCAGACCTTCTTTATCTGGGCTTGGGACCGGCAGTAGAAAAGTATTGCACTTGTGCCTGGTTGTACAATGTATTACCATTCATTGGCTGTTAGCAATCGGCCTGATACAGAGAAGAGTGACAAAATAGTTGTATTGATATCTGTATTGGTTTATATGTAACATTCTCAAAGGGGACTTTAATAAATTAGAATCAGGGCAGTAGCTCTTATTTATTTTTTCTTATTTTTTTCCTTGAAGTTGATTATATATTTGATGTGAACTGTACTTTTGATTTAGTATTGTTTATAATAAATAACTTTGATCGAACAATGCATGCTTATGGTTTCTCTTCCCTTTACTAGAACCCGGAGACTACATTAATGACACACTAACAGCTGAAGACTTTCAATCTGCTGTTGAGAGCAACAAGACATTGATAATCCAGGTACTTTGCAATTAGTTTTCAATTTGATATTAAAACGAGGTAGGTATGAAGCCATATGTAGTTAATGCACTAATCTCTGCTAGAAAAGCAATGCAAGAGGAATATGATGTTACCAGGCTTGAAGTGCATGGTTAAGTGGGACTGGCATATTACACTGATGTGAAATTTGATGGACAACTGGAATGTCTGACAGTCCTTTTTCATGCATACGACCCATGGTTTGCAATATCTAAGATATATCTCAAATATATGTGACAGATACAAGATATGGGGGAAGATTGATATTCATATATATATATGTGAAATCTGAGATATATCTCAGATATTTACGATATATCTGAGATATTTGTAGATATCTTGGGTCCACCCCCACTTTCCAACGCCCTTCCAAGCACCTGGCGATAGTGTTTGGACACTTTGACTCCCTTTCCAGCATCTTTTCCAGCCCCGACGACCAATACCCTATCACATGCTCCATTATGTATTCTTGTTTTGAGTTTTAAGCTTTATTTAAATATAAGGCATCATGTTCTCCGGTTAATCATTAATATTACCTTCAAACTTGTTCTTTTATCATTATTGATCATATTTTCACTTGATAAATGTAATTTATGTTAGTATAATGTATTCACATGGTGTTTTGATTGTTTGATAGTATTAGGGCTTTTAGATGTTAATATATGCTTTAGATCAAGAAGGTATTGCGAATTCATTTTTGGGTTGCCTATATTTTTTTTCCAATATCTCCAATAAATCTCATATATATACATACATACACACACACACACACATATATATATACATACATACATATATACATACATACATACATACATATATATCCAATATATCCTATCTTTAGACCACCGATATATCTCCGATAAACAATATTGTGAACCATGATAGGACCACTTGTTTGTTCAGCTGCTCATGGGGTTTAATGATGCAACCAGTTTGAAAACCAGACTAGGTGTCGAACCACAAAGTTTGTTGCACTGGGTCCAATGGTTGGTCTGTCCAGTCAGTTCTATTTTTTGGAGACTGGATGCAACATGTTCTTGCAGTAGGCTGCCCATTTTATTCATCGAAAAGGAGCTTCAATTGAAGGCTTCAACTATGTTTAGTTTGGTGATATAAGTATTAAAATTATTCTAGAATTCTTTCCGTATATGCTTTTTTGAGATTAGTTTGGTGATATAAGTATTAAAATCATATGAATAAAGAGCATAATTTGGTGGGTACCCTACCGTGTTTCTTGTCCTTTTCTGTTACCTCAAATTAGGTCTCTGACTGCTTTCAAATGTGTCTTTCTACTTGAATGCAAATCTGCTTCGCTATTACATACATATGACAGTTAATTACGCTAATTTTTTAGTATGGATTGGTTGTCACATTATATGGTTATTGTTTGGTAAAGAAGTTGAGTATGATCGTTAAAGGCTGCTGTGGTTCTTTCAATTCAGGTTTTTTCAACTGGTAGTGCTCAATGTGCAAAATTTTCAAGTAATTGGAAGCGAATTGGTATGTGTTACATAATAGAATGAAAATTCTCTGGAGGAGCTAGTTTAGTTTGCATTTCATTTGACAGAAGTTTCCACTTTCAATTATATTATGTTATTAATATCCATGTTATCTGCTCATGGTTTGTAATGCCAAATGCATAAAAAATCATGTGATGATTATGTAGATGAGGCCTCAATGCACTACCCTTTATTTAGTGTGTTTTGGTAGGCAAAAGTAGCTTAAGCATTTTTTCGAGTTTGTTTTTCAGATTATTATGGCATATGATTTGATAGAAATATACAATAATATTTGAAGGATTATCAAGTTGGTTTCTGAATGTAAAATGTTTATAGTTTATTGAGTGGATATTGCATCATTCAGTTACTGGGAAAGATATTATGTAATTTGAACAGAGACCAATATTTAACTATGGTAGTTTGTCAGGGTCTTAAAACTGGGTTAGATTTAGCTGCAGTGCTGGTTCATAGGCAGAGTATTAAATTCTGCTGAACTAATTATCTATATTGTTAAAAAAAAAAAAAAAATAAACAATGCGAGTTTGTGTATGATAACATAACTGAGCACATATAAGCCTCGAGCTATATGATTCAACATTAACCTTTTTTTGAAGGGTTTGATTCTATCTACTATTTAGTGCATTTTGGATGGCTAAGGAACTCTTTGATAACTTTGACCACTAGCCCTGATCACTGAAAAGTGTCTGAATGGTTACTGCTTAAATTTGGAGGGTAATTATTCAGAAGTTTTCAACAGAAAATGGTTAACCATGTCAGCTATTTAGATGGCTGCTAGAATTGTCAAACCACTTGGAAAGCCCAAAGCGATGCTGCTTCTGCTGACCCAGAAGCAGTCAGACTTATCAAACGGAATCTAACTTTAAATTGTGAGACAGACTATGACAGCCTGTCATTTGGTGTGGCATCCAAATTTGAATACTTTCCTTTCTTATCCTAAATTGATTCATAAATACCTTTGTATAGAAACTAAATTATTCTCTGGGATTCAAATCCCTTAGATTGATGTAAATGTAAAAACTCTATTTAAAGGAGAACAATACACAAAGGCATGCAAGCCATTCAGCCATGTATTTCCTCACATAAATCACCACATGTCTGATCGTACGTCTTGTGTCAGGAACATTTTACCATTTATATTTGAAATACACAAATCATGGCTAACTGATAGACGAAATAAACTTGGTTTTGTCGAAGTTCCTGCTCTTATTTCTTCCTATTAACTTGTGGCTGTTTTTTCTCTTCTGTATTGATTTTTCATTTTCATATCATTCATTACTTATTAAACAGTGGAATCTTCACCTTACCTTCTGTTTTCTTTCCATTGTCTTACTAGCTGGGCTTTTGTATTATATCTAGGTATTTTGTTAGATGGGGTTGCAAGCACAGGTTCTGTGGAACTTGGTGAAGTTCACCTGGCAGCATACCTTGCGGACAGGCGGTCCACTGGACAACCTTTCTTTCGGACTGGTAATGCTCTGAACAATATGCATTCATTTCATGGCACTTCCTTCTCCTTTCTTTGCTGTTGGGAAATGGAATTGTCATCATTTTCATGCATGTTTATGCACACGGATGCCTTGATGTCCATCTTATTGATTCTTTGAAGGATCACATTTATTACAGCTACACACTTAATGTCTGGAAATCTATAGCTGAGATCTATATGAGATCTTGTTTTTGCCATGGCCATGAGAGATGATCCTGTGAATAGATAAGACTTCCCTTCTTTGGCGTGAAATTTGGCAACTTCTTACGAATCTCATTAATATTAGATTCATCTTGAGCGTTTTTTATAATTTTCCGAGAAATGGGTTAGAATTTACGACTTTTCATTGAAAACATGAAGGGTAATAGCCTTTTTGTCATCACTATTGTTGGCTGTCAGAATTTTTTGTGATATATTATACTTATATTTTTTTTAGTTACATGGGTACATGAATCATATTTACAAGACATATAAATGTGAGTTTCGTATTATTTGATAAACATAAAGGCATGTTGATCGCAATTCACAGGTACCTGTTATATTGAAAGTCTAAATAAAGGGCTGGAATGTCAGTTGGTAACACTTAGGGTGATTAACCCTGACAGTCAGCCGTGGATCTATGGTGTTTGCATAAGCTTGGTTGCTATTTAAGTTCAGATAGCACTTTCACTAATTTGTATTGGCAAAAATCTGCTCATTGGAATCAGGGCAGATTATTGCCTTGAAAACAGAGTAATGAAGAACACTGTGGAAGAGGAAAAATTAGAAGTATAAGAAAGTGATATTATTTTTTAAATTCTGTAACATGCAATGCTGAATTCATAGACCCATGCTATCCTGTTTTTTGTGTCAGTGCTGGTTGAACCAGAACATAGCCAAAACTACTTGATTTAGGATTTTCTCACAACTGATTATAGAGGAGAGAATTGAGTAGAAGAGAATGAAGGCCGATATTAATCTGTCAACCACTGTCAGTATTGTATTGAGATGTTCAAAATTATAGTTCTTTAAGTTTATAATAAGAATCATCTATTAACTAAGCTGCTAAGTACAATTTCGGACTCCTATATGTTTGGAGCTTTATTTGCTAAGAGTCTTATCCTACAATCTCCATCATTACAAGTCTCCTACTAAATAGAACTTCTAATCTCTTCTTTGGACAAATACGGCCTGCCATGTGGGCCTTACTCCATTGATCTTAACTTTCCCTGTCAAGCTAAACACAGCTTGGAATGAATGTCCTAATGACGAGTCTCCATCAAGGCATCAATGAAGATATTCTCTAGTTGGTTCTTGGACTTGACATAGGGATCCGTCTTAATTTGGTTTTCTCCTACAAAATGACAATCCGTTTAAATTCATGCGAGGAATACCCCCCACCCCCCAATTGAAATAAAGAACACACTTCAACATGGTTTTTCTTCAAATAAACCAGTGTCATTTTAGAGCAATCATTAATAAGTGTAACATAATAGCTAAAACCAGAAATACATCAGAATGTATTAAATAGAACACATGGTTTGCAATATCTTTTATCGGCGATATACCTGTGACCTAAAGATAGGATATATTGGAGATATATTTGAGAAATATCAGAGATATTGGAAAAAAGTATTGGTGACCCAAAATTGTTTTTACAAGTATCTTGTTAATCTCAGCATATATTAACATCTAAAAGCCCTAATATCAATATAAAACAATCATAGCACCGTGTGAATACACTACACTAACATAAGTTGCATTTGTCAAGTGGAAAACATGATCAATAATCTCAGATATCGCCAATTTTCTCAAATATATCACAAATATTTGAGATATATCTAGGATCACGTATATATATCATATATCTGAGATATAATCTTCCCCCATATCTTGTATCGGTACAAATATATATGAGAAATAACTCAGATATTGAGAACCATGATGGAACGACTATGGGCTCAACTCATTTACATTGACTTATGAGACAATGTTTACAATCTAACTTACAAACAGTTTTGATAGAAGGCATTAGTAATGTTGCAACGAAGGGTGTCCTAATCTATGAATTTAATAGATGAATTTGAAGAAATAATTGTTCCACCCTAACTCACTTTACTGAGATAGTCACGGAGGCTCAAACCTCTGGCTTCATGCCTCCACCTATTGTCTCCTTTGTTTGTAATTTCCGTATTTGACAATTATTGACAATGAATATAATAGAAGGTTATGGAAGAACTAACGGATCTAGACTTGACTAATTGAAAGTAAGTTAATATGACACTTCAAAACAAATAGCACAAATTCCAAATAGAGATTTGGTGACAGATTATTTCTTGACCAGTTATGGCAGAAGCATTACCACCAGTTAAGGTGACTTGAGATTTTTTTTTAAGAGAAAAGTGATTACTTACCTGTCATGACTAGAAGCACTTGGGCCCAGAATCCAGGAAGATGAATTACTGAATCCATTGATAGTTTCCTTTCAAAATGGATGCGGAGATAGGTAATGGTCTAACACTTGCCTTTTGAGACAATTTCAATTGTCTATTCTTCCTTGGATAGCTTCGGTGATCCACCACTAGAAGATAGTTGAGAGGATTCACCAGATATTTTTGTAGCAATCTCACTACTAATAGCATTAGCAGATGGCTGAGAGGCCGGTTTACAATTCAAATCTCAACTGTCATCAATTAAGTTATTATTTCTTCCACAATGAACAAAATGGGTCCACTACATCCTCCTCAACCTCTCCCATATCACGTCCTCTACCAACTTTGTGCCCTCATGCTCTATTATTTGGTATACCTCCTTACATAGTATGCAATCTCGTGAGATCTGGGCCATATTTTGTACCATAAAACTAATTTTATTTCGTCCTCTATTATTTTGCGAAGATCTCTTTATCGGTTGCTAAAACGAGAAATGTCCACCATCTCGTTGAGATCTTGACCTTCTTGGCAAAATTAGGCGAAATCTCACCAAGATGGTAACACTTGATTTATGTTTTTTTGGTGCCATCAATATTTAATCAATATTTTAAGGAACCTACTGCTAGCTGACATACTGACACAAGATTGTGCTTTAAATGTTATCACCTTGAAAGATAAGTATCCTATTCCAGTTATTGAGGAGCTTCTTGATGAATTAGCTAGTGCTCACTATTTTTCCAAATTGGATTTGCATTTGGGATATCAAGACGGCTTTTTGTGCACCTATGACGGTCACTTTGAGTTTCTCATCATGCCATTTGGTTGGACTAATGCACCGGCCACATTCCAAAGTTTTACGAATGACCTCTTCTAGCCTCTTTTGCGCCGTTGTGTTCTTGCATTTTTCAATGTTATCTTTGTCTATAGCTCCTATTGGGCAGATCATCTCAACCATCTTCACATTGTTTTCAAGATACTGAACTCTAATTCTCTCTTGTTGAAGTGTTTGAAGTGCTCTTTGAGGTGTAGTTAGGTGGATTATGTGAGGCATATCGTTTGTACAGATGGAGTCTTTATTGATCCAGCCAAGGTAGAGGCTATGGTGGAATGGCCTGTTCCTAAATCCCCTAAGGCATTATGGGGTTTCTTGGGGGTGACCGGATATTATAGACATTTTATTTCTTATTATGGTACCTTGACCGTGCCTCTCACTTTTCTCCTAGAAGTCAGGGCCTTCCATTGGAGCCTGAAAGCTCAGCAGATGTTTGAAGCACTTAAGCATGCCATGCTGTCTACCCCATTTTGGCTCTTCTAGATTTTTTTTAGCCCTTTGTGGTCGAAATAGACCCTTTGGATACGGGTTTGGGAGCAGTTCTCCAATCTTAGCGACCCATTGCATTTTTCAATAGGCCACTCGGTCGCTCACTCCGGCTCTCTGCTTACCAGCTAGAAATTCTCGCTATTGTTCACATTGTTACTAAATGGCGACATTATTTATTGGGCCACGACTTTACTATGCAGACGGACCACCAATCTTTAAAATATTTCCGTGGCTGGTGTATTTCTACTCCAACACCACATCGTTGGGTGAGTAAATTGATGGGCTATGTTAATGACATGGTTTACAACAAGGGAGTTGCCAACACTGGTCAATGCCCTTTACTGCCTCTTTGATGATGGGAGTCACTTGGTGCTGTCCATGCTTATATTTCCATTCAATCGTATGCAGAGGATCCAGTGGCCATTGACACCTTAGCCTGTTTACATGCAGATCCCACTTGCTTACCTTCTTTTCTTTTGCGGGGAGATTATATTTTTTGCCAAAATCGCCTATGGGTGCCTCTTGTTGTTTCCCTCTGATGCCGGATCATTTCTTTCTTCCATGATACCCCATTGACTGGACATGAAGGGCCATTTAGCATGTAACAGCGAATCAATCAGAACTTTATGTGGTGTGGTATTAAGAAGGTTGTTCAGCAGAATGTGGTTCAATGCTATATATGTGCTAAGGCATCTCTCTCCACACATGCCGGCCTTCTGTAACCTCTTCCTATTTCTGTGCGTGTCTAGGAGGACATCTACATGGATTTTATTGAGGCTTTACCAGTTCTCCACGGCAAATTTGTCAACTTAGTTGTGGCGGATCGTCTTTCTAAGTATGCCTACTTCTGTGCCAACAGCCATCCCTTCTCCACCAAGACAGTCACTGAGCTTTATGTGTAGGATGTGGCTAAACTTCACAGCATGCCTAGAACTATTGTCTCAGAACAGGACAAGGTTTTCTTATCTAACTTGTGGAGCGAGTTTTTCTCCTAGTAGGACACTAGCTTGCACATAAGTACAACACACCACCTTAAGACAAATGGGCAAACGGGAGTCATGAACTGCTGCCTAGAATAGTATTTGAGTTGCTTTGTTGGTGATGAACCTCAGTGTTTGTTACAACTACTTCCCTGGGTAGAATGGTTTTATAATACTACTTATCATACCTCTATTGGCTATACATGTTTGAGGCTGTCTACAGACGGCCTCCATCCACCGTTCTTTGTTATGTTCCTCTTTCAGCTTCTATTTGTTAGGATGATTATGCTCTTGAGACCTGAGATGAGGTCCTTTGTCGCCTCAAGTCCAACCTTGCTGCAGCCCAAAGCCGGATGAAACAGGTGTATAATCATTGTGACATAGACCTTGAGTGTGCGGTTGGAGACCTTGTTTATGTTAGCATGCTGCCTAACCGCCAAAGTTCTCTCTTGCAGGCTGAATCTACCAAACTAGCCCACCAATTGCATGGACCCTATCCAGCTGCCTCCCTCTTCACATGTTCGCCCTGTTTATTAATGTGTCTCGCCTCCGTTGGTATGTTAGTGACCCTGCCTGTGTTTCCTCTGACACCCCAGCTCCATTATTCTTACCACCTCAACTGCCGTTCCTGCCTTCCTTTGTCATTGACACTTGTCATGTTTGTTGAAGTTGACTGCTTGGTTAATGAGATTTTAATTGCCTAGCGCGACTGGCCCCTTGAGGACTCTTTGAGATGGGGGAGCAAAATTTCTATCACCAGTTGATTTTGTGCCTTGAGGTCAAGGCGATGGCGGAGCAAAGTGGAATGATATGCTTGCAATATTCTTAGTACTTAGATTAATTACATAGGCCATATTTGCTTTGGCTTATGACTTATGCTTAGTTAATTAGAATCAAATAATTGTAGCTGTTGGATTATGCTCATATCGTTTAACTATGTATTTGGGCCCACTAGAGGTCAGAGTATGTAAGGGGTTCATGCCCTAATGAGATTATTGAGTATTTTGAACCTTAATCTCTCTCATCTCCTTCCCTCGTCTCTCTCTCTTCTGCTCTGCTGAGTGCACCAACCAAAGGGTGCCCATCAGGTGCTTACGTGGTCACCCAAGAAAGATGCTATAACTATTGGTTACTAAGGTAAGTTTTATTGGGTGTCTAATAATTATATCATATTTCTAAGTTTTTATGTCCTAACTATGTTCTTTTAATTGTCTTTCTTGCTTTTTATAACTTGGCTTTGGTTAGGAACTATGGTAGGCACATGAAATGGGCTCATTTTTTTGCACAACTAATCAATTCAAGGCTTAGTTTAGGCCCTATATGCGAAAAAGAAATTATCAGAGATGAAAATCATGACAAAAAAGTAATGAAAAGAATTTTCTATAACATAAACAGAATGCAAGTGAATTCTGGATAGGCAGTTGCCTAAGACTAAGCATCTGCAACTGCTCTTCATTGCTATGGTTAGTAATACTTCATGTAGGTAATATGTAAACAGTTTATTAAGGACCTTATGTGACCCTTATCCGAGGAAACTTTCAAATCTGACACTCCTATTACTCTTGAAACTCTAAAGTGACTTTAGTATATCTTCTAGAAATGCTGAATGACCACATATAAGCAATTTCCAGCCTCTGAGACACTTCTGAACTGGCTGAAATGCCTCTTTTCTCGGGTCTTTCCAGAAATAATGAAAATATTCTTGAGAGTGCAATTCATCTCAAAGCTTTGACGTTACCAAAATCTGGATCTTCTTTTCTCCTGGCCATATCCTAAGTGTCATGTATCAAGGATTTTGACTCTTTTTTTATTTCTAGAACACTTGGAGGTGGGTATTGTTTTGATTTTTAAGAAGCTTACTCTTAGGTGGTTGCTGGCACTTTGAGTTCTTATTTGACAATTTAGTACTGATTTTCATATTTGGGCATTTTCAATTTGTGAGCATTCTATATAAGTGCATTTCTAATGTCCTCCATTCATTATTTGGATGTATGTAGGTCTCCCTGCAATTGTTGCATCACCTCCTGGTTGTAGAAGCTCAGATTGTCTTGTCAGGTGCTTGCCATTTGTTTAGTGAGATAGTGTCATATGAAACATACAATATCTAATGTGCTTTCTGAAAACCTATTTCATTTTATTTCCTCTAGTAGGATACCCGCTAAGAGTTAATTGAATATAATATTTGTTTCTTTATAATTATCCCCAGCATTCTGAATTGATTTATACTTGTACTGCAGCTATAATGGTGAATTATCAGTTGATGCAGTTGTCGACTGGATTGCAACAAACCTACTTGGTTTTCCTCGCATTCTTTATTATTCAAAGGAGACATTGGTAATTATGTCTTCCTCATGTTTGTCAAGCATACTTTGTAAAAGGTCTTTATGAATACCCTCTCCTTGGATCTGTTTTCCAAATTATGAAGGACCTCAATGGCTTTTGATTTCTTCAAATAGAAAGAAGATTGCTTTGTTTGAATTCTGCTTGGGCTTTGATTGTTAGAATGAAGTTATCACAGATTTCCATCTCGCAATATCTTGTTGGGTGAGATCTTGGTTGGGCCAAGCAGTTGATCTCAAAACTGGTAAAGATGAAATTTTAAATGTCAGTGAGATTTTGGCATTTCTTGCTGGCCTGAAATTCCCAGTTATATTTTCTGTTTTTCGGTTACATCTCGAATGGATTTACTTGAATGAATATATACTTCTCTATTACCAATTGGCAACATCCTCCCTTATCTTTGATTATAAATTGTTTTCTGGTCATCAGGCGAGTTTGCTGCCTATCATTCTTGATAATATCATTGAGTTATTAAAATCAACTCATAAATTTTCTTTAAATTCAGGTGCCCAAATTTATTGCCAAGAGTGGTCATCACAAGGTATGCTTTTGCTTGGTTTTTGTCATAATTTTTTTATTCGTTTTATATGCAGTCTTTCATATGTAACAAAAGTCATGCTAGCTTTGGATAATTACATTTGTATTTTATCTTCTACTCGCAATTAAATGTTATACCTATTATCACTGAAGAAGATGGTCTGTACTCAAACTATTACTTGAACGGAGTTTTGATTAAATTTTTAGAAAGTATTTACTTTGTTTTAATTTCTAAAACCGATGTACTACCTATCCTCTCAAGGAGAATCCACTATCAGTTCTTCTCTGATGGTAATTGTTTCAGATTTCTGTTCTCTACTTGTTTTACTAGTTTGGCATCATTTGGCCTGTTAGGTTTGTCATTTTTTACTTATTTGATAGATTGATGCTATCTGCTTGCAGGTAAAAGTCATTTACTTCTCTAAAACTGGAGAGCGTGCTGCTCCATTCTTGCGACAAGCTGCCAAAGACTATTGGGCTTATGCCTCCTTTGCACTTGTGCTGTGGCAAGAAGAAGAATCTTCTATTTGGTGGAGCATGTAAGTGTATGCATATGCCAGAGCGGTTTTGCTCATGCGAAGATCTATATACTTCTCAAACCAGCTTCTTGTTCATATTTCAGCATTAGTTTCATAGCTTTCTGGATTTTGAGTTTCCAGATATCTTTTAAAAAATTCCCCTAATTTATTGGCATGATGTTAATATAGGTTTGAGGTCGAGTCTGCCCCAGCTATAGTGTTTCTGAAGGATCCTTCTTTAAAGCCTGTTGTGTACCACGGTATGATGACACCTTCAATATGTTTTTATTCTCCTTTGCATACATTTTTATGTGTTTCATTTGCACAAGCTAACTATTATTTCTATTGCAGGGACAGCCAATAGTTCATGGTTCATAAATATTATGGAGCAAAATAAACACCAAGGTAACTGGTTATTATTCTTCTGCCAATGTTTTGGAAAACTTTAAGATCAGGCTGGATGCTGAAATTAAGTACCATGGGCTATATGTGTTAACAAAACCTCCTATATGCTTTAGAAACAGCTGATTGTTCTTTAACTCTTGTCCGAAATGCTTATTGTGTTAAATATCTTCTTAATCTTTATCTTTTATGGTCCTTTCCCATTTGGCCTGTGCATCCTAATTGGAGTGGTATTTGCTTATTTAGTTAATTCTATTTATATTAGAACTTGTGTTTCCTAGTTTAGTTAGAACCTACTTATGTTAGGTTATTTCCAGCCATTATTTAAGTTATTCCTAGCTAGATTAGGATTTACTTATTGTAGTTAGATAAGGTTTGCTTAAACTTTGTCAATAGGACTTTAGCCCTTTGCAATGAATATTATGTGAACGGTGACGAATTCACATAGAAGTGCTCAAGTTTCTCCTTTGTCTCTTGTTCTCTTCATCAGATCTTCTCTGCTTTTGTTCTATTATTCTCCCCTTTCATCCATCGTTCTTTTACATAATTCTTTGTTGTTCCTTCTTTTATCTAAGGGGCTATAACATTATCTGAATGAACTGCTTAGAAGACAGAATATCTTCTCTATTTTCAGAGCTTCCTCAATTACGAAGTGTAACATCGTTGGATCTTGGTTGCGATGCAAGAGGTTACTCGCGAGCAGGAGAGAATACAGCAATTTGGTATTGTGTGATTCTTGCTGGAAGACCGAGCATTGAGCTTAGTAAGATGCGGGAAGTAAGTGTCTTTTGTGAGAATGTTTTTTTGTTCAATATAATAAAAGCAATTTGTCTGCTGACTGTCATACTTCACTATATTGTTTGTCTTATTTTTTTTTTTTACTTTTCTTTTGAGCGGTTGGGTTGGGAGAGGGGGTGGTGGTTCTCTTTATCTCTGAACCATATTGCCATTGATAAAATTATTCCTTCTTCACTGTTATGGTGTACCTTACTTCCTGCATTTTGTAATGAATAAGGAAAATGATAAAACCTAACGAATCTACCCCACAAACCCTCGCAACTGGGTTTTGGTTGGATGACACATGTGGGCCCAAGTGAGCTTTGTATGAGGCCCTCATGTTCTATCCAACCAAAACCCAGTTGGGAAGGTTTGTTGGGTGTATATCACTATCCAAGAATGAGAATTGTTTTTCTTTCAGACAATTCGCAGGGTTCAGGGCATATTGTTAAGTGATGACGTAGTAACCAACGTTGATGAGGCTAGGACTCTTCCATCAATGGCTGCTCATGCATTGAAAGAGAAGCGATTGACATTTACATGGCTGGATGGTGAAGTGCAAAAGGTCAATATTTGCCTTAACTTTTGTACTATCTTTTCTATGTGATTTTATGGAGAATAAATGTACCTATATTAGAACTAGCTTGCAATATCATTGAAAGGGTTCTGTCCATTCAATAACATAGCTTTTTTGATCCAGCAATATTGTTTTTTCTATGTCCATTCCGAAGACAGCTACGAAACTTGTGGGCAAAGGAGATATGGAGATGTTGATTCCCCTCAGCTACTCATAATACGCTATAAGAGGAATGCAACCACAGATGTTACAGAGATTGACAAAAGGCCAAAATCTAGGTGGGCCTCAATATATGAGGAAGATGAAAATCTTGCTTCTCAGCTGGTTGCTCGATATAATGGTTCTGTGGAAATTCCTGAGGTACTTCACTTGATAATATATACATGTGCAAAAATGGTAGCAAGATTGCTATATTTGATCAGAAGCTAGTGATGATAGCTAGAAATTATATTAAGCATTTATATATATTTAATGTATGACGAAATTATAAGTTATGATATTGAATTCATGTATCTGTGTGTATATTTAGGAACAAATATGTAATGAAAAAAATGGTAGGCAGCATGCTATGTTCTCTTATAATTCTCTCATAAGCTAGTGATGATAACTAGAAGCTACATGATATACATACATATGTATACATACATGCATACATACACACACACACACACACATACATATATATACATACATACATATATGAACCCTGGCTCAAGGGACGCTTCCGGCGGCTCAGGGGGCAGATGTGTTTTCTGCCCCCCCTACTACCTTGGCCACACGATCCAGTTCGTGCAGCAAATGTGCCCCGAGCGAATATGCGCCTTGCGTACATTAACGGGACTCTCTCTCTCTCTCTATATATATATATATATATATATACATATATATATATATATACATATATATATATATATATATACACACACACATATATATATATATATATATATATATATATATATATATATATATATATATATATATCATACCTATATGTATAGGAATGATAAAGTGAGCCATTGCATCCATGAGCCAGGTGAGCCATGTTACTCTTGTCTGTTGATCTCAATTTCTTATGTCTTTAAAGATTTGAAGATCAATGCTTCTGAGAAAATTTTATTTTTAGTTGTTTAAATTGAACTATTTGTAGGTGAGATTACCTAATTTATTGTCAGATTATTTTGATTATCTGAGTAATAAATGGTTTTTTTCTGATTATCTATTTTAATATTCTCATTAATGCTTTGGTGTTTCATTAGATAATCCAGTGGATCTCTCAGATAGTCAAAGATGGTGACTCCAGGGATCTTCCCTTCTTTGTAAGTCAAAAAACAAACAGCACTCTTGGGAATGGCAAAGACTTAGCATTATTACCGGCTTGATGTTGACAACTATTCTTTTTCTTGTCCAGACAGCAAAAAGTCCGGAGCTTGTTCCTGAAGATGCAGAACCTGTATGGTCAAAGGGGGCCCAGGGTATCCTTTCAAAAGGCAAAGGTATGAAGCAACGAATACGGAGCTTTGCTGCAGATATGCAAGAGCGTCTGAGAGATCCAAGAATTGGCCCGACATTGTTATTGGCAGCGTGCATCTTATTTGGAAGCACATATATGAGCAGTCGCTCAACTCAGCCAAAGGAGCAGGTGAATGATAATTCTAAGTAACCTTCAGAATTCAGATTAACATCAGTAAGAGCTTAGCTCTGAATTGGAGCAAATCGGCCCATCTTTTATAAGCATTTTTTGTTTTCATATGGTAGGATGTGATCTGAAAATTTTCACCAGTCCGTTCAGAAATTATGACTTCTTTTATTTTCATAACCAATGTTTCTCTGTTCTAAGCTGCTGCGATTGAAACTTTTTCTTTTCCTCGGTGCTGCAATTGAAACTTATTTATACATGTAAATGTTTTTATCATAAAACTTGTATACATTTTAAATATCAGATATTGTACCCATTAAAACACATTTCTCCTTACCGTAATATTTGAAAATTTTCCTTTTTTATATGTCCAGAATTACCTGAAAGAGGTGAGACTGACTCGTTCTTTGGGAATCCTTTTTATCTTTAGTTAGTAACTATAGATAGCTCTGGCACATGTCTGCTTACTGAGCCTTTATGCTATTGCACAGAAAATGGCGAGGACTAGAGGTAGTAATCGTTCTGTGACAAATTCAACAAACCCAGACCATGACCCGCCATCTTCCATTACTGATGACGAGCCCAAGGATGCATATCAGTTAATTTCAAGTGGTTCAGATACGGATTAGTTAATGCTGTTTGGAAGGCAAATTCAAAGCTAACAAGGAGCATCCGATGGTGTAACAAGTTAATATTTTAAGAGTTAATTTCCTAGTCTTCTGCTCCTCAAGATGAACGGCCTCTGGTATTTGTCGGTCAGCTTCTATTACAACATAATTTAATGTACAGTTCCCTAAGGGATGATATCATTTGAGGTCTCCAATTTTGTTTTGTGTGTTTGTCTTTGATCATAATTTTCTGTGGAGAATTATGATTTTTGTCATTTCAATCTGAAATTCTACATTTTCATCATTCATGGAAAAAAAACCATGAAAGTTATGCAGTATACTCGTACAAACATTCATCTTTGGAGAAAATTATGTATTATGTTACTTGATATAAAGAATAGATGCATGATCTCGTTCTCAATTGGAAAAAAAGAAGTTTTAAGACGTCAGATTTGGAGACAGATCAAAACTCCTGTACGCAAGGATGATTACGAGAAATTTTCACCGAAGTGAAGAACAACTTCTGCTGCAAATATTCTGCTTTATCAGGTTGCCATCGTTAAACCCAAAATCCAGTCCATCTCTGCAGACCTTGAAACTGACCGGATTTACACACTGCCATTCCAATTCCGGCGTTACTGCCCTTTCCCATACCTCTGTAATACAGCCTCCATTGCTCATCGCCAGCTATCCGAACAAGGCAAGGAGAGCCAACAGCCATATTGTCCCAGCCATCTTCAGCAGAAGGCACCAGAACTTCAGCATCCCGGGACCTCCAATCCTTCAAGCCGTCCTCTGACTCCGCCACTCCGATGCTCCTCCGCCCATCAGCTGCCACCCCTTCATACGCCATCATGTAGCCACCATCGTCCTTGCCCACAACGTGCCCGTTCAGCACTCCGGCCTCATCAAAAGAACCGGCAGGGCCTCCGGCCAGTATCTTCCCCAGCTTAACCCACCGGATCCCATCTCTTGACCGGGCAATCCCAATGCAGTAGCGCCTGGACTGGACATCAAAAGAATGGTAATACATCCGAAGATCGCCCGGCCGGTGCGATACGACGTTTGGGCTGGCTATGAAGAGAGAATCCCAGTCTGCCTCCCCGCCTACGTCTAGCAGAGCACCACTGTGATGCTCCCCCTCGATCCTAGCCCAATGCCGACCGTCGTGGCTGATGGCCAGACCCGGCAGAGACCGAAACGCAGCACTGCCACTCTCTGGGTTTCTAATAGGAATGGATTGATCGACCCTTTCTGAGCTGAAACCGGTGTAGTAAAGCCAGTAAACTGCCGTGGACGCGCGGACTTTGTTGCTAGACATGACGAGCACCTCGGCCGGCCGAACGGCAGCCGTGTCAAATGCCCACCAGTCGTCGCTGCGGCCCAAGACCACGCCGGCTTGCGTGCCTGACTCTACAGGCCCCTGGCTCCTCTCCCAGTGTACACCGTTGCGAGAAACAGCCAGCCCTACGGAATCGGCACACTCGCCGGCGGCTATGGGTGCGGAGGTCGCGCCATGGTACCACATGTACCAGCGCTCCTCGTCATCGCTGAGGAAGCGCTTGACGACGGGGGACCCGACGTCGCCGCCGTCCCAGGCACCGGCGGCGCCCAAATCAAGAACGAGCCCGGGTTGGTTCGGACGCCCGGTGTCGCCGTCGCCGATGCCATCTTCGGGTCGGAACGCGGCGAGGGAATTGTCATTGAGGGCGGTACTTTTTCCGATGTCGACGTCTCGATTCGTGGAGCAGCGGCAGCCGGCGGGGGTTGACCGTGGGGTAGGCTTGTGTGGGTGTGCGCCGGCGCCGAGGAAGGGGAGCGTTATTGGCTTCCCGTTGGCCCGGGGGACTGGTTGCGTGCGACCGGGGGCGGCAGCTGCCAGGATGTGCACGCCCCGAGCCACTGCTGCGGCTTCCATCGGAGAAATGTGAGGACGATATTTGATGATATCACAAAGGAAAGAGCGTTCGTCGCCGTCGCTGTTTAGCCAAAATTTCTGCTTGAATTTAAGCCCTTGCGAATCCGAATCATGGCTGGCCGTATCGGATCATAGACATAGTGAATGAATGTGTCGGACAATCTTGGGCTGCAATCTTAAGAAAGTAAAAGTACGGGCACATAAGTGGCTATAAACTTGAGCTAACTTAATCCCCAACGATTAGAAGTCAAAAGAGTCGGGGGGACCTGATGCCATTTTCAAGTGTTCTTACATTTTATTTGGGAAAGCATATTGTAAAAGATTTAAATAATAGAAAGTGTACTTTCCCCGTAAATAGTGAGTTTTTTCAAAAGCAAAAGAAAAAAACATGCACTATTTTATACCGAAAAATGACCAATTAACTTTTGGAAGGTTGAGCTCATGAACTTTATTCCTTACCCATGGAGCTTGGTTACATTTTAATCGTAACATTTAGCACTTTTTCCCCTCACCCTTAGAAAAAAAGGTGTTAGTTATATCGGTAGGGGGTGGCCATGGATTTGGGTTTAGTTAAACTTGGTATCAATGGTGTAAATGGTAGTAGCCAGGGCTCTAATTCTGTCCAAGGATAGTGTGTTGTCTGTGTAATAGGGGTCAATGTGGGTATAGACACGGAAATAAGGGTATTAATAAGCTGACATGAGTCGAGTATTAGGCTTGCTAGGCTTGAACTCAAGCTGCTTAACCTCAACTCGAGTTTGGCTCAAAGTTCAACCAAGTTAAAAAAATTTAGCTCGAACTCGAACTATAATAAGTGAATCATGAGCCTAGGCTTAAATTGGTGTGTGTGTGTATATATATATATAAAGTATCATACATAGTAAGATATTTTTAATATTAAATATTAATAAATACACGTCAACAAGTTTTACGAATCCACCTTGAACAACAAACTATAGTCACTAAGAAAGAAGAAAACTATGACGAATAAGTTTTAGTTAGAGATGTTCTAAAAATGCAACATGACCATTTTTCTCTCTTTATGTGCATATAACTACTAAAAAAGATGTAGAAATAGAAAATTACTTAGGCATCATTTCCATCTAATTCTTCATAGCTTTTTTCTTTACATGCTTATA
Source organism: Saururus chinensis (assembly GCA_035235625.1). NCBI lineage: Eukaryota > Viridiplantae > Streptophyta > Magnoliopsida > Piperales > Saururaceae > Saururus > Saururus chinensis. Next base: position 52,418,028 of record CP141140.1, read on the forward strand.
AAGAACTATTCTTTAGCTTTAGTATGTCTCTAAAAAAAATTTAAATACATGTAAAAAGAGAAACAATATGTAAACTATGGTTGATCTTCCACTATCATCTTTTAAGTTTTGAAAGAATATTCTAATTATTCTTTTATAAATTAAGGTTGATCTCTCTGGTGTTATGCTTCTTTTAGAAGAGTTCTTAGGTATATTAATATGATATCATGTTGACCCTCTGTTATATATTAATGACTCCATTTGGTTTTTCTGAACAACTTTTAATTCAACTTTTAAAACCAAATTGAGTCATTAATTTGGGACAACAAGAGTATATTAGTATTTGCAGCTCCAAAATTTTTATTTTTAGAAAACATATATCATGCATCCACTACAATTTAATAAGGATAAATATCATGAAAAAAAATTATATAAGTTTGGACTCACACATCATAGGCCATCAGATCGAAATCTGAGGGTGCAAGGGGATAGAAACTAATTTGCACCCTGAGTTGTCTGCATTGACAAATCAAAATTTGAGGGCACACGATGTTAGGGCTCATGCATGATCATATAAACAGGTCTCATATATCATATAAAATATATGGCATTCGCACATATGTATGATTGTATGTCTTATTATAAATGCCATAAATATATATTTAAATAAATAATTAAGTCTTTATAAAATATAGATATACATATATTATTTATTTTATATATGTATTATTTATATATCATTATAAAATTATATTTAGGTTCAAGCTCGAGCCGAGTAGAGTTGAGTTCAAGTTTCATTCAAGCCAAGTTGAGTCAAGCAAGGGTATACTCAAACTCGGTTCGAGCCTATTTAAGCTCAAATCAAGTTCGAGCCAATCCTGATTAGAGTTGTGTCATGACCCAGATTTTTAAAAGTATTTTTAAATAGCACGAACAGTAAGTAGCGATAATTTTTTTCCTTCAATACAAAACAAATAATTCGATTAAATATTTAAGCCATGATAATTGGGGTTCACAAATACGGATATCAAATCATATGATATTTACATGTCTCAAAATTTCAACAACAACTCATCCATCTAAGTACAGGTCCATCATCCGTCTGAAAATAAATAACAAGTCGACTCTCATGCTAAAGGTATACTAACGTACCGGTGTTGCAGAAACGTAGAATCTTCTTCTTGTGCTCTCCTTCCTTGGTCTCACTTGTCGTTGCCTAGAGAATCTGTACCGAACCAAACGAAGCAACCACAACAACAACAATGAAATCTCTCCGCCTTCATGAGAGATGAGCTTCCAAAGGACAAAAGGTTTTATTAATATTTTTTGGATCAAACCAACATCACCCGATGTTAGTTGCGCATGTATTCAACAAATAACATCTCCAATGTTTTCAACAAGATCAGATCCAGATGTAGTTCTGCCTAGAAACTACTCTATCCTAATACACATGCAATGCTTAGGTATTTTTAACCAACCTACATTTTAGTAAGTCCTTAATCGTTCCACTTGTCTAATTAACAAGCAATATCAAACAATGTTATGAATTATCTCACATCCCTTGTTCGATAATTAATACTATCAAATCTGCAACTCAGAGATGACTATCCCCTCAAGAAATCTCCAGACATAGTACTCTAACCTTAGAGCAGATTTCTTAACAGCAGTTTGACCCAAATCTCCAGGGCTCTCAATAGCCTGCCATGAATCTGGAGAAGAGGATCTCAGTTGTGCTCATGGACACAAATTGACAAGAAGTACAAGCCTTCCATGATGCTCATACAACTTTGCTTTTCATACGTATTAAATAGTCCTGGGAAGACCTGCAAGAGACCCACGGTAAAGACCCTCTAGTCAATATCCAAACCGTTGTGGCGATGAAGAAGCATATTGCAATCTCCACCATCCCAACTCTAGGAGAAAATGTCTTATAAGACATTACTAATGTATCCATAGAAGTCTCAGGCCCTTATGACCATTAACTCCCCCCAAACATTTGAAACTTAGACTAGATTATTTTTATCTAGTCAAGTATCACTCAACCATTTGGGTCCTCTTCACCTTGTGAATCGGCCCACTAAATAGCTCATCCACTGAGCTATAACTTGAAGAACATCCCGTAACCATCCTTGGTTCATTAACCAAGGTAAAGTTCTATGTCAGGGCCCCGTTCACTCCATGAACTAGTCCCAACCCTAAAGAGGGTATTTTAGTAATTATCTTGATTAAGTGTTCTCCCCACAATCTGACGGCAACCCATGTCTCTTGATTAAACTTCATTAATCTTAAGTTACCGATATAAATCAAAGCATCAATAATAAAAGCATGCATCAGCATAATCAACATAAATAATATGCATTCACACCAATGCATAAATAATGAATAAGGGCCTGTTGCACTCATTTGCAGGCTAGGGCTAAGCTAGTTTAAGCCCAAGAGTGTAAACAACTCTAACGCATCCCGTGAGTTACATATAAAACACTCTAGTCGTTCGATGTACTCGATTGCAAACACTTGTAATGCACTGCCTTAAACCTTGAGAATTAGGGTTATTTACCTTGTTTCCCGTGACACTATGACCTGACAAGGTCTTCGTATCACTTATTAGTTACACCCCTTCCATTTGAATCCATTTAACATCACTATAGCATACCCTAACGCTTGATAGTTAGGTTATCCGCTTCCGCAAAATAGAACATACTGCCCCCTAAGGGCATTAGGGTAATTCTACCACTTGGGGTATGCTACCCTCCCTTAGTTCCTTTGGTCATCTCACTACCCTTTTATTTATTTTAAGTCATAACCCTCTCAAGAGGCTCCACTCTCAAATTGACCAACGCTTCCATTCACATGAATGTGGGCAGATCCACTCAAAGGGTATTTCCATCATTTGGTTTAAAGACTTATTGACATCCAATGAGTCCAAAATTAAACTAAAGGGTACTACTTGACTTCATAGACTTTGTGTAATTTTCCTAGCATATGACGGGGTCGTGAACCCCTTGAACCGACCCAGGTTTTGACTAACAATTTACTATAAACCCTAGGGGTCTATTAACCATTCATTGGGATTTTTAATCACTAAGTGGTTTGGCCTATAATTAGGTTACATATTAAACTCTCACTGAGAATTTTCCTAATTTTTAGATCAACTCATAGGCCCTTGAACCGGAGCCTCTAAATTGGGTAAGTGATTTTCACACGATGATTTAACTACCAGGGGTTAAAAGGTCATTTTATAGTATTTGGGTTTTTTCCAAGTCTAAAACTTTGGTAGGGCACTCTTCATACAACCAAGGTAATTTATTATTTTTTTCAAATTTTTCTGACAACTCTAGCTTACAGAACCAGACCCGGTTTGTAGAGTATATATTTATATATTTATTTTTATTAGACCGGACCGAATCGGGTTGGGAAACCCAACCCAGTCCAGCGGCTGACTAGATCCATTGCGGGTTGTCTTCTCTGCTAAAGGCCAGAGGCAGCACCACGGTGGAGGAGGGGGTGGCCCAGGTGTTCCCGGACCGCTGGCGCAAGGCGGAACCGACAGCATCGGTTCCTCCGCCGCCCGGTGGCTAGCCTGCAGCCAAAAAGCCCCCTTTTCTTTTTGTTCCTTTTTTTGGTGAATCCGGCGGTGGCATTGTGATGGCAGGCTGCTACGACCGACCGATGGGTCGGGCTTGATTGGATCGCCATCTTTCGATGATTCCGCGCTGCTGTAAGGCTCCTCTCTTTTTTTTTGTGATGACCCGGGGCAGCAAATTCGCCGTCATCATGGTCGCTGGATCCAAAGCCACTGCGGCCAGGACCGGCATGCCTCTCCCGCAATAGGTCTAGCCACCAACGGTCGGCCGATGACTAGCCGGTAGTCAGAAAACATCCACTGTATAATAAAAGTGAACAGTGATTGCAGAAATTACTATTCACATCATTTACAAAAATGATTTATATTTTAATAATAAAATATCTCTAATATCGATTCAAAATCCTACCTCGAAGGCCGAGTTGTCATCGATCCACTGTCGCCAACGCTTTGCCAGAGTCTCACCGGAAAATTCTCTCATTTCCTTCACTGTCCAAAAAGCTCCCCCAAAAAGCCCTAATTCTTTATATTTATGGGCATGAGATTAGAGCTCCTAATCCCACAAGGAATGGGGCCAAATTCTCTTCAATTTAGCAACCAAATTGGGCCCAAAAACACAATTTCGAAATACTAATTGATTGGGCCTGTATAGTCGCGCATCTAATTGGGTAAACAGGCCCTACACATTATGTTCAACTTTGAACGGTCGTATCTCCCTCATCCAGACTCCGATTTGTGCATTCTTGATGGTGTTCTGAAGCTTTTTTTGTCTACTTTCTATCCATGAAGTCAGCCACCAAATCTAAGCATTGAGTAAGTTATTCCAACGAGAAGGTCAAGGGGTCAAACATCTTAATTTCCCGAGGTTAACTTCAGGAATTTAGAAAATTCTTAGACATTACAAGTTGAACCTAGTTCAAGCTGAGCCAAGAGAAGCATAGCCCTCCCATGTCCAAAAATTCACCACTAGATACCGAAACTACTTGTGGTGATCACTGGGTGGCAGCAGTAGAGGCCACTAGGCTAACACCACCCTCTCCCAATTTTTTTTTGTACTATCAATGATTTGTGTCATAGTACGTTGTTGGCCCCTACATCTCTTGCTCGTAAAAACCCTTCACCATGGGATAGCATGGGCGAACAACCCTTGCCCCTGCGCCTCTGGTCGAGCTCCTCTTTTCCTCCAATGGGTTAGTTGTCACGCCCCAGTGCCCGACCCAAGCTGATCCCAGTCCAAGGGACGATCGAAGTACATGGGGGTGACAAGGTTGGTTTAACGTTGCGGAAGACTTTAACCCCTCTATCGGATGAACTACGCATACGGAGTGCGCACCTTTAAACCTTCGTGCAAGAGAAATAAGGAAAATAAAAGAGGACTTTAACTTTGAATTAGTCAACAAGTCTTATACCCACATACTTAGAATCCTGAGTCGACACATATAGATCAAATAAAAAAGTCTTAAACAGATCTAAAAATATAAGATATACACGAGTCTAAAACATGAACCATCATACATGATGTTCTATTATCATAACAACACAAATAAGAAAACATAACAAAGTCTAAAGGCATCCATGCCTACTCCATTGCTCTCTTTGACCGTTCCTCATACAGAGGATCCTGGTTAACTACATGTTACGCTATATAGCCCCAAAACAAAATACAGAAAGAGAGGTGAGTAAAACTCAGTAAGGTTTTATATGTCGAGAGAGTAAATTCAAAATCATCACAAATATTTTACCTAGAATTCATCATATAAAACACATGCATTCATCACACATACTCATAACATATCTTCTGCATACCATTTCACATGGCATATCATAATATTATCTCATTCATGATTCATTTCCATTGCATACATTCATCCTGCGTACTATTTCACATAATATATCATGATATCATCTCATTCATGATTCATTTCCATTGCATACATTCATCCTACATACTATTTCACATATCACAATATCATCTCATTCATGATCCATTCTCATTGCATACATTCATCATGTATAATAGTGTCTCAACACACTAATATATAATTATGCATATCAACCATATCCACATGTGTCACATAATCTCAATTATCCCTACACAACTTGTGCAACCTAGGCATAATATTATCTCATACACATGCATCATCAACAATAGTGAATGTCTCTTTCACAGAGAGAAATAAAATCAAATACCACCCACTCTAGACATAGTCCGATTTCCTAAATAAAAACCTAGGGCATTGCCTACTCTGGACACAGTTCGAATTCCTTACAAAAAACTAGGGTGTTTGGGGTAGTCAGACCCTTTGCTCCCTGGACTATCCACAAAGGGAGGTTCGATTTCCTTATGGAAACCTATAGTAGTATGCTCGCCCTGGATAGTCCTAGCCGGGAATGTCCGATCTCCTCATGAAGACCTAGAGTAGTGTGTTCGCCCTATGATAGGGAGAGTCCGATTTCCACAAAGAAAACCTAGAATACGTGGTAGCCGGTGCACGAAGGCATACTACTCTAGATTCTCATGGTCCAGGTGACTCAATAAATAAATCTCAACCGTATTCAAAATGACTCAACTCAACCGGGGAAGGATCCATGTTCCAATGAGGACAAATCAAAATTATGTCCTTTTGGACCAACCGATTTCCTGTAAGCCAACGATCGATTAATCTGGCACGTAAATTGTAATGCCCCTGATTTTCCCTACGATTTTCTATGTTTTTCCTGCGATTTTTCAGTTCATTTTCAGCGGGAAAATATGACACTTCGGCCTATCTGGTCACAATATTCTTACCCATATAGTCGGGTGTGGGGTTCATCATAGGCCACGGGCCTAGATGCATGTTTGTACGAACGTTTATGGCTCAAAAATTTGAGAGAGAAGGAGACTGTAGACGATAAGGGGAAAAAATGAAAAAAAAACTCGGGATCGGACCGAGCCCGATCCAGCAGCATTTGGAAGACCCCTTTCCCCCTTCGTTTTGGCTGAGCCGGAGGAGTGCCGCCGGCAGGCCGCCGGCAGCCCTCGACTTGATGACGGCTAGGTCGCCAGCCGACCTCGGCCTGATGATGGCTAGGCCGCCGGCCGACCTCGGCCTGATGACGGCCAAGCCGCCTCCCTAACGTCTCCCCAGCCCGATTCGTCACCCCGTGCTCCTCTCCTATTTCTGCCGATCTCTTTGCTCTCTCTCTGTTTGGTGCTGTGGCAGCACTGGCGGAGGTCGGTGGGCTTCGCTCAGCCTCCGTTTGGCCAGTCTCAGGCCGGTGACAGCAAGGCCGCCGCCCTGGCCAGTCCCGCCGGCTCCCCCACTTGGATTTCCCCGGTAAGCTCTCTCTCCCTCTCTCACTGTGTTTTGTGTACCACCACTTCCATGGGCTGCCAAGGGCCGGCCGGCCGGCCACGGCTCCGCCCTGGGCTAGTGACGACGAGAGGCCACCCCTCCCGGCCCAGTGGGCCTCTGCTTCGCCGCCCCACCCATTTTCCCCCTCTCTACCCTGTTTCGCCGGTGCACTGTTTTGGGTAAACAGTGGCCGCCAACGGCCATCCATGGCTGACTGGACCTCTGTCTAGCCCTACCTAAGTCCTGCGAAGGTGGTGGACCACCCCACTCAGCCTAGTTCCATCTCCTCTGCCGTTCTCTCCTCCACTAGTGCATTCCGCCCCCATCGATCCAACTCGCCGGTCGGCTTTGGACGCCGTTGGATGCCCCGGTCGGACTCAGTCCAAACCGCCTTGGTCTGGAAAAGGTTGTGGGCCACCTCTCCCTGCCTGGTTTCACCTCCGCCCTTCCTTTCTCCTCCAGCTAGATGCCTCCACCTCCACTGTTCCGCTGATGCTTGGTTTTGGTGGAACAGAGGCCGGTAGTTGCGAGCCACGAATGATAGACCTCTGTCTGGCTCAGCCTCGGCGTGACGACGGTTGAGCCACCATCCCAGCAAAGGTTTGCTGACCCTAGCACTATTCTGGTCCGCCTCTCCCTCATCTCCCTATTTTTGCAGTGTATGAGTTCACTGGCTTCCACCGTTAGCTGGACGCTGGATGCCAGACTTGACCCACTAGACCTTTGTTTGGCTTCTCTCTGGCCCGGTTTAGCCTTCGTCCCATCCGTTCTGCTAGAACGAGATTTGTCGCCGCTGGTTGATGTGTTCGTCCACAGAAAACTGAGCCTTTGCTCCTCACTGTGCAATTTATCCGGCGTGTAGCCGTTGACTTTGGCCATCACCTCTGGTCGGAGATAGCTCCTCCTGGCCGCTAGAGCTATGATAGAGTCGGCCAGAGCCACCAGTAAACCTTGCTCCTTTGTGCCCAGGGTTTTATACCTGTTTTGGGCCATTGAGCATCGTTGGATGCCGAACACCCTTTGGACCACCTTGGTGTGGCGGGTCTTAGCCTAGAGATGGTTGGCCGCCCTAGTGCGACACCGCCCCTCTACTTTCGGCATGGGTCAGGTTCCCCTTTGTTGATTATGTGTTTGACCGCATGTTGTTAAATTTTAATTGTTTACTCTCAAGCGCACGAATCTATAGTAGTTAAGCTGCTAAATCGAGTGTCGATCCCACAGAGACTTGAAATCGGAAAACTAAATTTAATCTAACTCAAGTAAACTCTAATTTAGTTAACAAATATAAAAATAATAATTGGACTAAAGTAACTAACAAAAGCAAATAAGAGTTCAAGGCAATTAAACTATCTAAATCAAAATTCTAAAACTTTAATCTAAGAATAAGAAAGCAAAGAAAAATAAATAAAATACTATTTAAATAAGGTAAACACTAAGAATCAAACAAAATACTAAGGCATAGGAATCCACATTCATTAAATCATAGAAACTCATAAGCATGATCATTGATCATATTTCCACATCATCTCATAATAATCTAAAATTTAATCTTTGTTATTATGAAAAATATCATCATTAAGCTCTCATCTATAATAAATAAATATTTTATTTCTTCTCACTTCAACGATTAAAATCAAGTCGTAAATTGTATCCACAATTTGTAAATCACAACTAATACCCAATTTCAATATTAAACAAGACAAAACCAAGTAAAAAAAACTAATGAAAACTAATTTAAATCATGAGAGAAGCATGACTAAACTCATATCCAAATAAATTTCATTAATTAAAGAGGTAGAAATAACTAACATTAAATCCACCATTAAGAAAAATTAATCAAGTCTCATAATCATGAAATTCTATAACTTAATGAAGTTTCATCCAAGCCTTAGCAATTAAATTTAGCTACTCATTAATCTAAAAAATAAAATCTTCATTAGAACAAATAAAAAGAGATTTACAATTTAGAAGAAAATTGAGCAAATATAAAAAATTGAGAACAGCTACAATACCTGTGAACAGTAATCACGGGTCACTGTTCATCATTTTCAACCTCCAACCCGTGAACAGTTTTTGCTACAGTAACCCGCGCGAACTGTGATTTTGTTTCTACTTCTTCTTCGTTCCTCTGGCTTGGGACTTTAACTTTATTACTTTCAAAGTGTTCTCTCATCAATTTTAGAGGATGAGATTCAAGGAATTTGGCTCTGGTTCGTTCTATTCTCCTCTCTCCTTCTCTGCAATTCTCTGCCTTTAAATAAATTTATGGACAACAACTATATTCCTTGTTTAAGTCTCAATTCCGCCCCAAAATAAGAGCTCCTTGCTATGTTTAAATATTCCTATAATAAGCTTTCTTGTTGCTCAATTCTTTCCCACTTTATTTCTAGTTTCCTTTCTTTATTCTCTCTTGTTCGTGCTTAACAATGGCAACTATGAAAATCAGCTTTCATTCTTCAATTCTACACTTTGAACACGTTATTCATTAGCTAAGTTAAAATGGGTATTGAAATGCCCAATTTATTTGTTCAAATTTGTATTCAATTTCACTCAAAATCAAGTAACTACAATCTGGATGTTTTTGTTCAATTTCTGTCAAAGAACTCGTCCAGATTTCTTCTTTGCTCATTAAGCAATTTTGTTTATGTCCATATATAATTCCAACCTGTCCACAAGTCCAGAAAATTGTCCAAATCACTTTTAAGCATGTATAGAGTATTGAAAAAATTTTTAAACATCGTCCACATACCTTAGGAAACGTGCATTACCTAAATCACATAAACAGTCAAAATTCAAATGTATAAGACATTTGGAGAACACTGATTTTATTCAAATACAATCTTAAATAATTAACATTACCTAAATTAACTAATAATTAAATCATACTACTAATATCTATCTTGACATAAATAAACCCTAATTAACTCTTAATTAACCTAATCATACACTAGAAAATAAGGTAAATAGGCCTATAAAATATATAAAAATCATGAATATCAAATACCCCCAAACCTATATTTTGCTAGTCCTTGAGCAAAACTAAAATAAAAATAATAGAAAACTCAAAACTAACTACTCCACTTCCGCAGAAAATCTCGATTGCATTTAGCATATGCAACAAGCCTTTAAACCCCTAGCTTACACGTGGATGAGTTATAGTCTCGTGAGGGTTTGCAGTGAATCTACCCACAAAATTCAAAACCAAAAAGTTAAAAGAAAACTAAAATTAACACCACAGAAAATTCACAAATCAACTCCTCCTACACATGTGACTTCATTTAATAAAATCAATCATATGTAAATGTAATGCATAATACAACTTTTCTTCTAAAATAATAATTCATTTTGACAACTTCATATTGGTGGCAAGTACTCATACATTAATAATAGTTTTTTTTCAAAATAGACATTGTCAAGTAATTATATAATCCCAATTTCATGAATCGAACAACTCAATGATTCTCATGTCCACTCAGCAATTTCAATTTAACACTCAAAAATAGACATTAGCATCTATTCATCTTCAAAAAATCATAATAGAGAATCATGAAAAACCTTCCTTAAAAAATAAAACACCCTAGACCACCTGACAACCCATTCAGGATATAACTGCATAATGTCCTACTAGAATTTTATGCTCATCTCATAGGACATGTGTAAGGCTTAGCCTTCTTAAGCTTTTTATAAGATCCATGTAACAAGTGTTAGGCCAGTGACTCCCAATCTAATTAGTTCAGGGCACTAGGTGTTAAAGCACCAATCAGGCTTAATAACTTAAACCAAATAAGCTTCAAGGCTATGCATATCATAAATTAGTCAATTCTACCTTTTCACTCTAACACCCTATACTTAGTGAGGCATGCCGAGTCCCAGTCTACTCAATAGAGAGACTATATTTTATTATTTACATTTTTTTTTTCATTCTTCTTTTTTTTTCAACTCAATTTTTTTCTCTTTTTTTTCCCGAGCACATTATATAATCAACCTTAATTGTGATAACAAAAAGTCTAGACTATTCTACAAAATAGGAATAGTCAAGCCCAAAACTCTATTATGATAACATGAATACTACTAGATCATGCCAAAGTTTTACTCTCATAAGAGTATAATTACTTAGATTCAATGATATCCACCAAGATGTAAGATCATAATCAAGGGCTCAAATTCTCACTTAGACAAATGTCTTTCCAAATTTTCAAAATAAGAACACAATAAACCAATATGATGTAATCAGAACTCAAAATCATTAAATCCGTCAAGTCATATAAATATGTTCTAAATAGACTGATATCATTAAATAAAGTCACATCTAAAAGAAACATCAATGTAAATAAGCAAAAACATAATTTTTTTTTCACTATTTTTTTTAACTAAAACTTAAACACATACTCTAAACAAAAACTAAAAATATCTTTCTATACCCCCAAACCTAAACTAAACATTGTCCTCAATGTATAAAAGAAAATAATGACAACAGTTAAAATAAGGAAAGAGGAAAAAGAAAAGATAGTACCTCTCTTGATGTGCGCATAGTCATAGCTATCAAAAGAAAAATGGTTAATAAAGCACAAACATAATCTTATAAGGGTAAATAATGAATCAAATAAGCGCACCCTAATAATGATTAGAGGAATCAACAAAAAAAACTAATTAAAAAAATAAAAATAAAAACACTAACTACAAATGTAAACAAAATAACTATCCAAACCTAAAATTGGGTTGCCTCCCAAGAGCGCTAAGTTTACTGTCTTCAGCCAAACACACATGAAACTCATCCAGGGTCCTTTAAAGCAATTATCATCTCATGGTCAATTGGACTTATCAAATCAGAGTGAGTTAAACAAATATTTAGTGGATCATCAGAACAAATAAAAGGAAAAGCATCATCCACTAAACTCTCAATCATGTCAACCTCAAAAGTATCATCAAAGTCTAATGGTTGTCTACTTGTATCAAAGACATTTAACTCACATGTCAAGTTCGCAAAAGAAAGCTTCATCACTCCATTTTTACAATTTATTAGAGCATTAGATGTAGCAAGGAAAGGACGACCCAAGATAACAAGAATTTGTCCACGGATATTCTGAATAGGCTGAGTATCAAGGACAACAAAGTCAATTGGAAAGCAAAATGTGTCAACCTTAATCAGAACATCGTCAACAACACCTCGAGGAATTTTTACAGATCTATCAGCTAATTGAAGTGTCATTGATGTGGGTTTCAACTCTCCCAATCCCAATTGCACATACACAGAATATGACAATAAATTCACACTCGCCCCCAAATCTAACAAAGCCCACTCAATGTGATGATCCCCTATCTTGCATGAAATGGTGGGACAACCAAGGTCCTTATATTTGACTGGGAATTTACATTGAATAATAGACTTGACTTGCTCTGTCAAGGATGCCTTTTTAGGAACATTTGTTTTCCTCTTGACTGTGACTAAGTCTTTTAAAAATTTAGCATAGGAGGGCACTTGTTGGATAGCATCAAGGAATGGGATGTTTATCTGCACTTGCTTAAACACCTCTAAAATATCTCCAAACTGTGCATTTTTCTTAAGATTGACTAGTCTTTGAGGAAATAGAGCTCTAGGCACAAAACTCCTAACTAGGGGGTCAACTAAAATAGGTGGGGAGTCATTGGGTTTCTGCTTCTCACTTTTTGACTATGTATTCTCAGTTCTCTCTTTTTCAGGCATTTTTACATTATTGTCAACTTGTCGCCCATATCTAAGAGTGGTGATTGACTGAACATGCCCCTGGTCATGTGATGAACTTGAAGCATTACTAACTATAGAGAGCGCCATGTTTTGCCCTCTTACCGTCCTACCTCCACCGAACACCATATGGCCTCTAGTCGGCCTACCTCGACACGACAATGACAAAGGCCATCTTCGTTGGTCACCACCCTTGGTATGGCCTTACCGCCCTTATGAGCTTTGGGCCGACACCGTCTAGCCCTCTCTCCCTTCCCTTTGGCCGCATGTGCAAGTAGCATTGCGTACGGGTTAGGGTTTTGGTGCCACTTTGGTGCCGCCTCACAGTCAGATGGCTCCGCAATCATCTGGAGTTGACATCTGAGTCCTCCACGACCTCTCCTTCATCCTTGAGTGTCACCCCACGCCCTCCGCCCATATGTGGGCCCTTGTAAACGTGAAATCAATGTCATTGGGTGTTGTCCACGACCGATTTTGACGTTTTATGACTGGTTGGGTATTGTTCAACTGTCGATCTAATTTTAGTGAGTATGCTCTGCCTTTCGGTTGCAACCTGCCACTCGTTGGCACGATCTTTCTCCCGGCCGCCCCTAGTGTGCCGCCATGGGCGCGAATTTTATCACATTGACTTTGACACCCCTTTTGGCCGTGTGTAGTTCCGAAACTTCCTAAACCCTTGGGACAGCAACTCTCTCAGCTAGGCAATGGTGTTGACCGCAGACTATGCCACCGACGCCGCCACCGTTGTGTGCTCGCCATCAAACGTCATGATTATGAGGTAGGAGAGCTTTGAACTCGTAAATTCATGATAGCATGTTTGAATGAGTAGTAGCATGTTAGGAATTGCATGATGTGCATATAAGCATGATTATATGGTATGTTTAGATACATATGGCATGCATATGAGCTGTAAGTACGGTTGATGCATGTGTAATACGTGTGCTAAGTATGATTAATATGTATGAGTTGTATACATGTTCTATGGATGTGGAATATGTGTGCACTAGCGATGGCTAGCAAATCTGTAAGTATGCTACGTATGTGTTTTATGGACATGCTAGTGATGACTAGCGATCGTGAGTTAGTTATGTGCGTGAATTGTGTGAGGGCAGAGGTATGGGCAATGGACGGTAAGAAGTGGTAAGGTTTTTGGTATGGAGTCGGATGTGGATGGGTAAGCATGTGATAGAAGACGACAAACGTAAGTATGACAGACGAAGAATGGAGCGGATTGGATCGGTTTGGTGTGGAGCAAAGTCAGGGGTTGGTTTCTGTAAGTAAGAGAACTTAGGCTTGAAGCTTGATGTGGGGTTTGTTAGACAGTAAGAGTGTGCATAATGGTACAAGCATAACGTACAAATTATAAAGTGAAAAGTAAGCATAATCAGTGAGGTGTAAGTAAGGGGGTAACGAGGATCTGCTTTGAGGATGTCAGTTTGACGATGTAAGTAAGATGTTTGGTCGTAAGGTAGATGACAGAGGATGTATGATTACGTAAGGATCTGTGTACGATGAGCCATGTTGTGACTTGGACGGGTAAGTGAAGTCTGCTGCCCCGACGAACTAGGGTTTCGATTGGGCTCAGCTTCGGTTTGATCAGTCGAGGACTGTGAGTCAGTTTGGCATAATTATACCACATAACTTACTTAATTCAAACTTGAATTATGAGAAAGCTAATAATAGTGTTGTGAGTTTGAGACCTGAGGGTTGGACGGATTAAGTTCCGTGTTTGAGCTAGCAGATAATGAGTCGGTTGAGCACTTCTTGCGTCTTTCCATGGTGGTTATCCTGTGGATGTTGTATGTGTGCTGTATAGAGCACCAAAAGTCTGATGCTCTGTTGAGAGCGATGTTTATTTGATTTTGGTCTGTGTTCTGTATTAAGCCTAGACGTTTAATACTCTGTTGAGAGCGCTATAAGTTTCCACCCTTTGTGGGCTTTGTATGTTTCTGCCTAGATGGCATTGTATGCTTTGCCAAGAGTGACATTGTAAGATTATTGCCCTAGAGTGGGATTGTATGTTTTCCGCCCTTAGTTGGCACTGTATGGCCCTTGTTGGCACTGTATTGCCCCAGAGAGTGGGTATTTGCGCACTCAGGTAAGTAGTATCATGGATCTACTCTTACCTGTTTGATCCTATGCCCCATGAGCATAGGTGTGCTTTGCCTTCAAAAAAGTCCATGGCGTCTAGTTGCTCCCCGAAGGTTAAGGTGACGACCTTGTGGCATTCCCTTTCTTTCCGACGTTGGAGCTTGTTAATTGTAATAAGCTTCAGTTGTCGGTAGTATGTGTACGATAGTGAGAGTATACTGTATGTTTCAAATTCTGAGTAAGTTATATGTGTAAGATCTAGAGTAAGTGTAAGTGTAAGCTCCTAAGGAAGACGTAAGAATATGTTTATGTGTAAGCGTATGATTGTACGAGTAAAGTCGTACAAGTACGTAAGTTGTGTGAGTATGAGTATGAATCTGAGTGCGATTGTAAGATGATGATTCTGAGTAAGAATGTAAGTGTAAGTTTCTGAGTAAGATAGTAAGTGTGTGATTTTGAGCATGATTGTAAGTATATGATTATGATAAGGACTGTAAGTGTAAGATTGTACGAATAAGGTCGTACAAGTTTATGTAAGGTTTTGAGTATGTGTACGATGGTACAAGTAAGTTGTAAGACCCTGATTAAGGGTGGTTGTGTAAGTTTGCTTCCATTGGTGTGCTTGCATTATTATTTGCAGATGTACTTGATTATATTACATTGACTGCTTCATGTTTGGGTTGCATGATGCATGTATTTATGAACTTATTGAGTTCTCTTTGGTTTCCCCTACTGGGTATTTTCCTACTAAGTATGAAAATACTCACCTTACTTTTTTAGCCCCGTTGTTCGGGAGGCTTTTGCAGGTTGTATTGGTGAGCTCCTGGAGATGGACACTCGTTTATGCAGTGGATTGTTTCCCTCTCGACTCAAGTATTTTTTGACTTAACGAGAGTATAGTTGGTGCCATGATCTGATGTATTTGGTAAGATTTAAGTGTTTATATTGTCTGGACTTTTAATTTGGATAAGATAGTAGACTGTTTACGGGACTTGTACTCGGAGATGCCTGGGAGTTATTTATATTTAAAAATCCATGATCATGGTAATTTAGTCGTATGTTTGTTTTTGAGTAATGCCTAAGGATATTTGATTTGACGGTATGATGTTTAACCATATGATGTTTTAAATTATAAATTGTTTATACAGGTTTTGATTTCGTCATTTTGACTCCTATTCATCGTATTATATAAAAAAAATTCTGTGAGTCTTAAGAAAAAGGGATGAAAAATCTCGGGTGTTACACAAATCCCACACTAGTGCGTCCAATTGATCAACCATGGCTAATCTCGATAAAGTCGTATTCATAAATCCATTTCATGATGCATGCAACATGATATACGTGGGCAATACATACATGAATCCTAATCCATGAAACGTGCTCCCATCTGCCCTACATGCATAATTTATAATCATAATATCATCCATTACCATAATCATCCCCCACGTGTGTGTATACATGGTAGAAACATTCAATTCTAAGCATATGGACATACATTGTAAATAACCCATCGTCATACCACACACATGTTGTTTAACAATTAATCATGGCTCCTTACTAAAAGCATAAGTGAAAACCATCAAAAAACATGATTCAAATCAAGTGTAACCTCAAGCTAAACTTAGATAAATATATTCATACCACACTTGAAGCTAGACATGACACTATCATTCACCCATAATTTATGCATAATATGTGAAGACATACAATTTTATTCTCATGCTATAACTTTTTTGAAATCATACAAAAATATAATGAAACATTCAATCATCGATTCAAAACAAGAATTTATAGCATGCTTAACCGAATAGCATAAAAAATCTACTTAACACATCATAGCCTCCAACATCAAATTCATAACCTTCCAGCAGCTTTACCTAGCATATATTACTCATGAAAGTAATAAGAAATGATACTTAAGAGTAAAAATACAAAAATGAGCAAAATAGCCGAGCTGTAGTGGTGGTGTTCGAATGCCCTGTAGGGCCATTTGAACACTGACCGTTCGACCGCTAAAACAGGGTTCATCTTGATCCTCTCGAACCCAAAACCGAAACTTCACATAAACAACATAAACCTTCAAATCTTACTCCTAATCATCATAATAATGAAATTTATGCTTAGAAAATAGTAAATTTAGCTATTTACAACCAAAAACATAAAGAAATCATAAGAAAGATAAAGCTTTTCCAAATCCGTCATTAAAGCTCAACTCCAAAACCAACTTAAAACTCCATCAAAACTCAAATTTGAAACCACAAACATATTTAGGACAAAATCACTTACCTTCAATGAGCTTCTTGACTTAAAATTCATGCTCCTACACCTCCAAATCCTACCCATAAGAGGGTTTTTATCAATACTTGCTTAAATTTGATTAAAACTACCTAAATCTCTTGAAAGCTTATAGATCTAGGGTTTATTGAATTCAAAAACAAAATACCTTTCATAAGGGTTTAAAATAGAGGTTCAAATCAGTAGATTTTTTGGTAGAAATTAAGATTAAACCTTGGCAAAAGAAGAGATTTAGAAAGTTTAGGAACAACCCTAAGAAATTAGTTGAAGATTAGGCTAATCTTTACCTTAATTGTCTTTCCTTCTTTGGAAATAGGGATTAGGTCTCCTAAGCTCTAGATTCTATCCTTTCCTAATTGAAAAAGTAGTTGAGCCTTTATATTTATAGTAGGCTTTGGGGTAAACTTAACAAATAGGTGGGGTATAAATAAAATTTAATACTAAAAATGGAAAACTTGCTTATTTTAAACCTAAATTGATGTCTGAAAATTTTGAAACATATAATTACTGTCTTAAGAAGTTTTTAGGGTCATTTGGGACTATCATCCCAATTTCGCATGTGGGGCCCACTGCAGGTCCCACCCCCTAATTTTTTGTGAAAATTTTTCAAAAAAATTCTAATTGACTTATATTAACATAAAAACCATCAAAGTGAAGATAATGTAATTAAAAACTATTGTTAACCATTTTAAATTAAAAAATAAGTCAAAATCAATCAAAGTTAACATTAAACCACACAATAATTACTAAATCAAATAAAATGAACCAGTTTGAGTTAGAAATCTTACATTGGTAACGCAGGAAAAATGGGAGCAACAGTACTTGTCCTTCTCTCCCCATGGAGATCCCTTGCCAGTTACTAGCGATTGCATTGCACCACCACCCTCGGCCCTTAGCCACTCCTCTAGCAAACCATAGGGTGGTTCACCATGACCCAAAAGAATGGAGCTTTACCCTATTTCCAGTGCATCTGCATGATGAATGTTGATGGTTGTGGCATGCACTTCTGCCATTAACACCCAATCAAAGATAAATCACAATCATTCAAGAATTAAACATCCAACGAAATAGGGATTAACACTTGCAGCCTGATTTGAATTAATCAATTTTAGGCTAGACATCCTACCTTTCTAGTTTGTGGTCTTAGAGATTGCTCCATGCTGCCTCCGTTGCTGGCTACCTTTACCGAAAAAATCTCCTGTGACCCTTTTCTCTCCTCCAACCGCCTTCTTAAAGAAGCCCTAGATGACTTTAATAATCACAGGGATTAGGGTTCCTAATTACATAGGGAACTTGTCCAAAGTACTCCATATAGGTTGCCCAATTGGGCCATTCAAAAATCAATTTCCATCATTAAAATTAACCGGGCAAGCAAAACATATTAAATGGCCCAAGCTTAATGCTAATTTGGGTAAAATGGGCCATGCGCACTATGTCAAACTTTAAATAGTGTCTCATTCGAACTCCGATTCATGTGTTTATGTCTACTTTTTTATCACATTGGTCTTGAACCTAAAATTTATTTATATCAAAAGTTATTTACCTGAGAATGTCCAAGTGTCAAAGTTGCTAATTTCTACATGTCCAAATTTAAAAAATTAGGAAATTCCTGGATATTACATGAACCATCGTGAGGGCTAAGAGTACTAATGAGTCGAGCCAAGTCAAGCTTTAGGCAGATTCAACTTATGTTTAATATTTCAATTTTGAATTAAAGTTGAGCCACTTTAATTTGTGAGCCATCTTGGTTTTCATGTATAATTGGTGGCTTAGAGATATTTAGATTAAAAATTACTATTCTTAGATGTTATAGGAACCATTTTTAAGAGCTAAGAAAACTAATGAGTTAAGTCCGAGTCAAGCTTTAGGTAGATTTAGCTTGAGTTTGAAATTTAAATTTCAAATTCAAGTTGAGCCGCATTAATTTGCAATCTGGCCTGATTTTTATGCCTAATTTTTGGTCCATTGATATTTAGAGAAAAATCATTATAAATTGTATTAGTTATATGGAAAAAATTAACATAAGGTCAACCTAATGCAAGCTTTCATGAGGTTAATTTTCTAGATGCGGGTCTTGTCAATATTTGTAGAGGATGGAACTAAGGAGAACTGAAAAGGCACCATAAAAGTAGGGGTTGGGAAATTTTGGGATTATTTAGATGTGTGGATCCCCTTCATCACACTATTCAATCTCACCTTCAAATCAATGGTTGAGATTATATTTTTTGAAGTTAGATTCATGGAGGTCACAAAAAGGAGTGGTATCATTTGAGATTTAGAGATTCACTTCGATGATATTGGTCAACTAAATTTGATGTCATTCTAATATGTAAGACTAATTCATTTAACCTCATCAATTTTGAGCTATAAATTTAAGGTTGAAAATTTGGCAGGCATTGATAAGTAGGTTTGATTTATCAAAATTGACTAAAAATTCACATGGAGCCTACCCTCATTAATTATTAACCAATCCCCTTGGTCCCATATTCACCTTTGATGGTAGTTCTACAAAATGACCCCTATAAGAATCAACCTCACGGAAGCTTAATTGATGTTGACCTTATATATACATACACACATACACACACACACATACTCCACCATGCTTAAAGCCCATTTAATATAGTCCTCATTAATTTCAAGTTTTACCTCCCCTCAACGTCTTATTTTTTACAGTACAATTCCCAGAGAGCAAACTACTCAATGTTGGACAATTATATAGTAGTATGTTGAACCAATTGCTAGTGAGTGTATTTTAGACTCCTTTTGTCTTAAATTAATAGCTCCATTTGGGAAAAAAATTTGTTCTATATTAATACATTTATTTTGTTAAATTTAAGTGGTTGGGTACTTAATTAAAAACGAGTATTATAAGTTTATTTTGACTTCTCTTTAGATGTGGGTTTCACCATTCAATAATTTTTTTTTAAATATAGCTATTAATATAGGAGAGAGGGAGTATATGGTAGCTATATCCTTTTTATTTTTTAAAATAATTCTTTTGCGCAACAATGGAAGTAGCTAGAAGACTATGTAAGCAAGAATTTCTCTTTAGTTACTCGCACTTGATACCAACATCTTCTGATCCTTTTTTATTCTTTCAAACATTATTTGTTACTGATGTCTTTAGCATCCACCTAGGTCTAGGGAGATGCCATTCTTTTGTCTTGGGGGAAAAATTCACTTTCGTTTAACATATATCCAGCTATCAACTATCGGCATATCCTATTGCTGAATATTTAGTTAAATCATTGAATTATGATGCCCTTATTCATTATCAACAATGACATAACTATTGATGAATAATTAATTAATGAAAATTGTCGGCTGACTAGCTTCTTTTTATCTTCGTGAACAAACACTGCATGAGAGAAAGAGGAAGGGCCCTAAAACAATGAGGATGCCAAGAAGGGACTCATGTGGTACTACATAAAAATCAGTAAAAGCTACGAGTCACTTGTAAGTTCCGAGTTTGAAGTCCTTCAAGAAGAAGATATATGGCACATCAATTATACTCGCTTCGTCCTAAAATAAGTGATCTAGTTTAAAAAGTCAAATATTTAAGTTATCTTATATCACGCAAAATTTTTCAAAATTGTTCTTTCTCTATTCACACAAAAAATTGATAAAGGGTAACTTTAAAAAAATATACATAAAAATTATGTAGGAGAGGAGAACATGATTGATAGCTAAAAAAAGAAGATAATTAATTTAGGATAATTTATTTTAACAAATAAAACACTTATTTTATGACAGAGAGAGTATCTTTAAAAGATGAGAAGTCTCTCATCCCCCACTATATCTAGCTTACCCTACTTTTATACAGTTGGTAGATATCCACCGACTCGATATATATAGACGGTAGATATCTATCACCTATATTAAGGGGGTGAGTTGGATAAAGTAGGGGGTGACAAAATCCTCATCCATCTTTAAATGAGAGAAAATTTTAAGTTTAAATGAGAGAAAATTTTAAGTGTATATTGTACACCACGTTAGGTCATATATTTCATCATTTACTAAATAACCTATCAGCATGGTGTACTAGACACCCTGCACTGGCTGTCGTTGGGTGAGTGGTGAAATACATGGCCAATCACCCAAAAAATTCTCCTTTAATGGGCTTAAAATTTTTAGGGACGTCCTCTTTCTTGAGGCTAAACAGAAATGGGAGGCAAGGTAGGACGCAATTTATTTTTTACTACGGGTAGAATTCAAAGCTGACATATCTCATAAACAGTTGTCACTGAACATATGAAATACTACAAGTAAACTTCCATCCATAGCAATTTTATTAAAGAAGCTTTCTCCACAACATTCTCCATCATCCATTTTCATGCCTTCGCAATTGGAATGGTTATACCTGGAGAAATAAAACCAAGAAAAAAACCATTATTATGCAGCAGTCAAGTAGACAATGGATCATTCAAAGTATATCTTCTAGCCAATCTGTCAATCCATGACAAGAGGATCCCAAAACTGTAAGCAGGCCATTGAATGATCCCATTCCACTCTTGCACAATGAGAGCTTTTGAAATTCAGACTGAATAAAAGGGCAGCTTTTTACCATGCTAATGAATAAAACAGAATGCAAATAGGAATGAAAGGGAACAGAGTTCATACTTCCGCACTTGGTTCCGGAGACCAGAGGGCGATGGCAGTAGCTGGCAACATAGACGACCTTTTCCATGCTGATTATCATCTCCAATTCCTTGGTCACTTGCTGACAGACGCAGGGCATGTCTGCACTCTTGACGGCCTGGCAGCATCCATCCGATGGCGGAATCTTGGGCCCGGAGATTTGCACGAACCGTAGGCACTGGGTGGACAGCGCTACGAGGTCGCCGGAGCAGTCTGCCGACTCGGCGATTTCGATTCGCGACAGCAAGATTACAACCGCCGCGAGTGCGGAAAGGAAACGAGCAACGCTGGAGCCTGCCATTGCACTCACCGTACTCTTGCAACTGTTGCTCTACGCTGGGTGGTGGTATGTTGGGAGTAGGAAGGGATGGCGGGGATTTATAGATGGGAGGCTGTAAGAACCACCGCAGCCACGCTGTGCTTCTGCGTTGTTATTTGCTACCGAGTTTTAAGGATGAAAAAAACGCTTGAGAAAAATGACTAATCAGCTCCATAATCATATGCTTCAAGGGAGAAATTACCGGTTCACGCGACCCGTCGATTTTCAGGATCAATGATGTGTGTGATCAGTATGTGTTATCTTATTGTTCTTTGTTCTGGTATTATGTTAGCTCACGTTAGTACAAATGGAAGTATTAATCAATACTCTATTTATCCCAAATTAATAGTTTATTTTATATTATTATTTTTTAATTTAATGGATTTAGTATTAAAAAAGTACTATAAGCTTATTTTTCTTTTTCTTAAATATAGTTTTCACCATTTCGTAACAATTTACTATTTTTTTTAAATATATCTAATATTATAGGACACATGAAATATTTGTTAATACGTGCATAATTAATTCTCATATCTACGGTTTAGGAGTAAGTCTAAAAGAATATTAGAGTTCTCAATAATTTGAGTATTAGCCCCATGTTAATTCTGAACAACAAAGCCCAATATTCCATTGAAGTCTAAAGTAGGCGCTATTTGTTACAAGATTGCCTACGACTTATACTTAAAATAGAAAATGTTTTCTTGACCACCCTGTGATTAGAGCGTCGTGACCATGCCTCATAAGGTTTATAATATCATACATAGAGGCCAATGCGGCAGCTATACCATGTTAGATCCTTGTCATGGAGCCAACTCGATCCTGGCCATGGCTTGGTAAGGCTTAGAAACGTCCGCTTAAAATCATCCCCATGGTGATTTACAAATCAAAGGATTGTCACAAAGCCGGTAGACATTTCCTTCATAGGCCAATAAGGAATGCTGTGAAGCTTATCTGCAACGAGCTGAGAAATGGATGGCTAGTGTTGTTTTGTGGATGCCCATTTGTTCAGAGTTTGGCTAACTTCATAATACTCTAGCGAAGCTAACATAGTTGATGTATTTACAGGTTATGTTTATGGGACTGTCCAAGAATCTTTATTTTAAAATGAAAATTTCGTATAAAGAATGATCATGTACACATGATGATTTTTTTGAAAAGTTTTTAAAAGAAGAGTAAATACCTTAGGAGGGTACATTTATGTTAAGTTTAGACCTATTTTACTATGCAATTTCTTGTATAAGGTTACTAAGATTAAGCTTAACTGTTTTACTAATGCTTTGAATACATTTTTAGTCATAACCGCGTGGCTTTTGTCTAGGGAAAAATGTGCCCGATAGATGTAGGATTGTTAGACTTCATGCATGAAGGGGAAAGGTCGATATTAAGCTTGGTTGTAAGTGAAAATTGTAGCACCCAGGAACTTTCAGGTGAATTTTTGTGTTTTTTTTTATTTTAAAAATTATCTTGGGTGTTGTCAACATACGTAGATGTGATCGTCGATGTCATTCAGTCAACATGTTGATAGACTTAGCTGTGTGTCGAATCAAGCTTTGACATGGTGAGGTCAGGTCTCAGCCTGTCGACATGCAGCAACAAAAACCTTCCAAATTGAGATTTTCACGCGGTTTTTGAATTGGGTGAGCCTGTAAATGACTTAGCTCGATTCCATACTTTAGAGGGGTGCATTTGACAATATGGATTTAAGAGGTGTAATTCTTAAATACGTGAGATTTGGTCCAAATTCTATATTTGGGAACTCGTCTTGGATAAGATTCAACTTTTGCCTAAAATTTACCACAAATCCCGTGATTTCTATTATAATTAGAAACACACAATTTGGAAATCACATCTTAAGACATTCTTTTTTAAATCTCATAGTCATGAAATTTTCTTAATTGATTTTTTGGTACCACTTTCTTATTCTCTCCCACAACCCTGTTATTGTCTTTCAACCAACACTCTATCCTCTTTCTCCCCCAAAACTCTCTTACAAAGTGTGTAAAGTTTATATTTTTCAACTTGAGGATCACCATAGTGCCCCTATTCTAAATAATATGTAGGTGATTATGATATATGACATCTTTAAACATTAATTTGTAGAAAATATTAACTATTACATTATCAATTACACAAAGATAAAATGCGTAGGAGATTTTTAACATCAAAATTCACTATAAAAACCATGTGATCAACCCTTAATTGATTCAACAATGTACTAAAAAAATGTAGAACCTTATACACTTCAACGTTACCGTCTACTAGAATCCGTTTCTAGACTTCTCATGGCTACTGATGTCCTTTTTGTACATGCAAACCTTATTTTGTTCTTCTTTTAGTACAATCTTCTCCTTTCTTATGAAGCTTGCACCAATGTCTATTTTGAACTCTCTTAGTCTCCACCGTCAATCTTCAACCACCTATTGAAATTGAGGTGTGATGTTACCTTGTGATTTGTATAGTTCACCCAACTTACAATTGACTTGCTTAACTCGTAGAACAACTATGAACCAAGATCTCACCTTTCTATTAATAAATACACTCACAACTCAAAGGTGCATGAAGCATTTATGTAAATAATTCACTCACTTTTTCCTCATAATAATAAATCATTCTACATCTTCAAATTTCTCAAGGAACTAATCCACTTTTTTCAAATTCATTCTCCCCATGTGTTTAACCCAAACCCTTATAAGGGTACTTTAGTCTTTATTTTGATTACATGATCTTGTCCAATCCAAAGGAATCTAACCCCTCTTGATTAATCTTTAATTATTCTCATTATAGTAATAAATTACCATCACACCATTAATCGTAAGCATTAAAGTAAATGAACCACCATACATGTATGAGATGACACATAGGTCCCAACAGATAGTAGTAACAAAGTTCGAGTCTCATTGTGTAACATCTGTGATTTTTCTACAAATTTCTATGACTTTTATGCTATATTTTATTTATGGAGAAATTTGATGCTTTGGCTTATTTATTTTTTCATATGTAACTCTGTTATTCGTACCCATAGAGTCGAGCATGTAGTCTAGTTACGTGCAATGGGCTCATTGCGCCACTGAGGAAATCGGAGCAAAAACGGGAGAAAAATAAAAGAAAATGAAAGAGAAATCAAAAGAGGAAAATAATAATATATATAAGGATTGGGCACTTTTTTAGCCCAATCCAAATTCGATGAAAACCAGCCCCCTCCCCTTTTGTTTTCCACTATGGCGGCCAGCCACACATGGGCAAGCAATAAAATGAGGAGGTCATCACCAGCCATTTCTGTTCTCCTCTGCCGTCTTATGGATAGAAATGCCCAAACAACCCTTTTGTTTTTTCCATCTGCTCTCTGGTACGCTGCCGCCACCTTTGTATGATGCCATCCTTGGCTAGCTTTTGCTTCTTCTAGCTAATTTTCTCTCCCAACCCCCCTTTGTACACTTTGAGCTTTCCTATGTTTCTATTTGCATCTAAACCGGTCATCAGAGGGCAATTTTACTACAGTCGTAGGCCATTTCTGGCTAGTCAGCCTTGGCACATTGAGGGTCAACCTTGACAGACCCTATTCTATAATTTTTCACCCAATTATGCCTCGATTTGCATGTAGTCTGCACAACACCCTCACCTCTATCCTTTTTCAGTCTTGTCACGACCCGGATTTCTAAAACCCTTTTTACAATAAAGGACACGCGATAAATCACGATAAATTTTGTTCTTTCTTAAACACAAAACAAATCATCCGATTAAATATTCAGGTCATGATAACTAGGGTTTACAAATACGAATATCGAAATATATGATATTATTATATATGTCAAATTCCATAAATAGCAGGTTAACCCTCCAAATACAAGTCCATCATCTTTCCGAAAATAAATAACCAAGTAAAGTTGGCTCTCACGCCAATAATTACAATTACTTACACAATTACAGAAGTAAGAAATTAGATCCCACTAATGCAACGTCATCCTCAAATGCCCACCAACGTCCCAATCTCGCAACGTCCCCTTCTAAAGAACCTGAAAGCAAACAAGACCAAACAGGCAATAAAACATCTCCTCCCCTCGGAGGAGCATTCAAAAAAATAAAAGTATTATTTAATATTTTTCGAATCTGGCCAACATCACTTGATGTTAGTTGCCTACATACTCATCAGACAACATCTCCAATGTTTCCAACAAGATCAGATCCAGACGTAGTTCTGCTTAATACTACACTATACTAAGAAGCATAGCATCATACATGCAATGCTTAAGTATTTTCAAGCAACCTACATTTTATGCAAGTCTTTTAATCATTCCACTTTTTCTAATTAAACAAGCAATATTAATCAATGTTATTAATTATCTCTTGAACCATTGTTTGATAATTAATATCTCTGTCTAATCCCAATGACAAACAGACTCATCAGATGTCAACCTAAGTGACAAATAATAACTAAACACCCTGAAATCCACCAGGAAGTACCATCACCCCTCCTAGCCCAAGAAGGACCTGACCAAAGTAGAAGGGCATGGCCCACATTTGCCCCTAAACAGAAGTGGCGGGAAAAACTAACCAAGCAGGATGTCAGCTAATCCAATTGTGTGTATACTAAAAGATCCACAATATATCTTTGGTGAGCCCGGCTCACACAGAGCTCCCTCCAATGGGCAGGTGCAACTACACAGTCAAATCATCGGCTCCTCAATAAAGCTAAAACTTAGGAAACCATTCTGAACCCTATCTTGCTCATCAATAAGCCAGGATTTTGAATGACTAACTCAAACCCTATTAGTCCCTTCTAGACTAGGGTTTACAACTCGAGACATGTCATCGGTTCATCAACCAAGGAAAATCATGAGGTCAAAGGCTTTGTTCACTCTATGAACTAGTCTCAGACCCATCAAAGGTATATTAGTCTTTATCTTGATTAGGTGTTCTCGCCCAATCCAAAGCTATCGAACCTCATTGATTTATCTTTCAATAATCTTAGGTAGATGATAAATTCTTATCACAACAACAATGACAAAATATTGAAACAATGAACAACATAAGCCATCAGAACTACACAGGTCCAAGTATATCATAATATCAATAATAAAATTTATTAATGTTAGAAGAATTATTCGAGCTCTCGTGCCCTAACCCTCCTTGGGTTATCTTAATAAATCTTTATGAAACTGGTCGTAATGCAGCTAAGGGCATTAGAGTAATTATCCAACATTGGATATAGTCCTCTCTACACTCGGGTAAGTCTTTAACCTCTCAAAAGATTTCAATATCACATTGACCCATTAATAACATCCACGCGAATGGGGGCCGGTTTGCATAGGGGTATTTCTATTTTTTTATTTAGGGCTTCTCTGAACCTCAATGGGTCCAAAACTAATCTCAATGTTACATCTTGACGTTATGAACCCGAAGAAATTTTTTTGCCATTTAACGAGGTTGTAAACCCCTTAAACTGACCCTGGTTTCAATTAATTATTTTACCCTAACCCTAAGGGTAGAACAGTTAATTATCTATATACTGGGATTTTTCCCCACATTGTAGATTGGTCTAAATTTAGGTTATCTATTACACTCTCACTAAGAATTTTCTCCATTTTTAAAATCACTCATAGGCCACTGAACTGGAGCCCCGAAGTTGGGTAAGTAGTTTTCACATGACAATTTTACTACAAAGGTTAAAAGGGTAATTTTACAATCACTGGGATTTTTCCCCAATTTGAAACTTCGTTAAAATACTCCCACACCTCTTGGAGTCCTTGTGTATTTTTCTAGAATTTGTTTGATACTTTTAGCCCCTTGAACCGGACCCGGTTCACTCCATTCTTTCGTTTTCTTTTTACACATCAAACCCAAACCAGGTCTGAGAAAATTAGGTTTGGGTCAACGACCCACAACGCGGGTCATCTTCCCCACATCCGGCCAGAGGCGTTCTGCCTCTGGCAGTGCCGCCCTTGGCCACCACAGCTGAGGGGAGGGTTGGGGTCCACCGGATCGCTGCCAAGTGGCAATCACAATGGGCCTGGCCCCGGCCGCCACCCGGGACCAAAGTAGCCATTTTTTTTAAACCGTGTGGTGCTGCCTCTGTGGCTAGGGCTAGCGTGGCCCAGGCTAACATAGCCGTAGCTGTTGTGGCCTGGACCAACACGATCGGGACTTGCGTAGCCATAGCCGCCACGACCTCGGCTAGCGGCTGCCCCTTTTTTTTCTTTTTGTGTGTGTTCTCTAGTTCTCCCGGATGATGGAGTGCACACATTGGCCGGTCTTTCCGGTGTCCTCCGGTGATAAGGGACTTGTCGTCCAGTTGCCAGCCGGCGGCATCACTGTTCCTCGTAATTACGGGAACAATGATTTGCAGAGAATACTATTTCTCATAATTACGAGAACAGTACACAAAAATTATAAATTGTAGAGATTACCAATAATATAATGTATATCTTAATTTATTTAACAAACTATGCAGTAATCTCAACTTAAAAATTAATGACCATCCTACCTTCATAGTCGGCTTGTCGTCGATCTACTGTCCCTAGAGCCTCGCTAGAGCTTTGCCTTTCACCACCTTCTCTCCTCCAATTGGGCAAAGACCCCCAAATTGTGCCCTACGAAGGCCTTTTATAAACATGAGAATTAGGGTTCCTAATATCTCTAGAATTTTGGTCAATCCTCCTTACTTAGAGACCCTAATTAATTATCTAAAAATTAATTTCGGAATTCTAATTAACCGGGCCCGCAAGACGACTTAAATGGGCCAAATATACATCTAAATCAGGTAAACGGACCCTATACGAGATGTTCAACTTTGAACAGTTGTATCCCCCTCATTTAAACTCCGATTCGCACGTTCTTGGTGGCATTTTGAAGCTCTATCTGTCTACTTTCTAATAGAATTAGTTTTAGCCACAAATTCTATCTAGGGAGGAAGTTATTTTATTAATAATGTCAATAGGTCAAACACCCTATTTTCCACTTATTTAATTTTTTGAAACCTCGAAAAATTAGGGATATTACAAGTCTTGTCACCATCGGCCACTGATTGGCCTCTAGTAGTCTTCGTTCAATTCACCTTGTCTTGGCGATGACAAATATTGTAGCCACTTGCCTCAAATATGCCTCATCCCCTGTTGGGCCTTTCCACAACTCAAAAACCTGATCTGCTAAATGGTTTGGCTAATACAGCTTGTGGTACAGTGTTTGGCAGCCAATCCACCCTATTAGTGGCCAAATCTTGTTGCCACTTGCCTGGGCCACCTCCAGACCTTCTTACAAACTCGTCTTTCCCCTTGGGTTGTCCCGTTTGCCTAGTCTGCATGTGGCTACACAGGTATTTTAAAATAGGATTTACTTTTGCGCTACCTCACCATGGCGCGACTTTGCCACCAATTGGATTTGACCATCAAAGCCCCCCTCTACCCTCCTCTACCAATTAGCACATATGCATGCCCTATGTCCCTCTTGTGGGCCATAGTCAACATGAAATTGCAGTTGTTGGCTACAGTTCGTGGCTGATTTTGAAGTTTTGAGACCGACCGAGTACTTCTCAGCCATCGGCTGACTTTTAGTTAGTCCACATCGACTTCTAGTTGCTCCTGCCACTCCTTGTTGGCATGACCTTACTCCTGGCTTCCCTTAGTAAGCTGCCATGTATCGCGATTTGCTGCAAGACTTCTATCACCCCGTCTTATTGTGATTACTTTTGGCACTTCCTAAACCTCTCGACGATAACTCTCTCAACTAGGTGATACTTTTGGCAGCCAACTCCACCTCCGACACTTCCACAGTCGTGTCCTCGTCATTGAACTTGCATGGATTAAAAGGTAGGGGACTTTGAACTCATAATTTCATAACATGCTTTAAATGTTTAGCCGCTTGCTAGGAATATGTGATTTAATACTTTTGATACTAAAGAACGACCCAATTGCATGTTGTATATAATGAAATATGTTATGTTTAATCATGCATAAGGTCAGTAGGTAAATATGAGTATGATGTATGTGTGTGGGTTATGCACATGCTAGTTTGGTTACTAAGGAGTGTGAGGGTAAGTTTTACGATGAAGTACGGGTACGTGATGCATATGAATGATTGATATGGATATGTGTGTTAGACAAATGTATGTGTGAGAGATATAAGTATGGGTGTTGGACATGTGTTTGTGCAATAGAATATAATTGGTTTCGGAAGGGCTTTGTATGGATTTGGAGATGGATCGGTAATAGTATGTCAGAGGGTGTAGGTTTAACGAGTGAGGATTTGATTGGTTTGGATTAGAGATATGTTGGGGGTTCAACAAGTAAGCAAACATAGGGTTTGAAGCCAGTGTGGGGGATTGCTAGATAGTAAGTTTGTACATCATAATTATACATGCATATTGTATGTAATATAAATTGGAACATAAAAATAATAAGTAAGGTTTTAGTAAGAATTTGATGACTGAGGTTGGATCAGGGGGCTTAGTTTGATAATTTCTGAGTAGGAGGTTTTAACCATAAGGTGGATGTCATGGAATGTATGAATACATAACGATATGTGTTGGGTTGAATTATGGATATGAGAAGAATGAATTAAGTAAAGTATGCTACCCTGATGGACTAGAGTCCAAAACCAACTCAGCTTTAGCTTGGTTAGTGAAAGATTGTAAGACGAAACGATTTATCGGCATAATTGTACATTCATAACTTACATAAATCAAACTTAAATCGTAAGCAAAACTAATAAATTAACTTTGAGAGTTTGAGACCTTAGGGGTTTGATGGATTCAATTCTGTGTTTGTGCGAGTTGGTAATTAGTCGGTTGTGCATTTTTCATGTTTAGCCATGGTGTTATCATGTGAGATGCTGTCTTGGTGTTGTATTTAAGCTCAAACATTTAATGCTTTGTTGAGAGCATTATAGGTTTTGTTAGTCTTGTCTTGGTGTTGTATTTAAGCTCAAACATTTAATGCTTTGTTGAGAGCATTATAGGTTTTGTCAGTCTTGTCTTGATGTTGTATTTAAGCTTAGACATTTGATGCTCTATTGAGAATGCTGTAAAATTTTGCCCTTAGTCACCACTGTTTGATTTTTTGCCTATAGATGGTATTGTATGATTCTATCTATATGTGGCATTGTAAGATTTCTGCTCAAAAGAGGCATTGCATGATTTATGCCCTTAATTAGCACTATATGGCCCCTAGAGTGTGGGCGTTTACACGCTCAGATAAGTAGTATCATAAATCAACTATTACCTATTTGATCTTATACCTTGTGAACATAGGTATGTCTTGCCTTTAAAAAAGTCTATGACATCTAGTTACTCCCTAAAGGTTAAGGTGACACCCTAGTAGCATTCTTTTCCTTCAACACTAGAGCTAATTAGATTGTAATGAGCTCTAGTGGTTGAAAGGAAGATTGTACAAATGTGCATGTGATTGTAAGAGTAAGTTTGTCATATTTTGAGTAAGTTCGTAAGTTTCCAAGTAGGATTGCAAGTACAAGTTTTTGAGTAAGACTTTTGAACAAAATTTTAAGTGTATGTATTTGAGTACAATGGTACGAGTAAGACAATATAGGTAAGATGACTTGTGTGTGAGTGTATATATTATATATTGTAAGATTATGCTTTGTTATACCGGCTTTTTGTGAAAATTGCATGAGCGCATCTATGTATGGAATAAGAGTTCATTGATTAGAACTCTCCTATTGAATATGAAAATACTCATTTTTCCTCTTTTTAGCCACATGTTTAGGAGGCTTTGCAAGTATTTGATTAAAAGCTCTAGGAGACGGACTCTTATTTCTGTTGGTGGACCTATATTTGTGGATTCATGTATGACTTTGACTCATTCAAGTCTTTATTATTTTACCACGACTTGTCAGTTATATTGTAGATTTGATGTATTGGCTAAGATGAGAGTTGATTATGTTGTAGGTGTCTGGACTTATATATTAGTTTATGGCTTCGGACTGTCGTGGGATTACAGTCGGAGATGCATGAGATTTATTTATGATTAAACCCATGGCTATGACAAGTTATTATAATATTTTGTTTCCAATTAATGCATGAGAATGTTTGGTTTGCATGCCCATATTATGATTTAAAAATTTTATGTAGGAAAATAAATGTACGACGATTTAAATTTATATAAATTATTTTCACATGTTTTTGTAATGCCCAGGAATTTTTATGTTTCAAAAATTTTGAATGTTTGGGCCCATAAATGAGTTTTAAGGCTCAATAGCTAGTTTTCTTAAAATTAGACCATTTTGAGCTTGATTTATTCAGAGGAGCCTAAGGTATTTGATAGGGCTTAGAGAGACAAATGTATCTAGCCAAAGAACAAGTAAATCGGACAGTGGGATAGTATGTTATGGCCTTGAGAAACATGTTATGGGTGGGGTCCACTTTTAATTAGTGAGAAAACATGCCCCTGTGTGATATTGTTTCAAAGGGCATGTCGATACGAGTACAATGGTACTAAGAATATGTAATACCGAATTCGGGGTAAAGAATTACACACATTTGAAGTTTAAACTTTCCTTTTGATTTAAAAACAAAATTTTTTTAAAAAAATGTGTCAGCAGTGCTAACGCACTATTGCAAGCCAAAGCATGCCATTTACAAGCCATGGCGACCCATGGTCTGGTGCACATGCTTCTACACTGACACATGTCATGGCGTGCATCAGCGCAATGCACAACGACTTTTTATAGTTGTTGGTGCGCATCTGACGGTTTCGTTTTGCTATAAATAGAAGGGGGGGCTTTCCAGCTTGCCCCAAATCTTCTTCCCTTCTTCTCCTTTGAGCTCTACTTGCCCTATGAACTTTTGACCCCCATTTCTATGCCGTTTCTCACCTTATTCTCTTCGTTCAAAAACTGTTATTAGCTAATTTGAAGGCGTTCTACATAGTAGAGGAGTCCATTTTTTGAGTTAGCTACTCTAAAGTAGTGAAACGAACCTGGGTAAGAGGAGGCTCCGTCCACCGCTTTCAATTCGAGAGGAGAAAAATATCCTAGTCTAGGGGAAACTATGTCCGCTACTTTTGGTCCAGAAGGAGAATTTGTCCTAGTGCAAGGAGAGGCTTTGTCCACCACCTCCAAGCTCGAAAGTATATTTTGTTCCAGCATAAGGGGAGGTTCCGCCCGCTGCTCAAGTTGAGGCTCTGATCGCTAGCCGTTACTCCAATCAAATTTAAGAATAAAATGTAGGTGGTTTAAACTCTAATTCTATGCTACGATTATGTTATACGATTTTTTATTTATTTCATATAAGATTATTTCAAAAAAATGATGATATTTATTAGGGGTAAGGCGAATGCTAAAATAATAGCGTATGGACTTTAAAATATTAGTATTATTTGAATGATATTACAATTGATTTTGATTTAATTTGAAGGGTAGTTGTTTGGTATAAAACCCAAAAACTATCATAGGTTTTGAAGAGTCGCTATTTGGTATAAAGCCCAAAAGCTATCGGAGTTATGAGTCCTAGGTACCACCTATTAATACACATGGTGTGCCCATGAAATGAGATATCATGGGAAGATCTCTTTCATTCTGATCCCGTTGCCCCTTGAGCATGGGTGATGTCACTCTAGTATTGGTGGCATTCATTGAATGATGATTTATCCGATTTTAAATTATTTATTGGATTTTTCTTATAAATGATTTATCCAAGTTTACCAAATTCTATGAAGAACTATTTTATCTAACTTTTTGTATAAGAAGTGCATTGGATTTTGTTAGTCAATAATATTATTTTGAGTTGACTTTTG
This sequence comes from Saururus chinensis, assembly GCA_035235625.1. NCBI lineage: Eukaryota > Viridiplantae > Streptophyta > Magnoliopsida > Piperales > Saururaceae > Saururus > Saururus chinensis. The sequence goes on from CP141140.1 coordinate 52,451,734, forward strand.
AAAATAAATTATTATAAAAATATTTTATTAATCTTTGTTCATGCTTTATGTTTTAGCATGTTAATAGAATTTAACTCTATCAACTGAGAATAATTATACTCACCCACCCCTAAATGCTACAGGTCTGAACGAAAAAGATGATGTTAATAAAGATTACCTGTAGAACTTCAAAAGATCTATGTTTTTTTATTTACTTTATCACGTTCTTTTGTTATGTATTAATTTTAGATACTAGGTACACAAATTGTAATATCCCTAATTTTCCCGAGTTTCAAAATTTAAATAAGTGGAAATTATGGTATTTGACCTATTAACATTCTTATTAGAATAAATTTCTCCCTAGATAGAATCTGAGGCTAAAGCTAATTCTATTGGAAAGTAGACAGACATAGCTTCGAAATGCCACCAAGAATGCGCAAATCGGAGTCCGGATGAGGGAGAAACGACCATTTGAAGTTGAACATATCGTGCAAGACCCGTTTACCCGAACTGAACATGCAAATTGTCCATTTAAGTCACTATTTGGGCCCGATCAATTAGCATTCCGAATTTGTGTTTTTAGGGCTCAATTTGGTTGCTAAATTGAAGAGGTTTTAACCCAAATTCTCATGGGATTAGGGTTCCTAATCTCATGCCTATAAAAGGAGAATTAGGGTTAATAGAAGAGGGGTCATTTTTGGTCTGATAGGAGGAAAGGGCTGGGAAGGAGGCTTTGGCTCCAGTGGCGGAGGATCGACGGCAAACCGATAATTAAGGTTAGATCGTTTTCGAATCGAGATTAATAAAAGTTTCGTTAAAAAAATATAAATGATTGTTACATTAATTCTGCAGTTTACTGTTTATTTTATAATGTATACGAGTTACCGTCACTGTTCCCGTAATTAGGGAACAGTGAATTCTAATTTCAGCCGATGAGTAAATTTACCGGCCGCCGGTCGGCCAGCCGCCCGATCGTCGGCTAGAACTATGGCAATGGAGGGGCCACCCTGGTCTTTGCCGCGGCGGTCCAAGCAGTTGTGGCCATGGCCGCGACAGCCGTGGCGATTCGGCCACTAAAAAAAATGAATGGTAGGTGGCGGTGCGGTGCGGACAGTGGCCGGAGGCGGGACCGAGGGTCACAGAATTGCCGGAAGACGGCGATCCCGTCGATCCCGTTACTTTTTCCGGTCGTGGCTGCCTGCCGCCGCGGTGCCGCGAACTGGTTGCAGCACTCAGAGAAAAAAAAAGGAAATATTTGGCCGCGACCGGCCACCGGGCGGTGGCGAGTCCCGGCCCACCGGAATCGCCGACGGGCGGAGATCCGGTGAGGCCTAGCCTTGCCCCGCCGGGCCAGCAGCCTTTGCCGCCGCCAGAGGCTTTCCAGCCTCTGGCCGGACGTGAAGGAGACGACCCGCGGTTCACGGGTCGTCGGGCGCGGGTTCAGGTCAAGCGACCCGTGGCTAGGACCGGACCCGAATGGGTCTAACCTGATCCGGTCTGGTCTAAAAAAAATGTTATTGAACCGGTTTTGGTTCACTAGCTTTAGGACTAGAAAAACATTCGTAAAAATTACCAAGTATCCATAGAAGTATTTCAAGAGTCCCGACCAAGTTTCAGACCGGGGAAAAATCCCAGAGCCTCTGAAATGACTAATTTACCCTTGTAAGTGTAGCATAGAATAAATCACTAATGATCGAGTTTAGGGCCTCCGGATCAGGGGCCTATAAGTGGATTTATAAATTGAGAAAAATATCAGGGAGATTCCAGTGAGTATCCTAAATTTGGACCAAGCCATAAGCTAAGTAAAAATCCCAGTAAGTAGATATTTGACTGTTTTACCCCTAGGGTTAAGGTAAAACAGTTAATTGAACCGGAGTCGGTTCAAGGGGTTTACGACCCCGTTAAATGGAAAGAAAATTTCCACAGGTTCACAATGTCAAGGTGTACCCTTGGGATTAGTGTTGAACCTGTCAAGGTTCAGGGAAGCCCTGAACAAAAGATAAAAATACCCTTATGCAAATCGGCCTGTATTCGCATGGATGCTATTAACGGGCCAATGTAATACTGAAACATTTTGAAAGGTTAAAAGACTTACCCGAGTACAGAGAGGACTGTATCCAATGTTGGATAATTACTCTAATGCCCTTAGGTGCATTTTGACCGGTTTAATAAAGATTTATTAAGATAACCCAAGGAGGGTTAGGGCACGAGAGCTCGAATGATTCTTATATCATTAATGAATTCTATTATTGATATTATGATATGCTTAGACCTGTGTAGATCTTATGGTTTATGTTGTTCTTTGTTTCGATTTATGATATTGATGTTGTGATAGTAATTTATCACTATCTTTAAATTATTGAAAGAATAATTGTTTGGGGTTTGATAGCTTTGGATTGGGCAAGAACACCTAATCAAGATAAAGACTAAAATACCTCAGAGGGGTCTGGGACTAGTTCATACAGTGAACAAAGCCTTTGACCTGACGATTTGCCTTGGTTGATGAACTAATGGCATGTCTCGAATTGTAAACCTTAGTCTAAAAGGGACTAATAGGGTTTGGGATAGTCATTCGGAATCCTGGCTTATAGATGAGCAAGATAGGGTTCAGAATGGTTTCCTAAGTTTTAGTTCTATTGAGGAGCCACTGATTTGACCGTGTAGTTGCACCTCCCCATTGGAGGGAGTTCTTTGTGAGCCGGGCTCACTACAGATCTATTGAAGATCTTTTAGTGTACACGCAATTAGGGTCGCTGACATCTTGCTTGGTTAGAGTCTCTGACCACTTCTATTCAGGTGTAGTTGTGGGTCATGCCCTTCCACTCCGGTCAGGTCCTTATGGGCTAGGTTGGGAGATGGCACTTCCTAGTGGATTCCAGGGGCCTGGTGGATTTCAGGATGTTTCGTTGTCATTTGTCACTTAGGTTGACATCTGATGAGTCTGTCTATCATTAGGATTAGACAGGGATATTAATTATCAAACAATGGTTCAAGAAATAATTAATAACATTGATTGATATTGCTTGTTTAATTAGAATAAGTGGAATGATTAAAGGACTTGCATAAAATGTAGGTTGCTTGAAAATACTTAAGCATTGCATGGGTGATGCTATGCTTCTTAGTATAGTATAGTTTTTAGGCAGAACTACGTCTGGATCCGATCTTGTTAGAAACATTGGAGATGTTGTCTGATAAGTACGTAGGCAACTAACATCGGGTGATGTTGGCTCGATCCAAATAATATTAATAAAACCTTTTGTCCATTGGAAGCTCTTCTCCTGAAGGCAGAGATGCTCCATTGTGGTTGTGGTTGTTGTTTGGTTTGCTTTATTGCAGATTCTCCAGGCGACGACAAGTGAGACCAAGGCAGGCGATCTCAAGAGGTTTCCGCATTTTTGAAACTCCGATGCGTAAGTGTACCTTAAGTGTGAGAGTCAACTTGTTATTTATTTTCAGATGGGTGACAGACTTGTACTTAGATGGATGAGCTGGTCTTTATGAATTTTCATATGTTAAATAATATCATATGATTTGATATTCGTATTTGTGAACCCCAGTTATCATGACCTGGATATTTAATCGAAGGGTTTGTTTTGTATTTAAAGAAAAAAAAATTTTACCTACCGTTCGTGCTATTTAAAAATGCTTTTAAAAATCCGGGTCATGACACATATACTACTACACTAGCAACCTCATGTACTATGTTGTAGACACATGTACCAAGTAGCCAAAAACCCTAGAAATGAGGACTCTAGCCTCTATTTTTTACTATTAATCTTGAACAGTGACCTCTAAAGGTCTTCATGTCCCCTCTAGGTCATCACCCTCTCATGAGAAGGTATTTATTATTATTAAATGATGCCCTAACTCTACTCCAATTAAGGGTATTTGTTGCTATGAAAATTAGTTAGACTACCCCTAAGGGTATTTTGATAATTCTCTTGCATAGGATATGGTCTTTTCCTTTGGGTCATGCCGGTCATCTTATTCACCTTCGTTGTATTTCAAGTTATATACCTCTAACAAAGGTTTAACTCTCTAATTGGCCCATGATTTCAGTCAAGTAAATACTGGCTCCTCTGCTAATTAGGGTATTTTTGTCATTTTGTTCAAGGTCTTCCTGAAATCGAATAGGTCAAAAATTGATATTAAGAGAACTCCTTGATGTCATGGACTTGTGGTTATGTTTCTAACATTTTACAGGGTCATCAACCCCTTAAACTAACCATGAGTTACTAATAGGTTTACACAATAACTTAAGGGCAAAATAGTTATTTAATAGCTTACTATGTTTTTTGTTTTTCATGTGACTTGATCTAAATTAGGGTATGCCTCACCTATCACTTGAATTTTTTCCAATTTATAACTTCACTTGAAAGCCCTTCAACTAGAGCTAATTGGTTTGAACCACGGTCTAACTATAAGGGTCATTTTATTGCCTTTGGAATTTTTCCCAAGGCTGAAATTTGGTTTGAACACTCATCACCCTCCCTTTTTCATTTTTGCAATTTTTACAAATATTAAAGACAAGTAAAAATCCCTAAACATGATCTGAATCAGTCCCTATTTTTATATATACTAGTAGAAGTGTAAGTGCATAATGCACGTGTTTCACTCCATAGATTTAGAGTTTTATATTACCATATGAAATTGAGCTTCAAATTTATTTATCTCACCCAATACATAAATAAGAGTTCATAAATAATATTCTTGGTGTATTAAGGGTAATTGAGGACTTTTATGACAAAAGACTCACAACATATTCACTTTAATAGTATTGTAAATTATGGGTAGCTAAGGATTCCTAAGAAAAAAATCTATGCCCTGTTATCATTTTAATAAGTTCTAAAGTAATTAGCATTATGAAATCCATATGTAGCTACAAGGTTATACTTATTAGAGAAATTATTGTAATATTTTAGGTATATTAAATTCTAAGTTAATTAAGAGATTTTTTGAAAGGGCAATATAAGTATAACATGGCAAAAATATCTGCCCCCCTTCTCACTTTAATAATAATATTAATATAGATTTAAACATCAAAACAACCTGACCCAGGGTCAGCTTGGCCGGGTCCTAGTCAAAACCGGTCGGGTGACCCCATTTGAACCAGAATTTGGTCTGACCCATGTTACAGTTGTCTTCTTTGAGCATAGTTGTAAGGACCCTCATCTTTAAACTGGTTTTGGTTTTCTTTAATTATGGGTTATCGTGAGATTTACGTGTTTTCTAATCTTATTCGGTGATTTCATAAATAAATAAAGTTTGTGATGGTTTTAACCAAAATCAACTTCAAGATTAGTGGTTTTAAGTGATTTTAAACCAAATGTGAATTTTTGAGATTTTTTGGAATTTTCACTATTTTCCCAAAAGTTATGGTTTTGGCGGGACCCCTGTGGGCCTCACCGTCAAAATTTTTATTTTTGGGTCAAATGAACCTAGACATATACTTAAGGTCACACAAAAATTTTCAGAATTTTATTAGGCTTAATTTGTGCTTAAATTTGCAAAATACCCACTTTTAGCCTACTTTTCATATTTACACCCCAAAACTTACCTATGCCTACCCCAACCCTTACTATAAAAGGGCAAACCAGAGCCATTTCCATTTTTGGGAATAGGCTAAGGAAGGAGGGCTGGCCTAATCCCCACTTAGGCCCAAATTAGAAGCTGATTAAGGTAAGTTTACTCTAATTAAGCACTAATCCTTGGCTTTTCTCTTTATTTCTTCCAAATCTACCATTTTCCCCTTGATTCAATTTGTTTTTGACCATCAAAAGCTACTGATTTGTGTTTTACTATAAACCCTAACATTCAAAATTCGATTTTTACTACCAATAAGCCCTAGATCTAAGGTTTAATTAGGGATTTCTTGAGTAAATCGATTTTCATTAGAGTTTAATTCAAACTCATTGTGTTTTCAAGGATTTCAAGAAGGGTGACTCTTCAATCTGAGCTTAATCAAGTGCTGAGGTAATGGGTCTTCAAAATCTCTGTTTATCCATGGTAAAACTCTCCATTTTTGGCTTATTTCGAAATGGTTTGCTTGATTTAGTGTGTTAATGGTAAGATTAGAAAATGAAATTATTTAATCCCGATTTCTTAGGGTTTTGCATTATTATGGTTTGGTTTGATATTCTGGAAGTCAAGGAGGACTTTTGAGGATGATTAGGGTGTTAGATGTGGATTTGAAGTGTTATTTATGGTGTTTCGGTTTGGATTTGCGAAAGGAAGAAGAGGACTGTTCTGCCGTGTTGGTGATCGATCGGCCTTGCAGGGCAATCGATCGGCTGAACTGTAAATTTCAAATTTTTGCGTGTAACCGATCGAACGGCCTGAAGGGCGATCGATCGGCTACACAGGAAATTGCATGTTGTGCATATGATGTCTATTTTGATGATTCAACTTTAGCTTGCCAATTTTATATGAATGTGGAGTGTTTTAAGCTATGTTAAGCTACTAGAAATGCATGCTATTGAGTTTATGGAGTTGAGACATATGCTTAGGGATGGTGGAATGACTTATGTTTTGTGGCATGATGTTGGAATCGTTATCTTAAAATTATGAATGGTTGTTTCCCTTTGGTTAAGCATATATTTTCAGTAGGACTACAATCATTGTTGGACTGATTTGTCATGATAGATTGTGGTTAGTGGTGTGTGGATGTTGGTGAATGCCATGACTCAATGATGAAATGAGTGAAGTTATATGTGTTTATCCTTTGTGGTTGAGTTTTGAATTTAGCTATGGTTTCAACGATTCTTCTACTATGATTTCCGCTGGAATTCATGTTTAGATAGAAATTCACATGTGTAGTGTGGTAGTGAGTTGATTTTCAAGCGTGTCGATATGCATTATGTGAAATGCTTCTACTAGTTATACACACACACACATGTGGGGCTGATGAGAGCACTTATCATGGATTAGGATTCATGTATGCTTTGCCCACGCATGTACCATGCTGCACGCATCATGAAAATGAATTTCCAATTGAGGCTTCATCGTGATTAATTGAATTTGACCGATTGGATGCAATGTGATGAAATTGTGTGCCGGATTGATCGGTCATTGATTAATCGCAAGTTGATTGGTTTGAAAGGACATATTTTGATTTGAAGTTCCTGTGTGGAACGAGTGCACTCCCCGGGTTGAGTCTTGTTAAATTGAATGATGTGGGGACGAGTTGTGTACTTGTCTTGCGGATTGTGAGAATGCTATTATGAGTGTCATCTGGACCCTGAGAATCCAGTGTGGTATGCCGTGTGCACCCCGCTACCACGTGTTCTAGGGTTCTCTGTGTGAGAACTCGGGCTCTTCCCTCAGCAGGAGATGTCCCTGGGCGAACACCCCTGCTCTAGATTCTCTGTGTGAGAATGGGACATCCTTGGCCAGGATCGTCCAGGGCGAGCAGTATTAGGGATTGACAACCCCGATCTTTCTTTAATTCTTGTGTAGAATTTTGGATCATGACACGCCTTCGTGGCCTTGTCTATGCTCCCGTATGTGTGACATTAATGTGTGATTACTCCTTGATGGAGGTTGATTGTAATGATATAATGCATGTGGGAATATGTATGTTAGAGATACATCCATGCATGCTGATTTTGATGTTATGCATGTGGAATATGTATGTTATATATACATCCATGCATGTTGATGTTGATGTTATGCATGTGGAATATGTATGTTAGAGATACATCAATGCATGTTGATTTTGATATTATGCATGTGGGAATATGTATGTTCGAGATACATCCATGCGGGATTGGTTATGATGTGAATGCATGTGGGAATATGTATGCTAGAGATACATCTATGCATGTTGAATTATGCATTATGATGCAGTGTTAGGTGATATGGATGTGTGATCAGAAAGTGATGCATCATGTAAATCTTTGATGTGAACGATCTCATTACTAAGCTATCGTATTTTCTACGTTGACAGTGATATTAAAACCATTGCCGAGTGTTAAAACTCACCCCTCTTTTGTGTTTTGATTTGGGGCTGCGTGGTGCGACACGCAGACGGACAGGATTGCCTCTTTGAGGAAAGGTCAAAGGTAGCTTGGGTGTGATGATGGAGATCGTTGCGTGACTTACCTTCGTTTGTTTCATGCTTTATGTTAGAACCTTTGTGTAGGGTTCTTGTTTTGGATTTATGTCATATATTACAGTTGTGATGCTTATGACTTATTTTGAGCCGGTGTGGGCTTTACTTAACTAAGCTTGTGGGTTTGAGATTATTGTTTACTTTGTGATAAGCAACACCTTTTCTTCCCTTTTATTTAGTCTTGCTCAAAGGATTGTGCGCACTCCGTATTTCTGTTAATCACCTGTGGTTAGGGTTAAGTCTTCCGCTAGATTGTTTTTTTTTTTCAATTTTTACTTCATCGCCCCCGTGCGCTTGACCGGCCCTTGGACCGGGTTTGGCTCGGGTCGGGCATCGCCGGGGCGTGACAATAGTAGCCGACCACCATTGTTGGAAAAGGGGGCTGGCTCAACTAGATCATCATCAACTAGTGATTCTGGGAGCCCTAGTCCACCTCATACCGATGGCTGATTGGAGCTCCTCAAAAGCTACAAATCCATTTTTCTTCCTTTGGCCTACTCAGAATGCCACAACCAAGGTCTAGCCTTGATGAAGATTTTTCCACTTGGTTCGTATGATGTTGTCTTTTGTGATTGTGGGGTCTTCATTGACAAGGAAGCCACCTTCATGGACCCAAGAGTAGAACCTCCACAATGCCCCTTCCAGCCACTGAAATTCACCTCCAGTGTAATATTCCATTTGCGCCATAGGCTTCTCCATGTGCCCTATATGCAAGAAAAATATTCAATGTCCCCATGGAATAATTAAAAGAGAGAATTTCATTAGAATTTTCCCCCAAATCTATTGAAGAAAACCTTCGATGAAAGGAAATGCTTGGACTTTCTTAAAATCAACAACCAAACACCGAAGGCTTTGATACCACTATTGAGTGGTGGCACTATAGAAGCAAGGGGCAGAGGCCCTAGGTGTTGGTGCACAAGAGAAAAAAACATCTTTTGGATTTCTCTACATGTGCACATAACACATCAATCAATTACATTCATAAAGAGAATAATAAAATATGAAATTGAATAATGAAGATAGAACTCACTAACCTTTGAGGCTGATTTACATTGAGACACCTTTGATCCTTCACGCCAACACCCATACACAATTGAATTACAATTTGATTAGAAGAGAAGATACCTTGTCAAAGTATATATGTAATGATCCCTCAAATCCAAAAGCAAGGATTTGTAAAATCCATGTAGTAGTGCCCAAAAGCCTTCTCTTCCACTGCATTATCTTGGTAGCATGGTTCCAAAGGCAAGATCCAAGTGAGAAGGAGCGAGTAGGAGGAGAAAAAAAGGAGCAGACAACTCCTCCTGTTGATATGTGGCCAATAGAGGGAACATAGAGGAGAGGGGGCTAAACTTGAACCGGTTTATTTTATTCTATTTAATTATTTTTGTGTTGTTTTATGTTAATTCTAATCGGTTTTGGATTATTTTTAAAATTTAAGTAGTTTTCAAAGGTTTTAACCAAAACCAATTTCACAGTTATGAGTTTTAAGTTAATTTAAGTCATTTATAAATTTTTTAGAATTTTTAGAATTTTAACTATTTTTCTGAAAATTAAAGTTTGTCGAGACCTATTGTGGGCCCCATGGCCAAAATTGGAATTTTTAACCCAAAATATTCCTAACATTAAACTAAGACCTTAGAAAATTATTTCAAAAGTTTTAAGACCTTAATTTGAGTTTAAATAGCTAAATTAACCATTTTTAGTTACAAATTCTATTTATACCCTATTATTTGATTAGGTTTAGCCCACCCCTTACTATATAAGGAAAGACACATCTACTTTCCTATTTGGGAAGGGGCTGAGATCTGGAGTTTGGAGGCCTAATCCCCTATTTTCCTAAAGAGGAAGGAGATTAAGGTTTAATTTTCTTAATTTTTCCTTAATCAATTAGGGCTTTCATAAATCTTTTCAAATTTCTTCTTCTCCTATACTTTAATCTCAATTTCAAAACATAAAGCTATTGATTTGAAGCCTTATTTCAAACCCTAATATTGAAATTTTCATTTTTGGGTTTCTTGAACCCTAGATCTAATATTTTTCAAGAAGTTTAGATGTTCTAAATCGAATTTATGAGGGTATTGATAAAAATCATATTTTGGGTAGGTTTTGAAGGAGCCATTTCAAACAATGGAGTTGCTGGAAGGTAAGGGTTCTATGTCTTAAACTTGCTGTAATTTTGGATTTAATATCTGAGGTGTTTTGAATTGGGTTTCATAGATGTGTGCTTTAATGGTGATTTGATAAAAGCATAATCTTTGGTGTTATTTTCTTAGGGCTTTGCTTAATAATGATTAAATTTAATGTTTTGGAAGCTTTGATTAGATTTTGATGGAGTTTGAAGCTTGGATTTGATGTATTAAGTTGGATTGATGGAAGTTCGGTTTGGTTTTCAAAATGGAGAAGACGAACCAAATCTGTTGTTATGGCAATCGATTGCCCCTATAGGCCGATCGATAAGCTAAACGACATTGCAAACCAATTTTTAGGCCAGCCAATCAATTGCCTGTACAATAGATTTTGGTCATTTTAATTCCTTTGCTTATTTTAATATTTCTACTCCCAAATATTATTTCTCATGTTCATGTGGGTTTATTTGGGCTAGAATAAGCTATTGGAAGGGTATGCAAGTGATGTTGGAATTTATGAAGAATATTTAAAGATTATGTAAAATTGCATGTGGTTGGATATACATGTTAGAATTACTATCTTGAAGTTATGATGGTATGATTCTTTATGTTTTAGTATGATTCCAATAAGATAATAGCATGAGAATGAACTGATATGCCTTCATGTAATGTGATTAAATTATGGGTGATTGATAATATCATGTCTAGATTCAAGTGTAAGATGATTATGCTTTTATTGGTTTGACATGAGATTTCACTTAACTTGATTTATGTTTTCTGATGGTTCTTCACCCATGATTTCATTTGGGACCATGATTAGATGTTAATGTACATGTGTGGTATAATGAGGAGTTAATTACGAGGCATGTTTATATGCTCAAAATTAGATGTTTATACTATGTACACACACATGTGGAGGATGCTTATTGTCACGCCCCGGCGATGCCCGACCCGAGCCGAACCCGGTCCAAGGGCCGGTCAAGCGCGCGGGGGCGACGAAGTGAACATTGAGAAAATGATCTAGCTGAAGACTTAACCCTAACCACGGGCGATTAACAGAAATACGGAGAGCGCACAATCCTTTGAGCAAGAGTAAATAAAAGGGAAGAAAAGGTGTTACTTATCACAAAGTAAACAACAATCTCAAACCCACAAGCTTAGTTAAGTAAAGCCCACACCGGCTCAAAACAAGTCATAATCATCACAACTGTAGTATATAACATAAATCCAAAACAAGAACCCTACACAAAGGTTCTAACATAAAGCATGAAACAAACGAAAGTAAGTCACGCAACGATCTCCATCACCACACCCAAGTTACCTCTGACCTTTCCTCAAAGAGGCAATCCTATCCATCTGCGTGTCGCACCACACAGCACCAAATCAAAACACAAAAGAGGGGTGAGTTTAAACACTCAGCAATGGTTTTAATATCACTGTCAACGTAGAAAATACGATAGCTTAGTAATGAGATCGTTCAGATCAAAGATTTACATGGTGCATCACTTTCTGATCACACAATCATATCACCTAACACTGCATCATAATGCATAATTCAACCTTCATGGATGTATCTCAAGCATACATATTCCCACATGCATTCACACCATAACTAATCCCGCATGGATGTATCTCTAACATACATATTCCACATGCATAACATCATAACCAATCCTGCATGGATGTATCTCTAACATACATATTCCACATGCATAACATCAACATCAACATGCATGGATGTATCTCTAACATACATATTCCCACATGCATAACATCAAAATCATCATGCATGGATGTATCTCTAACATACATATTCCCACATGCCTTATATCATCACAATCAACCTCCATCAAGGAGTAATCACACATTAATATCACATAGACGGGAGCATAGACAAGGCCACGAAGGCGTGTCATAATCCAAAATTCTACACAAGAATTCAAGAAAGATCGGGGTTGTCAATCCCTAATGCTGCTCGCCCTGGACAATCCTAGCCAAGGATGTCCCATTCTCACACAGAGAATCTAGAGCAGGGGTGTTCGCCCAAGGACATCTCCTACGGAGGGAAGAGCCCAAGTTCTCACACAGAGAACCCTAGAATACGTGGTAGCGGGGTGCACACGGCATACCAAATTGGATTCTCAGGGTCCAGATGACACACATAATAATATTCTCACATATCCGCAAGACAAGTACATAACTCGTCCCCACATCATTCCATTTAACAAGACTCAACCCGGGGAGTGCACTCATTCCACACAGGAACTTCAAATCGTCCCACACAGGAACTTCAAATCAAAATATGTCCTTTTGGACCAATCAACTTGCGATTAATCCACGACCGATCAATCCAGCACACAATTCCATCACATTGCATCCAATCGGTCAAATTCGATTAATCACGATGAAGCCTCAATTGGAAATTCATTTTCATGATGCATGCAGCATGGTACATACGTGGGCAAAGCATACATGAATCCTAATACATGATAAGTGCTCTCATCAGCCCCTAATGCATCATTCAAAATAACAATATTAAGCTTCAACATCATCATTTAACCCCCACATGTGTGTGTGTATAACTAGTAGAAGCATTTCACATAATGCATATCGACACGCTTGAAAATCAACTGACTACCACACTACACATGTGAATTTCTATCTAAACATGAATTCCAGCGGAAATCATAGTAGAAGAATCGTTGAAACCATAGCTAAATTCAAAACTCAACCACAAAGGATAAACACATATAACTTCACTCATTTCATCATTGAGTCATGGCATTCACCAACATCCACACACCACTAACCACAATCTATCATGACAAATCAGTCCAACAATGATTGTAGTCCTACTGAAAATATATGCTTAACCAAAGGGAAACAACCATTCATAATTTTAAGATAACGATTCCAACATCATGCCACAAAACATAAGTCATTCCACCATCCCTAAGCATATGTCTCAACTCCATAAACTCAATAGCATGCATTTCCAGTAGCTTAACATAGCTTAAAACACTCCACATTCATATAAAATTGGCAAGCTAAAGTTGAATCATCAAAATAGACATCATATGCACAACATGCAATTTCCTGTGTAGCCGATCGATCGCCCTTCAGGCCGTTCGATCGGTTACACGCAAAAATTTGAAATTTACAGTTCAGCCGATCGATTGCCCCGTAAGGCCGATCGATCACCAACACGGCAGAACAGTCCTCTTCTTCCTTTCGCAAATCCAAACCGAAACACCATAAATAACACTTCAAATCCACATCTAACACCCTAATCATCATCAAAAGTCCTCCTTGACTTCCAGAATATCAAACCAAACCATAATAATGCAAAACCCTAAGAAATCGGGATTAAATAATTTCATTTTCTAATCTTACCATTAACACACTAAATCAAGCAAACCATTTCGAAATAAGCCAAAAATGGAGAGTTTTACCATGGATAAACAGAGATTTTGAAGACCCATTACCTCAGCACTTGATTAAGCTCGGATTGAAGAGTCACCCTTCTTGAAATCCTTGAAAACACAATGAGTTTGAATTAAACTCTAATGAAAATCGATTTACTTAAGAAATCCCTAATTAAACCTTAGATCTAGGGCTTATTGGTAGTAAAAATCGAATTTTGAATGTTAGGGTTTGTAGTAAAACCCAAATTAGTAGCTTTTGATGGTCAAAAACGAATTGAATCAAGGGGAAAATGGTAGATTTGGAAGAAATAAAGAGAAAAGCCATGGATTAGTGCTTAATTAGAGTAAGCTTACCTTAATCGGCTTCTAATTCGGGCCTAAGTGGGGATTAAGTCAACCCTCCTTCCTTAGCCTATTCCCAAAAATGGAAATGGCTCAGGTCTGCCCTTTTATAGTAAGGGTTGGGGTATGCATAGGTAAGTTTTGGGGTGTAAATATGAAAAGTAGGCTAAAAGTGGGTATTTTACAAATTTAAGCACAATTTAAGCCTAATAAACTTCTGAAAATTTTTGTATGACCTTAAGTATATGTCTAGGTTCATTTGACACAAAAATAAAATTTTCGACGGTGGGGCCCACAGGGGTCCCGCCAAAACCCTAATTTTTGGGAAAATAGTGAAAATTCTGAAAAATCTCAAAAATTCACATTTGGTTTAAAATCACTTAAAAACACTAATATTGAAGTTAATTTTGGTTAAAACTATCACAAACACTATTTATTTATGAAATCACCGAATAAGATCAGAAAACACGTAAATCTCACGATAATCAATAATTAAAGAAAACCAAAACCGGTTTAAAGATAAGGGTCCTTACACTTATGATGATGCTTGACATTATGATTATGTGTGATGTATGCGGGGCCGATGAGAACACTTATCATGAATTAGGGTTCATGTATGCTTTGCCACGTATATACTATGTTGCATGCATCATGAAACGGATTTTTGATTAAGACTTTATCTAAGTTAGCCGTGTTTGATTGTTTGGAATGCAATGATGTAAGATTGCATGTCGGATTAGTCGATTAATGGCTTATCGAAAATTGATTGGTCTAAAAGGACATAATTTCGATTTGAGTTCTTGTGTTGAACATGAATACTCCCTGTGTTAAGTCAATCTGAATTAAGTTGAGTTGAGTTGAATGAGAGACAAGTTGTGTACTTATCTTGCGGTTGAGATTTTTTGTGATAGTCTTTTGGACCTTGAGAATCTAGAGTAGTATGCCTTTGTGCACCGGCTTCTACGTGTTCTAGGTTTCATATATGGAAATTCAGACTCTTCCCACTGCAGAAGATGTTCTAGGGTTAACACATCTGCTCTAGATTCTCTGTGCGAGATTCAGACATTCCTTAGCCAGGATTGTCGAGGGCGTGTAGATTTAGGGGATGACTACTCTGAACTCTTTATAATTCCTGTGTGGAAACCGGACTATGTCCAACCTGTGTAGTTTGATTGTGTTTTCTCCATGATGGAGACAGTCACGATTTGTGATGACGCATGCGTTTGAGATAATGTTATGCCCAGGATTACACAGGTTGTGCAGGGATAATTAAGATTATATGACGCATGTGACTATGATTTATTATGCATGATTTAGTATCATGTGATTGAGATTCTTATCGTGCAAAGTAAATGATCTATGGATGAATAATGTGACTATGCATTATGTGATTACATATTGTGTACACGTGTCATGTAGGTTGTATGTTATGAAGAAGATTGACTTGATGTGCATAATTATAAATGTGAATATGCAAGAATCACTTATTATGTAAGATAGATGTGATGTCATGATAAGATTGCTCATGATTAGTATGTATGAGATGGTCATATGCAGGATGATTACTTGTGAGATTAGAGGTATGGTAAGGGGATTAATCAGAAATAGGCATAGTATGTGAAAGTTGATCTGATTTATCATGTTGATATGTCGTAGTGGTTTTCTTATTAATGTTACCGTATTTTAAACCTTACTGAGTTTAGTACTCACCCCTCTTTTTATGTTTTGTTTTGGGGCCGCATAGTGCGACATACAAACTATCGGGATTCCCTATATGAGGAATGGCAGGGGCATGCGTGGGATTAGTCTTGGTTACATCCAGATGATATTTTATTTTCTAATTTTTTCATTTTTCTATGTTGGAGAACCTTGTATGGTAGATTATTTATCATGCACACATTTATATGTTGTTCTTAGACATGTCTAAACTTTTTTTATTTCGAGCCATGTGTAGGCTCGGGAGATTATTATGTGGATTGATGTGAGGATTATGACAATTTTATTATCCTTTTTATCATCATTATTTCTCTTGCTCAAAGTACATTAGGTGCGCTACTCCGTCAATTGAATTGTCTATTAGATGGGCTAAGACTTCCACAATACGTTAATCTGTCAATTTATGTCGCCCCCACGCACTTGACCGGCCCTTGGACTAGGTTCGGCTTGGGTCGGGTTGTGCCAGGGCATGACAGGGGGTGCTTGGGAGAGGAGAGGAGGAAGTGGGGAGAGATTAGAGCTCTCCCATTTTCTCAATCCTTGTATAGTACTCTTCTTAAATGGGCTTTAGGACACAAGTCTACTGTTTGATTCTATGCAGATTTATTGAGGGTGAATTACAACTGGTATGGGCTTAGTCTCACTGAGTCCATAGAGGCTTGAGCCCCTGCATGTAAACATGTTTAATTTGTCAATTTTTGTTGCCCCCGCGCACTTGACTGGCCCTCGAACTAGGTTTAGCTCAAGATGGGCTATGCCGGGGCATAATGGGGGTACTTGGGAGAGGAGAGGAGGAAGCGAGGTGAGATTAGAGCTTTCCCATTTTCTCAATCCTTGTATAGTACTCTTCTTAAATGGGCTTTAGGACACGAGTCTACTATTTGATTCTATATAAATTAATTAATGGTCAATTACAATGGGTATGGACTTAGTCTCACTGAGTCCATAGAGGCTTGAGCCCCTGTACGTAACCATGTTTATGACAAGGTTGACCCTTCACCAACTAAGCAGGTCTTACCAATAGATACACGTTTAAGGTTGGGGCCCTAGAAAGTAAATATGCACACGTTAGCCTGATGCTTAATATCTGTGTCTCAAATATGAGCCTTATAAAGAATATGTCTAAGCAATTCTTATTCTTCTTGGTCGTACTGCCCCGCTATACTTAGACCTACACTACAAGAAAATGGGGTATTAGCGACGCTCTAAAGCGTCGCTAATACTTCTAAAAGCGTCGCTAAAGATTATTTGCGACAGATACTTACCGTCGCAATAAGCGTCGCAAATAGTCCCGTCGCTACTACTTAGTAACGACAGAAAACAAAAACTGTCGCTAATAGTACTTTTAGCGACGCTTTGGTAAATCGTCGCTAATAAACATTATTAGCGACGGTTAAGATACCGTCGCTACAATGTTATACATTCACGACTGTTAAATACATGTCGCTAATGAAAAGTATTGGCGACGATGCATAACCGTCGCTACTAATACATTTTCTAGCGACGCTCCACTAAAAGCGTCGCTACTAATCTAGCCCAGTAAATAATGAACTATCTTGTAGCGACGCTTACTTCTAAGCGTCGCTATTAATGCAGATATTAGCGATGCTTTTAAGTAACCGTCGCTACTATCCAGATTATAGCGACGCGTACTAGTACGCGTCGCTATAATGGTATTATTTAAGACGGTATCAGTAAAGCGTCGCTAAAAGGATATTTTATTTGCGACTTTTTTGAGAGCGTCGCAAATTATAGTTATTAGTGACACTTTCGTGAGCGTCGTTAATAAAAGCGTCGCTACAAACTAATTTTGTTGTAGTGTGAATTACTACCACAAGCCCCTCCTTTATGGAAAATGGGTTGTTACTTATGAGGTAATTGTTTATTATATAACATTTCAACATAATTTTATATGTCTTTACAGATAGAATTATAGTTTGTTTGTAGATTTTAGGCCCTCGTTGAGGTGAAGATAGTATGTTCTGAAATTGTTTTATGTTTAATTTTTATATGGACAAACAAGACGTTTTAATGAAAGAAGTGTACTTGATTGTATATATTTATGGAATATTGATGACCATAATTTCTATTCAAAATTTCTTTTGATTTACCATATATACTTCCCAGCTCCTCTCTTATGAGTTAGGTGTATAGGGGTGTATTAGTGTCTCAGTCTCTTGGTTTGTGATCAGAACTTAATTCTGCTGCTTCTTTGATTGCTATAGGAATGTCCTGAAGAAGCTTATCCACCATATGCTAATGGCCCAGGCTACATTGTATCATCCGATATTGCTAAGTTTGTTGTCTCAAAATTTGACGAGCACACTCTACGGGTAACAGAAATGAAACTTTTCTCTCATCTCTTATTGTGGCTTTAGTGTCTTTAAGCAGGGTACTGATGATTATCTAACCTCGATGTCACAGCTTTTCAAGATGGAAGATGTGAGCTCGATGATTATTTAACCTCGATATCACAATATACAGAAGTTGCAAATGATGGGACCCAATTCACGTTTCTGACCAATGAAGATGCACCAAGATATAAGTTGGTTCAAGTGGGTATTGAAGATCCATGCACGTGGATGGATATTGTTCCTGAGTCTGAAAAGGATGTTTTGGAATCAGCTCAAGCGATTAACAAAAACCAAATAATTGTAAGTTATTTGAGTGATGTGAAATACTTGCTGCAAATAAGAGACTTGAGAAGTGGTAATCTACTACATACTTTGCCTATTGATATTGGTTTAGTTAGAGGGATTTCTGGGAGGCGAGAAGATACTGAAGTTTTTATTGGCTTTACAAGCTTCCTTACTCCTGGAATTATATACCAGTGCAATCTGGAAACTGAAGCTCCTGAAATGAAGATTTCTCGAGAAATTGTTGTTCCTGGTTTTGATAGAATTAAATTTCAGGTTGATCATGTAATACTACTTTTTATAAATTGTTTGTTCATGTAATCTTCGAGTGCATACTTTGTAGTCTGTTTTTGATTGTATGGATATAATTAGAAATGAAAAAAGAAATCTTTATTTCTATTTAACATTTTATTATTTTTTTTAATTTTTTGTTCATTAGCGACGCTATCAAGCGTCGCTACAAACTATATTAGTGACACTCTTTGAGCGTCGCTATTGTCATTTTAGATAGTAGCCACGCTTCTAAACTGTCGCTAACACTTCTGTTAGCGACGCTCTAGAAGCGTCGCTATTGTTCTTTTTTGTTCGCGACTATTCTAAACTGTCGCTAAATCTTCTATTAGCGACGCTTTGAAAGTGTCGCTATTGTAAATATTTAAAAAAAAAATTAATTGAATGTCGCTAATACAAATATTATTCGCGACACTAATTAAAACCATCGCTAATAATGTCTTTCCCAGCGTCGCAAATACAGTTCATTAGTGACAGATAGCTAACTGTTGCTAATGGTAGCGATGTTATCAGAACCGTCACTACATGTACTATTTGCGACGGTTTAAAAAAGTGTCGCTAAAGGTACTATTAGCGACGGTTTTTGTCTTCTGTCGACAATAAATAAGCGTTGCAAATAACCTTTAGCGACGCTTTTACAAGTATTAGCGACGCTTTTGACCGTCGCTAATACCCCATTTTCTTGTAGTGTCATATTCCCTATGTACAAGCTTTGCCCATGTGGAACTTTTTTTGCTTCCTCAAGCACAGAATCCAGTCTAACAAATGTGTCATCATCACATCTCATAATATACTTCGCAGATACTGCTTGAACCTGCACAAATGAGCACAAATAAATTTTCAATAAGGCTAAATATAAATGCAAGAACTCGAAATGCTACTAATTACCACTCACCCCATATTCGCATATAGCAACAGTTTTTAAGACCACAAGATCATAGCTATCCATGAAAGGAACTATAACAATATCACTAAAGAATTCAGCTTCTTTCTTCAGCTCCACATTCACCTCTTTCCTTCCATGCTATTCAAAAGCATGCAAACTTAAGGTTAATTCTTCTAAACAAAGGCACAAAAACAGATCTGCATAATACTTGTAGACTACTTTTCAATGAGAGTGAATCTGTCAATACCAGTGCAACAAAAAACCGGGCAACCACATTTGAAGATCTAACGTGTCTAGACTGCATCCAAGATTTCCTTACAGCCATGCGCTCAGCAAAATGGTTTCCAGCTGAAAGGATACCAATGAAGAGATCCACAGGGCCATCAGGAAGCGGTGGTTTCCAGCTGAAGCTTTCAAGCCCGTTTGGAAGAGCAGTCAGGTCATTGTAATACAACTTGTTGACTGGATCACAGCCCTCAGAAATATAAAGAACATACTGCATATTGTAAAAGACAAGGTCAGCTCAAAAGTTTTCACATCAAAATTCAGAATAAAATTAAATATTTCATTGTCAACTAAAACTATAGAATAAGTAAGGAAACAATCTGCTTGAAGTAATTGATCAATACCTAAAAAGTGATAGCAAAGCTCATGATTTAGGTTGATATTTGTCTCGGTTCCAGCATCCACTTCTCCTTCCCTAAGCAAAATCATGCGCATCCAACCACCAAAGTATCAATGCATCGATCTATACATTATAAATCCAAGACACGAAACTAGCCCACAGATATGCCATTGAATTGGAGAACATAAAAGAAGCCTTACTTTGGAGCTAGATAGCAACGGTAGAAAAACCCTTTATTATCATGTGTCCAACTAATAGATGAGAACTTGACCTGTAAAATAACCAGTACAACTTCCCAAGTGATTTCCAGGTACATTAAAGCAGTAATAAAACACAGACTGAAGTGAATAATGGTCAATTTCAAGATAGTTATTATGCAAAATGAAAAGAAAAGTACTAAACATTTTGTCTGTCACCATCAATTTGCATAGAAAAGTCACAATCTTCAACTTTTCAAATTTGCTCACTCCATAAAAATAACATAATAAGAATGGGCCAAAAGAAGCCTAGGAAGGCAATAGTAAAGTACATTGTGAGAACAGATTTTTAAAAACTAGATTAGAACTAAGTGTACAGAAAGTAATTTCCAAGGTTCTTAGTCATATGCTTTTATCTACCAAGATATGAAATGAAAACTTGTACATGCATTTGAACCATCCACACCTTGTTTCACACACATATCACTAATTCCTCGATAAAGGGAATATATACCAATATATTGTTGCAGCTTAAGAAGCATCAGTGATTAAAAGGAAACACAATTGGGGAACTGCATCAGTGGTCAGTCCTTCCTGTGTGCATTTTAGAGTTGTAAAAGACTGCCTCAATGGGTTGTTTTCCTGCAAGCAATTGAGTATAGAACCAAAAGGAAACATGTGTCTAGAAAGATGAACCAACAACAATGTTCTTTTAAATATTTCTATTTCCAAAAAAAAAAAAGATTTCCAACACATGCACATCTTAGTTATGAAAAACTGTATTACATTAATCCACTGGAAAAGTTTCAATAGCATCTGGATACCAAAACCTGGATTAGAAAGCATGCAGAAGTAACATAGATCAAGAGAAACAGTTATAAAACTATGTATCAAAAACTGGATAACAAGTTTGTCTAGAGCTTGACGACCTTCCAGCAGCTACTATTAAATCTGCAATAAAAACTGCAATAATTTTAGAATTGCCGCATAACAATGTCAAAGTAAAGTTCTAGTATGCATAGGCATAACATTTATTATTTTACATAAGGCTGATCCAATGAAAAGTTTATAAATATATTAACTTGAACGACGACTGAGATTAGTAATAAGCATTACGTTAGCATTAGCGACGCTTGCATCGTTGCTCCCTCATGAATTCCATAAGCGTGTCAATTTGAGTTTGTTGTTCCTAAATTTGACTTTGTTGTTGTTCAAGACGTTCTTTATATTCTTCAATCATCGCACACGCTTCAGAAGCTGACCTTTCTGCCACTTCGGCTCTCTGAGTAGCATTTTCAAGCTGCGAAGACATAGGGAGAATGATGGCGATTTGTGAGACAGACGACGAATGGAGATTTCTGGCATTGGAGCTAGGGCACTTTGGGCGGGATTGACAGAGTTCGGTATGGCAGGAGAGCAAAAGGCATCCTACGCAGTAGAGGCAATTTTATACGCGCGGGAGATTTGGTCCGGATTTGGCGCGAGTTGAGTGTGTTGGGATCGTGTTGTATATAGCTACGTTGAAAGCCCTATGCAGTACAAGTGGGTCAAGTTGGCTTGGGTTGGGTCTTTATGAATTTATAGGCTTCGAAGAAATCTGGGCTCCGATAAAATTTGGATGCTAAAATAGTGATGCCACAGGGTCGGGTTTGGGTTGGGTTTTGCCAAACCCGAACCCGATACTATATAACAAAACTTTGACCCGAACCCGACCCGAACCTAAACCCAACCCGTTTGACCCGAATATAATAAAAAAAAATTTAATAATTTTTATTTTATTTTTTTAAATAATAATATTAAAAAATATATAAAAATATAAATTTTATTTTTATATTTATATTCGGGTTGGGTTAGATCACCTAAACCCGACCCATTAGGGTTGGGTTGGGTTTACCATTAATTACCCGACCTGAGTGGCATCCCTACGCTAAAATGATATATGAATTCACTAATCTTCATTCCAATATAGGATATGGAATGAAGATTTAGATTCTACTAATTGAAAAATGAAGATTGAAGACAAAATTTCACGAAGACACAGTCTATTTGTGCTGTTTTTCTGGCCAACGTGAAGAAATACCTCCACGGCGTGAGACTCCTCTTTGTCGTGGGATTCCTTGTTTTCTGGCCGATGTGCGGCATGCGACTCTTCTTTGTTGTGGGATTCCCATTTTTTGGCCAATGTGAAGAAATCCCTCCGCGGTGTGTGACTCCTCTTCATGTAGCGGGATTCCCAGTTTAGGGTTAAATTTTATTTAATGCGATTCTTAAGGATATATATCATTGCCTACTTAGCGTATCTATTTTGAGTAGATTAGTCATGAAACGCAGGAGTGGGAGTGGGAGTTAGTTTTTTTTAGTGGGAAGAATTGCCGGTTTATTTGAGGCTTTATTAAAAAAAAATTGAAGGAGGAATTCTGCGTGGTCTCATGTATTATTATATTCAAATTTATCTTTTAGATTAAAATCTAATACTTTTAATGCTGAGTTAATTATAATATAAATAAGCCCAGGCCATCCAGGGTCATATGTGATATGAGTCAATTAATTTTTAAAAATATTTTTAAAAAACTCTAACTTGATTCAAAACATACGTACCATACTTTATGTATATATACATCTACCCAATTCTCATCCATCCAGTTCATATATAGTCACACATAGGCCAGGCTTAGTTAGGTCTAACAGACTCGGTTCATATCTCAAGTTAGGTCCTGCAAAACTTGACTTAACCCGACCCGAGATGCAGACCTAGTGTTGTACAACATTAAAATTCGAACCAAATATGATACTGATAGCTTAATTCCTACCCGACCTAATGTAGCCCGTTTACGAATATATATATATATATATATATATATATATATATATATATATATATATATATATATATATATATATATATATATATATATATATATATATATATATATATTAGATTTTAATATACTATTTAATATAATATTGATAGATAAATTGGAATACATCTTGGTGGCTTTTCATAATTCGTATTGTTTATTACTAGTTATTATGTTTTCAAGAAAGAGAAAGAATGTCAAATGTACGTATGATATTGATCATCATAGCTTTGTAAAATTCATTGTCAAGTAAGACATAATTTTCCTTTGACGGGTGTCTAGACTTTGAGGCAATTGTTTGAGCAATTTCATAAAAAATTAGTTTTTAGTAAAGTGTTATAACACATGACTGGTTGAAAAGGTATAACAAACGACAAATTAGTTTCACTATGGTCATAAATAGAATAAGTTGCAAGACTAAATATTAATTACCATATTAAAAATATTTTTTATTATATTTATATAATTTAATAGTACTAGCAAAATAAAATTAATAATAAATTGATATTATTTATTACTCCTTTATTATCATTATTTAAAAAAGAAATAATATTACCAATGCATGACAAAGAGGAATATCATCAATATTTTTCATTATTTAAATTATTAATTATAAATAAATAAGTTAAAAGATTTTATGTTAACGTAGTAGTAACATTTTTCATGATATCTACATTAATATAATTTAATAGTACTAGTAAATAGTTAATTTTTTAAAATAAATAATTTTTTTGTATAATATAATAAATAATATTTTTATAGCGACGCTTTTAGTAGAGCGTCGCTGGTAATACATTTTATAGCGATGCTTTTAGTAGAGCGTTGCTACTAATACATTTTATAGCGATGCTCCACTCAAAGCATCGCTACTAATGCATTTCATAGCAACACTCTAATAAAAGCGTCGCTACTATAATAAATAATTATTTAATTTTTAATATAATATATTTATATAATCCAATTTATAGCGACGCTCTAGTAAAGTGTCGCTACGAATACATTTTATAGCGACGCTCCATTAAAAGCGTCGCTATTAATACATTTTATAGCGACGCTCCATAAAAGCGTCGCTATTAATACATTTTATAGCGACCCTTTTAGTAAAGCATCGCTATAAAAAGTATTAGTAGCGATGCTCCACAAAAAGCGTCGCTACGAATACTTTTTATAGCAACGCTTCATTAAAAGCGTCGCTATTAATACATTTTATAGGGACGATCCATAAAAGTGTCGCTATTAATACATTTTATAGCGACGCTTTTAGTAATCTAGTTTGTAGCAACTAATAAACTATCTGGTAGTGACGCTTAGTGCGAAGCGTCGCTACTAAAGCAACTTTTAGCGACGTTTCCCAATAAGCGTCGCTACTAATCAGATATTAGCGACGCTTATTAGATAGCGTCACTATTATCTGGATTAGTAGCGACGCTTATTGGTAAGCGTCGCTACTAATCTAACTTGTAGCGACGTTTCCCAGTAAGAGTCGCTATAATGGTATTATTTGTGACGTTGTCAATGAAACGTCGCTAAAATTATATTTTATTTGTGACTATCTTGAAAGTGTCGCCAATAACAGTTATTAGTGACACTTTTTTGAGCGTCGTTAATAAAAGCGTCGCTACAAACTAATTTTGTTGTAGTGGTATTTTTATCTTTTTACATCATGATCTAACTTTCCAAGAGGTCGAAATGTATGAAAATTTAATTTGAACGGCAAGTATAAAATTCAGCAAGTCAATCGATCACTCAATAGTACTTGCTTCTAGCAGTTCACACTAAACTCCACGTTGATCGCTCTCATGCTTACTCCTTCAATCGACCTGGTTGATTGATCACTCAATCGATATACTTAAAGGGCAACTTTATGAAATAGTCCAATTTGCCGTGATCTTTCTCCTTTCCACTACCTATCTATAAATAGGCGTCTTCCGCTAAGTATTTAAATTTGGACCTATCTCCACTTATATGTCTGGAGCAACTACTCTGTAAAAACAATTTAGAAGTTTCTAAGTTTCACATGGCAGAATAAACTACATGACATTAAAGAGTCTTTTCTAACTCAAATTTGTTTTGTATGATATTTAGATGGAATATGTGGGGGTGAACTACCTGTAAGAGACATTCTTGGGTATCCTTAAACTGTTGGTGAAAGACAATTTCCTAGAATTGACAGTCAGATCTTTGTGTTGCTTTTCTAGAGAGAGAGAGAGAGAGAATCAATTTATTTCCTCAAATACCAAATTTTTGGTGTCAAGTTGTTCACTTGTTAAGCGAAATACTCTTTGGTGTTGTACAATTTAGAGGTAAGTTGAGGTTCTTGTTAAGAAGTCACTTGAGATGAGTGAAACACAGCCTTATTTTGCACAGGGAAGTTTTAATACAAGTTTTCTTAGCTTTAACAAAAACCAATTTTGAAGGACCTAAAGTCAACTAATTGGAACCATATCCTAGACCACATTTATTCTCAGGAGATTTCCCCATACTCAGCATTTTGTCTAACTTTTCACTTCTTTCATATATAACTCTAGTTTTCTTTTGTGCAAGTTTTAAACATGAGAACATGGCATTTCAGCAGACAGTTTGTTTTTAATAGAGATATCTCATAGCTCAAAGTTTCATTTTCAACTGGCAGATGTTTGTTTCTAATAGGCAAGACAATAAACCTTTTCAGCAATCTCTTATACTCATGAAAATTCACGGTAGGCAATGTCACAGGAATTACCCAAAAACAAACACTAACATTTGAAGCAAGAATTTAAAAAATAAAATCAACTACCAATATATTGTAATTCCCCTCTGCTACCAATTGAAAGTTGGTTGCCGCACTAGGCATTAGATAAGCATGACATAATCACCCATCACAATTTAGGCTTGAACGGCGCATCAGGTGGGTAAGGACCACATACAAGAAAGTTGCTAGTGTGGGGCTTGATAGGGACCATTTGAGAGAGGTCGTGGAGACAGAATTTAATAGGCTTAGGGATAGGGGAAAGGAAGACCATGAGAGGGGAGGGAGAGGATTTTTCTGGAGGAAGAAGGGCTGAAGTGGGGGGAAGCAGGGGGCAAATGCGAGGAAAGGAAAGGGGAGGTCAGCAGCGTGAGAGAGGCTTTGATACTATGTTAGGAAATGGAAAAGTGATAACATTAATGTGAATTTTGTATAGGTTTTTATAGACAGTGGGAATATCCGAAGCCTTTCCCACAACCGTAATAAACAGATGAACACAGCCTGGTGTAGGCTGGCGGCAAGAGGAGGAGCTGTCAGGTGCCTTTTTTGCTCAATTATTCAATGCAAAGAGGAGTTGTTTTCCTTATGTTATTAGGAGTCAGTATGGACTATCAAGTTCTATATAAATATGTAAAGCCCATAATCGATTTAACGTTTGCGTCTTCCTCCTATCTTCTTTTCCTCTGATTGGAATCAAGTTTGCGTCTTCATCCTATCTTCTTCTCCTTGCATACTGCCTTATACAATGCTATTTCTTTTCGGAAGGGTCGTAGCACACCTACAGTAATCCATAATTATCAACATGAGAGGCCCAGTGCCCACTCGAGGACCCTCAAACCATGCACCCACCAATAGTTTACTTCATGGTGTTTGGACTGAACCTTTGATGCCCATCCCTGGAGCTCTTTCCTCTCATCACTATGGTCGTGGGGCCGGGTGACCGGAGCCAAAGGGGTAGCAGTGCTTCTGGATTTTGCCGGAATTGGGTTTCTCTCATCTCATGAGCTACCTCAATGGACCATGCTAGCACCGTGGTCACAACGTTTAATTTGATCATGGAGCCGGGTCAGGCTAAACTAGTTTTCTTTTCCAAACAGGTTTCTCACCGCTTTTCTCTAGGTTAGCTATACCAACCAAGCATGCAGCTGCCCTTCCCTACTTAAAAGGAGTGACAATTTCTCCCTTATGAGATTAGTGACTGCTAAACTGGCTATAATGGCATACTGATATTAACGCACCCATCAACATATATTTTGGCGTAGGCTTGCCCCATATGTCTACTTGGCATTAACATGGGCTAGTGTATGCGAAGTCGATATTTCATCCCGGATCGTCTCCAAGAATTTCATAAAAGCAAACCCAAAGTTTTTCATAGCAAATATGTTAACGATTTATTGGTGAAGGTTAGTAGTGAAGAAGTTTGTCTACCTAGTCGCAAGGATACCGGATACGTATCCTAATTACATTGGTAAGATAAAATATGAAACAACTAGAAGTACCACACTTTTGACAAAACAATATTAGTCCATTGATCCCCTCAATATCCCGTTTCTCTTTTTTTTAAAAAAATTTCTTTAAATTTTCTTTTGACCCTACCTCTTTATCCCTTTTTTATCCGGTGTTGGTGGGCCGGCGACTTCCTCCTCCTCTGGCTGCGGCCAGAGTAGAGAACCCTGACTGTGGTAGGAAGCTCATGGCCAGAAGTTCTAGCCGTGGTAGAAAGCTCACGGTCAAAACTTCTGGCTGCAATGCCCGCGACTAGAGATCTCTTGCCGCGACCAATTGCTGGCCGCAGTAAGATCTTACCATGAGCTTATGGCCGTAGGCAGCCAGACGAGGAGAGGGTAAGAAGGGGGAGAAGGGTGACCGAGTTGTCATTGTCACTGAAGTTGGAGTGGGAAGTGTAGGGTTTTGTTGAGGTGGGGTAAGAAGGGAAAGAAATAATTTATAAGATGTTTGGGGTTTTTAAGAGTAAAAAATTGACTATGTGTTTTTTGAACGAGGTATTTAGTGGTTTAATGGGGCGTAGATAAACGTTATTTCAAAAATTGATATGCGGCCGCATCAATGAAGTGCTTGGGAAACATCCAAAAGTACCAAATAAGAAAAGAAAGGCAAGTCTGAAAAATATGAAACAGATTTTATTTTGTATTACAGCCGGTAGAACGAAACTGACATTTCTCATAATCAGTAGTCACTGATTTGATATGAAATAGTACAAGTAAACTTCTACCCGCAGCATCCTTATTGAAGAAAATGTTCTCCGACAGCATTCCATTTTCATGCCTTCGGGACAGTATAACCTGGACACAAAACCAAGAAGAAAACCATAAAGTTAAGCTATCAATAAGAAATATATCTCCTAGCCCAAAATCTGATAAACTGTAACGAAGGCGATCCTAAAACTGGATGTACAACATTGAATAATCTCATTCCTCTCTCATATACAATGATTTGCAGTAAGTTCTTACTAAACAAATGATATTTACAGAAAGGAAATGGAGTTAATTAAAGGGCCGAGAGCTTCATACTTCCGCACTTGGTTCCAGAAACCAGAGGGCGCTGGCAGCAGCTCGCAACGTAGATGACCTTCTCCATGCTGACCATCTTCTCGACGTCCTTGGTCACATGCCTGCAGACGCAAGGCATGTCCGCGCGCTTGACGGCCTGGCAGCATCCATCCGACGGCCGAATCTTGGGCCCGGGGATTTGGAGGAACCTCAAGCACTGAATGCCCAGCACTGCGAGGTCGCCGGAGCAGTCTGCCGAGTTGGCGACTTCGCTTCCAGTCAGTAGGACTACGACCACTGCGAGGGCGGTAAGGAGACGACCAACACTGGAGCCTGCCATTGCAGTGTTTGCACTCTTGCAGCTGCTGCTTATCGCTGGGTGGTTCTGCACGGAGGATGGTGGGAATTTATAGATGGGAGTGTCTGCGCCACTATGGGCCAATGGGCACTTACTGCTTTTGCATTGTTGTTTGCTCCCACCGGTGAAAAACGCGAGAGGGCAAGTCTAGTTCACTTAAACTTCGTAACCGTATAGCCATTTGTAATCCAAAAATGAACCGTTACCGTTGAGAAAGAAAGAGAGAGAAGCCCTTTGAATCCTGGCTCTAGTTTTGTACGTGGTAAACATGACCGCCATTGATGGTTTTGTAAACTGGCACAAAGGGCATGGAAGATGTCAGCTTGCAAGCACTATAGGTGGATTGGCAGCAAGTGAATGCCCAATCAGCTGCCCTAGCCAGGAAAATACCTAAAAAGATTCGACTCATATGCCACACATATAGTATGGGGCACTATACCCTTCCAAGATAAAGTGTACCATGAATCATATGCACGTTGATAAGTTGCATCTTCATTTATGGCTTGACTTGAGCACAATTCCTCTGAATCTTCATAATTCTTTAATCCTCGAGCTTCATATGTTTATTTTCACATCTTAGACAACCCTAATAAATGTAAAATATATAGGAGATTCTTGGTACATGTTTTGATCATGGGACTTACCAATATATAAATTCCTCTAAAAATTATCAATTCTTGGTGCTTGCTCTCCTCATCCTTCATCACTGATTATTTTCTCTCATTCAACTCTAAACCCTCGCTTAACACAAATTTCAAGAAGCAACAAGTTTTTGGATTATGAATGTAATATCCAAGATTTTTCTAGGTTTTAAAAATTAATCATGTTAAAAATAGTGTGTTGTCCCCCCAACTTTCTTAGTTAAATAAATTCCTAAACAAATAAAATTTATAGCTAAAACCTATGTAATTAGAAAGTAAATAGAAAGAACTTTGAAACACCTCCAATAATGTACAAATTAGAGTTCCAATAGGGAAGATTTGACCGTTTGAAGTTAAACATATCACACATAGCCCATTTACCCAAATTAGACACACAAATGGGCCGTTTCAGGCACACTACGGGCCTAGTTATTTAGAGTGATAGAAACTATTAAAATATAGCCCAAGTAGTCAATCTTCACCCTACTTCTAAGAGGATTAGGGTTCCTAATTCCCATGATTATAAAAATGGCCAATTAGGGTGGCTTTTTAGGGGAACTTTTTGGGCCTTAGTGGAGGAGAGAAAACATCCGTCGTGGAAGTTTTCTAGCAAAGTTGGCCAATGACGGAGTCAAAGAGGAATGTGTGCGAAGACTAGAGTCTTGATGGGGTAAGATTGCTCCTTGATACCTATGTCTACATGTATTGTGGGTTAATTAATAGAGATTTAATCTTACTCAATGGGTATGGTCTATGTAGAAGAAAATCTACCCTTCTATCATTAATTTGATAGTGCACTTGATTGGTTGAATGGCCTGGTAGTGGAATCGTAAAATAATATTCAATTACCCGATTTAAGGGCTCCGGTTCAGCGGCCTATGCATATGTTTAAAAATTAAGAAAATCTTGTTGATAGGTGTATGTGTACATAGAAAAATTCATATGGTGGGAAAAAATCACACTAAGTGGATAATTAACTATTTTGCCTCTTGGGTTAAGGGTAAACTAGTAAGTAAACTATGGTCAGTTCAAGGGGTTCATGACCATATAAAATACTGGTAAAATTACTAAGGGTCCTTGACATCAAGTAGTACCCTTTGGCTTAGTGTTAGAACTATTAGAGTTCAAGAAAACTCTGAATAAAATGATATAAATACCTTTGTGAGCAGACCAGCCCGCATTCGCGTGAAAGGAATCAACATGTTAATTTGAGATTAAAACCTCTAGAGAGGTTAAGGACTTACCCAAGAATGGAGATGATTGTGTCCTATGTAGAAAAATTACCCTAATGTCCTTAGGTGCATTATAACCATTTTTCACATAAATAGACACTCCGAACCCCAAGAGAGTTATGGCACGTTGGCATTGCCTTAATTGAATTTAACACTTGATATTACGATTTGTTAAGATGTGTGTGGGCCCATATTATTGATATTTTCATTTGCTTTAATGCTTGCGAGTAATGTTGTGATAGTAATTTGTCATTATTTTAAGATTAATGAAAGATTTATCAATTGGGTTAGATAGCTTTGGATTGGGCCAGAATACATAATTAAAATAAAGACTAAAATACCCTCAAAGGGGCCTGGGACTAGTTCATGGAATGAAGAAGGCATTTGACTTAACTATTTGCCTTGGTTAATAAACCAATTGCCATTTTGAGTCTTGATCTTAATATGAAATAGATTGATAAGGTTTGGGATAGTCATTCGGAATCCTTACTTATTTGTCATACACAAGTAGGGTTCAGGATGGTTTTTCTGTGTCCTAGTTTTATTGAGGAGTTGTTGATTTGGCCTTATAGTTACACCTCCCCATTGGAGGGAGTTTTGCATGAGCCAAGTTCACAAACTATCTATTCATGATCATTTAGTGTATACATATTTAGCTGACATCCTGCTTAGTTGGCTATTCCCACCACTTTTGTTCACGTACAGTTGTAGGTCATGCCCTTCTACTCTAGTCAGGTCTTTATGGGCTAGGTTGGGTTATGACACCTCCTAATAGAGTTTAAGGTCACACTATGGATGGTTCCCTTTTAAGGATCATCTATGGTGGTTGTATCATTTGTCACTTAAGTTGACATTTGATGAGTCTGTTTATCTTTAGGATTGGACATGAATATTAATTATCAAATAATAGTTTGAGAAATAATTAATAAAATTATTTAATTTTATTTGTTTAATTAGAACAAGTGGAACAACTAAAGGACTTGCATCAAATGTATGGTAGTATAAAATACTTAAGCATTGCATATTTGATGCTACACTTTTTGAGATATTGTAGTTCTTAGCAGAACTATGTATGAATCTCATTTGTTAGAATTAATATTGGAGATGTTGTCTTATGAGTACGTAAGTTACTAACATCTTTGTGATGTTGGCCCAATCTGAAAGACATTAATAAATAATTTTGTTCTTTTAGAAACCTTCCTCCAAGGGTAGGAGATGTTTCGTTATTGTTTGGTCTTGTTGGTTGCAGTTTCTTTAGACAAGGACTAGCGAGATCAAGATGTTGATGGGCAATTGAGGACGACATTGGACTAGTGAGACCTAGTTTCTTATTTCTATAATTTTTTAAGTAATTATAATTACTATCATAAGAGCCAACTTTATTTAGTTATTTATTTTTTTAAAAATGATAGACGTACTTAGAGGGTTAACTTGTTATTTATGGAATTTTGATAAGTGTAGTAATATCATATGTTTTGATATTCATATTTAGGAACCCCAATTATCATGACTTTAATAATTAATCAGATGATTTGTTTTATATTTAAGAAAGAAAATATTTCATAGTGATTTCTCGCACATCCTTTATTGAAAAAGGTTTTAAAAATCCAGGTCATGACGATGAAACTAGGGTTTTCCCTCAAGTGCCATTTATACTGAACTGAAGGCAATAACTAGAAAACCTTGACACCAATGTTTTAAAACCTAGCCCGGACCCCGACCCGGATTAGTGGCTAGGCTGGGTCGACCCAGGTGATCACATCATCATCAAAAAAAATTTTGAAAGAGTTTGCCCGTAACACTAAAAAAAAATTTGTTAAATTTGTTTTAAAATCTTATTTAAACCTATTTAACCATTCAAAATTTTGTTCATTCCAACCACATCTAAACCTACACTACTCATTCAAACTCATATTTTTATCATAATTAAAAACATAAACAAACATTCACAGTTTCAAATCATAAAAACCATCTACTTTTCACTTCTAAGACTATTAGTCCAAATTAAACAAAAATTCATTGTCCACACCAATGTTCACCAAACATAAGTAGATAACTCAAATCACACAAAATTCCTTTAAATGAAAAATCCTAATCTTCAACTTCAAATTCCAAATTTCTAAATGCCAAAATCATCAAACTTTGCATTCTTCTTCTAAATTCCCTACAAAAAATATTACATATTAATATAGTGAAAGAAATAAAATAATAAATAAATCACAAGTCATATATAAACATTACCATTCTAAAATCAAAAATCAAGATTATTATCTAATCCAAAACCACCATCCAACCCTTCACTATACATGATTGGCTCTTCCTCATTTCCTACAAAAATAAAATTATTACTAACAATAAAAAATATCAAATGATATAAAATTGTATTATGAAGTATGAACTTTAAAAATTAAATATATTATCACCTCACCTTGATTTCTAAAGTTAAGACCCAATTCATTAGCATCATCCCTAAGTTCTTCGTCATCAATATCATCAAGAATGATATCTTTGTCTACTACCCAATCTTCAACCAAGTCAAAGGCTTCAAATGAGATAGGGTCAAAGATATCTTTTAAGTCCTCCTTCTTACCCTTCTTAACCAAATGCCTTCATTTAAGAAAAGAAAAAAGAAAATTATAATCATGAATGAGACTTATAAAATACAAAATAAAAAAAATAAAAACATATATTAACTATCAAATAAGTATCTTACTTCAACTCTAGATTATGTTGAACAAAAACAAGATCATTAAGCCTTTTGTGTTCCAATCTATTTCTTTTTTTTTGTATGAATCCTTTCAAAGATACTCTAATTACGCTTACAACCAAAAGAAGCACATGTTTGACTTAATATCCTAATCACCATGTCTCGTAATTTTTTGGCAGAGCCTCCAAAAGTATGCCACCACTCAGCTATATAAAATAAATGGTAAATAGTCAAGCAACTATATAATTATATATCATGATAAAAAATTATGTACGTATAAAATATAAATCACCTGGAAGCATGGTCTTTCGTGAGGCAGTTGCCATGTCACGTGCAAACCCTATAATAATTGTTACCTTCCTAAACAACTTTACCTCATTTGCAATTGTAGCTTGGGTTTGAATATCATCATAGTGCATCTTCTCAACCACATCTAAAAATTCCCTTTGTACATGAACTGATGAAGCTTTAGAGTTTTCATGATAATGAAATTGAGGATTCAAATAATAAGCCGCTACATGAATAGGCTGACAAAGTTGATCCTTCCACCATCTCTCAATGATACTTAAATAAAGACCATACTCTTCCACCCTCCTATTACATATAACTTTCACTCTTTCCATTACCCTCCTCATCCCTTTATACAAATAACTCATTGATAGTTTCTTGTCACTATCAACCATCCTAAGTATTCTCACAATCGGCTCACTTATGGCAATAACCTTAGCACACTTTGGCCAAAATCATAAACTTAAAACCACATTTTGAAATTCCACCCCTTTAAGAGATCGTCATAACTTTACAATCTTTCTTTCTTTCCACTCCTCTGCAACCACCATTTTTCTTTAATGCATCTCTATTATTGTAAACACTTTGTAATGTCAAAAAGTTGGTTGCAAACCTAGTAGCAGTGGGTCGAATGATCTCCCTCTCAAATGATCTCCCTCTCATTGTTAAACTTCTTCAACAATTGTAAAATGGCAAGGTGGTTATAGACAAACTTTGTTATAACTCTTGCATCATCCACATCATCACTTACTTCATCCACATATTTACAAAAATCCTCCAACATTAAATCCAAACAATGTGCTGCACAAGGAGTCCAATATAATTTTGGATACTTAATACTCAATTCTCTCCCTGCAGCCACATAGTTAGATGCATTATCCGTAACCACTTGAACAATATTTTCAGGTCCAACAAACTCTATAATTTGAGATATCTCATAGCATAATATATCAGCTATTTTGGATTGATTAAATGCATTAATAGACTTAAAAAATATTGTACCCTTAGGACAATAAACAAGAAAATTTATCAATGTCCTATTCCTATTGTCCGTCCACCCATCAATCATTATGGTATAACCACTTTCTTTCCAATAACCTTTAACTTTGTCAATATTAGCCATTATTTCTGAGACCACATAATCCAAAATTCTTCCCCTCAAAGCATGATAACTAGGGGCTTTATAACTAGGACCAATAGTAGTAACAACATCAATCATTTCTTGAAAGTATAAAGAATTAATAACATTAAATGGTATGCATGAATGATAGAAGAACCTACCAACTGTCATGTCCGCCATTTCAATATCTTTTTTTCTTATCAACACACTTTTGATAGTCGGTTGGGCTCCTGAGGTGGAGGAAAGTAGTTGCCTATGCTATTTTTCCCTTTCCCTCCACTTGGTCCAGTTGGTTGTGGTGATAGACTTGCTTCCTCTACCTCTTCAACTTCATCTATTAGAGGCTCTACACCCATAGTTTTCCTCTTCTTACTTTTATCTGAACTATTACCATCTAATAAAACACCCATTTGATATTGCACATCATCTGGAACTTTAGTACAAGAAACCACACTCCCTCTACGTTTACTCAAGTGTAGCTTTATCCTATTAATGCCTCCGCCATTGAAAATTTTTTCACAATAAAGACACTTAATAGACCTCTTTCCATCTTCAACTAAACAACAATGAGCCCATGCTGCATTTTTCCCCTAGTTGATAATGTGGTTGTGGGTATGGGTGTACTAGTATTTGGGCCCGCTATAGATGCAATAGCACTAAGTGTGTTCCCTAAAGATGCACTTGAGGCTGCCTACTTAGACGCACTAGCACAAGAAGACCCCGACCCTGATGCCATTGTATATACACCTGTAAAAACTGTTACAAGATAAAAATGATCAATCAAACAATTATTTAAAAACACAACTGATAATACACCCTCCAATTTTTTTTGGCACAAACTAATTACAAGTTTAGTAATTACCTAATATAAACAGTAAATAAATGCCGGCCAAAATGAATCAATAGTGAAATTGAATTGGCAGTTTTACTGTTTGTAAATTTAGATGACCAAAATGAATCAACTGTCAACACTGCAAAAAAATAACACCATTTTTACTGTTTGTAATTTTAGATGATAGGAAAACTGTACAAGTCGATCGGTTTGTATAGTATACTTGTAAATCAATAAATGTCATTCGGCACTCGCAATCGGCACTCGGCAAGGAAGATGGCCGAAGGCAATTCCAATCTTCCGACTTCCACTTGCTCAGATAGAGCTAGACCGACAGAGAGAAAAAAGCTGCACAAAAGGCCGACGGCGAACGACGAAAGAAGGTAGGCGGAGAAGTGTGGCTGTAAGGGAGAAAAAAGCATCCCGGTGAGGTAGATGTGAAAAAAAACAATAAATGAGGCAGAGAATGGATGAGAAGATAAATGAGGGCTTTTTATCGGAAATGGGTTTTCAACGGAGAGATATCTTCGCCGGAGACGGATTTTAGCCAGAGAGGAAGCCGCTACCCAAATTTCCCCACCGGCCGCGACTGTGAGATTCAATCGGCTGTGGAACCGCGCTATGAACGGAATCAACTATGAGATCACCGGACGGCTAGAGAAGAAGAGATCGCCTCTATCAATGGGAAGTGTTTTTAATGCTCCGCGATGAGTATGAGCCAAGCATAAGGAACGCCTACGAGGCGTTGATTTTTAAGATCGACGGCGTACACTGTCACAACCTATGATTTAAAAAAATATATAAAGAGTTAAAAAGTAAAATTCGTGCTTGCTCGGGTCGCAACCATACACGTATAATCATAAACGTAACATGAGATATTTTATTCCCCAGGAAATATACTGTCTGTGTACAAACACATAAGTAAAGATATAAACAAGTCTTCTCAAGCCAAAAATATAAAAATATACTTAGAAAACTATTGGTGTGTTCGTAGACTCTGTGGTCACCAGTTAGAGC
The DNA here is from genome assembly GCA_035235625.1 of Saururus chinensis. Classification (NCBI taxonomy): domain Eukaryota; kingdom Viridiplantae; phylum Streptophyta; class Magnoliopsida; order Piperales; family Saururaceae; genus Saururus; species Saururus chinensis. Next base: position 52,488,361 of record CP141140.1, read on the forward strand.
TCCCAAAAAGTATCTTTTACTGCTTTCTTCTACACCCGTCTATTCCACACTGGGCCCTGCAAGGCCTGGGGGGTGGTGAGTATTTTAAACTACTCAGTAGGGGTACTTATCCTATTAGACATAAATATAACACTTGGTAGTTTGTAAATTACAAGGTAAATAGACAATACTTTTTTAAAAAGTTGTAAGGGTGTGCCTCTCACCCAAAAACTTCCCTAGGGCTTCTTCCTATGTATCGAAGATGCTCCTAGGGTTTATATTACTATTAAATAATTTGCTACGGGTACAAAGCAGCGACCTCTTACTCCTCTACAGATTTTTCATAACACACTCCGTGCTTGTAGAGGGAAGAGTCACCCGTGCTCATGGGGCGCCGGGATCTAGAGAGCAGAGAGTTTTCCCATGATACTCTCTACCCTAGCAGGCGTAGCCTTGATAGTTGCCCTTTGTTAGGGGCGAATCAGGGATCTTGCCCTTCATTAGGGGCTCACCAGGCTAATGTGCATACCGTGTATCCGATTCCAAACCGGATTTCCCTGTGTATTCTCAATTATAGAACTCTATCGGTACGTCTACCAATTTGAGTTCCAAACAATTAAACCTCTTATATACCTGACTAAAACAGGAATTTCCTTCTCTTTTTCTTCTTCTATGAAGATCAATCTTTCTAGCCTCGCCTTTACAAGTCATGGTCGTGTTACTGACAACAATTATAAAGATAGGGTTAGTCGCTCGTTCCAACGAGACAGTTACCCCTTCTTTAGCTCATCTCAGTAACTCGGTGGTCATGATTGTACGTATTTTCTAAAATCATTTTGATAGAGCAACATTTTCATGAAAACTGTCTTTCAATCTTACCATACTTTAAAATAATGGCAAAGCTAGATTTTCTTTACATCACATATAACAGAAAGCATAATTCCTAATTAAATTCAAAAGATAAACAATCAAGTATACGAGGCAATTATAAAACATACATGGAAAGTAACTAAAATTATTCATATAAACTTTTAAAGACAACCAATGTAAGTATTTAAGTCATAAAAGAGGATAAAAGCCCCTACCTCATTTTTTGTGCAAGAAAATAAATGATACTCCGAGTAGTCCGAAATTAAATAGCAGATTTTAGGGCTATAGAGATCTCAAAATAGAAAAATAACTCCGCCATGACGTTCAGCACGCTCAATTTTGGTAAAAACGCCTCTTAAACGACGTAAATCAGACTTAAAACGAAGAAGAAACGAAGAAAAAAAGTTTTGAAATGAACTGAGGCAAAACTAGCAGCTATTTATAATAAAAAGTCAGTGACGTGCCGTTCCTGATGCGCGTCAGCATTTTGACGTGTGCATCTGACGCGCATCAAATTTCTGACGCATTTTTAAAAAAAAAAAACTTAAAAGTCTAATATCTTTTTATCCTGATATCGGAATTACGCGTTCTTTATACCGATGGACTTATATTAACGAGCCCTTTGATACTAAACCAAAATTTGATAGGTTCTCCCACTTTTTTAAATTGGGTCTTACCTACATAACATATTTTCCGAGGTCATAATCTTTCATCCCGACCTCCATTTCGCGTGTTCTTAGGTTTGTTATGCTCGTCTCACTAAGCTCTATTTAATATACTTCACATATAAAAATTATAAAAAAAGTACTTAAAAACTTATGGATGTTACATACATAGTGGTGCACATTAGCGCTAGTAATGCTTACACTAATGTGCGCCACCGTGTGCGCCATCGATCATGAAAATCAACGCCTCGCAGGCATTCCTTACACTCGACTCACAATGAGCACGGAGCATTAAAAATGCTTCCCTATCAATGGCAGCAGTGCCCCAACTTTTCGCTGGCCGCCAAGCTCCAGATTGCCAGTCACCATTGTACACAAATTTAATGGAAGATGAATAGTAACTATGTTCATTGTTCGCCCAAGCCCGACGCTTCGACTCGACCAAATTTAAAAAAAAAAAAACAGACCAAAATGCCAAGTTTGCGGTTTAACCGACCGGGTCACACTGACCCAGCCGGGTTAACCCAACCCGAATTTTCACTCAAACTGGCCCATTTTTAACATGTGGTCCGGTTGAACCCAATTGGACCGGCCGGTCAGGTCCAGTTTTTAAAACACACATAAACAACATCAAAAATCTCAATTGTAGGCTTTTCTGTGCAACCAATTTACATTGTCGACATGTTGATGCATTATAGAACCTTCGGCATGGTGAGATCATGTTGATAATTCAAATATCAGCTTTCAACAATTCATGTTAAAGATTTAAATAGGCCTAAGTTTCCAAATTGTCAGGGGGAGAGAGAGAACTTATAAGGTCAACCAGCTCACGCATACTTCCGTAAAGTTGATGTTTTGTAGGTTTGTTTTCACGAGAGGGGTATGGTAGCAAGTGGGATAGTGCCAAATTATGAGGGTAGGCTCCACGTGAAGTTTGTGCCCATTTTAATAAGTGGGATCCACTCATTAAAGTTGGTCAATTTTTTAATACCAAACCAATGACTAAAAATTAATAAGGCTAAATAAGTAAGACTTACAAATTTGAATAACCCCAAATTTGGTTAACCCTCATTATTAAAAGGGATATTTAAATTATAGTTAGTTGCATAGTTTTTTGTGACCTCTATAGGCTTAAATTTAAAAATGTAATCTGAAGGGTTTATTTAAAAGTGAGATTGAATGATGTGATGAAAGGGCCCACACATGGAAATAGGCTCAAAATTTGCAACCCCTATTTTTCATGGTGATCTTTTAGTTACCCATGTCTTGCCCTCTACAAATATTGACATGCAAGGTTAACAACAAGACATTTAGAAATTCAATCTTATGACCATATGGTAGTAAAGTTAACCCACAAATAAGCCCCATGTCAATACATAATTTGACAAGAAAGACAATAGGATAAAATTCCACAACAATGTTTACAACACAAGCAACAACCACCACCAGCTAGAGGCAGATTACAAATTTTGAGAAGAGTTTTTCAGTGTTTTAAAAACCGGCCTGGTCATTGACCCGGAATGGTTGCTGGACCAAGTCAATTGGTTCAACTGGGGTTGACCCAATTTTACTACATATTATATTAAATATAATACTATATACACAAAATTATTATGGTGTAGTAGGTAGTGTGGTTGAAAGGTTGCAATGCCACGAGTTTGAATCCCGCCCCTATTATTTTAGAGTTTTCATTCTTTATAGTTAATAAATATACATTAAATATAATAATTATATTAAATGTTTAAACCAAAATAGTTGTACCCTGGGGGTTAGGTATTATTAGTCCATTTAACAATGCGGGAGTTTGAATCCTCCCTCAAACATAATTTTTTTTAAAACCGGACCAACCTAAGTCAACGGGTTGACGGTTCAATTAGCTGAGTCATCATGACCTAGTGAACTGGATGAACTAGCCTCGTTTATTAACAGGGTTCAAATAAACCAAGTCGAGTCTTACTGGTCGGTTCAGTCTGGATTTTAAAACAGTAGGTTTTCATGCTCTCCTCTGACTATAAGTCAAACATAAAAATACATAAAAACCCTTAATATTTGAGATCAAAGGGACACACACTAACTCACATTACAAGGCACACACGGGCTCACTTTAGCGATAATACCACTAACGCTAATATATAGTAGCGTATGTGATGAAAGGTTCCTATTGCCAAAGTGGATCATTAAATACATTTCCCAGATTTTAAGGAAGCCTGCCTTTGTTTTTTTTTGGTTGGGTAATCCTTCTGGTATTTATGAAGCAAAACCCTAACCTGCCCCACTTTATGAGCAGCTTTTAACAAAGAAGGTATTAAAACACATGGTATTCGCCATGGAGGTCAAGGAGAAGATGCTAAAAATGATCCAAAAAACATGACGGGTAGGCCTTGGAGGAAATTTAACAAGAAACACTTCGTTTGATTTCGGTACACATCACAAATTATTTTCCTCCATAGGGGGGCTCTCTAAGCTACATCATGTGATGGAATGGTAGGAGCTACAAAACTCGCATATATAAATGTTGCCACATGCAAAATAATTTTACAGAAAACAGATCCTACCAATTGTCGACATTCACAACCTTAAGACCCCAACTCATGTCCTCACAATGCTGTATATGAGGAACAAGAGCCCCTGTATCGGTGCCTGTCTTAGCCTTGCAGTCATAAAATGGTGGTGCATGAAAACAAGGTTCCATAGACATGGCTCTGCGACAAGGGGGATCAGGAGCTGTTCGGTTCTCAGGCTTGAACAGAATCCATGGCTTCAAGCCTCCAAGACCCTGTGCCACATATCCAAAAGTAGACCACGAGCTAGTAACCAACACATCAGTTAAGCTGAGAAGGTACATTTCGGCCCAGGCCTTCATGTTATGCATCTGCTTCTCCGTCTGCTGATAACCCTCATGGCTGGGTTGAAATACACTAATAATCTCACCGCTGACAGTGGGTTGCTCCCAGTACATGTTTCTTATTTTTTCATAATACCCAGAGCTTAAAGATGTCAAAAGCACAGCTTTTTTTCTATAAGAATCAGAGACTGAAGCTGTTTCATTACGAGTAACTTCAGGAAGCACCTTCTGGTTCAAAGAACATGCTAGAATCTGATCTAATACATATTGAAATGGACCAGGTTCCTCTTCAAAGACCCGGATCTGTATACCTACCTTCTCATCTGCATCAGCCAAATAAGCTTTATAGTATCTGCTAATCAAGCCCCAGACAGAATTAGATGGATGGAAAAGATATCGACCCAGATGGTGGAAAACTGTATCTTTTTCAGGGAAGAGTTGGGTTAATTCCAGCTCATATGGTGGAATCAAAAACAGTGATGGGGCAAAATAGTTGTCTGATCGTAATATCAACCATGGAATTTGTTTGAGTTGCAGTTGATCCTGCTCACAGAAGAAAAGCTTATCATGGTCATCATAATCATGAGCTAGATGCAGATAAGTAAACATCGGAAGTGATTTAGCTGAGTTATGAATAACGCTATCACTGATAATATTTTGTTTCAGCATATTCCCATAACTCTTAGGAGAAGTTTTATCAAATGAGCTGAACTGATTAATGAGAGGGAAGTCCAAGGGAAGCAGCCATGAGGTATCTGGAAAGGGCTCACAAAAGAGATCAGACATGTCCACCCCCTTATCAATGAGCAAAACTCGGTCCGTAAGAAGAGCATACAGGAATGTTGATGCAAGAGTAAGAATCCGGTTGCCTAAGCCACTATATGAGATCCATACAACATAGGAGCAGTCTTGAGTTCCATTATTGTGCCCAGATTGAAGCTGATCTACAGTTCTATTGTAGCGCTGTGTATGTGGCCCACATTTTCTATAGAGTGCTTCATATTTCCGCAGCCTTTCTATCAGATAAGGTGAGGGATTATGAGGAGATGCTTTACGAAATGAGCTAATCTGGTATCTGCTACGGCAAGAGCTTTCTTCTAAACCAGAAGCAAGTAAGCCACCCAACAATTTGTCCCTTGTTGTCATGTCAGTCAAATCAGACAAACCACTCCGTCCATTATCTGATAATCGAGAAACAATATCGGCAATGACTAACAGAACAATCCATAACAAATCAAAGGATAAGTAGAAACAGTTGTATGCTTATATGACTAGCAACAGCTGGGTACGATTAAAGTATCAGTGAGAATTCTAGAATAAGTAGCAGTTGTAGATGTTGCCCCAAATATTATGACGAGAAGACATTTATGAATAAAAAAACAGATTGTTAGGCACAGAAGATAATTCTGCTCCTCTTCGCTCCACAGGGATGAACAGCAGCTTTAAATTTTTAATGTATGAAAATGAACCTTACAAACCCATTCTTCAACAACTATTTTGTGGACGCATCTCTCACACACAAGTTTGTATATGTATCCTCGATTTATTGACTGAGATCTAAAAAGGCAAAATAATATCATCATATTCATGATAAGCTTGGTCAAGGAGACAACACTGCTTGGCAAACACCAAACTGCACATGATCGCTTCTACCAAATACAGCTGCTAAAACTTTGAGCTTCTTTGGGTAAAGATTTAACTGTTGGGAGTATACACTTGTTGAATAAATTGATTGTTGTGAGACGGTTCCACCAAATTGGATCTGTTTTTTAATAGTGCATAAAAAAGAGCCCGATTTTGAACAATCATGAAAAAGACTAAAGGAGGCTGCAATCCAAAATGATATGAAGTTTATAGACCAAAGGGAATAAAGCCTTTTTCCAAAAGTAGGCCCCCTGAGGCCAAAACCGTGACTCTCATAAATTATAAAGTGTGAGCAATTTGCAGGTGAAACTCCCTTCTATACAAAAACAAGATTAAATATGTAGAGGAAAAGCTAAAATGATAAGGACTTCCAATTGAGAGCACACTTTCTTCTCTACATATTACAGAGGCATTAATAAGAATAATTCTTCAGGAGACCACCTCTGTCCTATCTTTAAGAAAGGCAACAGACATAAAAATCATATCCTGAAAGAAAAGAGAAGAATTGACTTCCATCTAATGACATTAACAGATTGTACGAATATACTTCTGAAATTTTTCAGCTTACATTACAACAGAGAGTGAAGTGTAACTAAGCTTATTCTTGTCTTCAGCTGAGAGTAAAGGCTACAAACACTTTTTACTTTCAACAAACATCGAGATGGTCAGTAATCTTAAACAATTAGTCTATTAGTGACCAAGTTTGAAGAAACCCACTTAGGTTCTAGATACATGTATAATTTATACACAAAGCATAGTTGGAGGCCATCTACCACTTATAATTTCCATTAGATCAACCAGTAAAAAGCCTAAATCATATTTTTCTTTCACCATAGTCCTTGCCAAATACTGCAAAGCACGAAGCTTAATTGTTGAGCCTCAAAATTACATTGAAGATATCAAACCTCTGCTCACCGTGGTGGATTGTAAGCATCAGTACCGTAAATATACTGTTAGTCAAAACCCGCACACTTGATTTTTTATTTTATTTTAACATCTAAAAGTAGAGAAGGAATCAGCAGACAAGAGTGAAGCGTTCATAAGAATTGACTAAGACAAGAAAAGATCTTAAAAAGAAGAGGCATTCATTTCGGCATGCTTCTAATACTTGAAGAAAACAAAAAACTAGTATCAGCAGAGTACAGAAATGAAAATGCAAAGCAGATCTCAGAAGAAAAAACCCTTTTTAACAAAGTAATGACTAATGAGGATAGTAGTATTTGCTAATTTCGAAATGAAAATGCTGACCCTTTCTATTCTCCTCTTCAGATTCCCTCAATTGCGCAGTACCACGAATTCCATCTGATCAAGGCATTATACAACGAATAACATCAAAGAAAAAATAACCCATCAAAGAAACAAAGAAAATAAATCCAAAAATCCACTAAACGAGAATGCAGTTGAGCACCAATAAAACACCTTCGTCGGCTTTAACTTGATATTGCAGGATGTGGGCAGCTGCGTGAGCGCCGTTCGACGGCGAGCCTCGGTAGTACAAGAAGAGAATCGGCAGGAGCATCAAAGAGGCAGCCGCGAAGCCCATCAACCGGAGGGAGCTAGTGCCGGATTTCCGGTCGGAGGAGGCTCGAAGCGCACCGTCATTGTCAGCTTGGCCCGAGGGAGACAGCTGCCTCCTGATCCTCATCATATCCATCAAATCTGCGTAGCGTAGGCCTTCTCCATTTCGCCACTACCCTCAGACAGTGCAGTGCCTTCTGGACTGCAAGTATGGCCCCTGCTCGAAGCCGGGATCTAGCTCTCCCCTCCAGTCATCTATCTCAACACTATCCTTGATCCAGGCTCACATAATTGCCTACAAGATTTTGTTTCTAATTATAATTTTAAAATTTTTAATACTCATCTAGTTTTGTTAACGAGGGATTTATTATTCGGCAATCGGCAGTATGTCAATGTTGCCTGAATTATTATCGGACAAAACGTCTTTTCCCCATTTTACTGTATATCGATCATGTGATGTAGGGAGGCAGAATTATTTTTCCCCCTGTGCCACGAGATTTATTTACATCGTGGGGTAGAGATCCGTCCGGGTGCGCCGTCCAACTTGACTATTTCCCAACTCTTTTAACTTAGGAAGTTGCCCTTTTTATTTATGAGTCTAGGTATTATGGCCTACAGTTTATACGCTATTATATGAGTTGGGCATTGTGGGCAGTCAGATTTCTATTTGAGGATACATGTTACTCAGAGTAATATGTACCATTAAATCTTGATCCAATAATTTTATGATACTTAGGTCTCACACAATTGTGTATAATTAGGGCTCATATTCAAGTTCCCCTTTGGAACTTCTTGGCTCCACCCCTGGTTATTGTACCTGTGAAGCTGGAGCTTTTGATGAGCGAATGATTATTCTATGCTTTTGTAGAGATTCGGTGGGAATGTACTAAAATGGGGCACACGCTTGAATTTGATCTCAACTCCGCAATCTGTTGCTCTCTTGAGAAGGTCAGTTCAAAGATCTCCACCAAGAGACTGCATCATGGAGGGCAATCCGCGACATCATCCTCACTTCCACAGATTGGTACAATAGGTCGGTTTGAGAAATATGGATTTGTATATTTAGGGAATGAGTCAAATTATATTTACCTATTCAGGTATATTTATTTTCCTCCTATTTATTAAATATATACTCCTTTTGTTTGATATTAAAAGTTACATTTAATTTTTTTAAATTAATTTATTTATAAAATCTAAATGTAATTATTAATGTAGAATGAGGGAATATAAATTATTCAATGGTAAGCTCACTTATCTTGTATTATTATGATAGAACATAATGAATTAAGTTTCTTTCTTGGTATCAATTTAGTATGAGGTTATACTAGCATTGACTATTATATATTCAACATAGGAAGGAAATCTCTCACATAGATATTGTGCCCATTTGTCTACTTTACGAGGTCACAATATATATATGGATTGTCTTATGCCACAAGCGCATATATGTAGGTGGAAAGATAGAAGCTAGAGACAATGGAGGATCCAAGATTTTCAAAGAGGGTGGTAAAAAATAATTAAGTTTGAAATAAATTTTTTTGTGACTATAAAATGATATTAGATTAGAATTTATTTTATTTTGATTAAAGAAGCATATCAAATTTGACAAATTAGAATTCAAGGTTTGATTCTAAAATACTTTCTATTTTCAAAGAGAGGAGGAAGACATATGACCACATATCAAAAGAGGAATACCTGAATAGGAGCTCAATTTCATGCCAAGAGTTTTAAGGGACGAGCTAGGGTAGACTATGTGAGGGCAAAAGACCTAATAGTAGGACACTTTGGATGGCGAGTCTCCCAGTTTCAATTTTTTTTTCTCATTATTTTATTAGGGCGGGTTTCATCTTTTAACCACTTTAGTCGATCACTTTAGTTAGGTTAGGTTTAACCAATTTATTTAAATTAGGTAGAAATTTAATATTTGTTTTAACCACAGTGAATTAGATTCTACTTAAAGAGCAAAAGGGGTTAAGTCCATTGTGGTTTGGATTATTTCCAAGAGGTTAAGTCCATTGTGAGTGGTCATTGAACTTTGGGATGAGAATTTTCTTAACCCAACTAAACAGTGAATAGGAAGATGGTTTCAAAAAAGTTAAAAAGTCAAGGTACTCATTTTACCACCTACCTTACATTGTAGATCCCCCACTGGTTAGAAAAAGTTGATAAGAGGGCAATATTGACAAAATGTGGCATGCTGTGAACAAACAATTGAAGCAGGGGTGATTACTCCTTGAAGTGAAAGCTACTTCTTGATGTAGATTGCTTTGATTAGACATCCTTTACTTCTTTGGATTGACAACTAATTTCCTTTGTGTTAGTCGTGATTACTTCTATTTCAATTGTTTGTTCAGGTGTTTCACATTTTCCATTGAAAGGAGACATATAGCAGTACTTGTACAAATAATTTATAAAATAAATGTCATATTTTGTCATAATTCATTTACCTAGAAAATTCAATCAACTAATTAGCTAAAGATAGAATATGAAGAATTTGAGAGATTCAATGAGAGTGGTGTGTAAAAAAATCTCCTCCCCTCTCCCTTTTACCCGTGTGAATTGTATACTCCGCAAATGCAAAAAACTCCAATCATATTATAATTGTTGGGGGCATGCACAGCCTCCAATGGCTAGAAACCAACGAGGCTCAGGTTGTACCCTGTTCGACGCCAGGCCACAATAGGCCCATGGGCCTCAAATCTGTGCTTGACATGGGTTGGGCCTCGTATGAGCTTTATCCAATTCCGAGTTGGCATGAGTTCGGAATGGATGCTCCTTGCTTGTTATTTTCTTCCTCCCTCTTTCTCTGCAATTCTCTTCTTTTATTTTGGACAACAACTATTTTCCTTCTGTAAGCTTCAATTCCGTCCTTATTTTCTTGCTTTCTATTTATTCTCCTTTCCTTTTTTCTTTCTTCTTCCTTGATGCACAATCATTTCCTTTTATTCCTCTATTCCTTCCATTCCGAACCATGCTGCAATTTTTGGTGTGTTGGTTGCTTCCTTTTGCTGAATTCTTTCTCCGTATTTAGATGGACATTGTCTTCATTCATTATTCTCTCCTTTTATTGTCCATATGCTACTAAAGTGACAAGCTTTCCTTTTATAAGCTTCTTTCCGAACTTTGTTTCTCTGCTGCTATTTTTTTCCTGGATGCTCCTTGCTATATTTCTCTCTTCATTTAAAAACTTGCTGGCTCCCTATATTTAGCTTCACACTTCCCTTCTTAGTCACCTCACCGGCTAAACCAACCATGCAATTGTCACCGTCATGGAGCAACAACAAAAACTTATCACCATCAAGGACAATGATAACATCTTTCTTTGTATCAAAAGAAATTGATTCCTTTGTGTTAGAGTCAAGCTTATCATCAATAGAACTTTCTTATATCAAACTGCCTAGATCCGATTGTCATCTTCCTGACTGCTTTTGGCTTCACCTGGGCTTTCTGCCAATTCCATTATACATGCTCTTTCATCTTGAGAAACTTTGAGAGAACTTTGCATAAAAATTCATCCCTAACGCTCCAATGTAGCAATTTCATCAATTAAGCTCATCAAACCCTATAAAATAGAATTAAACTCTAACAAGCCAATATTAATATAAAATCAACCATACAATGCTTAAAACTAGAGCGCATAAATAGTTATATTACGTGCATATCACATACATTAGCGCATGTTAGCATAAATCATACTTATGCGAGGCAGAGGTGACTGAGACAAAATGGGACATAAGATGGTTTAGCCCTTAAAACCCTCATGTGAATCACTTTCAAAGACCAAACAAAATAGAACCCATGAAAGTGGTTCAAATTTCTTATTGTTCTTAATTTGTCAATGATGAAATACTCATAACCTTTCATTTCCTCCTTGATGAAGATGATAAAATCATTGTTTGGTGCTTGTTTCCTCATTCTTAGTGATAAAATTACATAAAAATAAAAAAATTATTTGCACATGTGTGAGTTACCATGCTCGTGCTACATAGCATGTCAGAATATTACTTTAGTATTTAATATCCCTCTCATACAAAATAGTAATTATTTACTAAAATAATAATATCTTATAATTTCTTAAAGAATATTCCTTTCAAAAAATTAATTACATACATGTTCCATACAAAAAATGTGAATCCTATTCTAATCCGACAACATATATAATTCATGGGAATACGTGAAGTCCAGCCTAAGGAATGCACGTGAAATATTAATTTTCAAGATTGATAGTATACACGTTAGTACATGTTAGTGTAAATGATACTTATGCTAATATGCCCTATCAATCTCGAAAATAAATATTTCACATAAGTTCCTTACGCTTAACTCATTATTAATGCATAATATAAAAAATGCTTCTCTTTCTGTGCTAATGGATATTGCTTTGATGGCTCTTTGAAGCCTAAAACACAATGTTCATATTAAGTTTCCCAACAAAATTTACATAAGGAATACTTAAAAAGCACCTATGTCAGCTGACAGACTGTGCTTACCCCCTACTACCATCAGCCGAAATGCCTTAAGCGCATATTGATAAGACTCATAAAGTTATCCATGTAAATACTTATCCCAATCTGTTTTCAAATGAACGCATCTATTTCCCCCCCAAAAATGCTTAGAGCCCCTCACCACAAAAAAATAACAGGTATTTTTTTATAACTCAGTACCCCCCACACCCCCCCTATAATTTTACTCATGCCACCCCAACACCCCCAAAACTTCTGGAGGTTTTTTGGTAGGTGGTACCCTCCTCCAAATAAAATTGATTTGGACGGAGGCCTTAAGTCCCCATCAAATTTTGCATATTGTGACGATGACCACCTCCCGCCAGGAGTTTTCCAGAAGTTTTTAAGTTTCATGGTAGGGGTACCCCTCAAAAAATAAAACTGCATTATACGGAGAACAAATGTCCCCATCAATGTCTGCATATTGTGGCGAGGACCTCTCCCCTACAGAAACCATCTAGAAGTTTAAAAAGAATGCGGTTATCCCCCCCCCCCCCCCCAATTTTTACTCAAGCCCCCTCATACTTTACACACCCAAAAAAAAATTAAACAAATTACTAAATATCCCCCATCACTCACTATTCATTTTAATTTTATTTATGCTCTTTTAAATGCCCCATTCCCAATCAGCGTGAGCTCTTCCATCTCCCCCATCGCTTGTGGGTCTTCTTCCTCAACCATTTTCCTTCTTCCCTCTCGCTTGTGGCTTCTTTTCCATGATTTTTTTCCTCTCCCCTTTGCCTTGCTGGTTATCTGGAAAACTTCTAGATGATTTCTAGCAAGGGTAGTTACCACCAAAATATGCAAAATTTGACGGAGAACTATGGTCTTTGTATAAATAAGTTTTATTTGATGGATGGTATCCCCTGCCAAGAAACCTTCAAAAAAAATTTAAACTTCTGGATGGTTTCTGGCGAAGAGAGGTCATCGCCACAATATGCAAACATTTACAGAGACTTTTGTTCTCTGTATAATGCAGTTTTATTTGTTGGGGGTACCCCCCGCCACTAGGGCTGTTAATGAGCCAAGATGGCTCATTGAGCAAGTGCAACTTGCCTCGACTCTGCTCAAATTAGGCTCAACTCAAATCGGGCTCAGTTCAAACTTGATTCGAGCTCGAATAAAACTCGATGCTACTCGGCTTGAACTTGAGCTCGAATATAATTTTAAAATTATATATAAATAATACATGTAGATGCATATTTTATATAAAAATAATTACTAATTTAAATATATATTTATGACATACTCCCTCTATTCTAGATTAGTAGTTCTATTTGATTAGTTCATTTTAAAAAATCAAATGGAGCTATTAATCTATGATTAGTGGAATATATAAAATAACATATAATTATATATAGGGAAAATTATATAAATAATAAAAAAAATTATTTACTAAAATAAACCACTTTGGGAAATATTTCCCAAAGTGGTGTTCCTTTGCCACTTGTGACCTTGACCAAAGTGGTCGGCGCTAACGTGGCTTTTTTTTAAATTTTTAAGTTGATTTCGTCGTTCTAAACGACGAAATTGGTCTAACGTTATAAAATTTAACCCGGTTTCGTCGTTTAGAAGGACGAAATCACCTAAAGGGGATTTCGTCCTTCTGAACGACGAAATCATCCTCTTTACCGACGTCGCCTCAACTTCACTTTGATGCTTTCCATGCAGAAGCTTTTTATCGATGCATGCCAACAGAGGGAATTTTGGAGGAAAATTTGACGACGGAGCTCGACATGGACGGAGGACCACCGTTTGGAGCCCTTTACAGAAGAGCGAAGCAAAACCCGGTCATCAATTTGACGGCGGAAGAGAACGAGAGACAGGGAAAGTAATATAGAGGAGAGTTCTTCAAACTGGAGGAAATCAGTGGACGACAACCTCAAGAGGCTCCACTCCCTCCTCTTCGGGGCCGACATCGCCCTCCAGAAGGGTGACTTCTCCTCCCCCCAAAACCTCAGCCTCCGCCTCCTCGCCTTTCTCGACACCGGCTCCCAAATCGACGTCAATGTCGCCTACGTCTAACCCATTTGCGCGAAGGTCCTCAGTGCGGGCTGGCCAATGACGTCTTCATCAAGTACGACGGCCAGCCCTTCCTAGCCCAGGTCTGGCCCGGACCCATCTACTTCCCGGACTACCTCAACCCACGCACCGTCTCCTGGTGGGCAGAAGAGATCAAGCGCTTTCATGGGCTCATCCCCATCGACGGTCTTTGGATCGACATGAACGAGGTCTCCAATTTCTGCACTGGTAAATGCTAGCTCCCCACCGACCACCCCTGCCCCGACACTGAGAAGCATGGGACTGCTGCATTGACGCAATCAGTTTAACTAGTTGTTCTGTGTTTCAGGAGCGAAGATGCGCACCCCTGCCCCAGCTACTTCAGCTTTTAACTCCTCATCTGTTAATCACCATCCTCTTCATTGTAAGGCATGCAGCCATGAAGATAGACCATTTTGCACGTGTGGATAACTGGGATCAACAGGAGCCGTGTTTAGCTTTGGGATGCAAGAGACTGCCCCAACATGCACCAAAGCTGAGCAGCAGCACGATTACCGTGGTCTTCTCTCTCCTCTAGTTTGATCAGTTCTGTCTGAAAGTGCTTGAAAGACAACATAATTCATGCAGATTGTGGTTCAAGTTGGAGGAACAAGGTGGAACCCGGCCCAGGAGCAGCTACAAATCCTGGAGATGCTATACCGAGAAGGGATGAGAACTCCCACCGCTCAGCAGATCGACCAGATCACAGCCCAGCTGGGCAAGTACGGGAAGATTGAAGGGAAGAATGTATTCTACTGGTTTCAGAACCACAAAGCAAGAGAGAGGCGAAAGCATAAGCGCAGATCCCTCACTCAAGGGCATGACGACCGACATGCTGGTCGGGGCGCTGGGTCAGGCCAGGTACATGACCCAGATCGCACGGAGCCCACATGATCCCGCCGGTGTTTGCCCTGGTGCACCCCAAGACAGGCACGCCCGTGAATGCCACGCTGCTCATTACCGTCTGCAGCTGCTTCATTGCCTTCTTCACCAGCATGGACGTGTTGTCCAACGTACTGTGGTTCATTGGCACTCTGGGGATTGCACTACTGTCGGAGCAGAGGAAGGCGAGGGTATGGGGGGTGCCACTGGTTCCATGGAGCAAAACACCTCCATTGTACTGGAGATGGGGTGCCACAACAGGCTGAGGAAGATGGCGACCAGGGCGACGATAGAATAGTTCATCCAGAAGTAAGCAAGGTTGGTCCGCACTCGATGAAGTGCCTCGCCGGCGCTGGGTGGAAGTCCAAACGCATGAAGGTGGGCCATCTCCCTCCAAGGCCGGGGGAAGGAGATTTGCAACCGTGATTGTTTAATAGAGAGCTGGAAGGCAATGAAGGAGTATTGAGTGGGAACAAACGAGCAAGGTCGAAACGTCTGCCACCCTTTTTCTCGTTTTCATTCCTTTGGGGGGGGCAAAAGCTGGCGGTAAGCCCATAACAGCAACAAACGTGGTAGGGACGGCGAGTAATAAAGAAAGGAGGTGGGGGGACGGCCATGGCTGAGCTTGAGCTGGCTGCTATCACATGGCTGGTGTTGGCATGCCATTGGAAGGATGAAGCTAGTTTGAGGAGCTCAGCCCCCGCTCTTCCCTCTACAAGCAGGTGCTTTCCTCTTAAGACCTGTTCATCGCGCCATGCAAGCTCCCGACAGCCACTACTGGAGCCAGTTCCTCATCGTCGCTCAGAAAGATGATCGATGAGTCCTTGTCTACTCCCCTCTAGGAAAGCAGCCCTTGCCAGTTCCTCATCAGATACGTAGCTTTTTGGTGACCCCGTCACCGACTTGACGCTCGAGGGCGCCGGAAACTTGCGAGCCAACTGCTGCGCACCAGAAACCAATTTCACGGTGGTCACCATGTGGTTAGACAACTTCACGCGCACCGCGGGAAAGAACCCCCCTGGCTCGGGTTCGGCATCTTCCTACCAAGGCTGTGTCCGTGGGACCGAGCTGAAAATCCTCTCTGCTAAAATAAATTTCCTGCAGCAAAAGCAAAACAAAAGTTCTTCCTCCCCCCTTCTATCTGGACTTGGGAGTGAGAGAAGCACAAGCTATCAACGGGGAAAAAACCTGGGCCAGGAAGGGTTGGCCGTCGTGCTTGATGAAGACGTCGTTGGCCAGCCCGCGCTAAGGACTTGCACGCGAATGGGTTGGACGTAGGCGACATCGACGTTGGTTTGGGAGCGGGTGTCAAGAAAGCTGAGGAGGCGGAGGCTGAGGTTTTGGGGGGAGGAGAAGTCACCCTTCTGGAGGGCAATGTCGGCCCCGAAGAGGAGGGAGTGGAGCTCTTCTGGAAAGGGCTCCAAACGGTGGTCCTCCGTCCATGTCAAGCTCCGTCGTCAAATTTTCCTCCAAAATTCCCTCCGTTGGCATGCATTGATAAAAAGCTTCTGCATGGAAAGCATCAAAGTGAAGTTGAGGCGACGTCGGTAAAGAGGATGATTTCGTCGTTCAGAAGGACGAAATCGCCTTTAGGTGATTTCGTCCTTCTAAACGACGAAACCGGGTTAAATTTTATAACGTTAGACCGATTTCGTCGTTTAGAATGACGAAATTGACTTAAAACCAATTTCGTCGTTCTAAACGACAAAATCAACTTAAAAATTTAAAAAAAAAGCCACGCAGGCACCAGCCGCTTGGCTGGCGCCTGCATGGCAAAAAGGAACACCACTTTGGGAAATATTTCCCAAAGTGGTTTATTTTGGTAAATAATTATTTTTTTTTTATTATTTATATAATTTTCCCTTATATATATACCAATATTATGTATCATATATGATATATGAGACCTGTTTATATAAGCCAAGGCTGACTCACGACTGTATGAGCCTTGATGTCATGCATCCTCATATATATTTTACGTTTTCTTGTGCTCTCGAATCTCAGTTTGATGGCCCATGATACTTTATTTGACTTATGTGAGCCCAAACTTATATAATTTTTTTTCATGATATAAATCATCATTAAATTATAATAAATATATAATGTTTATATATGATATATATTTTAAGAAAATAAAAAATATTGAAGACACAAACACTAATTTACTTCTTCTGTCTCAAATTAATAGCTCTTTTTGGTTTTTGAAGATGAACTAAAATTAGTTCAATTGAAAAATCAAATGGAGCTATAAGTATATGATGGAGAGTCAACATGATATCACACTAATATACTTAAAAATACTTCTAAAAGAAGTATGACATTGCGAGGACTAACCTTAGTTTACAAAAGAATGATTAGATATTCTTTTAAAAGTTGAAGCATGACACTAGGACCATTTTCAACTTACAAAATGTATATCTTTTTACATGTACTTTGAACTTTTTTGGAGATATATTACAGCTAAAGAATAGTTCTTTTATAAATGATTTATAAGCATGTAAAGAAAAGAAAAGAAAAGAAAATATGAAGAAGTGGATGATGATAATGTTGCCTAAGTGAGTTTTTATTTTTTGTAACTTTTTTAGTGATTATATGTACATAAAGAGTCGAAAATAGTAATGCTACATTTTTTTAGCATATGCAACTAAAATTTATTTGTCATAATTTTATTCTTTCATAGTGACTATAGTCAAATGTTCAAGGTGTAGTCATAATACTTGTTGAAATATATTTATTAATATTTAATATTAAAAATATATTAGTGTATGTGATACTTCATGTACTTTAAATTTATATATATTATTTTTATATTTTTAGTTTAAGCCCAATTTGAGCCTAGGCTTATAATTTACTTATTTAAGTTCGAGCTCAAGTTTGAGCCAAACTTTGGATTCCAATTCAAGCAAAGCTCGAGCTGAAAATTTCGAGCTTATTCTAGCTTCAAGCCGAACTTTAGCAGTTTGAGCTCGAGCCGTAAAAACCCAATACTCAGCTTAGCTTGGCTCGTTAACACCCCTACTAGACACAAAACTTAAAAACTTGTAAAAAACTCCCAACAGGAGGTGGTCACTGTCATAATATGGAGAATTTGATAAGGACTTAAGGTTTCATCCAAATTAATTTTATTTGGTAGAGGATACCACCTATCAAAAAACCTTCAAAAGTTTTGGGGTGTTGGGGTGACATGAATAAAATCATAAGGAGGTGTGGGGGGTACTAAGTTGTAAAAAAAATGCTTATTAGTTTTCTATGGTGGGGAGAATAGACGCGTTCCTTAAAAAATTTCTGAAGGTTTCTTGGCGATTGATACTATCTATTAAATATTACTTATTTGCATAGAGATTATAGTATTTTGTTAAATTCTGCATATTTTAGCGGTGACCACCCTTAACCAAAAATTATTTAAATTTTTTTTAATTAAGTAGCAAGGTAAGGGGAGAGAAAAAAAGATAATAAAAGATAGGTCACAAGCGAAGGAGAAGAAGAAAAATAATAAAAAAATATAAACTATGACCAACAAGGAGAGATAGAAGAGTTCACGTAGAAAAAAAAATAAAAAATAAGACAATAAAAAAGTAAAAATTAAATTAAATTAAATTAAATAAAAGGGAATAAAATATTTAATAATTTATTTAATTTTTTAAGAGTATGTAAAGTATAAAGGTCGTGATTAATAATTCGGGGCGGCGGGGAGAAAAAAAATAAATGCGCTAATGTTAATCCGCCACATTTGAGCGAACGCCCACCCCACCCAATCCTAATCTCTTAACCCAGGTTAGGTTAGTTTCCAACCAACACGGCTTCTATAAATTCCCATCCCCGCACGAGGCGGCCGCACCCAAACCCGAAAATTTCGCAGGGCGGACACGCTCGCCAGCTCACTTCTCCATTTCCGTTGCACGCCATACGGGCCTGAGAAGTGCTCGGCGGGTCCCGTCTGCACCTTCTCAGACCGGGTTCTTTTTGTTTCTTCGTCAGGCGCCCCGACAACCATGGCCGTCTCCAGCTGCTGCGCCGCCGCTAGGGCTTTCCCCCTGGCCTTCGAATGCCGTTTTGACTCCTCCTCCGCCAATCCGCCCCGCCCCGAGGCTCACGGCTATGCCCGCTTCTCCGCCAGGGCCTCCCTGCCGCCCCTCCCGGCGTCTGCGGGGCTCTCGGGTGCCGGGATGTCGTCCCTCATCTTCCGCTTCCCTCCCAACTTCGTCCGTCAGCTCAGCAACAAAGCCCGCCGAAACTGCAGCAACATCGGCGTCGCCCAAGTTGTTGCGGCTTCGTGGACCAACCCCAAGCCCGCCACCGTGCCCCCCACCTCCGTCGCCGCTGCCATCCAGGTCCCGGTGGTTGATGGAGCGGCTGCTGCCTCTGTTCCCGATGTTGTTGCGGGTGGAGGCTCGTGTTGTTCTGACGATGTACAGATTTTGGACGGTTCCGAGGCCGCCTTTCTGGCCTACGATGGGAGCCTAGCTATTCATGCCGGTAATCCTTAGGACCTGTGATTTGCTCTATCTTCCTCAATATGAGCAAAGAAAACGCACTAATACTAACAAGATTCGCACCTTTGCGTTGTGGTTTGGTTGATCTTGTTCTTTTTTTATTTTTTTTATGTTTTTGTTCTTTTTTTGAATTTCATGTGTATTCATCTAGATCGTTAAATTGTAATCGTGACTGGCCGAGTCAAATCTGGCTGAAATCTGTCTTAGCGCTCAACTTCTTTGCTTGATTTTTTATATGGATCAACTCGTGAATACAGAATTTCCATGCTTTACTATTGCTTGGTTTGTTTATGAAGCTGTAATCGATGGTTTCATCTGCATATGAAATAACTGAAATGATTATTGGCTTCGGCAGGTGAACGATTAGGACGCGGCATAGTCACTGACGCGATCACCACTCCAATCGTCAATACTTCTGCTTACAAATTCAAGAACACAGCGGAGCTTATTGCTTTCAAGGTTTCTTTCTGCTTTATTCGTGAAATGATCTTGTGTTTGACATTATTCATTTTGGAATGTTCTTTTTTTTTCTCTTATATTTTTCATGAGGGATTTAATCTGATTTTGCTTTAAATTTCACAGGAGGGTTTGCACAAGAGCTTTGAGTATGGTCGCTATGGAAATCCTACTACAGAGACATTGGAGAAGAAGATCAGGTCTATTATGGTTTTTTATATCACATGTCATGTATGTTCATGGGCATTCCTTTATCATGGTCTGAATATAATGACGCTATCAACTATACTGATGAAACAGTGTACTAGAGGGTGCGGAATCAACACTATTTCTGGCTTCTGGTATGACTGCCAGTACTGTTATGTTGATGGCTTTGGTTCCAGCTGGTGGACATCTCGTGACAACCACTGATTGCTACAGAAAAACCAGAGTTTTCATCCAGACAATTCTTCCAAAAATGGGGATTTCGGTAATGTTTGTTGCAAATTACTTTCATGGTATACCGTTTCGTTTACTGTATAAACCACTTTTAACTGCTGCCACTCTGTGTACTTTTTTTTGTCTATGTATGCAGGCAACCATCATTGATCCTGCAGATGTTGATGCCCTGAAAGCTGCACTTGATAAGCATAACGTCAGTAAACATAGGAGCTTGTTAGTGTAAGACTGGCAATTTTTCAGCTGTTTTCGCTAAAGTGTTGACAGGGTGTCCTTTGTCATGCCAGGTATCTCTTTTCTTCACTGAATCACCAACTAATCCATACCTCCGCTGTGTGGACATTGAGTTGGTTTCAAAGATTTGCCACAGCAAAGGAGCACTTGTCTGTGTTGATGGTACTTTTGCAACACCTATCAACCAGAAGGCCTTAGCCCTTGGTGCAGATATTGTTCTTCATTCAGCAACCAAGTTCATAGCAGGTCACAATGATGTGAGTTAATTGAACAGAGTTTCACTTTTGGTAAGGTACAGATTACGGATATAGTAGAAAAAGGGTTAATATGCACCCTCTTTCAGGTTATTGCAGGTTATATTAGTGGTTCACATAAGATAGTTTCTGCAGTGCGCGGTTTGCATCACATATTGGGTGGTGTACTTAATCCTGTAAGCCATTCTAAACTTTACTACTATATGGTGGTGTAGAACATAGCCACTGTAGTTTCCATTGTAATTTTTTGTTTGGTGCTTAATGGAAAATAAATAAAAGATTTATGAAAGAAGATTGCAGACTTCTAGTCAGTTAAATGGCTGGATGATGCACATATATAGATGTAAGCTAGCTGTTAAAAAATTATCCTATGGATCCTTTTCTATTTCATCAGTCTGCAATTTAGATATGAAATGATGAATTTCTTTCTTCCTTTCCTTTGTTGATATTTAATCATATTCTCCTTTATGGGGTGTCTCTTAATGTTGTAATTATATGAATAATTTCATCTGAAGTGGAGTTTACTTCAGCAAATGCACAAGCCAGTAGTTGGAGTTGCCCACAAGAGGCAAGATTCTGAGCTCTGAGGTCAATGCAAGTCCAGTTGTGTGATATGGACTCACGTTTTAGCATTTTGTACTCATAATCGGGCTCATCCTGGCTAAATTTCCAAATTCAGTGGACTAACTTCATGTAATTGTCTTAAATGTTTGAGTTCAGAAAATATTTTAAAATAGATTATTTAGATTTGTCTCCTCAACTTTTATGTATTATAATTACAAATGAAAATTCTGTAAAGTTTGAAATTTCATGGGATAATTGAACCTGATTTAAAATTTCAACTTTCTATTTTGAGCCAACCTGGGACTTTGTGTTGAGACCTATATCCGTGCCGAATTTTGCTAGTTTTTTATGTGTCTTTACACTTCTATGGATTGTTTGTACATGAAGATCATAACTAAAAAAAATTGTTGCATTTACGTGCAGAATGCTGCTTATCTGATCATTCGTGGTATGAAGACTCTGCATCTTCGTGTACAGCAACAAAACTCTACAGCATTGAGGATGGCCCAACTTTTAGAGGCTCATCCTAAGGTACCTATGGTTTTTTTGGATTTTGGAATTGTGCCTCACATCTTAATGAACTATTTTTTTCTTTCTTTGTATGTTACTGCATTTGTGATAAGTTATGTTGCCTATATGTGAACGTTTTTTTCAAATACTTATTTGATTAATAATTCAAGAGTTCAGTTTTAATTTGATATTTTTGTTTGTCCTCTATTCATTTGTTTGAAAGAATTTTTATTTTGGTATATAAATATGTTTTATCTTTTGCTTAACATTGAGGCCTGCCATGAAATCTCTTGAGAAGCAAGTTATCAATGCTATGAGAAAATATTTAACAACTTTTTCCGATAAATTAAAGAGGCTTATATAATTTTTCCTATATCTTCTTAATTTGACAAAACAGTACATCTTACCCACTACAACCTTAGCTATTATAGTAAATATTGGCTTCAAGAATTTTAAACTTTCTAAGACTGCATACTGTTTTCTGCATGTCATTTGTAAAAGCTTTTGGTGGTTATGGTAACTCAGCATTGACTTCATACCTGCAGTTTTCTTCAATCCATGATGATAGGGGGTGAAATATCTCCATTATGTACAAAAGAAACATATTTGAATTGGGATGAAAAAATCACATTTTCATTCATCCAATTATGTACAGTTGGTTTTGGAATTGCATATGTTAATTAGTTCTTAACTTTGCTTTAAGATGTGTATTATTTTCTTACTTTAGCATTATACTACATATTTCATATTAGTTGGTTTTGTACTAAATGTTGCTGTTGACAGATTGTACGTGTCCATTATCCTGGCCTGCCAAGTCATCCAGAATATCACATTGCCAAGCGGCAAATGACTGGTTTTGGTGGTGTGGTTAGTTTTGAGGTAAATACCTAACAATTATTGTTTTTAACTGATTTGAATATGAACATTATATTTATGTAAAAAAAAAACTGACATTAACGTTTTCATATGTAGGTACTAGGTGACTTGGAGATCACATCAAAATTTATTGATGCTTTGAGAATCCCTTACCTTGCGCCTTCATTTGGAGGCTGCGAGAGTATTGTTGACCAGCCTACCATCATGTCTTACTGGTACGATAAAGAACCAAATAACAACTAAGATTAGTTATGTTTCACGTTGGAGTTCCCTTTTCAGAAGAACAAATTTTGTTGATTAGTTGAGTGAAACTTGTAGTAATCTATGACTTCCTAGGTCTAGTGACTGTGGAACCCAAAAGTAGACAAATCTGAAACAAGGAAAAAAATGGAAAGTAAATATTCTGCACTTATTCTCTTTTGTCCCTGGAAGGCTTTTATGTGTCCTACAATTGTTAATTAAGATATCTTTTGCCTCCAGGTTGACATGCCAAAGTTCATTAAGAAACTGTTTGAGGATGATGTATTCTTTCTTATATTGTTTAAATAAGGCAGTTTTGGTTGGTAGTGGTCTGTAAAAATTGAAATGGGATTCTTCTGAATAGGATGGATTGATGAAATCAATGTTCGATATAATTGAATCCAAGATCAGTACTATAATTTTGATGCTGACATTCTCCTACTTTGAGCAGGGACCTTCCCCCACAGGAGAGAGCCAAGTTTGGTATCAAAGATAATTTGGTTCGCTTCAGTTTTGGAGTTGAGGACTTTGAAGACTTGAAAGCGGACATTCTTCAGGCCCTGGAGAAGATATAATGTCATTCTTCAGGCCCTGGAGAAGATATAATGTGCCTTGCTGGTGTCATCTTCTCCTCATTGCTTTTCTACTTCTGTCGCACATGATTTGCTACTTTGTTTCAAATAATGGTGTCTCCAAATAGTTATTGCGGCTATCTATCTGGGGGGGTAAATCTATAAAATGGTTGGAATTTTGGACATCAAAGCATTTAATGTCGTATGTTTTTCTTATAAAGCTTTAATGCCGCGTCCTTTTTATATTTCCTAATTTCTACCAGTAGATTTTGTTTACTTGATTTTTGGGGCTGCTTGGTTTAGATTTTTGAGGCGGTTTGGCTCCCATTTGATTTTTGAAGTAGTGCAGTTTATTGGCGCTTTCCCACTCAGATTTCCTCTGGAGAACCTGAAGAAAGTCCTAAAACGGACCACTTTATCCCCTAAAGTGGACAGTGTGGATTGTTCAGCATCCACTCATATGTTATGTTTTCATATAATGATAGTGTCATTCTTATGAAGCAGAATTTGGCCACGTAACTCTTTTGTGCAAGATCCATGTCGAATTAGACAAAGAAGGTAGTTGCGATACGATTTAGATTACCTTTAAATTGGCATACCGGGTATCTACTTCCACTTCCTTTTTTGGTCGCATGTCTAAGCTCTCATGGCATCTGACATCCTTTCATGACGGGAGGTGACAGCATATAATACTCCCAAGTTTGTCCTTTTAGTAAGTTTTATTCCTTATTTTGCTTAATCTAGTGTTTTGCGTCAACAATTATTTTATTCTCTTAGTGATGGGTTACTGTTTAATAAAATTTATTAGTTTTTAAATGAAGTTATTAATATGGGAGATTTATTTTTGTCTTGATATACAAAAATTTTATATTCTTTGAATTTTAACACTTAATTTCATATGACCTAGTTTAAGATAAATATATTTTTAGGTTACAATTAAATTTATATCTAAGTTCTTATTAAATTTGTATGAGTAAAATTAAAACACTCAGTATATAGAAAATAAAGCATCTACAGAAAGTAAAAAAAATTTCTCTCAATTTTGTATTTCAAAGAACAAATCAAAACCAAGCTGCCTCTCGGTTTTAATAAAAAAATAATTTTTACTTAAAAAATATGAAAATAATAAAATTCAAATTAGGGAATTAAAGGAATGTCTTGGTAATATGAAAAATTGGGTTGCGTTTAGAATAGATTGAAGGACTATGGAGATTTGTCGTAAATGTCAATTTGACGTGGCAAAAAGAAAAGATTTTTGGGAGTATAACGAATCTGAAGGAAATTGGGTAGAGTATATCCATTTTGCATGATTGCGAGACTTCTGAGAATGCGAGAACGAGAGAATGATTCTTATTAAATAGACCAAAGATCTCACGCTCTACATGGCCTATGTCTAACACTTAATTCATATTGCATATACGATAACACGATATGTCTATATAACGTATTTTTGATAATACAATATGTACTATTTGAGCCGACAACACAATATGATATCTTCTATATTGCATATACAATAATATGATATTTGTCATAGTGTGTCATCAATAATACTATATTCACCATAACGTGTTACTGATAACACGATATCCCAACAATACATGTTATTGATAATACAATATGATATAATATTCATGTTTTTGGCATATCGTATTATCGATAATATATTTTTGCGAATATCGTATTATCGTATATGTAATATACACATACTATGACAAATATCGCATTATCGATAATACATTTATGCCAATAAGACAATATGCTATGGCGATAATACGTATTATCAATAACATGAATTTTGGTAAAGCATGTTATCGATAACACGATATGCCAATAAGACATGTTATTTATTTTCCTCTATATCGCATATATTATATGATATTCGTCATAGCGTGTTATCGATAACACGATATACCAATAATACGTATTATTAATAATACAATATGCTATGATATCCTCATATGATATTTGCCAAAGGGTGTTATTAATAACACGATATTTGCTATAGCGTATTATCAATAACATGATATTCGCCATAGCGTATTATCAATAATAAATATTCTCCATAGCATGTTATTGATAACACGATATTTGACATAATATATTATTGATAACATGATATGCCAACAAGACATTATTTATTTTTCTCTGTATCACATATACTATAACATGATATTTGTCATAACGTGTTATCGATAATACGATATTCACCATAGCATGTTATTGATAACATGATATGTCAATAATACGTGTTATTGATAATATAATATGATACAATATCTTCTATATTGCATATACAATAATACAATATTCACCAAAGTGTGTTATCGATAATACGATATTTGTCATAGTGTGTTATCAATAACACAATATTCGCCATAGTGTGTTATTAATAACATGATATACCAACAATACATATTAATATTAATACGATATATCACATATACTATAATAGGATATTCGTCATAGCGTGTTATCGATAACATAATATTCGTCATAGTGTGTTATTGATAACACGATATTTGCCAATATTTTTTATTGATATAATTATTAATCAAGTCAGAAATTAAAACCTCTAAGATCACATATATGTTTATAGAAAATGTTCTATATAATAAAACTTGCATATAAAAAATCATATATGTAGTACATCTTCTGTAAGCATATATGCGATCTTAGAAGTTTTTATTTTTGACTTGATTAATAATTGTATCAATAACAAATATTGGTAAATATTATGTTATCAATAATACATACTAGAGTCCATCTTTGCACAATAGGGTAGGAGGCTATCGTGGATATTCTATAGTGTCCTTCCTTAGCATCTACATCCTTCTTCATTCTTATATAACTATTTTATCCCTAGATAGTCACTCGAGATTTATTTTTTGAGTTGTAGTGTCATCTTGATCTCCTTTTGTTAGGATAAATAGTTTACGTGGTTAGAAGTTTTTAGACAAAAATATGAGAAGAGCGATCGCTGATGAAGTGAGGGAGGTCGACAATCATCGAATAGAAATCGGAATTTGTTGTTGATGAAAACTGCCGAGAGAAAAATTACAAATCGTCAATAAGCCCTGATCTCCTCTTTGTTTATGTGTCACAACTGGTTTACATGATCTTGAACCCTAACCCTTGTTGCAGGGGTATTTTAGTCTAATTTTTTCTAAATATTGCATAAACCCAGGTTCTATGGAATGTTTTTTACAAAACCAAGGAATATGAAATATTTATATCTTAGGCCAGGTAATATGAAAAAAACTCCTAATATGGCAGAGGGAGTAGTAGTAGCAGAGAAAACAAAAATATTTTAAGGAACATCCTGATAAATTTTGAAAAAAGTAAGCGGTACTTTTGCAACATCACAAAAATTGACAGGGGACGCCAAAATCTTTAGAAAGTGTGTGCGTTGCACACCCTCCTGGCCATGTATTTCACCGTTCAAGGCGCACTACTTTGATGTCCTATAACTATGTTGATGAATTATTTTGTAAATGGTAGAATACACGGTTAGCAAGGTGTGTGACGCACACTGAATAATTTCTCTAGAGTAAGATGTGGAGTTCTAAAGTTAGATTGAGGTTTCATATTTCTATAGGTTTTGGGTTGTCTTTTAGGAAATTTTCTACAATTGGTGAATAATGTCTAGTGCACTATGTGGCGTCTAGGATTTTGATAACTAAATTAGATTTATATCATTAGAAGTGGTGTAAGTGCACAAATTAGTTCAATTAATAAATTCCAATTTAAGGTATTCTATGATGTGTGGAAAGCAATTTGTTATTAGAGTTGCATTTTACATAATATTAGCTGTTATTTATTAGTCAGTGTTTTAAAAATTGAAGCGGAATGATAGGGTTGGACCAGACCGTATCCAAATTTCGGGCCACGCTGGTCATTTATTTCGGTTAAGATACCTGTTCGGGTTGCAGTGACCCACCCTGGTGAATTGTTGACCCAAATTGGTTCACCCAGTTCCCCACTTTCCACCTCTTTTGCTTCGGATTAATAAATACCTTCGCACAAGTATGAAGTTTAATGGTAGTTAATTACGTCTTCCTTTGGCGGTCAAAAAGGATGCCAAGGGGCAAAGTTTTATAACGGTGGAGGTGCTATGATTTCCGAGCAGGGAGAGGCGGGTAAGAAAATTTTCATCGGACAAGCAGGCAGCCTAGAGATGTTGAATACGTCGATATCATTCTTTTTTTATATTCCCACAACAAAAATACTCACAAAAATTTACAAACTTTACAAGTTGGCCCTATATACATAATTCACGTGAGCTCACTTATTTAGACCAGTCAAAATTTATACATAAATTATTAATATATATTTTTGATATAAAAATATCATAATATAATTTTCCTTGGTTCTTCTAACTCGCAATGGTTATATATGTTAAGGTTGGATACCACAAGGTAAAAAGTTGTGACCGGAAGAAATGGGAAATGATACTTCCATGAAGAAGAGCTTTAAAGTTAAGATACAATAATAATAAAAAAAACCTATGCATTGTAGGCACTGTCAATTTTCATAATTATATTTACAGGATAATAGTAAGCATTACCGTCTTTTCTGGATTTTTATTGGTGCTCTCTGCAGAAATCTGTCTTTTTTAGGGAATGGAAGAAAGGGGTTATTGGATATCAGCTGCGTTGAGCCAGTTTTACCTATCCGGTCAAACCCGGTAAAATCGGCCCAGCCACTAAAACGAGATAATGGCCAGGCTAATTTTTAAAACACAAGTACTAATTATATTATAATAAACATATGTGAATATTTAACTAGTTTAATATATTATATAAATAAAAATTTAATTAACACTATGATCTTAGGCTCATGTGGGTCAAGTGAGCCTGGGCAGTTATCACATGCTCTATATGATTGCGTATATTAAGAAAAGGGACAAGGTCATTTAAACCTGCTTGCCCTGGCCCACCCCACCCCACAAGTAACATGCGCCACCAAATCAAAATTTAACGAGCGCTACGTACCAACGTCGTACTAACTCATCTCCGTATGGTCATTGCGCGTGTGCCACAATGATTAGGCATGGATCAGTGAGTGGGCATGGGCTTTACAACGTGGCGTGCCGCATGCCAGAATATTGTAAAAAGTTTTTAAAAATATTTAAACACTGAGTGCACTTTTTCAAACGTGGGGAGGAAACAAATATTTCTAATACCCAGCCTTTGATTATAAGTAGAGGTTATAAATATTGATGAGTCGTGCCTTTAATAATAAAATACACAGCTAATAGGGTGTGCGATACATACTAAAAAATTTCTCCATTGACATATCCTCTCAGTAGCACGACTCAACTTCCGAAGGCCCCTTAGGGGCTCTAGATAGGAAAGGAGAAAAAATTAAAACAAAATTTCTAGTTATGTGGAAGGTTAATTTTTAAAGGTTATTTTAGAGGGTTGAGTTTCAAAGGCTATTTTAAGTCTATGTGCCATATAACAAAGTGACTTACGTGAAATTATTATTATTTTTTTAAATTAAAGGGGTAGTCTAATGTGCCCTTACAACCTTTTCCTCTAGGTTCCTTCCATCTACCCTTACTCTTTAGCCTTGCCCTGCCTCTACTGGCATTGGCGCCTACCATCTATGGCATCATCAGCTGGGGCAAGTGTTGGACTGAGATCGCCTAGGGAAAGTGCCTTTTTGTGAGTTTTTTTGCATTTCTCTGCGTGAGATGGTGCATTGAGAGGGAGAAGGGAGGTCTATCTGGGATTAGTTGAGAGTTTATTTATCGAGCTTCTCATTGTTCCCAAATTCATATGTTCATGCCCTCTGTCGCTTTTGTTGCCCCTCCTATTCTCTTCGTTTTGACTCATTGATCTTGGTGTGATGGTTACAGTGTTGATGTTGGATTCTCGATCTTGCCTAATGGCTTAGGTGGAGGGCCTCCCATCCCTCTTACAATTTTTGTGGCTGTTTTAGTGGCCTCTGGCCCCCTCTTGATCTTAGTCTTATAATTTTTTTCTCTTTTTTAACCAGATTTTTTTACGAATTCTTGGTTAGTGGTTGCTTGTTGTGAAACTAGGATATTGGTTTTATGATTTGTTAAGATGTTGTTCGTGCTTGCAATGAAGACCAAATGGGAGGGCACCAGGGGAGGAGCTTTCTTTGTTGTCCATCTTTTGGTTTATTCTATCTTTTTCATAATACTCCCCCACATGTTTCAAGAAGTGTATGTTTTGTATTGCAATCCCTTTGATGTAAAATTTTATTTTTTTTCATTAGGCTCCCCCACAAATGTTTAAACAACTTTATGTTTTGGATCACATTACGTTTGATGCAAGATGATATTTGGAACCAATTTTTTTCTTGCCTCATCTAATGTGGGCGTCCTCATTAGGCTCCAAGGCCAATGGGTTGAGGTCGATGACTAATTGAGTTGAGATCTCTTGTATTTGAGACCAACTTCTTCTAATCAAAGTGTTGTTCTTTGTTGTCGTTGTTAAAACACGTGTGACATGCAATTGTATTAGTTTAATTTCATTCATCAAAACTATATTCAATCTATGTGTGCAATTTAAGTCTTATAGAGTCTGATTTGATAACAGATGTGCCAAGTCTGATTTGATAAGAGATGTGTAAGGTAAGATTTGGAATAGAAAAATTTTAAAATCAGAACACACTTGCTGTGAAAATTCAAGGTTGAAGACTTATTAAAATGATTGAAGATTTAAAGGGAAAGAAGTAATAAATAACATACACAATATTACATACTTAGGTTGTTAATTTTTTTATCATAGAGGACTATTGGAAAAAGAATGGAATTAGAAAAATAACAAAAATATTAAAATTATTCATAAGCAATTGGTCATCCTTAAATAACAATTGATCAGTCTTCAATGAATGTTTAAATTTTTTATTGGAACATCAAATGATCGATTGTCCGGTAAAAAAATCAATCTAGATGAATTTTGCAAGTTTAGAATAATGAACAATTGATCCCACTATCAAAACAATCAATCGGTTGCTAGGGGTTTTGGAACATAATGAGAAATAATTGATTGCCCTGTGGAATAATCAACTCTTCGGTGGTGTACATATGTGAAATGGGTCATTTTAAAAATAATTTATTATTTAATTGAAACTGAAACTTAAAGCATGATATAATGACTTAGAATGACAAAATTGAGGAGGAAGGAATGCCATCCTTTGAAGAAAAAGACAATGCTTTTGTTAAACCTTAAGATTTTAAAACACATTTTAATAAATCAAATAACAAAAATAAATTCTTAATTTTTTTTTCAAAATCAGCAACAAGATATCTCATGACACAACTAACTTATTTTGTGAACATGCGTGTCACACATTGTGTCCAACTTGCTTGCTCATAAGAATTTGTACTTCTAGCCTCAATAACACGAGAGTTAAGACTAATAACTAAACTAAAAAACTACTATCCAACTTAAGAGAAAATGTGACACATGTGATTTTGGTATGATATACTTGAGTATTTAGTTTAATAACTAACCTATGTTTGAAATAAAGAAAATAATTGTAGATTTCTGATTGTGTGTGTGTGAGCATGCACGCGATTCACCTAGAGTTTCTCGGGTTGAATTCTAATGGCATCCTATCCGGAGAATTAACAAACTCAATTTATCCTCTTATAAATATCTTATACAATCCTTAACCCAAATCCTTCGAATTCTTTGACTTTGTTAGAAAGGCAAAAGACTAGGGCATGCCAACATCCGGAGAAAGAAGGAAGAAGACTTAATTTTTGGAGACCTTGTATTGGCATTAGAAAAGAGGTCGGAATGCTAAACTTATTATTGTGATTTGATTTAAAAGTGCATGTATGAGTTGAATTCTGACTTCTCTTAACATAAAATCATGTTTAGGATGATACTATGTGATAATTTGCCATGAGTATGTCGAGAATTGTGAATTTTTGTGTTTATTGATCATTTGATTACATGATTCATTATTTAACACCATAGAAGATGATATATTTAGAAATATATTCCATAACATGTTTTTGGATAATTTTGGGAAGACAAAATGGTCTCTGTTGTTGCTTCTTGATCATCAACATGACCATCGACACATCGGTGATGCTAATTAAAGGAAGGAGGGGATAGAAGTGTCATTGACTTGCATCAACACTTCAGAGAGTAACCGGTCTATCATCGACAATGTGATTAACACATAGGTGAGGCATTGATGAGGAAGGGTAAACTATGCTAACCCACTGTTGGTGAAGGGTCTTGCATGTTGGTGGTCACCGTTGGTCATCGGTGACTTGACCGATACGTCAATGAATCTAATAACAATAAGTCGGTTTTGGATAATTTTCAACATGAATTGGTATATTTTATAAACTATTATTTAGTAAGATAACAACATGCAATTCAATGCATATTAGTTCAAGAGTAAGTAATGATATACCTGTTGATGTGTTGGTATGTGTACCTTGTGTGTGTGAAAATCTTTGCAATGGATCGCACCCCAGATTGATGTCAAAGGACACGTAAGGAAAAAAGATCTTAGTGTCTGGCTAGCTCCTCAAGTGAGTCATTTAGCCACGTAATAAAAAGGTTTGGTATGAAATAAGATGATTGGTGTTCCGGCTCTCTAAGGATGGGAGCTATGTAGAACCACTTCCTTGGCCCGACCATTTTCATATAGGGAGAGCATATAATGAGTGTTTTGGTTAATGAGGGTGTATGGTTAAACTTATGTGAACGAATTATTTAGTCTCCCTGAGATAGTTTGCTTATATGAGTTGCTATGAGGGTTGTTATAGCATATAACTAAAAAATATCTTTGATTAAATTAGAACAAGAATAATTTTGGATTAAGGATGAACTAAATGATTGAAAACATGTTTATGAAAAAGAAGGACATTAATACTTCAAGGAGGCGTATTAAGGAAGGGCCATGAAACCGTAAAGGAGAACTTCCTAGACAACGATGTTATGGGAAGTTGTGTATCAGTAAATATCTCTGAAATTGGTTGTGTGAATGCATACTAGTGTCACTTAAGCAGATCTATGACGTACTCATGGTATGGAACGTGAGTACAAGATGAAGGCATCATTATATGTACACCATGAGATATACTACTTAGTTGAGATGATGAACATGTTGATTAAAAAATTTAAGCAATGCATGTAATACTTCATGTTGATGGTGTTAATTTTTAGGAGAACTATGTTTTGATCTAATTTTGTTGGTTTTAACCTTGGAGATGTTGTCAAACAAAAACATAGGCAACTAACTACTTGGGAGATGTTGATCCAAACCAATTATTGATAATTAAACCCTCATTCTTGAGGAATTTTTTATCACACCTAAGATATTAAAACTCATTTTTGTTGTAATTCAAATAGCAAAAATAAAAATTCCAAAACCTTTTGTCAATCATGCAAAAAAAATATTTTATGGTTGATCTATTCATTTTTTAATATACTAATATTCAAACAATCATAATATATATGATAAGGTCAAATCACAATTCAATATGCAGGGTCTTGCCTAAGTACATGTCATGATCTATAATATACACGACCATAAGTAATTGACACTCATGTGCCTAGTTTTAAATCATTACTAAAAATTTACTGATAAATATCAGTAATCCTACATCAACTACAGGTCTTAGTCATCCTTTCCACTCATAATGTTTACAACCCGGCTATTCCTCTCCATCACATGGATGTTGAGTATACAAATATATATATCCAGAGAGATAGCTAAATAAGTACTATGAATGATAAAGTAAATGAATACAACATAGCATCACATGATATAACCATTATAATCAAAGATTAAGATCATCATAATCAACCATGAGTGATATAAGAAAACTCAATCATAAATTTTTTCACATGATTATAATCAATTTCGTGACCACACTTGTGAGACGCTTGCTCTATAAGTGTAAGCCGTTTATGATCTCTATGACACAGTAGCCCTGTGCACAAATGTGTTTAAAAAATCCTAATCTATAACAAATTTCCTTCCTTCACTACATATTTCAAGAAAGAAACTAAGTGACGGATGCATTATCTAAGGCCTTTCCTACATAGCTTAGTCCTTCCTAGGTTGGCTAAGGGCACTTACCAGTTTGACCTTATGGTCCATGTAAGGTAATTTATGGATGAAAAATGTTTTCTTGACCAAATTGCATGACCAGATTATATGACTAGTGGACATGTGGAGGGGAGGAGCATGAGAATTGTTGCATCCAGTTCCCAAGTTTTTCTCTCAGTATTTCTAGGTTATGTGGCAACCTCTCATTGTTGGTCACCTAGCCTTAATCATGAAAATTGGTCAAGCTACACAAGTCCATTATAGATCTATTTTTGTTGTTGTTGTTTTTGTTATTATTGGGATCTTTGTCCGACTTCAATTCTTTGATATATCCTTTGTATATATTTTAGCTCTTGCCATGTTATTTCCATGAGTTTCATGCAAACCACATTCTACGAATAAATATTGCACTAAATTGCCCTCCACCCAACTCCTTTGGGTGAGTCGCTCCAGCTTTGAAATTTTTTTTTGTAGGAACCAATTTTCCCAAAAGCTTGAGCCATTAGGAAGGTGAAATATTATTTATATTTTTTATATCCCCCCCCTCCCCCCCCACCCAAGGGCCCATCAAGCGTGACACAATGAATACAATTAGAGTATACATGCCTCTAAATAGCCTAGAATGTAGGACTTTTCATAACCTAGAGCTCTAATATCATATGTAAGATAACTAATTTTCCAAAAAACCTAAGTTGTTAGGAAGGGGAAGTCTTATTTTTTTTATTTATATTTTAATAAAACCCAAAGCCATTTGCAAAGAATTCAATGTGTGGACGAGTGTAGGATTCTCACAAGTTGTTCATGTATGCATGCTGATATAAATTCAAATGACTTGTAACATGCCTGGTTTTAAGATTAATATTTTTGCTGGGGGGCAATTCTTACCAAATTGTGTTTTAGTATTAAAGTTTGAGAATGAGTGATTACCTTGTATAAAATCCATTGTAATGCCAGATTAAGTTTTTCTTTAGATCGAAGGAGAGGAAGTACCGGGCATGCAGGCAAGTACATGTATCGTTCAGAAAATGAAGGATTTTCGTAAGCTTAACCGAAAAGTAAATGATTATGATAGACAAAAACTTCTATGATTTGTACTATATACAGTAAAGAATCCTACATTTTTTGCCTCACAAGTTGAGATGTGCAGATTAATTGGTACATCATTTTGCTGTTTCATGTAACCAATAGCCTCTCTCTAAGGGCTTTGCAAAACTTTTCTCTCTATTCGTCCTTATCATCTTCATCATAGTTGAAAGGAAGTGGCACCGATTTGAAAGCACGATACTTGCCGACATTGTTCAAGTGTTCATTCTCCAACCTATTTGATCAGTCGACTATTCAACATCAGCTTTGTTTTCAATGGTACAACTGACACACCCAAGCACATACATGCAAGATGTTGGCCAGCATCAGGTTTAAAGATTAAAATAAAAACAATGTAATTGAAATCAGTTCAATTTAGATGATCAATAACTGTTTATGGAGATTGGAGATGTATGTTTGGCGATAAAAGTCTTGGCACACAAGGGCAATGTGACGTACCTGAAAAAATTCCATATGCCTCGCCGGATGATCTCTAAAGAGGCGACTATTGCAATCAATGCCCTTTTATGAAGGAAAGGGACATCAAAATTCAATATTGCTTGTAGCCAAGCAAACCTTAGTATGACATTTATTACCTGTGTTTGAAACATGAATGAGAACGAGAATTATGTTTTTCTGAGAGTGAATGTGTAAGGCATGTTTATCAATTTATGGGAAGCATTTTTTATGTTACCAATTGATAATGAGCCTCATGCAAGTTGTACATAGAAGCCCTTCATCCTTGAGATTGACCGCACACATGCCTAACACTAATATGCACTAGTGCATGTGTTATTGATCTTAAACATCAAGGGTTCCATGCGCGACTTGTACTAGTACTGATGCTACCATGTGCTAGTGCATGTGCCACCGATGTTAAATATCAAAGACTCCTATGTACGACTTACACTAAGCTCATTATTAGTGGAGAACATAAGAAAAAAGCTTCCCAATTTAAGAGGATCCTATTTTGGATAAGTACCATTGCAACGAAGTAGACATTCTTCTTTGAGACAAGGAGCTTGTCTCTCAACCAGCGATTCTTTGAATGCCGTTGCAGAAGTCCCCAATCCAGGACAATGTCCCAGTATGTGCTGACAATAGCTGCAACAGCGGAGCTGATCCCAGCCATCACCTTCCAACCCATTCCATGATTCAGATCATAAGCTGTTCTCATCACCACCGCAATAATGGTTGACATGTATTTTAATCCGTTGTATGCTTGCATCACATCGTGCTCTTCAATTGCCCGGCGCACACACTACAACACCAAACACAAACAAAATTGAATTGGCTTTCAGCGTAATCAACATAAGCAAATGTGGATAAGTACCACCGTAGAAATTTATAGAGTAAGCTATTGCCAAAAGAAAAAAGAACTAGAGCGTCTTTTCATTTCCATTTTCCTAAAAAAATCTTGTCCTATATTAACTGTCTTATTAGTCCCAACAGCAACTTTACTAACTTGTTACATGCATCTCGTGTATGTCACTTGAAAAGTTTTTCGTACCACATTAATATTCCTAGAAAACATTATTAGATTTTTCTTTTGTTATACATCAAAGACCTCCCCCACCCTCCCACCAAAATTTCTGTCCCTCCTCCCCCCAAGGACAAAGGTGCCACATGCTCAACTCAAACCTGGGTCCTATCCAAATATGCCAAGGCTGAATTGGCAAAAAGTAATCAAATTGGGTTCTGCCAAATGCAATGGTTGAAAATGCATTCTTTTAGAAGGATCCACTAAGGAGAGACTAAAACAAAGGTCATTCTACTGAGACTATTTTCATGGGATGGAGTACATATTTTTTGTAATAGATTTGAAAATTCCAAAGTTGATTACATGGCATTTGATAGTAGCCTGTTGCAAGGTTTTTTTAATTGTGGGACAACAAATGACAAAACATAGAAACAGAATAGATCACTTGACTAACATTCATAAATAAGCACTAATGGTATCTTTAGTGATACACATGTTTGCAACTCAGGTAAGAATTGCATTAAGATTTGAGGATGAGGTTTTGTACCCCAGTGAAGCATAAATAAGAAGAATTGGGTTGTAATATAATAAGATAATTGCACAAGCTGTGGAAATGAGCATGTATTGTGGAATTACCTGAAGAAATCGCATCCAATACGGGATACAAGCTATGATAAAATTGAAGGTATTATATACTGGGGATTTTCCGCAGGTGTTTTCTCTTTTCATGAAGTCACCCCCTCCATAATAACAAACATAAAACTCGAGGCCTCGAAGTGTTTGTACCTGAAATAATGTCAAATTTGTGTTATAGGTGGTGTTGATGTTTAGCCCAGTCTGTAGCACTAATAGCATATTTTTCCATACGTTACACATGAGTACCCATGTTGTAAATAAATAAAAAAACAAAGAAGATAGCTTTTTGGGAAATGTTAATACTTCCTCCATCCTAAATTAATAGCTCTATTTAAGAAAAAAGTTTGTTCCATTTTAATAACTTTATTTTATTAAATTTAAATAGTTGGGTACTTAAAAAAAAGTATCACAAACTTATTTTTCATTCTCTTAGATGTGTATTTCAACATTTAATAAAAAATACCATTTTTTCAAATGTAGTTATTATTATAGGATAGAGGGAGTATAAAAAAAAAGATGTAAATAATGCACATGTTCTACAAAATCAATTGTGTTAATAGGCCAAATAACAACAATTAATACTTTATGTTCAATCAATCAACCGCCTAGTTGCTCTTTAGTAGGCAATCTGTACAGTAATGCTACACTTTATGTTATAGCTCCCACAGGCTGCTCAATAGCCATTGATCAATCAGACCACATTCAACACGTACAACCATAATTTAGAGGTTGCAAAGCCCGTGGGTGATTTTGTTGATGACTTCACCTGGGTTTGGCATTTTTTGTCTATAAATGTATTAGTATTTATGTTTGCCTAATGGGAGGTTAATATGTATTATAAAAAATATACACGCATTACATATGTGAATATAGATTGGATAAAAAATTAAATTAAATTAAAAATAAAGTATCTATTGAGCAAAGATTTCCCTTGTAGGTTATGGTTATAATAATCATAA
Organism: Saururus chinensis; assembly: GCA_035235625.1. Classification (NCBI taxonomy): domain Eukaryota; kingdom Viridiplantae; phylum Streptophyta; class Magnoliopsida; order Piperales; family Saururaceae; genus Saururus; species Saururus chinensis. Next base: position 52,526,160 of record CP141140.1, read on the forward strand.
ATTATACCAATATGTAAGATTATATTATAACTCCCTTTGTCCTATATTAATAGCTATATTTGGAAAACATAATAGTTTTTATTGAATGATAAAGCCCATATCTAAGAGGAGAAAATAAGCTTATGACATTCTTGTTTAAGTACCAACCATTTAAATTGAACAAAATGAAGTTATTAACATGGAACAAACTTTTTTTCCCAAATAGAGCTATTAGTGTTGAAAAGAGGGAATACTAAATTACTAACCTACATATACCCTCATAGTAGGTCTTAGAACGAGTCAACAATATATCAAACCTAGATCGGCCCAAACAAATAGATGTAGATAGACAAATATCCGAAGCCCCCTGACAAATATGTAATGGATATAGATGCTTAGACATGCACATAATATAGAGGCAGGGGCGAGGATTGAAACTAAGACCTATTATATTTGATATCATATTAGAAACAAGTTACCTTAAAAGTTTAAGTATTTAAGGAGCAACCCGACAATGTATATCAAACTAAGATCGGCCCAAACAAACAGATACAGATGGATAGATTATCTAACACAAGTTTCCCCAAAGCTTAAGCCTTTATGTAGGAAAATCTTGTTCATTTCTTTTGAATTCTAAGACCCTCCTCACGCGCAAGTGTCTATCAAGTGTGGCACTTGGAACACAATTAAGGTATAAATGCCTCGAACAACAATTGAACCAAGGACTTCCCAAAACCTTGCGCTTTGACACCATGTATGATAATTGTTTCCTAAAAGCTCAAGCCTTTCGAAAGGGAAAATCTTATTCATTTCTTTTATATTTTGTTAGAAACCAAGTTGCTTTAAAAGCATAAGCTATTAAAGAATGACCCAACAACATATATCATGCTTAGATCGGCCCAAACAAACATATATAGATTGATCATTTATTCAATATTGCCCTTGAATGGGCAATCGTAAATTAACAAATGTTGATGCTTGCACGTGCATAGAATAGAGGTAGGGGTGAGAATCAAAACCAAGACCTCTTGGCTTTAATACCATGTTAGAAACCAAATTGTCATAAAAGCTTAAGTTGTTAAAGAATGACCTAACAATGTATATCAAGCTCAGATTGGCCCAAAAAGAAAAATATAGATAGACATATCATTCATTAATAGGCAACTATAAATCCAAATCTTACAGGCTTAATATTAAGTCATAGGTTGCCGAAGACAATGGTGTCGAAAGACTTTGCCCCATGGAGCACATCATTCATATTTATGGCAAGTTTGGTGGTAGGTCTCATTTGATAGAGTTCATCAAGAATTTTCCAATGGCATCAAAAATATGTAAATCCGAACATATGTGATATAGGTAAAAATGCAAAAAACTATTACCACAAAACATATTATTTGTGTGTGTCCCACAAAAAAGTTTGAGAAATCATACTCATAGGGATCTTACTTTACCATCATACTAAGAACACAAGAACCTGAGTTTGGGAGTGCAAGATATAATCTTACAAAGTTAAAATCAACATAACATAAAAAATATGGCCCATGTTGCATAACAACTAGTATTAAATTGGCATGTGGTAGCTATCTAAAAGAATATAAATAAATAATTTTATTTAAATACCCTAATGTACCAATTTAAACTTATTTTATATAGCAGTATGATTTGTTTTTGATAGATTAACCCTATAAGGAATTTGTCAAGATTGATGCAATGAGTGGTTCCCACATGATTCCTATAGGAATTGAGGACATTATAATTCTCTTAGTTAATTTTTTCCTCAAGGTTAGCACAACATGGTTGTTAGGATAAAATGATAGTAGCTATGGATTTTATTCCTATATTTTAAGTGGGAAAAAATCTCCAAGGACCATTGTTTTTTGAAGGTTTTCTATGGCTTCTTGTGTAATTTTTCTAGATAGGTATAAGGCTATTAATGAACCAAGTTGGCTCGTCGAGCAGGCCCACCTCAGCTCGGCATGGCTTGACTAGAATTGGACTCAGCTCGAGCTTGATTCAATATCGAATAGGCTCGAGTCGAGTTTGAGCATACCCTTGCTCGACTCGGCTCAGTTCATAGAAAACTCGAACTCGACTCTACTTGGCTCGAGCTCAAAGTTGAATATAATTTTAAATTTATATATAAATAATACATATATAAAATAAATAATATGTATAGACTTTTTAATAAACATAACTATTAATTTAAATATATATTTTTGACATACTCTCTCTGTCCTATATTAATAGCTCCATTTGATTAATACATTTTGAAAAAACAAATGGAGTTATTAATCTAAGACAGATAGAGTATATAAAATGACATATAATCACATATTTGTACCAATACCATGTATCATATATGATATATGAGACCTGTTTATATGAGATAGGGCTCATTCACAACTACGTGAGCCCTGATGTCGTGTGCCCTCGGACTTTGATCCATAACATAACTTAGGAGGTAAATTGGATTCTATCTCTTTGTGCCCTGGGATCTTGATCTAATGACCCATGATTCCTTAGCTCACGCTGACGTGCATGAGCCCAAATCAATATAAATTTTTTCCATGATATATATCCTCGTTAAATTATAATTGATATATAATTTCTATGTATGCTATATATTTGTTAAAAATAAAAATATTGGAGATTGATATATAATTTCTATGTATGCTATATATTTGTTAAAAATAAAAATATTGGAGACAAAAACACTAATATACTTATGTTGTCCTAAATTAATAGCTCCATTTGGTTTTTTAAGATGAATTAAATTTGGTTTAATTGAAAAACCAAATAGAGCTATACGTATATGATGAAGGGTCAAGATGATATCACACTAATATACCCAACAACCCTTCTAAAAGGAGGGGAACCAACCTTAATTTATAAAAGAATAATTAGAATATTCTTTCAGAAGTTGAAGCATAATAAGGGGACCAACCTCAGCTTACAGAATGTTTCTCTTTTCACATGTACTTAAGAATTTTTTAAAGGCATACTAAGGCTAAAACATAGTTCTTTTATAAGTGATTTATAAGCATATAAAGACAAGAAGATACAAAGAAGTAGATAGCAGTGCTGCCTAAGTAAGCTTTTACTTTCTCCATCTTTTTTTAATAATTATATGCACATAAAGAGAGGAAAATGACCATGCTATGCTTTTTGAGCATTTGTAACAAAAACTCATATGTCATAGTTTTCTTCTTTCCTAGTGACTATAGTCAGATCTACAAGGTGTAGTCGTAATACTTATTGAAGTATATTTATTAATATTTAACACTAAAAGTATCTTAGTATATATAATACTTCATATACTTTAGATTTATATATATTTTTTATTATTTATTTTTTAATTCGAGGCTAGTTCGAGCCTAGGCTCATAATTCACTTATTACAGTTCAAACTCAAGCTCAATCTCGAGCCAAGTTTTGGATTTCCGATTCAAGTTGAGCTCGAGTTGAAAATTTCAAGCTTATTTAAGCTTCAAGCCGAGCTTCAATAGATCAAGGTCAAGCTGAACACACGGGCTCATTAACACCCTTGGAGAGGTTAGTAAGTTTTCTACACAAGAAATCACGAGCCAATTTTTTCTTTTCTTATAAGTAATTGGGAAAAAATTATCTATTACTACTAACTCCCTCAAAAGCCTAGGATGCTAGGGAAGAGATGATTAACGTGCCCTTGTATGTGGCTTCCTCCTTCTAACTAACCGTCCAAATTTCCAGCCCATTTCATTCCATTCAATTGGCTTAACATTAAGGGTCCTCATAGTGCTAGGAACTTTGCCTGATGACTTACCTGACTTACATCCTCTTTCGATTTCTCTTACGTTCAGTGCAGCAGAAAAAAAATTCTATCATTATTTCGCAACTAACCTGGCTAGTCAGCTGATCCGCTAAGAAAAAATCAGGGAGAGTGACCTGCGAACGGAAAAGAAACCGTTAGCACTAGTTACTGTTTAAAAACATTGCTTTTCTGACCATCTTAAATACCTTGTAGAGTGGTGCCCAGATACAGTGGAAAGCACACCGGATTAGGAAGAAACGACTTGAACGATATATTATGTTGAATGGGCAGAATGCTACGAGAAATACCACCTAAAAATGAAAGATATTGACTTTACCCATGTGAGTAATCTCTTTTAATCCATGATCAGATGTACAATGAGCTGAAAACCTGAAAGAACTTTGCAATTAAAACTTGTAGGCGAAACAAATTGCAGTACTTACAGTTACTAAGAATAAGGGAAGCAACTCGGTGAATGTCTCATACGATTTGGTGTTTGGGTCCACCTCCATGTCCAAGTTGGAAAGGACAGCTGCTAGTGCCAAGACTGCTAAGCTAGTACTGAGAAGGAAGACTTCCCTGTACCCAAGTTCAGTTCCTTGTTTGAAACCAAAAATGAATGGATAATTGATGCGGTATCGTCTCCAGAAGAAGATGTTTGCAGCATACATTAGCATATGGAGGACGATAAATCCAAATATACTGCAGTAACAAATTCTCATCATTGATTAAAGAAGAGAAGCATAAGGAAAATCATGCACAGATTGAAGGCTTCAAAATAATTTCCTTAACATATCTCTCATTCCCTTTGATGTACTCTCTTGACTTACCTATAAAGTGGGAACATGTTTTCCATGTACCGAGTGCCTTCTTCAGTACCAAGGATTCTCCTAGTACGTACAATCAAGACAAGGGCCACTACGAGTGCTATTGCACATCCGGCAAAAAATCCTGCAATGTTTGTTGGTCAGACTTATCATGAGTGTTGGGTAGAATTATCAATTGCAAGATATCTAAGTCACTTACATAGAATTTGATCATTGAAACAAGATGAAAAGTCTCTGCGCCTAAACAGAGATATGATTTTTGAATGTTGTAACAGGAGTTTTGTTAGAGATGACTATAAATGCTGACCAAGTACTAATATCCCCTCAAAATGAATGGTGACTATGAATGTCTTGAGATGAATGCTCAAGAATTTTGCCAACTCCTCTGTCTGATCTGGTCAGCACCTTGCCTTTACTTGGCAGATCTGTTTAAAAATTGGAGTTGTCAAGATATTTACAAGCTAAGGATTATTATCTCACCCAAGAAGAATGTTATTCTATGCCTCTCCCTCTTTGCTGTTGGCCTCAAGGTGTTTATGCCTTTCCTGCGGTTTCCATTTGAAAAATGCTTGATGAATGTAGACTCTACTCTCTCCAATAGCCTGGTAACCTGCTTCAGTTATTTAGATAGCATTACTATTTTTCTAGAAAATATAGTTAACAATTGTGGATGAGGAGTCTGCTACCCCCTCTTTTAACCAGCCCACCCCGCCAGCAAGGCCAGTGGTTATCCACCATTTGTGTATATCCTTGTATATTAACTGACTTAATATAAGAATAATAATATTTGTACAACAAAAGTACCCACACCAAGAGTTTTGATTGGACTTCACAAGTAAGCCCCACACATAGTTTACATTGGCTCACTTATCTAGACCAATTAAAACTTATGTGTGAGTTATTGATGTGTGTTTTTTATATAAAAAAATTATTTTTCTAATATAAGGAGGGTGGGCTGGCTAAAATAGGGGGCTGTAGAAGACTCCTCATCCTTATTTATATTTCAAAGTTTCTCAGAATATGCAACTGAAATTGAAACTCTAGTCATGGTGATGCCAGAAAATGAAACTGACCTCATCAGAGCTCCCAAGAAAAGAATTGTCCACCATGCTCATATAAGACCTTGAAGCATTTCTAGAAGCAATCTGCGATTGCACAAAAGAGTAAGGACTGCAGCAGTTATGTATCTGAAGCATTTAAAGATCTTTTTTTTCTGTCATGAAAATAATATCACTAGCATAGTAGACTTAAAAGCTGGGGCTTTCATTGGAAGGGAACGGAAAAAATTACGTCTCGCTAAGCTAGCTCTTACCTTATCATATTTCTTCATGATCTTTGAGAAAGCCAAGAGATTGAGGAAGCTGTTGCATTCATAATGGAAAAAGGTTTCGTTGTTTGAGAAAAATGAATCATCTTTATGCAAGAGATATGATTCAGAACACATGTTATTAATGCAATCAATCCATCACATTCACCTGTAACTCTTTAGTAGCCGAATTTTTTGGTAGAATTCAATGAATGCTAACTTTAGCTGCTGTTCGGCTTTCTTCAGCTCCTTCTGGTTGAAATCTAGATTCTTATTGTTTGATTCCCTTAGCATGCCTTTCAATGTAGATCGTGGAGTTTCAAGAGCAAGATTGATCTTTACGCGCTTAAGCACATCCAACGAGGATGGCTTTGATTTTTTGAAGTTTGACACCCTGGGTTTTGGAGCCATGTTATGATCAGGTGGAGTGGCTGTCTCAGGAGTAGCTTCCACATCCAGCAGCTCAAAGTCCTGCCCCCTGCTGCTTGTTTCCTCGGACCGCTCCTCGCTGCTCATTTCCACTTCTTGTATTGCTTCCATATGTTGTAATTTGCCTGCCCATTGATGAATGCGGTGTTGTTTACTTATTTCATGCTACATTTAATTTTTAGCAAGTCACCAGACAACAGCATCTGTTAAAGACGGAATTAGCAGACGGAGACCTTCTTCAAGATTCAAGGAACAGAGTAATGAATCATTAAAAAGAAACAGAAACAGAAACAGAGGAATAAGGAGATTAGAGATCCCCGATATGCACGCAAGATAATTGTTGTTTACTTATTCAATACGATTTGCTGACAGCTTTCATTGGAACGTACAACGTATCATTTGCAATATTGGCAAAAGAAAGTTATAAGAGCTTGCCCTTTCCAAGCCAATATAACAAATGGAAACCTAATAAACCTTCCCCCCCAAAAGTCAGATTTTAAATTTTTTGTTTATTTACCAATTTTCCATTAATATTTATAAAATAGCAACATTAATCTTATGGTTCAGCCATCCCAAATTAGGTATAAATTTTTATTTTGTATCCAAAAAAACTTGGATGCGGCCGTTGGTTGTGACCTTGCCAAGGCTGAGCCCCCAATGACAGCCCCATGGTTCACCCATTCCCCTTAGGTTTAGTTTTGTTTATTTTATTTTTCAGAAAGAAATTGGTGGTTGCAACCGTTGGATGTGACAGTCATGGCTATAGCAGACACAGCTTTTTAGTGGATAACTTTTGTGTTGCACATCAAAGAATAAGGCTTGTCACGACCATGTTTCAAAAATATGGCCCGGGCCCTACAGATCAAGTTCATCCAGTGGATTGAAAACGTCAATGTAGAATTCATCTTGTTTTATAGTACAATTTTCACTTTAGCCAAGTGAGATCACTTTATGGATGGTGGTTTTACTTAAGGGTGCTAACGAGCCGAGTTGAATCGAGTTTTTAAATTTTTTGACTCGAGTTCGATTTCTGAATGCTCGGTTCGAGCTCGGCTCGAGCTCGATCGAATAGCTCGATTCCTGGCTCGAGCTCGGTTCGGATAAAAACTCGAAACTCGACTCGAGTTCGAGCTCGAAAATCTATTATAGCAACTCGAACTTGTGTTCGAATGGAGCTCGAATCCCATTTACAACCAAATTTTTTTTTCTATAAAAATCTATATTAATTTAGAGAATCACACCAATATTACAAAAATAAAAAAATATAATAAACATAATTTTATTGTATTAAAGTTGTAAATATTATTTCAAAATCCATGGTTAAGATAAGAGTCAATAAATACCCAACAAAAAAATTTCATTTGTCACCAAAACTTTAACTAATATTTTTCAAATATCTCATATAATAAATATAATTATATAAGAGTCCCATTAATATCAACCCGGGCTCACGTGCACCCGGGTTAATTGGGTTGTTGGATTTACAACTAATGGCCCATCAAACTCACGGATTTAAATAATATTAACTTTTCTCATTATATAAATAATATTAAAAAGAGGAATTTATTTAAATAATAATTTTTTAAAATTATTTACAAATTTAGATCACTTTGGAAAATATTTCCCAAAGTTGTATTGTTTTTTACCACGCAGGCGCCAACAAAATGGCTGGCGCCTGCGTGGCTTTTTTTTTAAAAAAAATTAATTTCGTCCTTCTAAAGGACGAAATTAATACTGTGTACTGATTTCGTCCTTTGGAATGACGAAATCAGTACTTCCCTCCCTCATCTCTCTCTTCACTCTCTCTCCTCTCCTTTCTCTCTCTCTCTCCTCTCCTTTCTCTCTCTTCACCTCTCACTCTTCACTCTCTCTCTCCTCTCCTCTCTTCACTCTCTCTCTCCTCTCCTCTCTCTCTTCACTCTCTCTCCTCTCTTCTCTCTCTCTAATCACTCTCTCTCCTCTATAAGAGAGAGAAAGAGGAGAGGAGAGAGAGAGAAGAGAGTGAAAAGAGAGAGAAGAGAGGAGAGAGAGTGAATAGAGAGAGAAAGAGGAGAGAAAGTGAAGAGAGAGGAGAGAGAGAGTGATGAGAGAGAGAGTGAAGAGAGAGATGAGAGAGAGTGAATAGAGAGAGAGAGGAGAGAGAGTGAAGAGAGAGAGAAAGAGGAGAGAGAGAGAGGAGAGAGAGTGAAGAGAGATTTGAGAGAAAGTGAATAGAGAGAGAAAGAGGAGAGAGAGTGAAGAGAGAGAGAGGAGGGGAGGGAAGTACGCACTCTTAATTTCATCCTTTAGAATGACGAAATCAAAAAGAATTTAAAAAAAACCACGCAGGCGCCAGTATGGTCAAGCGCCTACGTGGCAAAAAGCAACACCAGTTTAGGAAATATTTTAGAAAGTGGTCTAAATTGGTAAATAATTTTTTAAAAATTATTATTTAAATAAAATTCCCAAACAATAATAATTACCAAAATAACATAAAGGGAAAAATATTTACTAATATGGTGTTTCTTTTCGCGAGCGCCTCTGTGACTTTTTTAATTTATATTTTAATTTCATTCTTAAAGAGGAAAAATTCAATATAATGTACTAATTTGTGATTTAAAAGACGAAATCAATATAATTTCGTGCTTTTAAAAGATGAAATCAATGTAATGTACTGATTTCGTCATTTAGAAGGATAAAATCAATAATAAAATAATTTTATCCTCTCTTCTTTCTAATATATATTCACTCTCTCCTCTCTCTATTCGCTCTCTCTTCTCTTTCTATTCATTCTCTCTTTCTTTTAGCTATCTCTCTCTCTCCTCTTTCTCTCTCTTCACACACTCTATTAACTCTCTCCTCTCTATATTTCTATTCAATCTCTCTCATATCTCTTTTGGCTATCTCTCTTATTCTCTCTCTTCATTCTCTCTTTACACTTTCTCTTTTCTTTGTTCTCTCTTCTTTCTCTTTCTCTTTCCCTATATCTCTCTCATGTGTGTGACGTGAGCCTTATCTCTGAGAAGTGGGGAGAAAGTAGAAATTTTTAATTTAATTTTTTCTTATTTATATATTATATATTAAATTATTAAATTAAAAATAAAATATAATGTATTTGTAAATGACAAAAAATAATATTTTTTAAATTTTTTTATGATTTTGCCTTTTAGAAGAGAGGAGAGAGAAAATAAAAAGAGGAGAGAGAGAAGAGAGACAACCGAAAGAGAGAGGAGAGAGAGAATAGAGTGAGGAGAGAGAGAGTGAATAGAGAGTGGAGTGAGAGAAAAAAGAGAAAAGAGAGAAAAAATCAATCCATTATTAATTTCGTTATTTAGAAGGACAAAGTTAGTACATTATATTAATTTAAGTGTACTTATTTTATCTTTCTAAAGGATAAAATTATAAAAAAATATTAAAAAAAAACCACGCAGGTGTCAGCACCTAGTTAGTTAAAAGGAACATCATATTGGTAAATATTTTTCTCTTTCTGTTATTTTTGATAGTTATATAAAATTTCTCATATAATAAGTCACAAAAGACTAAACTAGTAACCAAAGTTATGACAACTCTTATTCACATATTTCATATCTAATTATTCTAGTGATTACAAAAAAATTCATAATAAGAGAATTATTTAGACTTCAACAATAAAATATTTCATGATGTGTGGATTGCCTGTAAAAAGAAAAATTAATATAATTGGAATTAAATAGTAAAATCTAGACTTGGTTCACTAGATATATTTATAGGAAAAATCTAGACATAATTCACTAAATCTCTAATTCTAAACAAATATAATTGGTTGAATTAAGAATGTTTATTTGCAAGTAGAATAACATATTTATATTTGTTAGGATTAGAATGATTAAAGGTAGTATTTAAAATTTAAATAATATTATATAGATGAATAGGGGTAGAATAGAAATAAAATAATTTATCATACTTACATTCTCAATTTTATTAGTAGTAGGATTTATATTTGTTTAAAATATAATAGTATAATATAGGTATTTTATATCATATTATATAATATATCATATACCATATATTAATGTATATATAGGATATATATTTTATAAATTAATATAAAATATTATGGGTACATAAAAGGTAAAAGTTAAAAAATTTATATAATATGGGTATAATAATTAAAAAGTAATATATAACAAATCGAGACGAGTTCGAGCCGAGCTTCGAGTCGATTTCGTGTCGAACCGATCAGGTGTCGAGTCGAGTCGATTCGAGCTGGCCCATGTTCGAGATCGGCTCGTTTAATTTCGAGTTCGAACCGAGCTCGAGTCGAGCTCACTTCGAGCCGAGCCAGATTCGAGTCGAACCGAGCCGAGCCAGTTCAGCTCGACGAGCTGGCTCGGCTCGTTAGCAGCCTTAGTTTTACTACATGTACTTAAAATAATAAAAAATTAAACCCTAAAACATCTAGCCGCACATGTGTTGAGTGCATCCCGTGTCATCGGATCGATAAAATAATGTGAGGTAAAATAGGGCTGGCGGGTGAACCAAACCCACATGTTCCCCTATTTTAGGGCATATTGTTGAATTAAAATCTGACAACTTATAATGCACTGGCCAAAACTCCTTGAATAAAAATAATAAAAGAAAATATTCTTTAAAGTATATTGATATGAATTTTGTTGGAATTATTTCAAAAATCAGAATAAAAAGGTTAAAAGGATCAAAATTCTTTGAAGCATATTGTAGGAGTATCTTTTTTGTTCAAATTTATGAGATATATTTCTATTTATAGGCCATTTACAATTCCCATACTATGTACATAATGTCTTTTAAGGTTTAAAAACGTGGCTATATAAACACCAAAGAATCTCTTAAATCCCCCCAAATGCATATAGTCCATATTTTTTATATATTACTCCAATACCCTATACTCAGCCTGCAAGTTTTCTCGTCTTACCCCAAACTAAAACGAAAATAAAGCTTCCCTTACCTATTTGCCTTTTTCCCCATCCTTATGTAGAGTTATTGTTTCTGCCAATAATGCCCAAAACGTGCTCTAATAGTGGGTGAAATCTCCTCAAGTTATAAGACTTGAGTGGAGCATAAAAAATTCTTTCCCTTTAATACTAGTGAAATATCAGTTACTTACAACATACAAAATAATTTCCAATTACTCATAGCAGAGAAGCCAAGAGTGTCGTCTTTGGAGTGTAGCAGTGACCACCCACCACTGCTAGATTAAGACGTTAACCACGGTAGCCTCCCACCACTCGTAATTACTGAGAGTACTTGAGTGGAGCATTAATTTCTGGAGTTACCCTGGTGACAGCCACCACCAATAACTTAGGATGAATTTTTTATGTTTGACTTTGACAATGAATTTAGCCACCTAATGAAAAGAATGTATAGGAATCCTTAATATTTAAAATTGATATTATATATACTAATATATATTAGCATTATTGTTACTAGTGTTAATATATACTAGTGTGTGCATTATTAATATGATAAATGAAGGGCTCTTATGTATTTTTTATGATGGGCTCATTGTTAGAATGGAGCAACAAAATTATTTCCCAACAACTTACAAAATAATTTTCTTTGGCTACCACCATGGGTAGAGTAGTCGGTAGTACAATAGTGTGGTCAGGACTATAACACCCCATTTTTTTTATTATATCTAACCGAGGGGTTAGGGGTAATTAGATAATTTTTGGATAAGTTTTAGAGGGTTTAAGAGGTTGAAATCTCCATATATGGGTAAATCTCGAAGTAATGAGTGTAGTGAATCGAAAAACACATAAAACAGAGGTCAAGAGAGAATATTACAACCTTGGGAAACATATTTTATATATAGAACCTACTTAAAAAGAGTAGAATAATCTACCTTAAGGGTTTTGTATTATAGGGCCCGTCGATACAAACTCAATGGTACCAAGAAAGTATGAATCCAAATCCGAGATAGAAAGATATAGATGTTTGTTTAAAGATAAGAATAAAAAAAATAGAGAAAAGTCATGGTCGTGGGATGCTGGTGCAGAGCGATGAACATGCGCGATGTGGACCCGTGCGCTAAGGCGCATGCGTAATCCGTGGACACTACGCATGTTTGGCGGGCGTCATTGTAGAAAACAATGGCGCCACCATTTTTGGCGACGCAGCTAAGGCCTATAATATGCATTTTGGGTCTTTTTGATCCCCGAACTCGGTTTTCTTGAGACAAAAAGAGGCTTTGCCCGTCGCCCTCAAGCACCAAAGAAAGAGAAGTGGCCTAGAGCAAGATGGGGCTCCGTCCTCCATTTTTAGGCTACAATGAGAGAAGTGGCCCAGAGTAGGGGAGGCTCTGTACTTCATTGAAGCGCCACATATTGACAGAAACATCATTGAGTTAAGGGGAGGTTCTATCCGTAGCTTATGAGCACAAAAAGAGGAAAGATTCTCTGGGTAAGAGGAGATTATATTTGTTGTCTGCGGGCACGGAAAGTGAGAAACGTCTCTAGGTAAGGGGATGTTTTGTACGTCGCCTACTAGCATGGAAAGTGAGAAGCATCTCCGGGTAAGGGGAGGTTCTGTCTGACAACCTTTAAGCATACAAAGATTGATGAACCCTGAAAAGGGGAGTGTCTGTTTGTAACCTTTAGGCGCAATGAAAGAAACATTATGGAGCAAGCAGACGCTCTATCTACTATCTCATAACCTGAAGGAGACGACACCCTGATGGAAGGAGCGGCTTCGAATGCCAATACTTCTAAGGAACTTTAAGGAAGTAAGTATTTCTGACCTTCGAATTTAATATATATTATATAAGGCTTGTGCATCTTAAGTTGTTAGCTTAAGATGTTAAATAACATATATGTTATGTTCTAAACCAATGTGTTACGATCTATTTTACTTTGATTTTATCTACTATGAAATACTTTATTTGATCCGATATGTTCTGATATGCTTTGATCTAATATGATCTAAATAGAGTCGGATGAAATTTGATATGATCCAATCAGCTTTGTTGTGCTCTTCTCCTCTCTGTGATAGAGTGAGATGTGTAATTCTGTTGATTTGTTGGCTTCCATTTAATTCTGATGATTTATGATATTTCTGTCTGATCCTAATGATTTATGAGTTTTTTTATCTAACTCTGATGATTTATGACATTTTTATCTGCCTTTGATGATTTATGGGATTTTCGTCTGACTCTAAATGATGTACTTGAATATAAGGGTATATATATTTTAATGTATATAATTTTGTAATGTTTGATGTATGCAATAGCCGTTAGGTAGAACTATATTTGGATCTGATTGTATTGGAATAAAGTTGTAGATGATATTAATTATGTAGGTAACCAACAGTACTATAACGTTGGCCCGATCCAAATTAGTTATAAATATATATTTTATTCTAACCTACGCGTAGCGAAGCTTTGAAGCTTTCCAATGTGTAGATGAACATTACACCTAAAGCACACAGATGATGTTTCCTTATTTAAGAGAAAAAAAATTATTCTATATTTCTAGACCCTGGCTCGGGTCGAGGTGTTATAGGATCTGACCCTAGTAGGTTGGGTTTAGGTTTACAAATTTAACCTAAATAGTTATTTGGGTTGAGGTTAGATTTTAGGTGATCCAATTTGACTGGACCTAATTAAGGTTATAAATATAAATTTTATAAATTTTTCTTTGTATTTTAATAAAGCCCTACCTTACTTGACCCTAAAAGAGGTTTGGGCTTCTAAATTTAACATTATTTTCTAAAGGGTATAGGGTTTGGGTTTGACAAAACTTGACCCAAACACTACCCAGTGACCTCCCTAGCTATTGAATGCTAAATAATTAAGGATGTTGTAGGGGCCTCCTTTTGCCAATTTAGTTATTAAGAATATTATAAGGAATAATGTTGAATAAAAAAATATGCAAGGAATATATTTAAGCTTCTGGGGTACACTTGAGAGGTTTTGTAATTTTAAGTTGGAATAATTAAGTAATGGGGAAATTAGATCAACCCTTAGGATCTTCCACATAGCTAGTTTAGTAAACAGAGATGAGTGCATAGAGAAGTTCCTTAAGAGTGACCAAATAAGAAGAGGGGAAAAAGTCTTATGGGATCCTCTTCCTTGGAGGTGGCAATGGGCTAGGCTGCACTAGCCAAACTTAAGCCTGGCCCACAAATGAGTCTGGGCCATGCTAGACCCGGTTCATGGTCTGTTGGTAGCCAAGACCTGCACTAAGCACATGCCCGAATTAGGCTTGAACTAGGCATGACCTGAGGCCCATCCAAAACCCTCCAACAGCCCAGTTAGAGCCATTGTGGTGGCTCCAATGCCCCCAATGACTCTAATGAGCCATTTAACTAAAATACCCCCAATAGAGCCTTTTTGACATTTATTATGAGTATTTTCAATATTTTATAAGAGAAACATTTCTTGTAAACAAGAGGGAAGTGGGAGGGGATTTTTAACTACTCACTCTCATTCGATCTCTCTATTTCTTTACTTTCTATCCCAAGATAATTAGTTTGTTGACTTTTTTTTAGTTAAATGAATTATGTCAAAATGCAATATTTATTTTATGAATTATTTCTACATGTTTTCCTACATGTCTCCTTTCAATGGTAAATGTAAAGCACATGAACAAATGATTTAATAAGGAGTAATCACTCTTGGCACAAAGAGAAATGACTACCAATCCAAATAAATAAAACATGTTGGCTCAAAATAATTTGCATAAAATAGTAGACTATTTTGAATTCATATGGGATTCACTTTTTTATGTAGATTAGTTTTTACTGGAAATGCTTTGCTTTTTTATATTGATAGTATCAACTATCAATAATGATTACTCTCGCTTCAATTATTTGTTTAACTATTTCACATTTACCATTTAAATGAGACATGTAGTAGAACCTTTAAAAATGACCCATAAAATAGATATTATGTTTTGATACAATTCATTTAACTAGAAAAGAATTAATAAACTATGTATCTTAAAATAGAACACTAAATAAATTTATCTTGTGCTTGTCACATTTTTCACATAAATTTGTTATGTTTTTATAATATTTTAATTTTTTAAAATTTTAACAGGTCAACTTGAGCTTGTCATAGCAAGCTTTGTGAGCCTTATGGAGTCTTTTATTTGTAAATATGGTTATTTCCTAACCCAATTCCTATTTTCGTGACTAGCCTAAGTTCGATACAACTAGGGATGATAATTAGGTTGGGTATACGGTAAAATTTGACCCAGCCAACCCTAAGGGGTGGGTTAAGTTTTTAAAATAATATTAAGTTCGAGTTTGATTAAGCTCGACCTAAATAAGGTTATAAATATAAATTTTTTATTTTTTTATATTTTAATAAAACCTAACTTAATTTTAATTTATATTTTTAAATTTAACTTAAATAATTATTTAAGTTAAATTTAAATTTAACATTTCTTAAAAAGGTTAATAGTGGTGAACCTTAGGGACATGCCCATCACTTTTTTTTCTATTTAAAAGAATAATTTAAAATAAATTAAATTTTTTTTTAAAAAAAGAAGTTAATATGGGGCTTAGGTGTATTGCGTGAACATGGATAACTTAATATGCACATAAACTTGAGCTCATATAAATGACACTTATTTCAAATAAGTTTTGGAATCAAATATGTGACAAAGGTACCTTTCTAGGCTGCCCTTTTATGTATATTCCCTGGTTATACATTATATTCATAGTAGCTGAGATAAAATTAGAAAATTATTTTATTTTCCATGACATTGCAAGACTCAAGGGGAGACACGTAAGCACTTTTGGATATTATTCTTAAATTTCGCCCTTACTAGGTTCTTAGTAATGTTCCAAATGATGTAGCTGTCTTTCATTATTAGTCACCGAGACCTGGTCATGAACCTCGTCACGCGCGGCAAACTACATAGTGGTATAATCAACTACTGAATGACGTCCTAAATGACATGATTTTAGTCTATAGAAAATACGAATGGCTTTATTATAACGTATAAAGAAGTGTTTTTTTATGTTCTACTCTAACCATGAGCCAAACATAAGAAATGTTTTAAGAGCCATCAGGTCTCAAATAATAATCATCTATATTCACTTCTTAAACCAAATTTTAATTAAAAATCACCTTATTCTCTTTATAAATAAAGACATCTTTTAATTACTATTAAATTAGTCTAGCTCTTACGTTTGTACACTCTAATTTATAGTGCTTCAATAGAACAACTATAATTTTATTATTTTTATTGTTTGCTTCCATCTTGATCATTGTGCAAATTAAAAGACTAATTTTCAGTAATCTAATTTTTGAAAACAGAATTTGATTCTTCATATTTTGACCTCCCCGAGATGAAATTTGGTAGTCATGAAAATATTTTTTCTAATGAGATACGAACGAACGCCTTGATCTGCGTTGCTGCCCACCATCGGCCGGCCAGAGTAGGTCAACAACTCCACCGATCAATCTAAGTGAAAAAGAGAAGCTGTCATACCTGAAGCGGCGGCAGTGACAGCAACCGACGACGAGGGGGGAGCGAGGGCGGCGGAGGGAGACGGCGTCTCGCCATCGTGACCATGCAAGTGTGGGTTGTGAACCTCAACCTTCACCCGCAACGCAATGAGGGCGTCCATCTGCTTGTTGAGGGACGCTGCTTCATTCATCATCTCATCCACCTTGTCTCTGTAGAAACGATTCACCTTGTTGAACTCGTCGTCCAGCCTGCGGAAGAAGAGCAGCTCGTACTCCCCTCCCTCCTCAGACGTCATCAGGAACTTGGTCTCGTATTTGTTGCCCTCTTCAACGTGGGAATTGATCAGGATCACCTGGTCGTCCATCTGCTCCTGCTGCCCCAATGGGGGGCTCCTCAGGTTGCTATGACGGCGGGTGAGACCGCTGAAGGCCCTGTACAGTGTCATCTTCCTCTTTAGTCCCCTCACATGCTCTCCTGGGCTATGATTTCTCTGCCGCTTGAACCGTTGCAGTTCTTTCAGTATGCCCTTGATCTGGTTGTAGTTCATGTACGCTTCATGCCATTCCGGCACCATCTGCGATGCGAATTCTTTGCCAAACTTCATTTTCTTCTTCTTATTTTTTCTCTCTCCTCTTCAATTCACTATTCGCAACTAAAAACAAGAAAAAGGGAGGAAAATCGAAGGGACAAGCAATCCTGTATAATATACAAGTTCGTTTGCACCAGTGAAAGGCTTGCAAGCTCCAATAAATGACTGGATTAGATACTTCAAGATGGTGAATGCAATGGGTTTTTATCCAGCAAGGCTGTCAAGAAATCAACAAAGAAAAAGGACAAAGTCAGAAAAGTCTTGGCCGCCTCTGCAAACACCTAATTAAGGTTTTTTCCTAAGGGCAGTTGTAACTTGTAAGATCTAAAGGCTCAAACTAGAGCGGGTTTTAGCTCACAGCATGGGGCTGTACTTTACATATTTGTATCTGGTGGAGACTGAAGGAACAAGCCAAGCCGAGACGAGCACTCGAGTTTATCTGGAAAGGTGAAGACGGAAGACGGTGTTGCTCTTGTCCTTTCTCTGTGCCTCTCCATGTGCTTAGAAAAAAGAAGCAGACATCTTTATTTTTCTTTTCCCCGGTTGTTGGGGATGCATTTTCTTCTTAACGACTCTGTACGTCCGATCGCTTTTGTTAATTTTTTATTTGTTGTGACACCACATCGTTAGCAACACAAATAGTTTATCCACTTCTCTTCAGTTGCAACTCCAGCCGCCTACACAAGGGCAAGAAAGGTAGGACTGCCCTTTTTAAAAAGTTCAGCAATTATTTTTAGAGCAATTTATCCAGCCGCCTACACAAGTAAGTTGCAAGGGGCCAAAATTTTTACCTTTCGTTAGTAAGTTTAAAATAAATCAATTTTGATTTTTTTTCCTGGGCTACATTGCAATTGTATTTTGCTAGGGCCCTTAACAAACAATCGTTTTTAGAAAAAACTGTCGTCCGGTCTTCCCATAAAACATAATCCGTTCTTATCTCTTACACACAATTCTATCTGCCATTTGGTCCCCCTTATTTACATTTATGCCTTTAATTTTTTTATTATCTTTTAACCATATTGCCCTTCCAAGGCCTAATGACGTATTCCATTTCTTCCCTTTCGATAGCGTCTTCCATTTCTTTTCAAACTATAGCTAGATCTGATTTTTCCGTCGGTCCTGCGATTTGGATAGCAAATTTGCGATGGACCCATGTTTTCCTCCCATTTAGCAATTTTTGTAACAGATTAATAACGATAATGCCGTTTTTGCTCTTCACCATCTTCCAATTGCCTCTTCTAAATGTAGCATTCCACCATTGAGAGTTCTCAGAGGCTGCAAAATTTTAACGTCTTTGTTAGGTATGATGTGAAAACCCTACTATAGTTCATATATGTGCCCATGATTTGCTTATGGCTCTCATATTCATAGTGTTGTGTGTGTTTAGTTGAATTTTTCTCGTCTAAGTGTGGTCGGGGCTGATTGTTCCTCTTGCCAGGTGATTTTGAGAAGGCATTTGCCACTTCACTAGATCGTTTATCATACCGTCAATTTCATTGTATTCGTCTTCAATGTATTTGGAGCCAATTGAGACTTCTATATGCGGCAATTTTGATTTTCTACTCAAGTTATTTATCACATTCTAATCTTTAATTGGCTTAGATTGAAGACAAAATTTTGTGTGTGCTTAGTTTTATTTGTCTTCTTCCAACGGTCCTAACTCCAATTAAATTGTATTGTTTTCTCAGATTATGAGATAAGAGTCCTGCTCAATTTCTGTTGGTGAATGCACTTTTGTTTTTGAGTTCGTTGATTGATCTTCTGTCTCTGTGCATTTTACTGGCTAAGGTAATTCTCCCATCCTGAGTTGATGACATATTTATTTGTTGGCTTCTAAATCAATCTTCTGTCTTTGTGAAAATTTCTGGTAAAGTTAATTCTCACATCTTGTTCTGTAATTACTTTGATTTTATTTTACATATGTTTGGATTATTTGTTATCATTCTAGCCGCTCTAATTTATTTCTTATATGATTAATATTTACAATGTAGTTAGTTTACACATTTTGTTCCAATTGTTTTAATTAACTTATGAAATGATTAATTCCAACCGATGCAATTTACTTTTTTTGTATTTTTCAACATTTATACTCTAATGTATTTGTTTACATTTACCACATATATTTTTTTGTTGTTGAAATGAAATGATTATTATTTTCTATCTTTTTGTTTCTATTTTAAAGTATATGTTGTACTTTATGCAAGTTCATGGATTATTTCTTTCTTTTTATGTACAAGCATGATAAAAACATATTAGTTCTTCGTGTTGATAGCTCTACAACTTATGATGCTTTCACTAGCATGATTTGTTAAAATATGTACAGTTGAATATTGAATTTATGAGATTGTTTTACACTATTGACGACCATTCAGATTGTATGCTTCAAGATGATTTAGATTTGAAAAACTTGTTCTCACTTACTTCTATTGTTGGCACCAAGATAATAATTGTGTTTGCCATTGATTCTTTAAGGATGGTTGGTGCTCATGATAGTTAGTTAGGAAATTTTAGTAGTGATGGTAATAGCAATCAGAGCAACTATCATGACTTAGATTTTCAAGTGCCTTTTTAAAAAGCATAAATGGCAAGTCATGAGAATTTTTTTTCTTTCTTAATGCAAAACAAATCATTCAATTAAATATCCAAGTCATGATAACTGGAGTTCACAAATATGAATATCAAACCATATGATATTATTACTCGTCTCAGAAATCCATAAAGACTAGCCTATCCATCTAACTACAAGTATGTCATTAGACTGAAAATAAATAATTAAGTTGACTCTCACATTAAAGATACATTTACTTACCAGAATTGTGGAAATGAGGAACTACATCCTACACTCGTCAGTCTTGGTCTCATTTGTCCTCGCCTGAAGAGCCTGCAACCAACCAAACCTAACAACTAAACAACAATAGAACCTCTCCACTTTCAGGAGAAGAGTTTCCAAAAGAACCAAATGATTTATTAATATTTTTTGGATTGGGCCAACATCACCCGATGTTAGTTGCGTACGTATTCATCAGATAATATCTCCAATGTTACTCCAACAAGATCAGATCTAGACGTAGTTATGCCTAGAAGCTACAATATCTCAAGAGGCATAACATCAAATATAAAATGCTTAAGTATTTTTAATCAACCTACATTTTATGCAAGTCATTTAATCATTCCACTTGTTTAATTAACAATCAATAGCAATCAATGTCATTAATTATCTTACAACCTTTGTTCAATAATTGATAACCATTTCCAATCCCTTAGATAGACAAATACATTATATGCCAACTAAAATGACACATACCACCCCTTCATTGTTCTTACCCAACTCTAGGTTTTACAGAATATAACTCGTGATAAAGGTCAATATACTACAATCATAGTGTAACAAAATATGAACATAATATAAATATGTGTTCATCTAGAGATAACTCGACTCTCAAAGAAATCTCCAAATACTCAATTCTAACATTAGAGTAGACTGTTTAACAATAATTTGACCCAAATCTCTAAGGCTCTCAATAGCCTACCATGAATTTGGAGAAGTGGATCCCAACTATGCTTATTGACACATATTGGCGAGAAACACAAGCCTTCCATAATGTTCATGTAACTTCGCTTTTCATGTGCACTACATAGTCCTATGAAGACATGTGGGAGACCTACGGTGAAGACCTCGCTGGCTAATACCCAAACTGTCATAATAGTGATGAAAGTGTACAAATAACACAATCTCCACCCTCCTAACTCTGGGAGAAATATCTTCAAAAATATAAATAATGTAAACCATAGAATTCTAAGGTCTTTATAACTACTGACTCCCCCAAACATTCAAAAATTGGACTCGATTATTTTTATCTAGTCAAGTATTTATCCAACCAATTGTGTCCTCTTCATATTATGAATCGGCCAAATAAATATCTCATCTAATGAACTATGACCCAGAGAACATCCCAAACCATATTAGTCTCATGAGACTAGGGTAAACTCCCATAACTACCATGTCAGAGCCCTTGTTTACTCCATGAACCGGTCTTAGACCCCATTTAAGGTATTTTAGCTTTTATCTTGATTAGGTGTTCTCCCCCCAATCTAGTGATAACCAATATCTCTTGATTAATCTTCATTAATATTAAGTTACCATTATAAAATAATGCATAAATAATAAAAGTATGCATCAGAGTAGGCAACATAAATAACATGAAGTCACACAACTCCATTAATAATAAATAGAGGCCCATTGTACTCATTTGCAGGGCTAAGGTTTAACAAATTTAAGCCTGAGAATGTAAATAACTCCAATGCATCATTCGAGTTACGCATATAATACCTTAGTAGATTGATGCATTGCGTTGCAAGCACGTGTAATATGCTATGAGTTACGTATATATTACCGTGGTTATTTCTCTATCCTTTCATTGATTTTAAGACATTGACCTCTCTAGTAGCTCAATTCTCAAATTGACTTGTGCTTCCATTCATAGGAATGTGGGCAGTCCGTTCATAGGGGTATTTTTGTTATTCTATCCAAAACCTTCTTAACATCCAATAGGTCCAAACTTTGGCTCGAAGGTACTCCTCAATGTTAGGGACCTGGGGTAATTTTTTGGGCATTTCATAAGGTCATGAACCCCTTGAATTGACCCTGACGATTTACCCTAAACCTAGGGGTAAAATGGTCAATTGATGCTTTACTAGGATTTTTCTCCACTATGTGACTTGGGCTATATTTAGGGTACACATACACTTATCACTAAAAAATTTCTCTATTTGTGAACCTAGTCATAGGTCCCTGAATCAGAGACTCTAAGTCTTGTAATTAAACTCTAACATAACTATAAGGGTAAAATAATCATTTTATATATTTTGGGATTTTTTCCCCAAGCTAAAACTCAATCAAGACACTCATCACCCTCTCAATGTCTAATGGTAATTTTTGTAAAATTTTTGAACACTTATAGCCTATTAAACTAGACCTAGTTCGATGTCCCCCTTTTTTTAAAAAAGAAATCGGACTTGGTTAGGTTAGCAGTTCCAGCCCGGAATCATGCTGGACCTACAAAACTGCTTGCTGGTTGTCTCCTTCCTAGAGACGCTTTCTAGTGCGCAGCTGGAATACTTGTCCATCCGCCGCCAGTCCAACCCCTCAGCCACTAGCGGGGTCTCCCACTTCGGGGTGGCCGGGGAGGAAGCCTAGACACTGGTGTCTAGACCGATAGCACCCAAACTCAGACATGCACTGCGGATCTAGGATTGACTACACAGCTAGCATTTGCTGGCCGCTGGTGGTCCAACAACCACCAACATTGGTCTCAGGGCTTGGACTAGCCGGCTTGTTGCCGGCTAGTGATGCCCAGCCACCGCTGCGAGCTGAAGTTCCTACACCCCTCGCTGTTTAGATCTACCGATTGGTGGCACACCACGGCCATAGCCCACCACGAGCCTTGTCCTCCATACCTCTAATAGTGGCGATTTCGGTGGAAGAGGTCTAGACCTCTGGTGAGGTCGTTGATGGACACACCACGAACATCATACAACATCAATCCCCCTTCCTTCTTCTGTTCAGAGTGTGTTAACTACATAACTATGTTAAATGGCCACCGTTGCAAACACGACTAGCCAAAATCCAATTGATCGGTCTCGGCCATTGAAAGGCATCGCCTTTATAAATTAAATCCTCAAAAAATATAAGTTTATAAATATGCACACATTATAAGTGGAGAATTAACATCATAAATACGCAATTAATCTAACGACTAAGTATTCTACCTTATCAAAACACCGGTCTTCATGCTCGCTCCTCCTTGCCTCTGTCGCCAGCCGCCTTCTCCAGAAAACTTCCCCGGTGGCTTCTTCTCTCCCCTGCCCTATGAGCCAAAAAGCTCCCCCTCTAAAAAGCCCTCACAAGGTTTTTAAAATAAAGGGGATTAGGGTTCCTACTCCCCCAAGAGATTTGGGCTAACTAAACCTCCCTTTGGCAACCTAATTGGGCCTCTTAAACTAATTTCCTTCACTTTAGTTAACCGGGCCCATAGAGTGACTTAAACGGCCAATTTGCACGTCTAATTTAGTGTAACATCCCGCTTTTCAATTATGTCTAACCAAGGGGGTTAGAGGTAATTAGTAATTTATCTAATAAATTATAGACAGTTTCAACCATTGAAACCTCCGTATTTGAGTAAAGCTCGAAGAAACGAGCGTAACGAAATAAAGAACACGTAAAACGGAGGTCGGGACCAGAAGTTACGACCTTCGAGAATCATAGAAAATAGGCGGGACCCACTTGGAAAGAGCACGTTTTATTACTTTAAGTGGGTTAGTATTGAAGGGCTCGTTGATTTGAGTCCAATAGTACTTAGAACACATGAATCCGAATCCGGGGTAAGGAGATATGCGCGTTTGAAGATTTGAATTTTTTTTTCAAAAAAGGGAATTTTAGTGTGCGCGTGAGATAAGTGTGCACGATGCGCGGGGCGACGCATGTCGTAGGGCAGACGCGCGCACCATTGTGCACGCATTTGCCGTGGTGCAACGCGCACCCGCAAAACCTTGGGCGCACTGTCAAAATGGTGTGCGCCGCGAATCGCGGGCGCCACCGCGTAATCCACGGCGCCATTGTATAAACCGCGGTGCCGCCGAATTTGGGTAGTGTGGCGCCACAGTTTCGGTGCTCCGGGAGCTTATAAAAGCCCCATTCATTTCGTTTTTTAAACATTTCTTCTTTTTCTCTGTTTCTAACCGTTTTGAGGCCGATTAAGGCCGTTGAAGACCCGTTTCTTACTAAATCGAGTATGCTCTATGCGATGGAGGGTTCCGTTTTCTGAGTTGGCTATCATATAAGGAGGAAATGCCCCAAGACAAGGAGAGGTTCTGCCCGTTATCTTCGAGCACCAACCAACTTCGTTTTCTCTGTTTCTGGCCATCCTATCTCCGATTTAGTCGATTCAAGAGGCATTCTTGACTAAATCAAAAGTGTTCTACACGATGGAGGGTTTTGTTTTCTGATTTGGCGATCGTATGAGGAGGAAATGCCCCAAGACTAGGAGTGGCACTGCCCGTTATCCTCGAACACCGGAACGAGAAAATGAGACCCGGAGTAAGATGGGGTTCTGTCCGTAGTTACCAAGCCTCAACAAGAGAAACAATCTAGATTAGGGGAGGTTTTGTCCACCTCTCACGAGAGCAAAAAACAAGAAGAATCTCCGGTAAGGAGAACGTTCGTATGTAGTCTTTCAGTGCAAGACGAGGGACGTATAAAGGCTAGAGGAAGCTCCGTCTACTACCTCTGGATCTGAAAGAGAGGACTCCCAGAAGGAAAGAGTAACCCCGAATACTATTACCTTACAAGACATGATGGGAGTAAGCATTTCTGATCTCCCGTTTTAATTATAGAATGGTATGTGCTAGTTATGATGTGTGCTATGCTACAATCCATATGCTTGCTATGCTTATATGCCATGATGTGTGCTTATATACCATGATGTGTACTTTTTATGCCAAGATGTACGCTTATATGCTATGACATGTAATATGTGTTTTCGGTCTTGACTTAGTGATGGAGCGAGATGTGTGTATGTAGTTTTGATCCCTCTCGGTGGTACAATGAGATGTACGATTTTGTTGATTTATTAATTTCCACTTTACTTTGATAGATTACAAGTTTCAGTATAATTTTGATACAATTTTAGTATATACATATTTTAACGTATATGATTTTGTGATGTTTGATGTATGTAGTAGCCATTAGGTAGAACTATGTTCGGATTTGATCGTGTTGGAATAATATCCAATACGTACGTAGGCAACCAACGGTAAGGCAACATTGGCCCGATCCAAATTAATTATAAATATATGTTTTATTGTGTTTTACACACGATGAACTATGAAGCTTCGTTGTGTGTATGCGTTCGTTACAACCTAAGTCTATGTATGAGGAAGCTTTGAAGCTCCGTAGTGCGTAGATGAACATTGTACCTCTTGCACACAAATGATGATTCTTGGCTCAAAGAAAAGAAAATTTTTTATTGGTGATTTTGTGGGCCCAGCTCAGGTCGGGTCGTTACATTTGGGTAAATAGAACATGTGCGTTATGGTCAACTTCGAACGGTCCTA
Organism: Saururus chinensis; assembly: GCA_035235625.1. Lineage (NCBI taxonomy): Eukaryota > Viridiplantae > Streptophyta > Magnoliopsida > Piperales > Saururaceae > Saururus > Saururus chinensis. The sequence continues at coordinate 52,551,603 of CP141140.1, forward strand.
TCTCCCTCATCCAAACTCTAATTCGAGTGTTCTTGGTGGTGTTTTGAAGCTCCTTCCATCTAATTTTTAACTTTGTAGGATAAGCCACAAATTCTAACTATTGAATAACTTATTCTCATGAGAAATTCAATGGGTCAAATACCCTAATTTCCACGTGATCAAATTCAAAAATTTTAAAAATTCCCGAACGTTACAGTAACATTATTCCAAATATCATTTAAACGGTTATTGAGGAAGATATTGATTCTTATTATAGTTTTTCCTTAGAAAAAGGTAAAACACTTATGACTAAAAGGGGCATGATGCCATTCAATACATTGGGCAAAATATGAGGGAGGTACTAAAAACGTTTAGGTATTAATTTTGTCAATATGCTATTGAACTTGGTTTTGATTTTAAGTATGTTTATAATGATAAAATTAGGGTGTTTGCTAATTATAAGTACGAGGAAGTTAAGGTTGTCAATGGCATCTTTATGTCATGAAGGATGTTGTCAATGATTATTTTTATATTCGTCCCTTGAATAAGGTCCATACATATGAGTTTTCTATTAGAAGAAAAAAGAATTCAAGGATGACATTTGATGTTTTGTACAAGGATTTATTGAGCGATGTTAAGAACAAACCTCTTATCCATCCAATTGATGTTGTAAAGCAAATTAATTCTACTTATGGTTTGGATATTTTGTATGATGTTGCCGCAAAGGGTGTTCATAAGGCTCAAAAAGAGTTGTTTGGTGACCATACTAAGTCTTTTAATGATCTCAATTGGTACATTAATTTAGCGATAATAGTTAACCTAGGTAGTCACTTGGTTTTGGATAATGATCCTAAAATTGGATATTTTAGGATGATCTTTGTATCCTTTTCTGCTTTCATATAAGGATTTGAGTATTGTCACCCTATGTTATTTTTAGATGGGATTGAATGGTTACTACAAAGGAATTTTATTGGTTACTATCGCAAAAAATAGAAAGGGAATATTATTTAATATTAAAAAAATAATTACCAAAATTGCGGAGAGAGGAAAATAATTCCCAAAATGGTGTCTGTTTTGGCCACGTAGGTGCCATCCAAGTGTTGGCACCTGCGTGGTTTTTTTTATATTTTTTTTTCAAATTTTATCTTTCTGAATGACGAACTTTATGAAGCTAGTACAATACTGATTTCGTCCTTCACAAGGATGAAATCTAAAAAAAAATTGAAAAAAAATCACACAGGCACCAACACTTGGCTGGTGCCTACGTGGTCAAAATGGACACCATTTTGGGAATTATTTTCCTCTCTCGACAATTTTGGTAATTATTTCTTTTTTAATATTATTTAAATAATTTTCTTAGATAGAAATTAAGATATGTATTCTATATATAGTAAATATTTGCCTTTTATACTTAATATGATATGTTACATAGTAAATATTTACTTTTTAGTATGTAGTTCCCTTTTTCTATACAATTTTGATTGTTATTTATTTTTTATGTATTAGGTATTTTCCACTTGCCTATGCGGTTGTTGATTTAGAAAATTTGTAATTGGACATGGTTTATTATGCAATTGAATGTTATATTAGGGACTTCTTGTGACATTATAGTGATTTATGATCGTAACAAGGGGTTGTTTAAAGCAATGTGACAAGTCTTTCCTTGTTTCCCTCATGCTCATCACCTTTATCATTTAAAGAATAATTTGAGGGAAAATTTGAGATGAAGAATATTTGTTTTTGTAATAGAATGGAGTTTAAGTTGAAAGAATGTGCATGTGCTCCAACCGATACATTGTTGCATGAAAAGTTGCTCTTAGAAGAGATGGTGGCCCTCAAGTATGTAGTTTTCTTGAAAAACTTCCTCTTGAATATTGGACAATGCATATTTCAATGAAAAATGTTATGAGGAGATGTATTCAAATGTGGCGGAGAGTTTTAGTTCTTGGATTAAAGAAGAAAGACATTTTTCGATTACTGAAATGATTGATGAAATTAGGAAGAAATTAATGCGTATGATGTTGATTATAGGATGGATGCAAATTGTTCGACTTCTTTCCTTTGCCCTGAAACTAAGAAGAAGTTGAATGCTTGTATTTTTGATGCTTCATCTTTAATGGTTATACCTTATGCTCCTAACATTTATGAAATTGTATCTACTCATTCATGTTTTGTGAATATTAGCCGTTATGAATGTTCATGTTCTGAATGACAAATTAATGGTTTTTCATGTACTCATGTTGTTGTTGCTCTTATGACAAGTGGGATTGATCCTCGTTTTGCCATTGAATCTTGCTTTGCAAAGGAATTTTATCAAAATTCATATTCAAGTGTAATCAATCACAATCCTACTTTTGAGAAGTCGTTAACTTCTACAAATGAAGTTCTACCACCTTTGTCTAGAAGACCTCCCGGAAGACCAAAGAACAAGTGTATCCTTTCTAAAGAAGAGTATATACAAAGAAAAATGAAATGTAGTCATTGTAGGAAAATTAGTCATCATAATAAGAAATCATGTAAAGAACCATTATAAATTTTAATATACATTTGTAATTTATACTTTTATGCCTTTATTTGTTATTGTTTGGATTTAATTGCAACTTTTGTAACATTAAAATAGTGTTTGATGATATTTTTTTCTATAATGGATGTATACATTGTTGTAGTAGTTTAATTTTAGGGTTGGAAATGGTAGCTAAATTTTACATGAATGATGGAAAAATAGCATGTATTTGAAAAGCAAGGTTTTATAATTACATGTGTTTACAACGTTCTATTCATTACATGTGGGGGGGTCATTTTCTAGATTTATTTTGTAGATAGAAAATATTTACTTTACATGTTACATGTACATATGTAATATTTTTTGTTTGCGGCTAGTATTCATTAACAGTTTTGGATTTTTCATTTTTGTTCAAATTTTCATTTTTAATTTTTATACATTATATATTTTACCTATATTTTTGAGTTAGAAGTGATCTTACTTTTTATGTTTTCTACATTATATGTTTTTTTAACTTTTTGAATTCATTTGAAAGGTTGGTATCCTTGATATAATAACATGTGCATCCTATGTATTTGTGTACCATTTGATTTATACAGTTTAGGCAAATTAAAAGGTTTTCATGATCGATGTATACTTCTACATACTCAGTCAGTAAAAAGGGAGCACGTTCATTGCATCTATATAAAGACATGCATAAGTCTATGTGATCGAGCAAGCACGCCTAATTTACTGAGCTTTCTTGTACCCAATACTCCATGTTCATTCATTGTGTTATAAATGAAAAATAATACTAATATGCCTATGCATCATGGTCTTCTTTGTTTACAAATGCACATGAGTGGATGCACATGCGATGAGCACCACTCATGTATGACATGTATTAGCACTATAATTAAGAAACAAAGTGCACTAAATGGTGGAATATTTGGTTTCAGTTGACATAGGATGACACATGTCTTTTTGCAATAAATATTTACTTTATTTTAATGTTTAGAGCTTAATTTAACATATGCATTCAATCAACTTTAAGTGTTCATTTTTATTATTCATTCTTTTAACTCATATTAACAACAATTCATTCTTCACCTATCCAAAATAACAAGACAATAAATATTATTTCATCTCATTCTTTTAATTCAGACATTCAATACATGAATTCAACATGTTTTTACCAATATTTAACAAATAAAATCAACCTATTTTAATCCACATTCAATATATGAATTCAACCTATTTTCACCATTATGCATTGCTTGAATTTAACCTATTTTAATCCACGCATTTAACATATGAATTTATCTTGTTTTCACAGCCATTCAACACATGAATTCAAATTGTTTTCACCATTATTCAATACATGAATTCAACATGTTTCAATCCACACATTCAACATATGAATTCATCCTATTTTCACAGTCATTCAACACATGAATTCAACATGTTTTCAACATTATTAAAGGCATGAATTCAACCTGTTGCAATCCACACATTCAATACATGAATTGAACTTGTTTTCACCATTATCCAATACATGAATTTGAACTCGTTCTGTTAAGTAAACATTCATTATCTTATATTTATAGCAATTGTTTCTTCCATATTTCACATAATCACTACCATAGTTTCAAGACACCTATTGTTCAAATAGTATTCACATGATCAACCTTATAACATATCCTTCAAAACATTAAATATATCATGTCTTGATGAGTTAATTGTGCATTTGACAACTATAGTCTCATATACTATCATTCAAAATTATTTCTAACATCTTTTCTCTAAACTCGTGAGGAGAACAATCTTCTATCTTTTCTTCTAGTTGATTCCTTATTGTGATTTGATATATATAATAGTAGATGTACACTCGAGAGTTATATTTAAAAAAGAATAATGTAATATGGTCATGTTTTGAATCCATTGTTTCTTATTTATATTCTATTTTAAATTTTTTGTGAACTTACTCCATTTTTTGCTGTTGTGGAATATTTCCTTTCTCGATAAATTTCAATATTAGTTAGAGTTCCTCTTTTTAAGAGAAAATATGAATAATAAAGAGTTTTTAAGTCTATTAAAAACAAAATTACATAGAAAGAAATAGTCTTTAGCTCTATTAAAAACATACAATACATAGAAAGAAATAGTTACCAATGTGATAGCATTTTGTTGTTGTTGTGAAGAGAAAGTTTTCTTCCTTTAATGGGATTGGAATGTTTCCATTCTTTCTCTTCTTTGTCCATCATTAATAAATGTCAATTATGAGTTTCATCTTCTTTTTCTTAATTTATGGGTGTTATTAGGAATAATTGGTATCATATTGATTGATGTTCTTCAAAATATGGTTTGTAGGGAAAGTTTTCTGCTTTCTCTATATTTTCTTCTTGTAGATATTTCTGTGGAAATAATAAAGATTTACTTAACTAATTAGATATTAGAGTAGGAAGTCATGCAGACTTGTTCTTCTTACTTTTTAGGTCCAGAGTAGGTAGGTTCTCTCTCCCACCTTAATCTTAATTAGGGTAATCAATTAACAAAATTGGGTATCAATATCAATAATTTGAACTCCTGGACTTATGGGATTCAAAATTGGACCACCTAGGCCAGAGGGTTTAGTCAGTGACCATCTTTCCCACAATAATTTGGGTAATTATCTACACTAAGTGTCCAATTTTAAAGACAATATATCCCTCATCTGTGCATCATTTATCACATTCTTAATACTATTACAACCAACTTTTAGTCTACAACCTGAATAGGTTTCAAACTTTAAGTTCAAGTGTATTTTAGTCTAGTAATCTATTACTAAATAAAAATAAAAAAATTATGAGTCATCACACTCGGGCTACACTTGTTAGAATATATAAGTATATGTCTTGTCATTGACTTGATTTCAATGAACAAAACTATGTTCAAAGGGTGTATATTTTAAGTCTTAAGAATTTGATAAAGATTAGTGATGCCATTATAGTCAAATTTACAATTGATGGACTTGAATAAGACGAGTTGACAAGTTTTGATTTCAAAGGTGGAAGAATTAACTTTAAAAATTGCAAATCCTGTTCAAAAGAAACCCATTATCATTGAGAATAAATTCATCGATGTAGAATGTTTTTTGTCATTTTTAATAGCTGACCTATCAATCATCTATTGTGAGAAAATATTAATTTGTCTAATTCATAGATTATAGTCATGGAAGGAAGTATCGATACAGATGATAGTATTGATGATCATGGATACGGGTACATGATAAATATGAAATATATGTCTATTTTATATGCCTTTTTACCTTATTTGCTAGTATAGATTAGGTTAATTAAGAGTTAGTTATTGTTTATTTAGATTAAGATAGAAATTAATATTTTAGTTTAATTATTAATAATTTTGTAGTTATTAGTAGTTTAGACATATATTTAAATCAAGTTGGAATTTTAGTTACTTTCTACATGTCTAAAGTATGATATTTTATATTTTGTAGGTAAAGTGCGCTTATCGAGGTACTTAAACGATGTTTAGAATAGCTTAAAATAGTTTTGACATGCTTTAAAGTGATTTGGACAACTTTTCGGAGTTATAAACAAGTTGGAAATTAATATGGATATGAAGAAAAGCTTAATGAATAGAATATGGATTGTCTAGAAAAATTGTCCAGATTGCAGATATACTGTAGCTGTTCGAACGGGGTCACTTACCGTTCGATTGGGATAACGTGATTTTGAAGCAAAACTCAGTTCAAGCGTTCAAATGGGCATGCAGGGTGTTCAAACAGCATAACGTGCAGTTTCCTAGTTTTAACCAAATTTAAATCCTTTTCATATTAGATTTCTTCCTACAGAACTTATGCCTATAAAAAGACATTTGGCTCAAAATTGGGGGTTTTCAGTAGATTTTCTAAAGAGAAAAGGAAGAAGAAGATGGAAGAGAACTCAAAGCTTTTAATGGAGATTCAAGTGCTTTCTTCTACAATAGAAGGCTGGATTTTTTTTTACTTAGGAGTTGATGAAGCTATAGATAAGTTTCAGTTTCTTTTCTTTTTAATTTAGATCTTAGTTGTAAATGATGACAATTGTATGATAAAGATTTTCTTTTTAATGGAAGAGCTTTTAATGTTTATTCAAGTCTATGTTGATTTATTGTCTTGTAGATGATAGATTGATGTAGTTTTGATATTTGCATCAATTCTAATTTCTATGATTTAGATGAGATGGTCATACAATAGTTTTAATGTTCAGATAATTAATGACTTCGATGAGTTATACTAAGATTAGATGGGTCATGCCTATAGCTAGTTTAGTGTAGATGATTCGTGCTATTATCGAAGATAGTTCATGCCATGGAAGTTAATTAATGATTCTTTTTAAAGTAATTCTAGCTTGTAGCTGAGAATACTTGTTCATATTTACACTAGATTTAGATTAAGAGTTAAGGAATTGTTATGGCTCTATAGTGGATTCGATTTCCTAAGTAATTTCCATCATATTAATCTCTTGTTTTTAAACTAATTGATTTCTTTCCTTTACTTAATTAAAGTTTAAGTTTATTTTATTTTTAAATCAGCAAATTCCTCTTTAGACTTAGTGATAATTTATCTGTCCCTGAGGTTCGACAACCCTTAAATACTCATCCTAGTACAATTACCTTGTACACTTGCTAGGGGTTTAATTATAAACGATCAGTACACTCCGATGATATGCTTGGTACACACCGAAATGGTCGTAAACCCTTTGATACACATAAAAAAATATTATAACTAATAATATATCATTATAATACATTTTTAAAGCATAATAAAAACATAGAAGGCCGTATCAACTGATACCAGTACTCTAAAATTAATTCATTTTAAAACCATATACTATTACTCCTTTCGTTTTGTACAAACTATTATTCCCTTTGTCTGATATTAAGTACTCTATAATTAGTTTATTTTGGAACTAAATAAGATATTTAATATGAGTCACATGAATATTATGGAGAAACTTATACATTAAATGTTTAAGTAAATACATAATTGTGGAGCATAATATTTAGAAAAAATAATCATATAAATTGTATAGACTCACGTGTATTGATTTCATATAATTTTTTAATATAATAAGAATATTATCATCTTTAAACCTTCGAAGAGGTTGAGTCTAAATTGTGTTTTTGTTTTGAAGAAAAAATTATAATTTTTTTCAAAAAAAATAAATTTTAAAATAAAATAATAATAAAATATTCATGTATCGATACATATCGGCTGTATTGATATGATATGGTCGTTACATATTAAAAATCCTCTAGGGGGCGTGTTGCCCCTCATAATGTATTGATGTCAATTGATATAGGTATGTATCGGCTGCTGTATCGGTTGATACGCCCTCATATCGGTTGATATGGCTTTCCTTGATTATAGTAACCTAAACAATCAATCGTTTATTTAATGAATCAATCAGTACTTGATAGATGAATTCTAGTAACTTTATCGACAGATCTTTTTGGATAAAGAATTGATCGGTTGAGTATTTGAATTCTAACAAAACAGGGAATGATTGATCACCCTATGGAATGATCCATCAATTTGCGACTAGTTGCCTAGTTTAAGTCAATCTAGAATGAGCTTCTTTCTAACTAGGAGACTGAAACCCTAGCTAACTTGATAGACTATTTAAAGTCTTTGTTGTGACAAATTGGAGAGAGGGGAAGCAAAATTTCGTAAAAAGAACAATGAGCTTTATGCCTAATGCTCTTCCCTAATTTACCTTACATACTTGATAGAAAGTCATGGCAGGTGAGTACTTTATTTCATAAACACTTTATGAAGTAAAGTTGAGTGTCAGACACATCATGCACACAACACCAAGTTGCAGAGGAGGAGGCTGATGCATAATGGGACTTTGAAGAGGCTTCAACTACATAAACAAAGTAGGCTTTGATTGGAGAAGTATTAGTGAAGAAGACAAAGATCATACTCAAAAGGTAAAATAATCTAGGAGGTTTCATGGCATGCAACCAATTCATCTCGAGAATAGATTACAATTTCCATAGAGGTTGGTAGTCTTGAGTCTTGTGAGCTCTTAGTTCTTAGTGCATTGATTTAGCAGAAGGGACTAGCTATGTTTTTTTTCCGATTTGGATTTCCATATAAATATTAGTGTGTTGATTGTGGCTGCATGCTTGATAGTGTTAGTTTGTATTAGTAATTGATTTTGTTTTGCTAGTTTGCACAAGTTGAGGCTAGATCTTGTAGCCTTTTTCCTTTTCAATGTATTTAGGCTAGCGACACTTCGATGATCCTCTAAAAGTAGAAGGATATTAAACTCACAACAATTTACGAATAGGAACATTCATGAAGCAGAAGCACTTTTTTTGGAAGCATTATTTGATTATGGTCTAATGCTGAGGAGTAGGCTGATTCCTAATGTAACTTTGAAGAGGCTTTAGTGATACAATCAAAGAGGGCTTTGATTGGAGACGTATTTGTGAAGAAAACAAAGATCATACTCAAAGGGAAAATATCAAGGAGGTTTCTTGGTGGCAACTAATTTATCTAGAGAATGGATTATAGTTTGCATAGAGGTTGGTAGTCTTAAGTCTAGTAAGCTCTTACTTCTTAGTACATTGATTTAGAGAAAGGGACTGGCTGTTTTTTTTTTCTTGATTTGGTTTTCTATGCAAAAATCAGTGTGTTGATTGTCCTTGCATGCTTGATAGTATTAGTTTGCATTGGTAATTGATTTTGCCTTGATAGTTTCCATAAGTCTAGGCTATATCTTGTAGTATTTTTCCTTTTCAATGTATTTGGGCTAGAGGCATCGCGATGATCCTCTAAAAGTAGAATAATATTAAACTCATAGCATTTCGTGAATGGGAACATTCGTGGAGTAGAAGCATATTTTCTAGAAGTATTATTTGATTATGGTCTAATGCTAGTGAACTGGACTTGGCCCAGATCTAGCTTGTGCAGGCATCCCAACAAGTTTGTCTCCCTATGGGATGACTGAGATCATGTACTAAGGGCCCAATTTTAAAGACAATATCTCCCTCATCCATGCTTCATTTATCGTGTTCTTCATACTATTACTACTAGCTTTTAGTCTACTACCCATGTAGGTTTCAAACTTCAATTCCAAGGGCATCTTAGGCTAGTAACATATTAAAAAAAAAATTATGGGTAAGGAACCTAGAGCATTGTGTTAACCCAGGACATCTATGTGGTGGAAGATTTTGAATTCCCACACAGGGAACCTAGAACACGTGGTAGCCGGTGTACAAAGGCATACTACTCTGGATTCTTAAGGTCCAGATGACTCTATCAAGAAAATCTCAACCGCATAACAAGTACACAACTCATCTCAACATACACTTAGATCAACTCAACCCGGGGAGTATCCACATTCCACCGAGGAACTCAAATCAAAATCATGTCTTTTTGGACCAACCGATTTCTAATAAGCCCACGATTGATTAATCTGACATTCAATCTCACATCATTGCATCCAATTGATCAACCACAGCTAAACTCGATAAAGTCTCAATTGGAAATCCATTTCATGATGCATACAACATGGTACATACTTAGGCAAGGCATACATAAAACCTATTCATGAATCGTGCTCTCATCATCCCCTCATGAATCATTCATAATCCTAGTATCAAGCATCATCATAATCTTCCCCCACATGTGTGTACATAGTAGAAATATTCAACTCTAAGAATATAAACATGCCTTGTAAATAACTTATTATCACACCACAAGTGCTCTTTAACTTCTAATCATGGTTCCTAACTGACATTATGAGTGAAAACTATCGAAAATCATCAATCAAGTCAAGTGTAACCTCATGCTAAACCTATGTAAGCATATTCACATCACACTTTAATCTAGACATGGCACCATTATTCACTCATAATTTAATCACATTATATGAAGACATATAAGTTCATTCTAATGCTATAATCTTGCTGGAATTATGCTTAAAACATAAGGAATCATTCAATTATAGATTCAAGTTAAGCAATCCTAACATGTGTAGCCAACAACATGCAATTTCACATAATATTTAAATATTCTTCATAATTTTCAACATCAATATCATGCCCTTCCATAGGCTCATTCTAACTCAAATTACTCAATATTAACATAAGAAATGGTATTTAGGAGTAAAAGTACAAAAATAAGCAAAAGAAACAAAATGACCAAAACTGTAGTACTGCCATTCGATCGGCCTGCATGGCCATTCGAACACCATAATGGTTGTTCCTGGTTCATCTTCCCCACTTCAAAATCAAAACTGAAACTTCTCATGTACCACTTAAACTACCAAATCCTACTCCCAAATATCACCAAAATCAAATTCATGCTTAATAAACATAAAATCTAGTCATTACCAAACAAAAACCTTAAGAAATTTCTTCAAGGATTAAACCTTTCTCAAATCACTATTAAAGCTCATAACCATGGAACCCATTTCAAAACTTCAACAAAACTCAAATATGAAACCACAACACTGTTTAATACCAAAGCACTTACCTTTCAGCAACTTCTTTGACTTGAAATGGCTCTTCAAACACCTTCAAAACTGTAATGCCCGAGATTTTTCCTCACATTTTCTTCAAAATTCACAGAAATTTTTTGCAATATAACAACTATAAATCGAGAAAAGTGATGAATACAAAGCCTGTGAAAGCAATTTTATAATTTTAAACATCACACATCAATTTTTCCCATACAAATTTTTACTCATTCGATCAAATATCATCCTTAGGCGCTACTTGAAAACAAACGTTCAAATAAATTGCTATGATCGTAAACTTTAAATACAAATCTCTCCCAGACATCCCCGAGTGCATGTCCCATAATAGTCCATAGTCTAATCCAAATTATAGTTCCAGAAAGCATAAACACTTTAATTCTCATATCTCCCAATACATCAGATCGTGACACAAAATAATACTCGCAATGAGTCAAGATATACCTGAGTCAAAGCGAATCAATACACTAATATACGCTCTAATCCAAACCAAATAGACTGCTCCAATCCTCGCCCATCAAACTTACATCCTCTGTCTTTCATCATATGCTTACACATCCACAACAAATTTAGACGAAACCCTCTATCACCTCTTATTGTCCATCGCCCATAATTTTGCCCACACACATACATATACATGTCCATCAGATAGGCGTATTGTCATCACAGATACTTTCATACACATAATTTCATATATATCTTACTAACATACTCGCTAGTTATCACTAGCACATACATAATCCACATACATTAGCTTATCAATGTACTCGCTAGCCATCACTAGCACATACATATTCTACATATGTAGCTTATAAGCATACACGCTAGCCTTCACTAGCACATACATATTCCACACATGTAGCTTACAAACATACACGCCAGCCATCATTGGCACACACATACTTAAAACATACTTACAGCCCACATGCATGTCGTATGCATTTTAGCATAGCATAATTTATCATCTTACTTCATGCAAACGGATCATGATTTAACATCCAAAACATTGAATCATACAAACCTAACATGATGTTACTCATTCAAAGCATGCTATCATGAAATTACGAGTTCAAAGTTCCCCTACCTCGTAATCATGACGTTTGATGGCGAGCACACAATGGTGGCAGCATCGACAGCAGAGTTGGTGGCCAAAAGCATTGCCAAGTTGAGAGAGCTGTTGTCTCAAAGTTTTAGGAAGCATCGGAAGTACTTACGGCCAAACGGGCTGACACAAATCAACAAGGCAAAATCTGCAATCAACGGCGGCACATTAGGGCAGTCGGGAGAAAGGTCATGCTAATGAGGGATAGGTGCAATCAGAAGTCAAAGTGTACTCACTGAAGGTAGGCCAGCGGCTAAGAAGTACTCGGCCGGCCTCAAGACATCGAAATCGGCAGCAAACAGCTACCAACAGTGGTGATTTTGCATCAACAAGGACCCACATAAGGGCGGAGGGCATGGGGTGATGCTCGAGAACGGAGGAGTGGTGGAGGAGGGCTCTGATGTCAACACCATTAGGTGGCAGAGCCATTCGATGGTCAGACGGTGCAAAAGCGGCGCCTAAGCCCTGAAATGCACATGTGGCCACATGTACACTCGACCAAAAAGGGCTACTCTAGAGGGAGATGGGTCGGACTGTTGCGGCCCAAGGTCCATAAAAGGGCAACCGAGCTAGGGATAGGAGGTGGTGGCCAACTGAAACGGCAATGACATCGCCGATCGCCACCCACACCGAAAATCAATGATGCGGGCGGTTGTGCATCTCACACGTAAAAGGGTGAAGGGTGACTCAAGGTCGAGCAGTGGTGGGCCAAAGGCCACGATAAAATAGGGCCAACCCCAAGGCCAGCCAGAGGCTAATTGGTGACTGGAGACGTCATAATGGCAGAACGGCCACGAAGGGTCATACAAGTAAGACCCAAATCAAGGCATAAGGGTGGAGCATGACAATAGGGGCAAAGCGAGGTCAGAAACGGAAACCCTCAACCGACGCTAGGTCAAGGTAGGCTGGACAGAGTTCGACCAGAGTCTGTCTAGTGGCTAGACGATGACCGAAAACAACGACATCAAAATAAAACATCACGGACAATGAAATGAAAACAAGAACAAAAACTGAACAAAGTACTGATAGCTCACCAAGGAGCAAGGAGAGCATGGAGGTAGCCCTAGCTAGCACCTATGCATTCCTAGCAGCTAAACAAAGATAAGTCTAGTTGAGGTCAGCCGCAAACGACATCAAAATCACCCTCGTATGGTCCAAAAACGAATTTAAGAGGTGTGAAAAACAGAAGAAAAGACCGGTACCTCGTGGATGAGCGAAGAGGACATGGTGGCGGTCATAGCTAGTACCTATGATCTTGTGGCGGTAAGGCGAAGTAGATCCCGGCAAGAACTGGTGGAATCAGATGACGTAGGAGGGAGAACAGAGTGACTAGAATCGACTCGGGTTTTCTCTCAAAGTTATTGGACGTGAAATTTTTTTTGGCTGTTTGTAAGTTTCTAGAATGTGTCGATGAATTTCATATTTATACTCTTTTTTATTTTTCCATCAATGTCCCCAATACACGTTAACTTATTGTTTACACGTTATAGCTCCAAAATTTGCGTCGAAAGAGCGCAGCGAGGCTCGCGGCCTGTGACTAAGCCCCACAGCCAACTCTAAAGGTATAAATACTGGGGTAAATACATAAATATGAATATGCCAAAGCATCACATTTTTTCGCTGAAAATGACCAGAAAAATAAAAAGAAAATCACAAAAAATCATAAAAAAATTAGGGACATTACAAAAACCTACCAAAAACATGATTTTTATTAATTCTTCTCAAATCTAATTTTAAAATACCTAAAACCTTTAAGAACAAGTAGATCTAAGGTCCAAGAGACCCTAAAACAAAATTCCCAACATTAGGTTTTGAATTAGAAATCCAAATCCGTAGTTTTTTAGTAAAAATCGAGATTCATCAAAAGTAGAGGAAGAGATTTGAAAGATTTAAGAAAAAACCTAATGGATTAATGAAATATTAAGCAAATCTATACCTTAATCTCCTTCTCTTTCAAGAAAATGGGGATTTGGCTCCTAAGCTCCAGGTCTCAGACCGCTGTGTCATTCCTTTTATAATAAAGGGGTGGGGTAAACCTAATGAATTTGTGGGGTGTAAATACAATTTACTACTGAAAATGGATAAACTTGTTTATTTAAACCGAAATTGTAGTCTAAAAATTTTGAAATAATTATTTTTGGTCTTAAGTTAATGTTAGGGTCATTTGGGACTAATAAACTAAATTTTGCATGTGGGGTCCACCCCCTAACTTTTCGAGAAAAATAATAAAAATTCCAAAAAAATTTAAAAAAATTCTAAATCACTTAAATTAACTTAAAAATGATAATTGTGAAAGAAATTTTAGGTAAAACCTTTGTTAACCACATCAATTTTTGAAAATAGTCAAAACTAATCAGAATTTAACATTAAACCATGAAATAGCAATTAAATGGAATAAAATAAATTGGTTCAAGTTTAGGGATCTTACATCCTTCTCCCCTTATGAATTTTTGTCCTCCAAAATTTGCTAAAGGTCGTCGTCGAATAGGTTGGGATATTTCCCTCTCATCTCATCTTCTCTCTCCCAAGTGGCCTCCTCAACCTCATGATTACGCCGTAACACCACTAGTGGGATCACCTTCTGTCAGAGAATCTTCTTCTTCCAGTCTAAGATATGAATGGGTGTCTCCACCTATGAAAGATCCTCTTGTAACTCCAATGGCTTGAAGTCCAATATGTATGTTGGGTCTAGCTCATACTTCTGAAGAAGTGATACATGAAACACGTTATGAATGTTAGCAAACCGAGGTGGCAAAGCTACATAGTAGGCCATAGCACCAACTCACTCTAAGACCTCAAACGGTCCGATAAAACTAGGAAACAACATGCCCCTTTGGCCAAATCAAGCTACGCCATGGGATGGAGAGATCTTGAGAAAGACATGATCCCCAACATTAAACTCCAATTCTCAACGCCATCTGTCAGCATAGCTCTTTTGCAGACTCTGCGCCATTTGCAACCTCTCCCTATCAATTTGGATCTTCTCCAATGATTGTTGCACAAGATCAGAACCATTGAGAAGATGTTCCCCAACCTCACTCTAACAAAGGGAAGATCGACACAGACGCCCATAGAGTGCCTCAAATGGTGCCATCTTAATGCTCGTCTAATAACTGTTATTATAAGAAAACTCCACCAAAGATAGGTACTACTCCCAACTGCCTTTCCACTCAAGTGTACACACCCTCCCAACTGCCTTTTCACTTAAGTATGCACGCCCGAAGCATGTCCTCAAGTGTTTAGATAGTCCTTTTTGATCATCCATCGGCATGAGGATGGTAGGCTTAGCTAAGATGCAACAATGTACCCAAAGCTCTCTGAAAACTCTACCCAAATTTGGAAGTGAAGCGAGGATCACAGTCAGAAACAATAGACACCAGAATACCATGCAACCGTACAACCTCCTTCATATACAAGGCAGCTAGTACATCAAGAGAAGTGATCATCCTTATCGCAAGAAAGTGCGCAGACTTGGTGAGTCGATCAATGATGACCCACACTACGTCATTACTGCTTGGTGATCTAGAAAGTCTGGAAACAAAGTCCATAGCCACATTCTCCAACTTCCACTCTGGGATAGGAAGGGGTTGTAGCAAACCACTCGGATGACGATGTTCCACCTTGACTTGTTGGCAAACAAGGCATTTGGACACAAAAGAAGCAATGTCCCTCTTCATACCGCTCCAAAAATTCCTCTTCACATTATGATACATCTTAGTTCCCCCTGGGTGGATGGAAAACCTAGATTGATGTGCGTCTGAAAAGATACGCTTCTTAAGCTCCAAGGAGTTGGGCACACACAATCAACCACAATAATTCAAACTCCCATCGGACCTGTCACACCCCGGCGATGCCCGACCCAAGCCGAACCCGGTCCAGGGGCCTGTCAAGCGCGAGGGGGTGACGAAGTGAAAATTGAGAAACGATCTAGCGGAAGACTTAACCCTAACCACGGGCGATTAACAAAAATACGGAGTGCGCACAATCCTTTGAGCAAGAGTAAATAAAAGGGAAATAAAGAGTATTGCTTATCACAAAGTAAACAACAATTCTCAAACCCACAAGCTTAGTTAAATAAAGCCCACACCGGCTCAAAATGAGTCATAAACCTCACAACTGTAAAACGTGACATAAGTCCAAAACAAAGAACCCTACACAAAGGTCCAAATCATAAAACATAGAACCAAAGAAGATAAGTCACACAACGATCTCCATCATCACACCCAAGCTATCTCTGACCTTTCCTCAAAGAGGTGATCCTGTCCGTCTGCGTGTCGCACCACGCAGCCCCAAATCAAAACACAAAAGAGGGGTGAGTTTTAACAAACTCAGCAATGGTTTTAGTATCACTATCAACGTCGAAAGCACGATAGCATAGTAATAAGATCATTCAGATCAAAGGTTTTACATGGTGCATCATTTTCTAATCACATATACATATCACCTAACACAGCATCATAGTGCATAATTCAACCTGCATGGATGTATCTCTAACATACATATCCCCACATGCATTATATCATAACCCCATGCATGAATGTATCTCTAACATACATATTTCCCACATGCATTATATCATAACACCATGCATGAATGTATCTCTAACATACATATTTCATCATGCATCACATCATCACAACCTCCATCAAGGAGTAATCACACATTAATGTCACACAGACGGGAGCATAGACAAGGCCACGAAGGCATGTCATGGTCCAAAATTCTACACAAGAATTAAAGAAAGATCGGGGTTGTCAATCCCTATTACTGCTCGCCCTGGACGATCCTGGCCAAGGATGTCCCATTCTCACACAGAGAATCTAGAGCAGGGGTGTTCGCCCAGGGACATCTCCTGCGGAGGGAAGAGCCCGAGTTCTCACACAGAGAGCCCTAGAACACGTGGTAGCGGGGTGCACACGGCATACCACACTGGATTCTCAGGGTCCAGATGACACTCATAATAACATTCTCACAATCCGCAAGACAAGTACACAACTCGTCCCCACATCATTCCATTTAACAAGACTCAACCCGGGGAGTGCACTCGTTCCACACAGGAACTCAAATCAAAATATGTCCTTTTGGACCAATCAACTTGCGATTAATCCACGACCGATCAATCCGGCACACAATTCCATCACATTGCATCCAATCGGTCAAATTGGATTAACCACGATGAAGCCTCAATTGGAAATCCATTTTCATGATACATGCAGCATGGTACATACCTGGGCAAAGCATACATGAATCCTAATCCATGATAAGTGCTCTCATCAGCCCCTAATGCATCATTCATAATCACAATATCAAGCTTCAACATCATCATTTAACCCCACATGTGTGTGTGTATCTAGTAGAAACATTTCACATAATGCATGCTAACATGCTTGAAATTAAACTCACTACCACACTACACATGTGAATTTCCATCTAAACATGAATTCCAGCGGAAATCATAGGAGAAGAATCGTTGAAAATCATATCTCAATTCAAAACTCAACCACAAAGGCTAAACACATATAACATCACTCATTTCATCATTGAGTCATGGCGTTCACCAACATCCACACACAACTAACCACGTTCTATCATAACAAATCAGTCCAATAATAGATTATAGTTCTACTGAAAATATGCTTAACAATGAGAAACCAACCATTCATAATTTCAAGATGACGATTCCAACATCATGCCACAAAACATAAGTCATTCCACCATCTCTAAGCATATATCTCAACTCCATAAACTTAATAGCATGCATTTCCAGTAGCCTAACATAGCTTAAAACACTCCACATTCATATAAAATTGGCAAGCTAAAGTGGAATCATCAAAATAGACATCATATGCACAACATACAATTTACGGTGTAGCCGATCGATCGCCCTTCAGGCCGTTCGATAGGTTAAACGCAAAATTTTGAAATTTACAGTTCGGCCGTTCGAATGCCCAGCAGGCCATTCAATGGCTAAACTGGAAAACCGACATTTTGGCAGTGTTGCCGATCGATCGCCCACAAGGGCCGTTCGATCGCCAACAAAGCAGAACAATCCATCTTCTTCTTTTTGCAAATTCAAACCGAAACACCATTGATAACACTTCAAATCCACATCTAACACCCTAATCATAATCAAAAGTCCTTCTTGACTTCCAGAACATCAAACCATACCATAATAATGCAAAACCCTAAGAAATCGGGATTAAATAATTTTATTTTCTAATCTTACCATTAACACACCAAATGAAGCAACTCCATTTCGAAATAAGCCAAAAATGAAGAATTTTACCATGGATAAACAGAGATTTTAAAGACCTATTACCTCAGCACTTGATTAAGCTCGGATTGAAGAGTCACCCTTCTTGAAATCCTTAAAAACACAATGAGTTTGAATTAAACTATAATAGAAATCGATTTACCCAAGAAATCCATAATTAAATCTTAGATCTAGGGCTTATTGGTAGTAAAAATCAAAATTTGAATGTTAGGGTTTGTAGTAAAACACAAATCAGTAGTTTTTGATGCCCAAAATGAATTGAATCAAGGGGGAAATAGTAGATTTGGAAGAGATTAAGGAGAAAGTCATGGATTAGTGCTTAATTAGAGTAAACTTACCTTAATCGGCTTCTGATTCGGGCCTAAGTGGGGATTAGGCCAGCCCTCCTTTCTTAGCCTATTCCCAAAAATGGGAATGGCTCAGGTCTGCCCTTTTATAGTAAGGGTTGGGGTATGCATAGGTAAGTTTTGGGGTGTAAATAGGAAAAGTAGACTAAAAATGGATATTTTGCAAATTTAAACACTAATTAAGCCTAATAAAATTCTAAAAATTTTTGTATGACCTTAAGTTTATGTCTAGGTTCATTTGACCCAAAAATAAAATTTTCGACGGTGGGGCCCACAGGGGTCCCGCCAAAACCCTAATTTTTAGGAAAATAGTAAAAATTCTAAAAAATCCCAAAAATTTACATTTGGTCTAAAATCACTTAAAACCACTAATATTGAAGTTAATTTTGGTTAAAACCATCACAAACACTATTTATTTTACGAAATCACCGAATAAGATCAGAAAACGCGTAAATCTCACGATAACCCATAATTAAAGAAAACCAAAACCGGTTTAGAGATGAGGGTCCTTATAGGACCTCTCCTCGAAGTCAATCACTGCCTTCTCCTTCAACTTAGCCTTACTTGCTTAAGCTTCTTCATCCCTCTTTTGAGCTTCAACCACAATACCAACTAAGCTAGAGCTTATAGAAAGATTGGAAAACCAACTACAAGTATCCTCCATAGCTAACTCCATCTTAAGCTCAATGGCATTCTCATACAAGAGCCATTCTCGAACACGCATACAAGCTATCGAAGTGGCTGATTTTCTACTTAAGGCATCTACCACCACATTAGCTTTACCGGGATGATAACAGATAGTGAAATCATAGTCCTTTAGGAAATCTAACCATCTCCTTTGCCTCATGTTCAAGTCTCTTTGGTTGAATAGGTACTTCAAGCTCTTGTGATAAGTGAACACCTCAAACTTCTCACCATAGAGATAGTGCCGCCAAATCTTCAATGTAAAGACCACGATTGCTAACTCCAAGTCATGGGTGGGATAGTTCTGCTCATGAACTCTAAGTTGTTGAGATGTATAAGCCACCACTCTCCCATACTGCATAAGAACACAACCCAAACCATGAAGTGAAGCATCACTATGACCACATATCCACCACTCCCATAAGGCAAAGTTTAGACCGGAGCTGAAGTCAATCTCTTCTTCAACTCTTAGAAGCTCTCTTCACATGCTTGATTCCACTCAAATTTCTCATTCTTCTTGGTCAACTTGGTCATAGGGCTTGCAATGATAGAAAAGCCCTCAATGAACCTACAGTAGTACCGAGCAAGTCCTAAGAAACTGCGAACCTCTGATGCACTCTTCGGTTGCTCCCACTTCAACACGGCTTCAACTTTCGAGGGATCAACCACTACACCATCTTTCGATATAACATGACCAAGGAAATGCACTTTCTTGAGTCAAAATTCACACTTATCAAACTTCGCAAAGAGCTAATGCTCCTGTAATGTTTGCAGAACAATTCTCAAATGTGCTTCATGCTCTTCCTCATTGGCTAAATAGATCAGAATATCATTCACAAATATGATCACAAATCGATCCAAATAAGGCCGGAAGACTTGATTCATCAGATCCATGAACAAGGCTGGTGCATTGGTGAGACCAAAAGGCATCACTAGGAACTCATAATGCCCATATCGGGTACATAATGCCATCTTCGACACATCATTAGGATGGATCCAAAGTTGGAGAAAACTTGAGCTTAGATCGATCTTAGAGAAGGCTTGTGCTTGCTGCAATTGATTAAACAAATCATCAATCCTGGGTAAAGGGTACTTTATTTTTATGGTTACCTGATTTAGCATTTGGTAGTCAATGCACAACTAAAGAGAACTATCATTCCTCCGTAAAAATAAGACCGGCGCGCCCCAAGGAGATGCACTCAGCGTGATGTAACCCTTATCCATTAGGTCTTGCAGCTGAGTCTTAAGTTCCTTAAGTTCAACCAAAGCCATACGATAGGGAGCTTTAGATATGGGAGTAGTGCCTGGAATGAGATCGATATGGAACTCTATCTCCCTCTCTAATGGCCAACCTGTTAAGTCACTAGGGAAGACATAAGAAAACTTCGCTACAACTCAAATGGAATCCAAAGAAGGTAACTTTCACTACATTCATTCCCAAGACACTTACAAGGAAAGCCTCACATCCCTTATAGATCCACTTCTTGGCTTTGGATGAAGATACCAAAAACTTGCCACTAGGACACTTAACCCCTTGAAAGATAAAAGGCTTAGCTCTTGGCAAATCAAACATCACCTTTCTCCCTCGACAATCCACATGCACATGATACTTAGACATCATATCTGTGCCAAAAATCACATCAAAATCAATCATTGGAAAGATAATCAAGTCAACATGCAACACATGCCCATCAATCATCATGGAAACCATCTCAATATACTCTCTTGCCCGAAGTGAAGACAATGGTGTAGACACTTGCAAAGGAATTGACAACACTTTAAGACCAACACCAATCTCATGAGCAAAACGCTGGGAGATGAAAGAATGAGAGGAACCGGTATCAAATAATACTCTAGCATAGTGTGAGACAATGAGAATCATACATTCCACCATGCCCGAGGAGTTGGCCGCCTCCTGCACCGATATAGCGAACATTCTCCCATCATTAGATGGCTTCTTGTGGTATCCCGTGTTCCAATAACACTTAACCCAAGAAGGTTAGGGGTAATTATATAATTTTAGTTAAATTTTAATAAGATTTTAGGAATAAAATTCCTATATTTGGTTAGAGCTCGAAGTAACGAGCATAAGGAATCAAAGAACACACGAATCGGAGGTCGGGAACAAAAGTTAAGACCTCGGGAAGCATGCCACATAGGCGGGACCCACTTTAAAAGTACAAGATAATCTACTCATGTGCAGTTTAGTTTTGAAGGGCTCATTGATACGAGTCCATCGGTACTAAGAACATGCAATTCCAACTTCAGGATAAAAAGTTATCGCATTTTAAAGTTTGAATTGTATTTGATTAAAATAATAATAAAATATTATTATTAAATTCAGAAACGGACAAAATAGCTGGCGTCATTGCTGACGCCAGCGGCTGGAGCTGAGCAGGAAACAGAGTTGACCCACCACGCTGCGGAAACGGCGCAGGATTGCGGTCGTCTGCCTGACGCGTGTCCCATACAATCACACGGCGGTCCGAGCGATGCGCGAGGGACACGTGCATCGTGTGTTAGACGTGTGGTGTGGCAGTGCACGCCGCACATAGTGCGGTGATGCGTGCATCACACGTACATTATGCGTGCCACCTTCAGTTGGTGGCCCAACCAAAATGTGCCACATGGCGCGAGCGCTTGCGCGCATCTTTCCCATTCCGCTTTTCACTCGCATGCCTTTTCATTATAAATACATTTTCGTTCATTCTTCCAGAGAACTTTCTGGAGTCATTCTGAGTCCGTTTTCTTCCGTTCAAAAAGTGTTCTTAACTAATTCGAGGGTGTTCTATGCAATAAAAGTGTCTATTCCTTGAGTTAGCAACCTTATCTAAGGGAAATGTCCTGGGGCATGGGGAAGTTCTGCCTGCCGCCTACGAGCGAGGGAAGGAAAAAATATCCCTAGGCATGTGGAGGTTCTGCCCATTGCCTAAGGGTGCAGGAAGGGAAAAGTTTCTCCGGGTAAGAGGAGGTTCTGCCTACTGCCTACAGGCACAGAAAGGGAAAAGTGTCCCCGGGCATGGGGAGGTTCTGCCCACTGCCTACAGGTGCGAGAAGGGAAAAGTGTCTCCGGGTAAGGGGAGGTTCTGTCTGCTGCCTATGGGCGCAGGAAGGGTAAAGTGTTTTGAAGTTAGAGGTTCTGGCTGCCATCTCAGGATCAGAAAGGGAGGACGCCCTGAGGAAACGAGCAACTCTGAACATCGCCACTTCCGAAATTGGAGGGGAGTATGCTTTTCTGACCTTCTAGTTTAATATGATTTATATGAATGCACTTCTTAATTAGTAATATACTAATTAAGATATATTATTTGCTATGATGTAATACATGCTGATATGTTTCTATTTAATCTACTTTGATTTATTCTGTTGTGATTTAAAATGCTCTGTTGTGACTTGACATACTCCGATCTGATATGACTGGTATGGTCGGATAAAATTTGATATGATTTGATAGGATCTCATATGATCCAACATGCTCTGTAGTGTGTTCTGCTCCGCTCTATGATAGAGTGGGACGTGTGTTTTGTTAGTGTTCTTGTCACCTATGTGAGATGTGTATTTTACTGATTTTTTGGCTTCCGTTTGACTCCGATAATTTATAAGATTTTCGTTGGATTCCGAATGAATTATTCAGATATAAAGTATACATATTTTATCGTATATGATTTTCTGATGCCTAGTGAATGTATTAGCCATTAGGCAGAACTACGTTTGGATCCGATTATATTGGAATAACGTCAGAGATGGTATCCAATATGTACGTACGCAACCAACGATAAAATAACGTTGGCCCGATCCAAATTAGTTATAAAATTAGGTTTGTTCTGACCTACGCGCAACGAAGCACTAAAGCTCGTAGTGCGTAGAAGAATGTTATGACTCTCACACTCAGAGTCTGCAGCTCCTGGTCAGTCGGTTTTAATTTTTCCTCTAATTTTATGAACTCCGATTATGTTTTTCGAACTAACCCCCAGTCCGGGTCAGGTTTGCGGGTCGGGGCATTACACTTCTTCCCCTTAGCATCCTACTGCCTGGTCGGTGGTCTCACATGTGGTGCTCCCTATTGCCTGAGACTAGTGTTAGGTGGCATTGGTGGACGTCTCAGTGCATCGTTAGCCACCTGAGGACACTCGTTAGTGTAGTGCCCCTTCTGTCGACATCCATAGCAAGTCACCCTAGCACGGAGGTCAAGGTGGTCTTGCTACACCTGGTGAGTGTTATGCCTCGCATGATGACCATCACGACACTTATGGTTCCGGCGGTTATGGGAATCCTCCTGTCTCGGCCTCTTGGGCTGTGATTATTTATAATTAAACCCTTTGTAAGTGTACAAGGTAATTGTACTAGGATAACTATTTTAAGGTTGTTGAACCTCATAGATGGATGAATTATAACTAAATCTAAGAGAGGAATTTGTTAATTAAAAACTGAAAGAACTTAAACTTTAATTAAGCAAAGGAAGTAATCACTACATTAAAAGGAAGAGATCAATATGATAAAAATTTATTTAGGAAATCGAATCCACTATAGAACCATAACAATTTATTAACCTTTAATCTAAATTTAGTGTGAATATGAGTAAGTATTCTCAGCTACAAGCTAGAATTACTTCGACAATAGCACGAATACACTAAACTTAACTATAGGCATGACTCGTCTCATCTTAGTATAACTCATCCAATTTATTAATTATATGAACATTAAAATTAATGCATGACTATATAATCTAAATCACAAAAATTAGAATCAATGTAAATATCAAAACCACATCAATCCATCATCTACAAGACAATAAATCAACATAGATTTGATTAAACATGAAAAACTTTTCCATTAAAAGGAAATCTTTATCATACAATTGTCATTATTCATAAGTGAGATCTAAATTAAAAAAAAGAAACTAAAACTCATCTATAGCTTCATCAACTCCTAAGTAAAAGAAAAATCTAGCCTTACATGGTAGAATAAAGCTCTTGAATCTCCATTGAAAACTTTGAATGATCTTCCATCTTCTTCCTTCTTCTCTTCAGAAAATCTACTAAAAAAACCTTTAATTTCAAGCCAAATATGTCTTTATAGGCATTGGAATAATAGGAGGAAGTTTAATATGAAAAAGACTCAAATTTGGCTCAAAATAGCAAACTGCGCATTATCCCATTTGATCGCCCTGCATGCCCCCTTCGAACGGCTATACTGTTTCTGCAATCTGAACAGTTTTGCTCAGTTTAGTGTCCAGATTCTGTTTAGGAAGCTAAGTCTCTTCACTGTACATTCCATATTCATGTCCAGTTTTCTACTATGTTCATTAAACTCTTTCTTTCATGTCCATATTAGTTTCCAACCTATTTGTAATTCCAAAAGTTGTTCAAATCATTTTAAAGCAAAACAAAAGTGTTTTGAATTATTCCAAACACTGTTTAATACCTCTATAAGTGCACCTTACCTACAAAACATAAAAACTTTGCATTTTTGAAATATAGAATATAATTAAGATCCCAATTTGATTCAAATACATGCCAAAACTACTAATAACTCCCAAATTAGTTAATAATTAAACTAAAATATTAATATCTAACTTAATATAAATAAACCATAATTAATCCTAAATTAACCTCATACTATACTAGCAAGTAAGGTAAAAATGTATATAAAATAGATATATATTTCATACTTATCAAATACCCTCAAACCTATATTTTGCTAGTCCAAGAGCAAAACAAAACAACTAATCTAGAAAAAAATGTCACTTTCGTAGGGAATCACGATTGCATTTAGCTTCTTGAATCCCTTGAGTGAGAGAGACTTAGACCCGCTACCAGCAGCATGCTTAGCCTGGACGACCTGTGTTAACCCCTCGATGGTGGTCAACCAGCGTAAACCTTGGGGTCTCGGGCACCCGATGGTTATTACCGCCTACATGATTAGATCCAGCCATCTACAAAACAACATGACATTAATCATACATCCTAATAACTCAAAGCAACACAATCCACCAAGCAAAACAAACAACACACTCAAGCGAACAAACATTCAAGACAAACAACTAATGGAATTCTACATCGCTAGTCATATCTAGACCTTGATCATCTCACAACCCATTAATCTTTAAGACTCATCACCTAACCTTATTTACTCTTCGACAAAGAGGCGCACCGATACCAAAAACATTCTGTCACGCGCCATCGCCCGCCTAACCCGAGCTAAACCTGATCAAAAGGCCAGTCTAAGCACACGGGCGCGACTAAATTACATTGCGAAAAACTCTTAATCAGGTATTCAACACATACACGAAGTCACACACCATTAGTCCTTTACGCCAGAGAAATAAGGTAAAAAAAAAAGGATAATAATTCTGAAATTAATCCTCACTCTCAACCCACATACATAACATTCTAGGCAAACTCGTAATAAGAAGATTCTAGACAAGTCTAAAAGCATAAGATATACATGAGTCTGAAACATAATCATCCATACAAAGTGTTCTATGATCATAATAGCATAAATTAGAAGACAAAATAACATCCTGAGGCATCCATGCCTGTTCCCACGCATATCCCGATCGTCCCTCATATAGGGAATCTTGATTAACTGCATGTCACGCCATGCAGCCCCAAAATAAAATACATAAAGAGGGGTGAGTAAAACTCAGTAAGGTTTGAAAGAAGGTAACATTAATAAGAAAACAACTATGGCACATCAACATGGAAATTCATATCCATATTTCACATAATATCCTCGTTTTTGATTGATTTCCTTATCATACCCTTATTTACCCATAGGTAATCATCCCGCACACAAGTATCTCATACATACTAATTATGGCATGAATAATCACATTATGACATAACATCCATTATGCATAATAAGTGATTTTCATCAATCACA
Source organism: Saururus chinensis (assembly GCA_035235625.1). NCBI lineage: Eukaryota > Viridiplantae > Streptophyta > Magnoliopsida > Piperales > Saururaceae > Saururus > Saururus chinensis. The sequence goes on from CP141140.1 coordinate 52,577,887, forward strand.
TATTCATAAACATCGTATATAACCTGCATGAATAATGTCTCTAACACACATTCAAATCATGCATAATAAACCGTTCTCCTTCAAAACTTCCAACATGCATAACACTTGTCTCCAATACGCAATCACATAATGTATATTCATTTCATTCATCCATAGACCATTCACCCTGCACGATAAGAGTCACAATCGCACGATACTAAATCAAGCATAATAAATCATATTCACATGTATCACATAATCTCAATTATCCCTACACAACCTGTGTAACCTGGGCATAATATAATCTAAAACACATGCAACATCAACAAATGGTGAATGTCTCCATCATGGAGAGAAATGCAATCATGCCATAGAGGCTAGACATAGTCCAATTTCCACGAAGGTAGCCTAAAGTATTCGGGGTAGTCAGCCCCTAAGTCTACTCGCCCAGGACAGTTATGGCCAAGAACGTCCTAATTCCCACACAAGGAACTTAGAGCAGTGTGTTCTCTCAAGACATCTCTGTGGTGGAAGAGTTTGAATTCCCACACAAGGAACCTAGAACATGTAGTAGCCTGTGCACGAAGGCATACTACTCTAGATTCTCAGGGTCCATATGACTATCTCAAGAAAATCTCAACTGCATTACAAGTACACAACTCATCATCATTCAACTCATCTCAACATACACTTAAATCAACTCAACCCAGGGAGTATCTATGTTCCAAAAAAGGAACTCAAATCGAAATCATGTCCTTTTGGACCAACTGATTTTTGATAAGCCCACGATCGATTAATCCGGTGCACAATCTCATATCATTGCATCTAATTGATCAACCACGGCTAAACTCAATAAAGTTTCAATCGAAAATCCGTTTCATGGCCCATGCAATGTGGTACATACGTGGGCAAGACATACATAAAACCTATTAATGAATCGTTCTTCTATCAGCCCCTCATTCATCATTCATAATCCTAGTGTCAAGCATTATCATAATCTTCCTCCACATGAGTGTGTAATAGTAGAAATATTCAACTCTAAGTATATAAACATTCTTTGTAAATAACTCACCACAAGTGCTCTTTAATATCTAATCATGGTTCCTAACTAACATCATGAGTGAAAACCATCAAAAATTATTAATCAAGTCAAATGTAACATCATGCTAAACCTATGCAAGCATATTCACATCACACTTTAATCTAGACATGACACCATCATTCACTCATAATTTAATCACATTATATGAAGACATACAAGTTCATTCTCATGTTATAATCTTGCTAGAATCATGCTTAAAACATAAGGATTCATTCAATCATAGATTTAAAGTTAAACAATCCTAACATGTGTAGCCAACAACATGCAATTTTACATAATATTTAAATATTCTTCATAATTTTCAACATCAATATCATGCCCTTCCAGTGGCTCATTCTAACTCAAATTACTCAACATTAACATAAGAAATTGTATTTAAGAGTAAAATTATTAAAATAAGCAAAAGAAACAAAATCCCCAAAATTGAAGTATTGTCGTTCGAGCAGCCTATATGGCCATTCAAACACCATAACGGTAGTTCCTGGTTCGTCGTCCCCACTTCAAAATCAAAACTGAATCTTCTCATGTACCACTTAAATTACCAAATCCTACTCGCAAACATCACCAAAATCAAATCCATGCTTAATAAACATCAAATCTAGCCATTACCAAACAAAAACCCTAAGAAAATTCTTCAAAGATTAAACCTTTCTCAAATCACCATTAAAGCTCATAACTATGGAACTAATTTCAAGACATCAACAAAAATCTAATTTGAAACCACATCAGTGTTTAAGTCCAAAGCACTTACCTTCCAACAACTTCTTTGACTCAAAATGGCTCTTCAAACACCTTCAAAACCTACCCAAAATATTATTTTTATTAATACTTCTCAAATCTGATTTTAGAACACCTAAAACCTTCAATAACAAGTAGATCTAGGGTTCAAGAGACCCAAAAATAAAATTCTCAACATTAGGTTTTGAAATAGAAACCCAAATCAGTAGTTTTTGAGTAAAAATTGAGATTAATCCAAAGCAAGGAAGGGATTTGAAAGATTTAAGAAAAACCCTAATAGATTAATAAAATATTAAGCAAATTCAAACCTTAATCTCCTTCTCTTTTAGGAAAATGGGGATTAGGCTTTGAAGCTCTAGGTCTCAAACCTTTCGCAATTAAGAAAGTGGTTGTGCCTTTCCTTTTATAATAAAGAGGTGGGTTAACCTAATGAATTTGTGGGGTGTAAATAAAATTTACTACTAAAAATGTATAAACCTGTTTATTTAAACCCAAATTGAAGTCAGTTTATGTAAATAAAATTTATTTTTTGTCTTAGGTTGATATTAGGGTCATTTGGGAATAATAACCCAAATTTCGCAGATTGGGCTCACAGTGGGTCTCGCCCCCTAACTTTTCATGAAAAATAATAAAAATTCCAAAAATTTCAAAAAAATTCAAAATGACTTTAATTAACTTTAAAACCATAATTGTGAAGGAAATTGTGGGTAAAACCTTTGTTAGACACTTAAAATTTTGAAAATAGTTAAAATCGATCATAATTTAGCATTAAACCATGAAATAATAATTAAACGGAAAAAAATAAACCGGTTCAAGTTTAGGTATCTTACAGTAAATCTTACTATTTACAACCAAAAGTACTAAGAAATTGCAAGAAAGATTAAGCTTTTCTAAATCCACTATTAAAGCTCAACTCCATGCAATCCCACATAAAATTCAACCACATTTCAAATCTCAAATCACATACCTATTTAGGATAAAATCCCTTACCTTCAGTAACTTTTTTGACTTTAAATCAATGCTCCAACTCCTTCAAAATCCTACCAACAATAGGGTTTTGTTAATACTTGTATAAATCTAATTAAAATGCCTAAATCACTAGAAAACTTGTAAATCTAGGGTTTATTGAGTTCAAAAATGAAATTCCTTTCGTAAGGGTTTGAAATATAGGTTAACATTAGTTGCTTTGTGGGTAGAAATCAATATTAAACCTTGGCAAAAGAAGAGATTTAGAAAGTTTAGGAGAAACCTTAAGAAATTAATGAAAAATCAAGCTCATCTTTACTATAATCACCTTTCCTTCTTTAGAAATGGGGATTAGGGCCTCATAAACTCTACATTCCAGCCCTTCCCAAGTGGAAAGTAGTTGTGCCTTTCTATTTATAGTAGGCACTAGGGTAGACCTAACAAATAGGTATGGTATAAATATAATTTAATACTAAAAATGTAAAACTTGCTTATATTAAGCCTTAAATAATATCTAAAAGTTTTAAAATATTTAATTACAGTTATAAGTTATTTTTAGGGTTATTTGTGACCTATCATCCCAAATTTGTATGTAATGCCAACGATGGGTCCTGCCCCTTAATTTTTCAGAAAAAAGTAAAAAATTCTGAAAATTTTAGAAAAATTTGCATTGACTTATATTAACAAAAAAACATGAAAGTGAATGAAAATTGATTAAAACCATTATTAACCGCCTTAAATTAAAAAATAAATCAGAACCGGCCAAATTAACATCAAACCATACAAAATTATTTAAATAAAATTAAGGGGAAATTATTACAATAATAATTTTAAAAAATTATTTACCAAACCAACCCACTCAGTCCTAGGCTCAGTCGGCTAGATCTCAGGTATGTGATTTTTTCCCCGTAATTTGCGTGGGTTCTTGTGGGATTTGTTTGAAATGGTGATTTAGTTAATAATTGTTGGGTTTCCTTTTTCTTTCAAGATAGAAAATTGGTTAAATTTGTTGAGTTTTGATCGATCGATAATTAGAGTGAAATGTGTAGCTTCGTATTTTATTGTTTGGTATTGCATATGTTTTTAGGCTGATATTTGTAAATGCTGAGTTGATAATCTCATGTTTCGTTAAGTAAAGTAGTTATTTTGAGACAATTGATGAATCCATTATTAATGTAATTTATTGTTGGTCAATTAAGTGAATAGAGATGGCAGAAGCAATGGTTAGTTTTTTACATAACTATGATAGACGCACAGAAGGATTATTAATTAAGAAACTGTCTACATATGATGAATTTGAGATGCGAGTAGCTAGCAAAGTTGGGTGGGATCGAAGAAGATGGAAAATTACTATAAAATATAATATTCCGACATATACATCAAGAATTGGACTAATATGTATAAATGATGATGCATCAATGAGTTTTATGTTTCACTATTCGGGTCACATAATTTGTTTCGAGTTATTTCTTGAAAAAGAGGCTCGAGTGCCTAGTGAAAGGCGAAGCAGTTCACACAGGAGCTCTGAAAGAAATGTGAATAATGAAAGGCATATGCAAATGCCAGTGGACGATGAAGAATGAAATTTATCCATGACAGTAGCTTCAAATGAACATCATAGGTTGTTTGCCCCTATTGACAATGGAAGTGGACATAATAGGAGGTAAGGTTTATTAAGTTGTGAATCCTGTTTGAATCTTATAATTGTCAATGAAATATAGGACGTTAAATTTTGAATTTTGTGTGTAATATGGAAGGTACACATCACATGCACACGAGCCATTTAGCTTTCAAATATCTCAAGGCGGTGCATAGTATGGAACTCAAAGTTTGATGGGCATTCATTACCCCTACACAAGTGTTGGACATACCGATGTTGGACCATCTAATCTGTAACGCCCGAGATTTTTCATCCCTTTTTCTCAAAACTCATAGAAATTTTTTTTTTCCATAAATCGGAGTCAAAACGATAAAATCAAAACCTGTTTATAATTTAAAACATCATACGGTTAAACATCGTACTGCCAAATCAAATATCCTCAGGTGCTACTCGAAAACACACGTACGAATAAATTCTGCTATGATCATAGACTTTTAAATACAAATCACTCCCGGGCATCCCTGAGTACAAGTCCCCTAACAGTCCACTAACTGATCCAAATGAAAGTCCAGATAAACATCATGATGTCTCATCTCACCCAATACAGGAGATCGTGGCACAAATAAACTCGCAGAGAGTCAAGCTGATACCTGAGTCAACGAGAATCAATCCACCGCTGAAACGAGCGTCCATCTCCAGGAGCTCTTCACACAACCTGCAAAACCTCCCGTACAACGGGGCTAAAAGTAGTAGGGTGAGTATTTTCATACTCAGTAGGAAAAATACCCAGTAGGGGAAATCCCAAACGGTGAACTCACAAGTTCATAAATCATGCGTCATGCAACACAAACATGAAGCAGAAGCATATCAATATCATGCTCAAACGCATACAATCATACCAAAGGCACCATCATGCCACAGACATACCGAAGGCACCATCGTGCCAAAATCATACTATCCAAACAACTTACACAAACACCCTTATCCAGGGTCATACAAATTACTCGTACCACCGTACGCATACTCATACAGCATACGCATACTTGTACGACCTTACTCATACAATCGTATGCTCACTCATACAGCTTACACATACATGTACGACCTTACTCGTACAATCAGACTCGTACGACCTTACTCGTACAGTCTGCACAAAATCATACTTACTGTCTTACTCAGAACCATATTCTCACAATCGTACTCATACTCTTACAGTCGTGCTCATACTCATACGCTTATAGTCTTACTCATACTCATACGCTTACAGTCTTACTCATACTCATACACTTACAGTCTTACTCATACTCATACGCTTATAGTCTTACTCATACTCATATACTTACAGTCTTGCTCATACACACTCTTACAATCCTGCTCATATACATACAGTCGTACTCACACTCGTGCAGTCGTACTCGTACACATATCAACGACCACTGAAGCTCATTACAACTAATAAGCTCCAGCGTCGAAATGGAAAAGAATGCCACTGGGGCAACACCTTAACCTCCGGGGATTGACTAGATGCCATGGACTTTTCCGAAGGTAAGGCACACCAATGTTCATGGGGCACTGGATCAAACAGGTAAGAGTAGATCCATGATACTACTTACCTGAGCGCGCAAACATAAACACCCACACATAAGGGGTCATACAGTTGCCCACCATAATGGGTCTTATAGTGCCATAGAATTGCCCACCATAATGGGTCTTATAGTGCCAGAGAATTGCCCACCATAATGGGTCTTATAGTGCCAGAGAATTGCCCACCATAATGGGTCTTACCACCATAATGGGTCTTATAGTGCCAGAGAATTGCCCACCATAATGGGTCTTATAGTGCCAGAGAATTGCCCACCATAATGGGTCTTATGGTGCCATTGCCACTCTTTGGCAGAAAACATACAGTGCCACTTGGGCAGAAACGTACAGTGCCACTCTTGGGCGAAAACATACAATGCTCTCAACAGAGCATCAAACGTCTGGGCTTACACAGCACACAGACCAAATCAGAAACATACGTCGCTCTCAGCAGAGCATCAGACGTCTGGGCTTCATACAGCACGCAGACAAACTCAGAAATGTACATCGCTCTCAATAGAGCATCAAACGTCTGGGCTTATATAGCACGCAGACCAAATCAGAAACATACATCGCTCTCAGCAGAGCATCAGACGTCTGGGCTTCATACAGCACGCAGACAAAGTCAGAAACGTACATCGCTCTCAACAGAGCATCAAACGTCTGGGCTTATACAGCACGCAGACAAACTCAGAAACAACGTCGCTCTCAGCAGAGCATCAGACGTCCGGTGCTCTACATAGCACACAGACAACATCTCGCAGGATAAACACCATGGCAAGACATGATAAAAGCTCGGCCAACTCATCAGCGGCCAGCTCAAACATGGAACTGAATCCGTCGAACCCTCAGGTCTCAAACTCACAACGCTAACATTAGCTGTGCTTATAATTCCAGTTTGAATTAAGTATATTATGCGGTACAATTATGCCACACAACTCACAGTCCTCGACTGGTCAAACTGAAGCTGAGCCCGATCCGAAACCCAAGTTTGTGAGGGCAACAGACTTCACTTACCCGTCCACATCATGGACAAAACTCATCGTACACCAAACCTTACAGTCTTACGTACTTCGCCATCCATCTTATGGCCAAAACCTCTTACACTGACATCCTCAAATAACGCTCCTCAGAGCCAACCCAGTTGTCGCCCTCTTACTTATATCTCACTTATTATACTTATTTTTCACTTCATAATCTGTACGTTATGCTTGTACAATTATGAACACTCTTACTGTCTGACAAATGCCCAACATATAATCCACCCCAAACTGATCCATTCTAATCCTTGCCTGTCACACTCACATCCTCTGTCATACGCTTACACAACCGTATCCAAATTCAGACAGAGCTTCTGTCACCTCTTACTGTCCATCGCTCATACTTCTGCCCACATAGTCATCATACATACGTATGTCTCACACATACGTATAACATACACATACGGCCATACATACCTAACATACAAACATGCACTCTAGCCATCACTAGCACATGCATACACACATCAAACATGCATGCTAGCCATCACTAGCACATGCACACACACATTCATACATACTTCAAACATGCACGCTAGCCATCACTAGCACGTGCATAACCCATACATAGCATACTGACATATTTGCTAGCCATCGCCAGCGCATACATAATCCACATCCATAAAACATGCATACATCTCATGCATATCAATCATACCATACAATCATTCTTACACGCACATCATGCAATCGGATCGTTACTTGACATCCAAGCATGGAATCATACAATCCTAGCATGCTGCTACTCATTCAAAGCATGCTTCATGAATTTACGAGTTCAAAGCTCCCCTACCTCGTAATCATGACGTTCGATGGCGAGCACACGACGGTGGCGGCGTCGGCGGCGGAGTTGGCGGTCAAAACCGTTGCCTGGCTGAGAGAACTGCTGTCCCGAGGGTTTTAGGATGCGCCGGAACTGGTCACGGCCAAACAGCGTTAGAACTCAAAGCGGTAAAACCCGCGATTCATGGCGGCACACTAGGGCGGCCAGGAGAAAAGTCGTGCCAACATAAGTGGCGGTGCGATCAGATGTCAAGGGTGTACACTCTGAAGATCAGCCGGTGGCTAAAACGTGCTCAGCCGGCCACAAAGACATCGAAATCGGCCGTGGACAGCACTCAACGGCAACGATTCCGGTCAACAGAGGCCCACATAAGGGCGGAGAGCGTGGGGCAACGCTTGAGAATCAAAGAAGAGGTGGTGGAGGACGGCTCTAGTGGTCAACTCCACTCGGTGGCAAAGCCAACCGATGGTTAGGCGGCACGAATGCAGCGCCTAAACCCAGAAGTACACGCGTGGCTACATGCGCACGCGGCCCAAAGGGCGGGGGAAATGGCTGAAATGAGGCAACTCATGGCCCACAAAAGCCAACAGGGCTAAGGCCCTAGCGGTGGCCAATCTAAGCGGCAACATCGCCGATCGCCACCCACAACCAATACCCATGGTGCGGGCGGCTGTGCATCTCGCACGATAGAGAGCAAGGGGAGGGTTCAAGGTCGAGCAAAGGCTATGAGGCCGTCACTGGCCAAGGCCTGAGCAGGTGAACTCGTCCACCTTCTGTCAAGGTAAGACATACAAATTCTTGCCCGAGGCCGTCCGGTACCGACGGCGTAAAATGGGCAAGAAGGTTCAACGGCACACATGCCGGTAAGGCGGACTAGCTGCGGCTACGGGCCGCAAGGCTGAACAAGACCCAGAGGGATGACCCATTGGCATCACCGGGCTGGGGCGGAGCTGAACTACGGTCCGCTAAATCAAATCCGGCGTCCGACTGATAACGTCAGTCACCACGTCCAAAATGGGCGTAGGCCAAAACTAGGGGACGACCGGGGAAAATCCATAAGGGCGGAGCGGCCATGGGGGCGGCGTCTGAATCGGGCACGGAGGTGTAGTCCATTGCCTTCGCCGGAGCAAGGCGGGGCTGGGGGAAGGCCGAATCGGCCGCAGATCACCGCCGGCGGCCACTGTTTGCCCAAACAGTCCGTCGGCGGAACAGTGAACAGAGGGGGAAAGAGGGTGGGGCGGTGGTGCCGAGGCCCACCGGGCCGGGAGGAGGGGCTCCTCGCCGTCGCCGGAGCAAGGCGGTGCCGGACAGAGGTCCAATCGGCCGCAGCTCGCCGCCGACGGCCCCAAATCGACCAAAACAGTCGTCCGGCGGAAAAACAGGGCAGAGAGGGGGATGAGGACGGGCGGCGGAACGGAGGCCCACCGGGCCGAGAGGAGTGGCTCCTCACCGTCGCCGGCCCGGGGCGGAGCCGTGGCCGGCCGGTCGGGCCGTGCCGGCCCGTGGCGGCGGCGAAACGGCGTGAACCAGTCGGGCGGCGAAACAGGGCAACAGAGAGAGGGAGCGGGACAGCGGAGTTGGGGCCGTCCGGGGCCGGGGGGAGTGTCCTCCCGCCGTCGCCGGCCCATGGCGGAGCCGTGGGCGGCCGGCCGGCCCTCGCCGGCCTACGACGGTGGCGGAATCCAAAAAGGCAGTAAAAGGGCGGCTAACCGGAAAAGAGGGCGGCGCGGTCGTGGGCGGCCGGGGCAGTGGCCCCTCGGCATCGCACCGCCGGGGCGGAGCCTGTGCCGGCGTCCTGCGGCCTGCCGGCGGCAGCGGCGGCCGGGCACAGGAAAAAGGCGGAATGGGGGGGCGGCGGTACTGTTCATCGCGCAAGAAGTTCTAGATCGGGCGATCCCGATCCCGATCCAATTTTCCTGTTTTATTTTTTTTTCTTTTTCTTTTTCCAAACGTACGCTCAACGCGCGTTAACCCACTGGTTACGCGTCGAACCTCCAAAATTTGCGCCGTAAGCGCGCAGCGAGGCCCGTGGCCCGCGACTAAACCCCACACCCGACTCTACGGGTATAAATACGGGGAAAAGACACAAATACCCATACGCTGAAACGTCACATTTTCCTGCCGAAAATGACCAGAAAAATGGCAAAAAAATCCCAAAAAATCGTAGAAAAATCAGGGACCTTACATAATCAAAGTTAAAATATATATTCATAAATAAATATAACATTTTTAGGCTTTAGAAGGACAAAATCAGTTAAAAGCCTAAGGATGAAATCAATTAAAAGCTAATTTCATCCTTTAAAATGACGAAATTGCCTTAAACTGATTTCATCCTTCTAAAAGACGAAATCAACTTATTTTATTTTAACCCAATTTCGTCCTTTAGAAGGACGAAATCAACTTAAACTTGATTTCGTCCTTCCATGGGAGAAAATCATATAATTTTTTTTTAAAAGCCAAGCATATGGCAATGCTTAGCTGGCGCCTACGTGGCAAAAATGAACACCACTTTGGGAAATATTTCCCAAAGCGGGCTAGTTTGGTAAAAAAATTAAAATTATTATTTAAATAATTTTCCCTAAAATTAAATAATCTGGTTTAGGATTTAGGGATCTTACACAAGTGGCCCACTATTAGCAGGCTCGTGGGTCATTACACTCACCTTCGTTCACTCGACCTTGTCTTGGAAGTGCTCCTTACGGCTTCACTTATTTTGACACCCTGTGTTCCATTTACGCCTAAACCGATGGGTTAGTGGTAAATATGAAATTCTATATTATGATTTGAGGGGTTTAAGGGATGTAATCCCCATATATGAATAAAGTTCAAAGTGAAAAGTGTAACAAATCGAATAACACTCGAAACGGAGGTCGGGAACGAAAGTTCTAACCTCAAGAAGTGTGCCACATGGGTGGGACCACTTAAAAAGTGCAACAAAACCTACTTATGTGGGGTCTAGTTTCGAAGGGCTTGTATTAACGAGCCCATCGGTACCAAGAACGTAGGATTCCGACTTTGGGATAAGAAGTTATCATGTTTTGAAGTTGGAATTGTATTTAAATAAAATAATTAAAAAAATGAGAATAGACAAAATAGTTGGCATTATCGATGATGCCAGTGGCTTGAGCCACGATGTGCCGAGCCGCCATAGGTTTTGAGATGCACAGCTCAGTGCAACACACAGTGGGGCCGCGCAATGAGCAGCGGACGTGCAGTGGGGCCGCTTGACGCGCAACGTATGCGCGGTGTCACCGCACGGTCTGCACATGGCATGCATTTGTGCACATCGCACGTGCGTCAAGTGTGCAGTGCCATTTTTTCAACAATTTAGTGCGCAACGTGTGTCATGCGCACGTGCGTGCGACACGCCGACGGCTCGCAAATTTCTAGTAAAAATTCTCATTTGCATTCAAACTTCTAGGGGAGTTTCAAGAGTTGTTCCGAGTCTATTTTCTTCCGTTCAAAAGGCATTCTTAGCTAATTCGAGGGTGTTTCATGCAATAGAAATGTCCATTCCTTGAGTTAGAAACCTTATAAGGGAGAAACACCCAGGGCAGGAGGATACTCTACCCGTCGCCCTTGAGCATTGAAGAGAGAAAAGGGGCCCAATGTAAGAGGAGGCTCAGTCCTCCATCGTCGGGTCACAGTGAGGCATGTGGCCTGCAGTAGGGGAGACTATATCCTCCACGGAAGGGCCACGTAGTGTGTGGTACATCCATGGGTTAAGGGGAGGTTCTGTCCACTTCCTACGGGCATGGAAAGGTAAAAGAGTCTCTGGGTACCAAGGGGAAGGTCTATCTGTCCCCTACAAGTGCGTTGTGAGAAAAGTATCTCTGGGTAGAAAAGGTTTTGTCCTCCGCCTACAGGCGCCAATAATGTAAAATGTCTCGAGTCAAGGGGAGGTTATGTTCCGTCACCTTCGGGCCACATTAAAATGTCCCTATTTAAAAGAAGTGTATTTTTGCCGCCTTTAGACATAATGGAAAAGATATTCTAGAGCTATAGGAGGTTATGGTTGCCATCTCTGAACCTGAAAAGGAAGACACTATGAGGAATGAGCAACTCTGAATGCCATGACTTTCGGAACTAAAAGGGTAGCGCTATCAATGGGTAACCATTTACCCACCTCGCCCGATCTCGCGATCCAAAATTTGTGGTTGAGTAATTGATAAATGGGTAATGAGTAAAATAAGCAGGTAATTTTGTCTGCCCATTTATTATGTGGGTAGAGTATGGGTAATCCTTTATCCATACCCGTTACCCATTACCCGAATCATATATAAAGACACAGTTGCATATGTTGCTTAAGGAGAATGTTTTCTATTTTGAACATTTTATACTTTCATTGGAACATTTTGTACTTTCATCATGAGACATTGGATAGTCTTCTAAGAAATATATAAAAATTTATAATGCAAACTTATGATAGAGAAAATGGAAGAGAACGTAGTCAATCTTTGGTGTCTTTCTACATTATGCTTGTCGCATAAAGTGTGTATCTTGAAGAGAAAATATAAGTTTTATCCTCATGAATCGCAATAGGAGAGTAAATGACAAGTGAGTGGATTTTGTGTTGAGAGAGCAATGAGAATTTCATTTTTTGATTTTTTATGTCATGTTCTTTGGTTTTGAAAAGTACCCAATTTTTACTCTGTTATAGCTTATCAAAAGAGTAAAGTTTTTATATGTAACAAGATTAGTCTTGTATCATGTAGCATTTTTGTATGATGATTGAGGGATTTTGTAGTAATAGAAATTACTTTCAAGTCTTAATTTTTTTATATAAGTTTATATAAGGTGTCATATTCTTATTATATTATTTTTTTATGAACTATGTGGTTTTTATATGCAATATTGCTCATGTCCTTATTGAATTGAAATTGTGATACATTGGATAGGCTTTTAAAAAATATAAATAATTTACTACAATTTATTTTGCATTATTTACTATTATTTATTTTTTATTGATTAGTTGGCCATTTATCTATTACCCGCCCATTTACCCTATGGCTAATGGGTAATGGGTAATGGGTAGGGGTATATGTAATGAATGAGAAAATGGGTAATAGGTAGGGTATGGGTAAAATTTCTAGAAGCGGATATGGATGTGGGTAAAGCTTCACCCAACCCATACCCTACCCATTGACACCCCTAAAAGGGGAGTAAGCATTCCAGACTTTTCAATTTAATTTGATTTATATACATACATATTTTAATTAATAATATATATATATATATTAATTAAGATATATGCTTTGCTATGATCTAGTAGATTCTGATACATTTTGATCCAATTTTATATGATATGCTCTGATCGGATTTGCTCTGGAATATTCTGTTTAATCCGGTATGCTCTAATCTAATTTGATTTGATCTATTATGGCAGCATGAAATCTATTGGATGGAATCTAACATGACCCAATTTGTTCTGTTACGTGTTTTGCTATGCTTTGTGAAAGAGTGGCATGTGTAATTTTGATAGGATTCTACTCACTTCTACGATAGAGTGAGATGTGTGTTGATTCATGAGCTAACGTTCTACTCTAATGTTTTATGAGATTTCTGTCTAATTTCAAATGATTTATTCGGATATAAGATTATACGTATTTTAACATACATGATTTTTTGATGCGTCGTGCATGTACTAGCCAATAGCTAGAACTACGTTCAGATCTGATTGCATTAGAATAACATCAAAGATGATATAAAATACGTACGTAGGCAACCAATGGTACAATAACGTTGGCCTGATCCAAATTAGTTATAAAATTAGGTTTGTTCTGATCTACGCACAACAGAATGTTAAAGCTTCATAGTGTGTGGAAGAACATTATGAATCTCACACACAGAGTCCGCCGCTCCTGCGTGGTCTTGGTTTTAAATTTTCTGTTTATTTACATAAACTCCGATTTAGTTTTCCAAATAACCCCCAGTCTGGGTTGGTTTTCTAGGTCAGGCTGTTACAATTAGTATCGGAGCATGCTTTGTCTACGAGAGGAAACAAAAATATTTTGAAATATAAATGATTCGAATTCAGTTTTTCAAATATGATTTATCTAGTTTGCATGAGTTGCAATTGATTTGATTCAAATTTCGATTTGATTTTAAATTTCTAGCTTATGAGTGTTGCATTGGATTTAATCCAAATTCCGATTGTGAATGTCCATTTTGCATATCTGTGATATAGGATTTAATACAAACTCCAATTATAAACATTCTATTCTGAATATGTAACATTGAATTTAATGTAGACTCTGACTGTAAGAACTCCGATTCTCAAGCCGATTTTAATTTGAAAGTTATGTTTCTATATGTTACAAGATTTTATGAATTTTGATTTTAATTAAAAAATGATTTAAAAATTTTGTTATGAATAAGTTGCATCAGATTTTGATTTGTAATTCCATTCTAAACATAGGGCATCAAAATTTCTCAGAATTCTAATTTATTTAATTATTAATTATTTGAGATTTATGTCCTACATGTGTTGTATAGAATTGAAGGCAAACTCCGATTCTACAAATGCTAATTTTAAATTAGAATATATATGAAAATTTTGCTTTGAATGTGTTGCATCAAGATTTCTCTTAACTCTTATTTATTCTTATTTGTTTAATTAGCAGTGATTTAGAATTTCCATCCAACTTGCATTGTAGTGGATTGATATAAACACCAATTTTATGAATTTCACTTTTGAAACAGTGAGTATTTAAAAATTTAGTTCTGCATAAAATTCTATTGAATTCTAATTTGATACCAATTCTGATTTTGAATCTCAATTAATCCAAAATGTTGGTTTCAACCGTGATAGTTTATTTAATACAAATTCCGCAATCAAACTTCCAATTTTGTATGTATGCCATTGGATTTGATACAAATTCTGATTTTTACGAATTCTAAAAATGAATCCAATGAGATCGAAAAACTCTATCCTAAATAAGTTGTATCATATCTAATTTGAAATTTTAATTTGTGTTAGATTCAAGATAAACTCCGATTTTGTGAATTCTAATTCAAGAAGGATTTGCAATTCTGTTCTGTATGTGTGGTGTCTAATCTGATCTGAAGACTGACTTTATGAATTCTGATTTTGAATCAATCAAAAATATATGTTATGAAATTGTTACATGAATGTATTTTAGTGACTTCAATTTCAAATAGTCTATAAAATTTATGACAGTAGAATTACCAAGGAGTAGTCACCACAAGCCTGTGGTATGGGAGATGAGGCGCTAGCGGAAGACTCTACGGTTAATTCTACCGGTATATTGAAATAAAATTTCAAAATTTAAAAGTTCAAAAGATCTGTTTTGCAAGATAGTTGAATTACCTAGAAGAAACCACAAAATACCCAAGGTATAGTATGCGAGGTGTTTTTGGGTAGTTTGGAATTAGTTATGTCGATATGATTTCAAATTATTTGTTTCGAAAAAAAATTCATTTGCCTATAAACTGAATATATTTATAAAAGCGGTAGAGTTGTCAAGGAGCAACCACCGCATACCATAGTATAAGACGTGAGGTGTTGGTGGATAGCTGTACAGCAAATTATGCCGATATCTTGACACAAGATTTACTTTTGAAATGTTTGCATTTTAAAAGTTAATAAAAAATACCTAAGAGGAACCACTAAACATCTGTGGTACAGGACATGGGATTAGGGATAGCTCCAACGTTGATTCCACTAGTGTATTAAGATAAATTCTGATTTCCAATCTGTTTTGGTTTAAAATGTTTGTTCTGAGTATAATGTAAATCTGAAATGTACGTTATGAATTAAATGTAAAAAGTCTATTTTCTGTCAAAGGCTTTAATTTTCAAACACATCCGTGAAAAAGAGTATAGTTGACTTCGGATTTGTTCCTTGTCAGCTGATTTCACTTCCAAAAGACTGTAAAAAGTTTGCCTTTAATTAGATATTTTAATATCCGAATATGATTAATTTCATATGATTTCAAACAACTCTGTAGAAAATTTGTTTTCTATCAAATATTTCTCAATGATTCCATGAAAAGATTATGATTAATATATATTTATGCCAAAGAAATTCTGATCTGATACGCGGGTGCTTGCACTCTCTGGATACCCACCGAGAAAAATAATTGGTTCTGGTGTGTGCATGGGTGTAGAGCATCATGCGAACACTCCTCACTTTCTGAGCCTCTCGCTACCCCGTGAGTGTCGAGGGGAACGTTGTTCAGTTTCACAGCTCTGGAATTTTTGTCATCAAACAAACTCATGTTTTCTAAATTCGTTTATGAATTGGACAAGCCAATGTTTCCTGAGTTTGTTTTTGAAATAAATTCTTTTCCGGTAAAAGATGTCATTTTTTTGAGTTTTTTTGCTTAGCATTAATTTAGATTTTAACTCAACCTATGGTGTAGGGGTCTTAAACTCTAACTTATGCTCTATGTGTAAAGTCGAGTTTTTGTACCATTTTTATTCAACCATGCTTGTATGCTTTAGTTTCTGAAAAAATATTTTATGTATGAGAAATTTTACATACGCTGAAATTATGTTTGGAATATGTGTATTTTTCGGGTAGTTCTGGGGTAAAACCTAGAATTATCATATTTTATCTAGAAACCTACCAAGAAAAATAATCGGTATCTAGCGCACACGTATAGGTGTGCAGCATCATGGGAAAGATCCTACCCTTCTGAGCCTCTCGCTACCCTATGAGTGTTGGGAGGAATACCGTTGGTATCACGGTTCTGATCTGTATGTTCTAATTTGTTTATTTGGTCCTGTCTATTCTAATACGTTTGATCTGATCCTAAAACTTTATATGTTAATAATCAAATTCTATTATTTGATCTCGAATTATCAAATTTTAATTATGTGATCTATAGGATGATTAATTCCAAAAAATTTTAGATTGATCTGTCTACTCTGCTCTGATTTATATACTCTGATTCAATCAAATGGATTTAGCCAATTTTCAAAGTCCATAATTGGATTCTGTATGATATGATTTATCCGAATTTGAATTAATCAAATTTTGTTTAAAATGTTTATCTAATCATAAATTATCAAATTGTGTATCCTAAAGGTTTGAAATTGTGTCTATAGATTTCCTTAACCCTACTTTGCTATATTGTGTTTTGATTCCGAATAATGAACTATCTGCTGTTAAAGTCATAATCAGATTTGTGTTTTATCTAAATATAAACTATCAAATTATGTTTATGAAGGTTCTATCTAATCTATAATTATCATATTTTACTTATGTATATGAAATCCAAATTTTTATCGAATTATGAATGTTTAATTCGATTATAAATTATCGGGTTTCATTTTGCATTAATTGATTATCACTTATTAAATGGTGCTTTTGAATGTTGTTTCCGATTGTAAATCAATTGGATTCATAATTGTAATTGCTATCCGATTAACTATCGAATTGTATTCAAATTTTGTTGTGTTTTAGTTTTTGAGAGAATTGTGAGGACGCAATTCGTTTAAGGTGGAGAATGTGACACCCCGTGTTCTGATTACGCCTAAACTGATAGGTTAGGGGTAATTACATAATTGTATATTAATCTTTAATGGTTTTCAAGGGATGTAATCTCCGTATATAAATAGAGCTCGAAGTAACAAGCATAACAAATCAAAGAACACATGAAATGGAGGTGAGGAACGAAAGTTACGACCTTGGGAAGCATGCCACATGGGTGGGGCCCACTTAAAAAGTACAAGAAAAGCTATCCAAGTGGGGTCTAGTTTCAAAGGACACATCGATACAAGCCTAACGGTACCAAGAACGCACAATTCCGACTTTGGGATAAGAAGTTATCATGTTTTGAAGTTGGAATTTTGTTTAAATGAAATAAAAAAATTGAGAAAAAGAAAAAATAGTTGGCATCATCGATGACACCAGCTACTTGAGCCGCACCATGCTGAGCAGCCACACAAGCCATGGCTTGTGAGCCATGCAGGGTTACGTAAGCGAGATGATTCATAGAAATTGGACTGTGTAAGCCATGACTTGTTTTTTTTTACCGTTTAACCTGCTACGCCTTCCGAGGGAGTTTCCATAGTCGTTCTATGCCCGTTTTCTTTCGTTCAAAAGGCATTCTTACCTAATTCGAGGGTGTTCTACACAATGAAAGTGTCCATTCCTCAAGTTTGTAAACCTAGAAGGAAGAAATGCCCCGGGGCAAGAGGAGACTCTGCTCGTCGCCCTTGCGCTCTGAAGAGAGAAAAGTGGCCTGGTGTAAGAGGAGGCTTTGTCCATCATCGTCAGGCCACAATGAGGGAAGTGATCCTGATTAGGGGTGACTCCATCCTCCACAGAAGGGCCACATAGTGTGAGGTACATCCCCGGGTTAAGGGGAGGTTCTATCCACTATCTACAAGCATAGAAAGGGAAAAGAGTCTTCGGGTAAAGGCAAGGTCTATCCGTTCGTGGAAATTGGACTATGTCCACCTCTGTGGCATGATTGTATTTCTCTCCATGATGGAGACATTCATCATTTGTTGATGATGCATGTGGTTTAGATAATATTATGCCCAGGTTACACAGGTTGTGTAGGGATAATTGAGATTATGTAACATATGTGAATATGATTTATTATGCATGATTTAGTATCGTGCAATTGTGACTCTTATCGTGCAGGGAGAATGGTCTATGGATGAATGAAATGAATATGCATTATGTGATTTTGTGTTGGAGACATGTGTTATGCATGTTGGATGTTTTGAAGGAGAATGGTTTATTATGCATGATCTGAATGTGTGTTAGAGATACTATTCATGCAGGTTATATACGATGTTTATGAATGATGTGATTGCTGAAAATCACTTATTATGTAGGATGGATGTTATGTCATAATGTGATTATTCATGCTATGATTAGTATGTATGAAATACTTGTATGCAGGATAATTGCCTATGGGTAAATAGGGATATGATAAGGAAATCAATCAAAAATGAGGATATTATGTGAAATATCGATTTGAATTAACATGTTGATGTGCCATAGTCATTTTCTTATCAACGTTACCTTCTTTCAAACCTTAATGAGTTTTACTCACCCCTCTTTATGTATTTTGTTTTAGGGCTGCATGGCGGGACATGCAGTTAATCAAGATTCCCTATATGAGGGACGATCAGGATATGCGTGGGATTAGACATAGATGCCTCGGGATGCTATTTTGTCTTCTGATTTATGCTGTTGTGATCATTGAACACTTTGTATGGATGATTATGTTTCAGACTCGTGTATATCTAATGCTTTTAAACTTGTCTAAGATCTTCTGATTACGAGCCATATGTCGGCTTAGGATGTTATGTATGTGGGTTGAGAGTGAGGATTCAGTTCAGAATTATTATCCTCTTTTATTTTACCTTATTTCTTTGGCTTAAAGGACTAAAGGTGTGTGACTCCGTGTATGTGTTAAATACCAGATTAAGGGGTTAAAGTCTTCTATAATGTAATTTAGTCGCCTCCGTGTGCTTAGACTGGCCCTTAGATCGAGTTCGGGTCGAACAAGTGTCGGGGCTTGACATTTACTGTTTCCTAAGCTAAGAACGCGTTGTGAGAAAAGTATCTCTGGGTAGGAAAAGTTTTATTTGTTGCCTACGGGCGCGAGAAATGTGAAGTGTCTCGAGTCAAAGGGAGGCTATGCTTGTCGCCTTCAGGCCACATTGAAATGTCCCAATTTAAAGGGAGTGTTTGTTCCCTGCCTTCAAATGTAATGAGAAAGATATTTTGGAGCTAGAGGAGGTTCTGGTTGCCATCTCTGGACCTGAAAAGGAAGACACTTTGAAGAACAAGCAACTTTGAATGCCGCAACTTCTGAAACTAAAAGGAGAGTAAGCATTCCAAACTTTTTGATTTAATTCAATTTATATGCATGTATATCTTAATTAATAATATATATATATTAAGATATAAGATTTGCTATGATCTAGTAGATTCTGATACATTCTCATATGATTTTATATGATATGTTCTGATCTGATTTGCTCTGGAATATTCTGTTAAATCTAGTATGCTCTGATTTGATTTGATATAGTATGGTAGAATGAAATTTGTTGGATGTAATCTAGCATGACCCAATTAGTTACGTTATGTGTTTTGCTCTGCTCTGTGAAAGAGTGGCACGTGTAATTTTGATAGGATTCTGCTCACTTCTATGATAGAGTGAGATCTGTGTTGATTCATGAGCTTTCGTTCTACTCCGATGTTTTATGAGATTTCTGTCTGATTCCGAATGATTTATTCGGATATAAAAGTATATGTGTATATGATTTTCTAATGCATTATGCATGTACTAGCCAATAGGTAGAACTATGTTCGGATCTGGTCATATTGGAATAACGTCAGATTTGGTATCCAATACATATGTAGCCAACCAATGGTACAATAACGTTGACTCGATTTAGATTAGTTATAAAATTAGGTTTGTTCTTATTGGTGCATAATAGAACATTAAAGCTCCGTAGTTGTGGAAGAACGTTATGACTCTCACACACAGAGTCCACTGCTCCTGGGTGGTCTCGGTTTTAATTTTGTTGTTTATTTATATAAACTCCAATTTAGTTTTCCGGTCTGGGTAGGTTTTCTGGGTCGAGGTGTTACACTTAGGGCCACCACTGCTCCACTTCTTGTGTGTCATCGTGCAGTCTTTTGTGAGCAAACAACCAAAAGAGTAGGCAGCCCAAAAAAAGACCATCTAGAAATATTCATCAAACCTTTAAATTCATCTTTACTCAACACAAAGAGTCTGTACTACTACATATTTATAGCATCAAACTTTCACCAAATAGAAGTCCTAAACTAGGAAATGAAATCAGCTTAGATACTAACTTTGATTAACATAATTTTTTAAGGAATCTAACTCAAGTAGGACTCTAATTGAGAACCCTTAAACTAGTAGGGAAGATGTTTGATGAGTGGCCCACCAATAGCCAGCTCATGGGTTATAACACTCCACCTTTGTTTTTCGTGGTCTTCGATTCTTGTGGTTGAGCTGAAAATATATACTATGATCAAGTTGAATGAACGACTTCACTAGGGCTCACCATTTCTTCTGTGATACAGTGCAAGCTTTGGGGGTGTACAACCAAAAGAAGAAGAGAGCTGATAGAAAATCTCACATATATACATCAAAACCTGCATAGGCCACTTAAAATTTCTTAAATCTTTTGTCATATGTGATGCATGTCAAGTCCATAGGGTCACTAAGACACCTCCTTGATATTTATCCCTTTGAGTATGATGAATGCCTTTTTCACTAGTACTCTCCAATCAAAGCCCTCTTTGATTGTGTCATTGAAATCTCTTCAAAGTCCCATAATGAATCAGCCTACTCAGCAACTTGGTGTTGTGTTTGTGATGTGTCTATGTAACGACCCGTCTTCCAATTATGCTTAACTCGGGGGGGTTAAGGATAATTTGATATTAGGATTATGGGGTTTCATTAGGTGAAATCCCTGTATCTGGGTAGAGCTCGAAGTAACGAACACAACGCACCCAAGAACACTCAAAACGGAGGTCGGGAACAAAAGTTACGACCTCGGGAAGTGTGCCATATGGGCGGGACCCACTTTCAAAGTTCAAGATAAGATACCCATGTGGGGTCTAGTTTTGAAGGGCTCATCAATACGAGTCCATCGGTACCAAGATCGTGCAATTCCGACTTGGGATAAAAAGTTATCGCATTTTGAAGTTGGAATTGTATTTTAAAGAAATAATAATAAAATATTCAGAAAAAGACAAAAAAGATGATGTCATCCAGCCGAGTCAAGCCGAGCTGCGTCAGAGCCGAGCCACGGAGCCGCGGGTCACGCGGCGCCGCGCAATCGCGGCCGTCCGCGCAACGTGGGTCCCGTGCGATCGCGCAGTAGACCACGCGACGCGCGCGGGACGCGTGGCAAATGCGCGCGTCGCGCGTCAGACACGTGGTACGGCAGCGCTCGCCGCGCGCGTCATGCTCGCCGACCTCTTTTTCGGTCCAGTCTTTGTGTGACATGTGGCATGCGTCTGTGCGCATGTATTCCATTTCTTCCGTCCGCTCGCATGCCAATCTCTTATAAATAGTTCATTCCGATCAGTTTTCAGGGGGACTTTCTGGAGTCATTCTACGTCCATTTTCTTCCGTTCAAAATGCGTTCCTAGCTAAATCGAGGGTGCTCTACGCAATGGAAGCGTCAATTCTTCGAGTTAGCCACTCTATATAGGAGAAACTTCTGGAGCTAAGGGGAGGTTATGTCCGCCGCCTACGGGAGCGACAAGGGTAAAATATCTCCGGGTAAGGAGAAATTCTCCCACGTTTTCTCATTTTCCGTTCTTCGTTTCTTATTCATTTTAAGTCCGATTAGAGTCATTCAAGAGGCCTTCCTAGCTAATTCGAGGGTGAGCAATGCAATGGAAGCATCCACTCCTCGAATTATCAATGTTAGGTGAGAGAAACATCCCAAGGGTAAGGGGAGGTTCTGCCCGTTGCCTATGGGCACAGGAAGGGAAAAGTGTCTTCGGACAAGGGGAGGTTCTGTCTGCTGCCTACGGGCGTTGTGAGGGTAAAGTGTCTCCGGGTAAGGGGAGGTTCTGCCCGTTGCCTACAGGCACGGGAAGGGAAAAGTGTCTTCGGACAAGGGGAGGTTCTGTCCGCTGCCTACGGGCGTTGTGAGGGTAAAGTGTCTCGGGGTAAGGGGAGGTTCTGCCCATTGCCTACGGGCACGGGAAGGGAAAAGTGTCTTCGGACAAGGGGAGGTTCTGTCCGCTGCCTACGGGCACTGTGAAGGTAAAGTATTCCAAAGTTATAGAAGGTTCTGGCCGCAGTCTCCGGATCAGAAAGAGCAGACGCTCTAAGGAAACGAGCAACTCCGAACATCGCCACTTCCGGAATTGGGGGGGAGTATGCTTTCTTGACCTTCTAGTTTAATATGCTTTATATGACTGCACATCTTGATTTATTCTATTGTAATCTAAAATGCTCTCTGCTATGACGTGACATACTCTGATCTGATATGACCAGTATGGTCGGATAAAATATGATATGATCTGATATGATCCAATAGGTTCAGTAGTGTGTTCTGCTCCGCTCTATGATAGAGTGGGATGTGTGTTTTGTTAGTATTCTTCTCATCTACGTGAGATGTGTGTTTTCTGATTTATTGGCTTTCATTTAACTCTGATGAGTAATAAGATTTCCGTTGGATTCCGAATGAATCATTTAGATATAACGTATACGTATTTTATCGTATATGATTTTCTGATGTCTGGTAAATGTATTAGCCATTAGGCAGAACTACGTTCGGATCCGATCGTATTGGAATAATGTCAGAGATGGTATCCAATATGTACGTAGGCAACCAATGATAAAATAATGTTGGCCCGATCCAAATTAGTTATAAAATTAGGCTTGTTCTGATCTACGCACAATGAAACATTAAAGCTCCGCAGTGCGCAGATGAACGTTATGACTCTCACACTCAGAGTCTGCAGCTCCTGGTCAATCGGTTTTAATTTTTCCGCTTATTTTATACACTCCGATTGTATTTTCCGATCTAACCCCCGGTCCGGGCCGGGTGATTCGGGTCGGGGTGTTACAGTCTAACACTCAACTTTACTTTATAAAGTGTTTATGAAATAAAACACTCACCTCTAATGATTTTTTTTCGAGTGTGCGAGGTGAATTAGGGAAGAACTTAAAGGCTTAAAACTTACTTGTCTCTCTCTGAAATTTTGCTTCTCCTCTCTCCAATTTATCACAATAAAGCCTTTAAATAGTTTATCAAGTTGGATAGGGTTTCAGTCTCCTAGTTGGAAAAAAACTTATTCTAGATTGACTTAAATTAGGCAGCTAGTCACATATCAATGGATCATTCTACAATGTAATTAATCATTCTCTGTTTTGTTCAAATTCAAACACTTAATCGATCCTTTATCCCAAATGATCTATTGATAAAGTTACTAGAATTCATCTTGTAAGTACCGATTAATCCATTAAACCAATGATTGATCATGTAGGTTAATGTAATCAACGAATTAGACAACTAATCAATCTTTTTCTCACAATGGACGATTGATAGGTCAATTGTCAAAAATCCCAAAAGAATATTTGACATCGATTGATCTATTCTCAGTGACGATCAATTGCTTTTGAACATGATTTGCAATTTTTGTATTATGTTGCCTAAAACTTTAAAAAAACTTTCTAAAGGTTTTCTACAATAAATCTATGCTTGTGTATGTGAGTGGAACATTTACCTTTGATGCATATCACTCTGTTAATTCTTCCATCTTAGAAATCAAAACTTGTCTGCTCCTCTTGTTCAAGTCTATCAATTCTAAATTTTATTTTTATCACATCACTAATTTTTATCAGATTCTTAATATATTAAACATATGCTTTTAGACATAGTTTTGTTCATCGTAATCAAGCCAATTACAAGACATATATGTTCTAACAACTGCAGCCCTAGTGTGACAACCCATAAATTTTTTATTTTTATTTATTTAATAGATTACTAGCCTAAGATAGACATGGAATTGGAGTTTGAAACCTATATGGGTAGTAGACTAAAAGCTAGTTGTAATAGTATGAAGCATTGAGGGAGACATTGTCTTTCAAATTGGACACTTAGTGCATGATCTCAAGTCATCCCATAGTGAGACAAACTCGTGGTGATTCATACATGATTACATATGACTAAAAAAATATGCATCATTTTTAATTGTTATTCCTTTCTATAAATTCGTTATGAGCTTGATAATGATTTTACCCTTTTTTCCCTTATAGGGGGTTATTCAATCAAGAATCTAAAAAACTAGATTTAGATTATAGGATTTCATGATATAATCCAAATTCCTAGATTTGAACGGGTAGATTTAAAACTATTTGGATGCCCAAATCTTGTATTGCTAGAATCCCTCGATTTGAGCCACCGGATTTCAAAATAATTAACTCCTAAAATAGTTTTATCTACAATTTTCAAATGTGAATAATCCATAATTTATTAGAGTCTTATAACATCAAACATGTTATTAGTACATAAAATTAAAATATGTATATTATGAAATCAACTTTTTTAGTAAAAAAGTTACATGCAATGATGCGCAAGGACCCCAAGTTAATGCAAGACTCAATTTATAAGCCCGTCAACATAAACATTGTATTGTTCCACATTTCTATAGCTATTCTATCCCTCCGTGCACACTACTTATCATAATACAATTGTGACTTTCTAGCCTTTCAGCTAAAAGTACCCTCCAATTTCCCACACAAGTACTTGGACCATGTATTAAGTATTATTCCTTAACTTAACTCTTATAAAAGACGTGTTGCTATACACTATAATATGATCCAATATGTTATGTCACAAACATCTTCAACATTAACTAATATATAAAACTAAAGGTTGTTGGTTCAAGTTTTAGCTGAATCTCCCGTTGCAACTCAGTTAGGTTTCAATATGAAAGACTTTTGTAGATGTAGGACACTTAAAACCTATTGAAGCCTACACAAGTTATAACAACTGGCACAGGTTATATCATGTGCATTTTGATGGCCAAATAAGTAGGTTAAAGATACAATTACAAATTCAAAATCATATGCATCTCATCTTGGTTTAAAAACTTTCTTTAGAAATAAAATTAGAATATGACTTCCCCTTAGGTAGGGACTCTTATCATCAGGCAGTGAAGATACATTGTCTTCAATTCTTAAAAGATTTATTTTTGCAATCTAAACTATGCAAGAGTCGTATCAAAAGGCAAACTTCTTTAAATTTTGGATGGACACTCTAATTACATATTTCCCTATAGATTAACAAAGAGTGAGTTGATGCTGGATTTTGCAAGCAGTGCTCAACAACAACTCTATGCCTCAAATTACATTTATTTGAAGATGGTAAAAAAAATAATCAACAAATGATCATATGCACATTGTTAGACCAAGTGTAACTAGGGGTGGAAATGGTCTTCGGTCGACCACGTCCAAGTTTGTGTTCGCACTGTCCGAGACCGACTGACTATGACCAAATAGACCGAAAATTTCAATCATGGTCACAATCAAAATAAGCGGTCAACCACGTGACCGTGAGACTGATTGTTGCAAATATTTTCTTACCTACAAAACAACTCATATCAAAATTATGTAGAATTCACCTCTATTGTAGAAGACAACAGTAGACATGGAGTTCTGCACACTTGCAATACGTACTCCTCTGTCCCATATTAATAATTTTATTTAATTTTTTAAAATAAATTAATTTAAATTTACTTTAGAAAATTAAAGAGCCAATACAATGGAGCTCTAGCTAAAAATTTTCAAAACTAAATATAAAAAAACAAAATATAGCTATGAACAGAGGATACATGAAAGACGTCTCCAAGTGGGTACAACTGCAACAACGCCCATAAAAGCAAGCATTCTGGTGAAATCAATCCAGTGAATTCTTTTTCCAACTCTAGCAATCCTATTTTTTAGGATGTCTATTGACTTGGGATGAAACTAGTCATGGAATAGTGAAGAAGTGCTGGAGCTATTCTTGGCTTGTGAGTTTTTTGTCCCTTATTACCATAGGAGATTACGTGACCAATATACTCTGATTGCATATTAGACCTTAAGAAAGTAAAAAATAGCTGAAATAAATCTATTAATATGGGATGTAGGAATACAAAATATTAAAGAGGTGGGTAACTAAAAAAAGGGGGAGGCAAAAAATGCATCATTTTCATGTCTTCAGAGAAGCTCGTAGACATAAGATCTGGATCTCCCCGGTAATGCCATTCTGGATTGGGAATTTTGGTTTTGTCCATACTTTACCTCTGTATGTAATACTTACTATAGATATTATAAAAAGAAAAAATGATAATTTAGTCAAGCAAAAATGTGAATAGGACGTCTTTATTACATGCAGTGTTCAAATTCTTCAGTTTGAAGATATTATTGAGATTTATAACCATGCACTAATGTATTTAAAGTTCAAACATAGTTTATTAAGAATATAAAATTAAATAATAAATTTTAAAACAAAAAGACTAAGTGAGACAAAAACATCAAGTAACATTACCTCCTGAGTAGGTGGTAAAGAGGATAATTATATATAATATAGGAATATTACATTGGACATGGTCTTCAAGAAATTTACTTCATGAAGACAACCAAAAGTAGATCACTTCATTACTTAGGAGAACAAAGTATTCAAAGAAGAAAAGAAAGACATCATATAAGGTCAAGTAAATTGTGACTCAAACTAAATAAATAATAATTACTTACTTCAGTATAAATTAGTTAAAAGTTAAAAAAAATAAAAATAAAAATGGACAAACCGTGTATGTGACTGTCTGCCGGACAATCGGTCCCGGTCCCAGTAGTGACACTAAATGGTCATATAAATCGGTCACGGTTGTAGTCAATGTTTGACCTTGACCAAATGCCCAATTTCCACCCCTAAGTGTAACTAGTGAACAAACTTACTACTACTCTCTACTACTACTACTCCCCTACTACTCCTCTTTCTTCAATAGAAGAGCAACGCTCTTGCGCAATGTCACTTATATGAAGCCCTGTATCATACATTATTTCTATCATTCAAGTCTGTCCACAACCACTTCCCGTCAAAACCATTGGTCACCACCAGCCGTAGCTGCCCGCCGGAACGCGATCTATGTCTCATACAACCCAATATTTGTGAGTCATGAAATGCCAACTTGCCGATCCAACCTGCATATTTGACCATCCTAGTCACTTTGTTAACAAAATGGATTCTACTCCAACATCATGGTTTTTAGTTTCACACACACCAATTAATGTGAATTTTGGATCATACCTGAACCGCATTGACGGCAACAATGTTCGTTTGGCCTCCCGGAAGAGAATTTTCATTGCCAAGTAATGCGAATTGTGGCTTCCTTCCTCCATTCAGTGATAGATTTTGGTTTTTATACTCACAAAGTATCCTACAAACACACCATTGATATAACCAATTTATACATATTTGATATTATCCTAAAACATAATTGGCATATAAGTAGGAATTAAAAAAACATTTGGATAAAGAATTAGGGGAGGTAGAAACCTGATTTTGATTTCTTGAACATTTTTTTCAGATATAGAGTACAAGTGAGTGTAGTTCTTCAAGTCAAACCCCTAGTATATATTATAGAATATTAATCATACCAAAACTAAGATACCTCATATGCAATTTATAACTTTTACACTAACCTGCCTCGTGCCGAAGAAGTAAGCACCTTCCGGTTAACATCATCAAATTCTACAAAACCTGGCCACTTGAGCGACTCTGACTCAAAAAGAGCAAATACATCATTAGGCTGCCCTTGTCAAATATATCTGCATAGTACAAGAGGGAAAATCCACTTAAAAGTATATGAAATAACAATAATGCGAAAAAAGATATGTTTGACGCACTCAATCCTAGTGGTTCTGCATTTTGAAACTATGATTAATGAGTGATTGTTTTTACTATAAAGCATACTCCTGATCACTTCGTGGCTTACATTCAAGAAGCATATCCTCTGGTTTGCTTCTGCAAGACCGGAACTGCGTAAAAACAAAAACAAAAACTTGCTTGTGCATGACTGGTATGTCTCTTCATCACTTGAGTAGCTCCCTTCTTAGCCATTGTCATAAAAGCCCTGCTGCTGAGCACAAAACCAGTCTCATTGATTTCAATATGAAGAAGAAGAGAAGTCTTAAAAATCAAATTGCCGTATAACATTTTAGGACAAGAGAAAAAATCAAGTTCAAAGATCTGTCATGGAAACAAAGTTCAAGATTACTCATGAATGTAGAAAAATTCAGACAACGGTTTCAAAGAACATAGGGGAAATCAACTTGGAGCAACAAAAACATACTACATAGTACTCGGAAATCAAAACCTTAGAACAATTGAGTGAAGGGTAAACTTGAAACTTAGTAAGCAGAAAGTATAAAATGGACAAGCACAAAATTGTAATCATGATTTTCACTATTTAATACCCATATTGCACATAAATCATTCATAGCAAAATGGATTAGTCTGATGAGACGGATTACCCAGTACGAATTTCAGCTTCATCATTCGCCTCTATTGGCGCCCGCCCGATCAGAGACCGCATTCTCTCCAAAGGGGTCGGCATTAGGGGCCACCCAGCAAGAAACTGAATGCACATCTCTCGAATTAAACCTCGATAAAGAATGTTTCATCACTAATGAATTTTTACGGAGGAAGGCACTTTTCAAATGAACAAAGGTAGAAGCTTCCCTCTTGGTCTGCAAATTGGTGGCATGGAAACTGAAGTTTAGGATTGATGAATGGAGCAGAAAGAAGAATTTGATCTTGTTTGGTGCTGAAGTTTCTGGTTTCTGTCTGAACTGGACTCCAGAGGCTCAATTTCAAGTGGCTGATGTTGGAGGTTGAGCCAACCACTTCTTACATGGTAACTTTATGGACCTTCTTGAGGATGCTCGCCACGATATCTCTGGAAATACTGACAATGGAGAAAAAATTTAGCTGCACAATGCGTATCCTTAGCTGGTCTAATCACCAATTAACGATCAGCACATCACCTGGCTTTAGCAGCTTTTGTGCTGCGACCAAGATTTTCAACAATTTCTTTTCGGAATTACTAAGAAATGGATGATTTTTATCTGTTTGCAGCCTCGGCAACTCCTCTTCCTGCACCAGGTATGATGCTCAACAACTATGTAGGCTTGACGTACGGATTAGATGCATTCAATATTTCAAGGAAGTTAAATTACACAAATGAGAGAAAAAAATATTGCCGGCTAAGAATGCATGAGCTTGAAAATATTTTATTAAAGAAAATAAATTAAGGTTTTAAGGTTTTATTTTTCGTATAAAATCAAAGACATGTATGTACCCATTAAATAATTAAATCGTTGTATTATTGGATTGCTCGGTCCATTTTTCCTTTGGCCCTGGTCTACCCTGTGAGTTATTAAATATGATGTCATAGATGCATAATCCAAAGTTTAAAATCAGAGTTTGTATTAAATATGATGTCAAAGTTGAAATAAGATTTTAAATTAATTTAAATTTAAAAATTATTATACCCGATGCAATAGATTCAGAACATAAATTTTAAATAATTTATAATTCAAAAATAAAATTCATAAAAGCATAGTTTATATCAAATCCGATATATAAGAGTTCAGACAAAATTTTTTAGATTAATTCTAATTTAAAATCAAATTTTGAATTAAATTAATATATATATATATATATATATATATATATATATATATATATATATTAAAATATTTCCTCTAACCAATAAAGGAAAGCTCCAATAACATTTTTAACACCTCGACCTAAGAATTAACCTGGACGAGGGGTTGGAACACAAAATTGGAGTAAATTAATTTTTAATAATTTAAATAGACCAGGAGTGGCAGAGTTTGAGGGTGATCGAGATTTGTAGCATTCTTCTACATACTACGAAAATTAAGTGCTTCATTGTGCGTAGGTTGAACAAATTTAATTTTTATCTTATTTTGGATCAGACCAACATTGTCGTATTATTATTTATCTACATACATATTGAATAACATCTACGATGTTATTCTAATACGATCGAATCTAAACATAGTTCTACCTTAATGGTCAATACATACAGTAGGCAGTACAAAATCATAAAGGTCAAAATTTGTATATTTAAATATTTAATCGGAGTCATATGGAAATTCATAAATTATCGGAGCTAAACGAAAGCTAACAAATTAGCAATAACATACATCTCGCTCTATCACAGAGCGGAGCAAAACACATCATAGTAGATTGGATCGTATCCAATCACATCAGATCATATCAAAGCATACCAAATTAAAACAGAGCTTATCATATTAAATCAAAGTATATCAGAAAACATTGAATGAGAGTATATTATATGTCTTCATTAACAAACGCATTCATATAATCATATATTAAATCAAAAGATCAAATGCTCCCCTATAGTTCCAAAAATAGCGGCATGTGGAGTTACTCATTTCTTTAGGGCATTCTCCCATTTAGGTTTGGAGATGGCATGTAGAGCCTCTTATTGCTCTGAAACATTTCTCTCATTGTGCCCAGAAGCGACAGACATGCACTTCCCTTTTCTAGGGCTTTCTTCACTTGTTATGCCCAAAGGCGACAAACAAAACCTCCCATTTCCCGGAGACACGTTGCTCACGCTTGAAGGCAACAGACAAAATCTCACCTTACTCGGAGACGCTTCTCACTTTCAACAAACAAAGATGGAGTACAGAACCTCCGCCTCCCTTGGGACGATTCTCTCTCTAAGCGCCCTAAGGCGATGGATAGAACCCCCCCTTTCCTAGGGGAGTTTTTCCCACTGCATGGCCTGTTGGTGAAAGACGGAGCCTCCCCCTACACAAGCCACTTCTCTCAATGGGGCCCGACAACGGAAAACTAAGCCTCCTCTTATTTTGGGCCACTTAACTCTCTCTTTTGGCCTAAGGGCATCAAACAGAGTCTCCTCATGCCTCAGACTATTTTCCATTTATAGAGTCACCAAGTCGAGAAGTGAATGCTTCCATTGCGTAGAACGCCCTCGAATCAGCTAAGAATGCCTCTTGAACTGGCGAAAATGGACTCAGAAGGGCTATAAAACTTTTCCCAACAATCATACGGGTTTCCTATTTATAGTGAAAAAACCTATGAGCCCAAGGAGTGTCACGCACACGCGTGTGACATGCATCCATGGCACTACTACGCGGCAAGTGAACGTGCTTGCATGCTGCATGCAGATGCAGTAGGTTGAACAAACGGCTTGCATTCTCACGGGCCCTGCGCGGTTGCAGCTCATACACTGCAGCTTGCGTGATGGCGTCGCATGGTGCGGCTCGAGCCGCTGGCATCATTGATGATGCAAGCAAATTTGTCCTTTTCTTTTTTTTATTATTATTATTTAAATATTATTTCAACTTTAAAACGTGATATCTTCTTACCTCGAAGTCGGAATCGTGCGTTCTTGGTACCAATAGACTTGTATTGATAAACCTTTCAAAATTAGACTATACATGGGTAGGTAATTCTATACTTTTTCAATAGGTCCCACCCTATGCATCACATTTCTTGAGGTCATAACTTTCTCTCCCGACCTCGTTTTATGCTTTTTCAATTCGTTATATTATTTACTTCGAGCTCTACCTATATGTAGGAATTTTGTCCCCTAAAACACCTTAAAACTTATTTAAATTTCTATAAATACCCCTAACCCTTTGGGTTAGACATAATTGAAAAATGGGGCATTACACATGCACGTGCCACTACTAGCTAGTGTGCTCACTTCAATTTTCACATGCAAGTTTGCATGCATAACTGGCCAGGTCGAGTTAGGTTGGGTTAGGCTTTGTGTATTGAGTCCATTTTGAATGGACGTGTCCGATTAGGCAGGGTCTTCTCCATAACTATTTTTTGGTTCACAGTCTATGTAAGTAGTAAGAGGGTTTTTCAACAAAAAAAATATAAATTTTTTTCCCTCTTTGTCTAGGTGTCTTTAAGAGGGTAAAACACAATTTTTTGCTTTGTGAGCACGCTAATTGGAGTGATCTTTTTGCTGTTGAGAGATTGTTGTATCTTATGAGACAGACAAGTAAGTGATCTTGAGTTCCATAGTGAAAATGTAATTCTATCTTAAAGATAAAGTTGTTAAGCCTTAATATGCATTATTTATGACTTCTCCAATTTTCTTTGCAAGTAAAAATCACATCAATGAAGGATAAGCCCATTTAACATTATTTTAGGTGAAAAGTTTCCTTCAAATTTAGCCAATGGTATGGCTGTAACGGATAAGGACAACATCCTAATCTTAGGTTGAGGATTTCTAATGAAGTTAGGAAGGGCAATCAGAGGATTATGTCTTTTTGAGGCACAAAGGCAACACGTACTCTTTTATGATAAAAAACAGCCACATGTATCTCTTGATGGAAAATGTTTCTTGACCAGCTCTATGACTAGAGCTCGTGACTTTGCTATATTGGTTTTGCTATGTACAACGTTCGAGCTCTATGTAGCATAGACACATGCTCTAATCATGGAGCTCGATCAAGCTAGACCCGTCCTTTGTGGATGCGTTTTCGTAAATTGCTTACGAGACAAAACCAGCACGTATTCGTTTTTCTTTTGGATGGTCAATTAGAAATTGGACAAGCATAGCTACGACTGCCAAATAAGGATGGATGAAACATCTCATTCCATATGGAAAGGAATCTAACGAGCATGCGTAAGCTAATTGGCTATGAAAATGGATTGCATTTGAAGAAGTGATGGGCAAGGATGGAGCATTATTGTTCTATCATTGAACCTTCCAGTCTTGCATTCGTTATCAGTTGACCTTGGCAATCTTGTACTTTTCTTTTTGACAAGGAAGGTACATGAAACGATAAGGAGACTGCAAATTGAGCTGCCCAATCAACCAAAATAGATTAGCATACCAGGAAGGAAAAAGAGACTTGGCAATTTTATTTAAATATCCAAATCACATAATTGCATACCAATTTGTTAATAATAATTACAATGAACATAATTGACAAATAATTACACCTTCAAGGAATCAGCGACAGAAATGGAGGCCGGGGTGACTGAACCTCACTTGTAACATGCCTAGACAAGAGAGGTCGGGGGGAGAAAGAAGTTGAGGTGCTAATGAGAAAACTTTATATCAAAGCTCTAGTTAAAGGCATACATGCTGTGAGGAAACTTTATATCCAAACTCTAGTTAAAGAAAATTTCCTCTAGCGGTTGCACCTAGGGCATTTGTGAGTGATTGTAATATGTAATATCTTGACTACAAGTTCTCCCTCTATTTTATATTAATAATTATATTTAAAAAATATTTATTTTTATTAAATAGTGAAACACATATTTAAAAGAAGAGAAAATAAGCTTATGATATTTTTTTTAAAGTATCCAACCACTTTAATTGAACAAAATAAATATTTAAGATGGGGAAGCATTATTTATACTATTGAGCTTAACATAAGCCGTACATGAGAGTCATTGGCATTTAAATATTTAAGATCTACGAGTATATTAGTATACCTTTAATTAAATAATTAAGTGTCTAAGGCCGTAGTACGCCGCCGACACCGACTAACATAAAGAAGATATCGCCCTATAAAACATGTGGACCTCTCCCGAGTCCCGTCTTCTTCACCAGGAACACCATGGTCCAGGACGTACGCTCCGTTTTGGTGGCTTCTCGCCCACCACCACCAGTCTTGTATGCACTATACTCCGTTTTATGGCCCAGGACGTACGCTCCGTTTTGTTGGCTGCCACACCACCACCAGTCTTGTATGCACTATACTCCGTTTTGGTCATCATCGCAACCGTCAAAGAATCAGGTGGGCCGATATGGGAGACATCAGGCGGGCCTGCACTTCTCCCTACCGACGGAGCAGCGCGAGGCCACCAGGTTTTCTTCCTTCTCCAACTCTACTCAGATCGACTTCTCTGGTTCCACTTCCTTCCTCACTATCTATACGACAGTGGCCACTATAATGAGGCCTCGTCCCATTATCATCGTCATCGTACGAGGCTTTTAAAATCATGACAGTGACACGGCCATGTGCTGAGACAGATTTAAGGGGATGTCGAGCAACAAGGCTGAGCTGCCACTTCAGTGGAGACCGTTTTAATGCTCTTACTGTCAATGACAACGACTCCTCTAACTTATTAAGATTGATATCGCTCGTACTCGCACATGGGT
This sequence comes from Saururus chinensis, assembly GCA_035235625.1. Taxonomy (NCBI): domain Eukaryota; kingdom Viridiplantae; phylum Streptophyta; class Magnoliopsida; order Piperales; family Saururaceae; genus Saururus; species Saururus chinensis. Next base: position 52,612,369 of record CP141140.1, read on the forward strand.
GTTAGCACACACCTTACGCGCTTCCTTTCGGTACTGGACAAATAATGCGTGCCTGACAGCTCAAGTCCTTTTTCGTTGTCGTTACTAAATAGAAGGCCCCCTTTTTCGGTCCCCAAGTTTCGGAGGAATAGCGATTCCCACAGCCGATCATTTGACATGCGTTTTAAATGAGGGAAATGCTACGCCCCCTCCATGGGAAGCTCACTCTGTCGCTCGTTGACATATGACAACTTCAAATTTCCCACAAGCGGCTCGCCCTGTCGCTCGTTAACATACGAGAACTTCAAATTGCCCACAAGCAGATCATTTAGCATGCGTTTTAAACGAGGGAAATGTAAAGTGGCTGGCCGCTGGAAGTGTGGGGGTCACGAGCGAGCCCGGGGGTATCATAACCATCTATAATCACAACTTTAATTGTAATCTATCCCAACAATCATATATATATATAAGTAATAAATTATTAACTAAATAACATATAATAGATAGATCGAGATAAAATTTAGGAACAAGGATACACAGCCCCTTGCACGACCTTATTCAATTAAAACATTCTCCAAGAACAAAAGAAATCAAGTAAGAATAGGGATTACCTTTTGTATGTATTAAACCCTCAATAACTTTGTTCTTGGATGCATATTTTAATAAGAAAGAAAGCCTAATGTTCCACCAACATGTCCCACCTAGGGCAAAAAATCTTCTCCTTCAATCAACCCGTCAAATGATGCGTGAGAGAGGAGAGGAGAGGGGCGGCCAACAGCCTTTTCCAAAACTTGTGCAGACCGCACCAAGGAGGGAGAGATGGGGCAGCAATTGTGAGAGAGGAGACAAGGAGTGGGGCAGCCTAAGCTTAGGGCATCTCCTCTCTTGCCCTCCTTTAGATACCCCTCTCTTATCTCGCTTAATTGGGCTTTTAATAAGGGCTTTTCTGTTTTAATCTTTAACTTTATTTAAGAGGGTCATACATAACGGGAGTGAGTTTTGTCTCTTAGAGCCCGCGGAGGCTTGGACCCCCTGTAAATGGCCAAGCTTGCAACACACTAACCATAGGTCCCACCTTTGACACATAATTCACATGTCTAGACTCCACAATGTGTTAATGCACATCCTAGTCACATGCCTAATGTGCGTGTACGACGAATGCTGGTCCCAATCAATTTAGTGTTATGATGGCTTATGTGGGGTTAGCGCGACTACCCCCACCACCCTTGGACCCCGTAGCCTGTACTAGTTTACCCGAACAACGATAACATTAGACCAAAACAATCCTGAGCCCATACCCTAGTCCAATAGGAAATGCACGCCCACTCTATGAGAAGCTCGCTCTATCGCCAAGTTCTTCAACCTAGTCTATTCTTCACGGCTGTTTCCTATGATAAAAATAATGTAATTACACATACAAATGTTAATACATGCAAATAACTCACTAAAAGTTTTTTAGGGGAAGATATAAGAAGATTGTCGTTTATACGAGTTGTCACTCGTTTATGTCAATATGAGCTTGGACTTTATAGACTATTGGATTTTAATCCAACAGCGCATATAATTTTAGGTGCACTATCGGATCAAGATTCCATGGCTCTCCAAGCTCGAGATCACTCTAGCATGTGTAAAGTAAAGGTCATAATCTATGTATCCTAAATTAATAGTTTTATTTGACAAAAAAAATCACATTAATAATTTTATTTAATTTAATTTATGTGATTATGTATTTTAAAAAGAGTATTATCATATTATTTTCTCTTCTATTAGATGTAAGTTTCACAATTCAATAACAATTATTAGTATTTCGAATATAACTATTAATATAATATGAAGAGAATACTAACTTAATCCATATAATAATATTAACTTAATTATTTTGCTATAGACAAGAGAGGGAAGTGGCACTAGAGGAAGAGCTGCCATATCCCTCAATGGAGGGATAGATTCATTAAACTCTAAAGTATGAGCTTTATCTAAGAAGGGTAGGTTTGGAAAAAAATATTTCCATCATCTTACATAAAATAAAATAAAATGAGTATTTGGATTACAAAATAACCAAATTTAAAAAAATAATTTACAATTAAAATTTTAAGTCTTCCAGACGCTCAAAAATGACCTTGAACAGGTTTTAAGTCTTCCAGATGCTTAAGAATGGCAAGTTGTTGTTCAGGAAGAGATGAATTTTATCATAAATAACAAGGTATGAGAGATAATAGATCCACCTGAAGGGTGGAAGCCCATTAGGTGTAAATGGGTATTCAAAAAGAAGTTTAAGGCTGATAAGTCTATACACAAGTACAAAGCGAGATTAATGGTCAAAGGGTTCACCTAGGTATATGAGATGGACTTTAAAAAGACATATTTACTGGTGTCAAGATTTGACTCGATTAGATATCTCTTAGCATGCGTTGCTTACTATGATTTAGAGCTACATTAAATAGATGTAAAGACTGTCTTCTTAAATTGAGATTTAGATGAAGAGATTTACATGGAACAACCTGAGCGTTTCGTAGTTCCTGGAGAGGAACACAAGGTGTACAAGCTCATAAAATCATTGTATGGCCTAAAACAATATCCGAGGTAATAGTACTTCACTTTTCACAAGGTGATTAGTAAGTATGGGTTCATAGTAAACGAATGCAATCACTGTGTCTATACTTTTTGGGATGGGGCTAGGTATATGATGTTGTCACTGTATGTAGACGATATACTTTTGATGAGGAATGACCTAAGTATGATAGTCAGCTTAAAGGAATGACTCAAAACCCAGTTTGAGATGAAAGACATGGGGGAGGCATCTTACATCCTCGGGATAAAAATTGATAGAGATAGAAACACTAGGAAGCTTAGTATATCTTAAGAATCATACATAGAAAGCGTTCTCAAATGCTTCAATGTCATTTGTTGGAAAACTATTGAGACCCCTATTTATAAGGGTACAATGTTGTCTAAGAGTATGACTCCTCAGACTAAGGAAGACCAACTCTGGATGGAGTCAGTGACATATGTACATGCTATTGACAGCTTGATATATGTCATTACTTGTACACAGCCTGATTTGAGTTTTGTGGTAAGCTTGTTAAGCTATTACCAAGCAAACCCTGGTCTTCAGTACTGACAAGCTGTGAAAAGGGTATTTCGGTACCTATTAGGGTCTAAGAGTTAAAAATTCACTCATCAGGCAGAAAGTCTGTCATTGGCTAGATATAGTGATTCAGACTATGCGGGGGATCTAGATGACAGGAAATCCACTGCCGAATATGTCTTCATGTTTAGAGGCGGGGCTATATAGTAGGCAAGCAAGAAACAAAAGAGTGTTTCTATATCTACGATGGAAGCTTAGTTTTATGCATGCAGTATTACACTTCCCAAGCAGTATGGATAAATGAGTTTCTAGCAGGATTGGGGCTAGAAGGGTAGACTGATACTCCTGTCTAGATGTATTGTGATAATTTGGCAACAATGTCAACACTTTAAAATGGGGAGATCAGTGTGAGGGGGTAAACACATTGAAGTGCATTACTATTACACATTCGACATGTTATAGAGGGGAAAAGTGATTGTGAGTCATCTTCCTACTACTGAGATGTTGGCTAATCCGTTCATTGAAGCCTTAACGACGGATCTATTTTCTAAGCATGCTCATAGCATTGGTCTTGGACAGGACTAGGGCAAGTCGTTGTTTGACCATATGAGCCCTTCACCCATAGTGGCAGATGTTGGCCATGGTATGGGCTTAGGCCGGATTTGGTCGAATGTTGTCGCAGTCTGGGTGAACCGGTATGGGCCACGGGGTCTAAGGGTGGTGGAGGCAGTCTCACTGACCCCACATGTGTCATCATTACATTAATTCGATTGGGACCCGCCGACATCACATACGCACACTAGGCATTCAACTAGGTTGTGCATTAACACATCATGGGGCCTCGACACGCGAATTATGTGTTGAGGGTGGGACTCGTGGTTAGTAAGGGGTTGACCCTGTCGTATGCTTGGCCGTGTACAAAGGGTTTAAGACTCTGCGGGCTCTGAGAAACAAAACCCGCTCCTGTTGTGTTTGACCTTCTTAATATAAGTGATAGATCTTAGCAGGGAAAACTCATAAAAAGAAAGCCCAACTAGAGGCCCAACTGAAAGGAGGAAAGGAGGAAGGGTATAAATAGGGAAAGAGGAGGGAGAGGAGTGCCCTGAGCATAGTGGCTCGCTCCCCTCCTTCTCCTCTCCCTCTTTCTCAAGTGCGGCCATCACTTGGTTTTGGTGGAAAAACCTGCTAGCCACCCTCTTCCTCTCCTCTCATCTCCTCTCCTCTCCTTCAATCCCTAACGAGGCTAACAAAGGCGATGGATCTCCTAGCTGGTTGGAGCATCAAAAGAGAGGCTTTTGGGGCGATCCATGCTCAGAAATCAATCCAAGTGAGAGGCCTTTTGAAGAATCAACACATACAAGGTATTTGTTCTATCCCCTCTTGTTTTTGTTGAGATTAATTGTGCAAATTAAAGGATTCAAAGGGCATGCAAGGGCTAGACAGCCCATTGTCCCTATTTATATTTCCTCTATGCTTAATCTATAATTGAGATATGATTTATTGCTAATTGATTAGAGGTTTATGCATAATTATTATAGATTAAATCAAAAAAATAATTTTTGATTAGTGCACTACCCCCATCCCACCGTATTTCCGTTAGTCCAGCCATTCTTCATATTTAGGAGATGCCTGATCAAACGCGTCCTTTGCTTTAAGCTGGCTAGCTATGAACTTTTTGATGCAATCAACCAAACCGTGAAATTGAGAGCACTAAGTAGGGTATGCTTTTTTCATACATAGGACCCAATGAAGTATTTTTAATACTTTATGATAATGAACCCTACATCGATGACGGCGTTAAGGCATGACACCGCCAATAATATTAGTGCTAACGTCAGTTAACGTGTGCCCATCCGCAGGGCTCCCTATCCTGTTAATTTCTCACGTGATCGCATGGAAATTTCTTCGAAAGCATACTTGTTTATTTGTCACGTGATAAAGTCGTGACATCGCACAGGCCCAGTACTGTTGTAGCGGAAGACTGGCCCACGAGTACCGTTGTTCTCTATAAGTAGGACCCCAACACAGAACTAGCCTTCTAAGACGGGGAAGCCGGTAGACTCAGGCTAACCTTCCTTCCTTCCTTCCTTCCGTCAGTTCCTTGGTTTTCGCCTTCCTTCTTCCTTTCCTCTCATGGCGATCTACCAGAGTCCCCCTCTGGAATACGGTGGCGCTGGAGAGAATCGTCTCGCTCTGGACAAGCCCCTGCTTCATGACGCGCATAATTACGATGCAGAAAGCTGTACGGTGGGGAACAAGAATGATGTTGAATGCCTGCAGTCGGGCACTACGAGTTTCTCGAGGACTTGCTTCAATGGCGTTAACGCATTGTCAGGTACGCCTTCCACTGTCTTTCTTTATGAGTCATCCGTGGTGGCCTGGAATACTTTTCTGTCCTCCGAGTGGTGTCCTCCGGGAAATCACTTCATACACAGATGACAGAACTCCTTGTTTATCTCGCTTGTAGTTGGTCTCACGGTCTTCCTTACTGGAAAGCCACACTGGGAAGAGCCAAGGCTGAATGTTAAGCTGGGTGGTGGGAATCCACCGATTGAACACAAGTACACAACGAAACTATCTTCCTTTTCATTGCCATGAGCTGCAAGGTGGGAAGATAAATGATAATCTAGGCCATCCCTTCCCATAAATGTCAGTTATTGAAACACAGCCAAATCTGACATGCCATACCCGCGTGAATGAGCACTGGGAACAGCTGAAACTCATCTCCAGGATGCTCCATGCTCGCCATATCAAACGTCTATTTGAGCCCTCTCTGGCATTAACAAAGGCGTCTGAAATACGTTCCGGGACAACTGTAGCACATTAGACGGCCATACCTGGCATCGTAGAACACCCCTATCTTGTAACGATGTCAGACCGCGGCAGACGGTTTTGTCTTTGGCGAACCATCATTTTCTGTTCTTTTAAGAAGGGGGAAACATTATCTTCAGGTTGGCAGCTGGCTGGGCCCAGCATGGCTTCCGTGATCCCATTTTTTTTGTTTATGTAATTATTTATTTTAAAGTGTAATTAGTAAGCTGATACACTTACAAAGAATTCATATAACAAAACACTCCACGCCAGCGTTTTAGAGGGGCATTGTTTGACATATTTATTGGATTACCAGTATTTTCTCAAATTTTTGTATAAATTTTTTTATTAGTAAAACTCACGCTCCTAGATCTAATAATTTTGGTGGTCGATAAAGAATTGTCTAAAATACAAAAAATTACATGACTATAAAAACGGTGCTATACTAGGTCTATTTTGATGAAAGGTGCAACTTAGATGGTCTTTTCACTAACTTATCCATTGTTATTAAGGAAGAATTTTTGTCTACCCATTTGTATCCTCATAATATCTCTATTTCAGGGGAGTCATGGATCATCTAAATAGCACACACTTCTATGACATTTGTATACACTAGCGCATGCGTAGTCGATCATCGTGATCAACTGTAAGTTGTAAAGTAGAGGATATCTACGGGGAGACCAAAAAATTCTTCCTTGCATCAGATGTAAATAGGGACGGGGTGAAATTATGCCAGTCTTATTAACAAATTGGCCTACCTTGCAGGGGTTGGAATACTATCTATCCCCTATGCTCTTTCGGAAGGAGGGTGGTACAGCTTGATAATTCTTGTTGCCGTTGCCACAATCTGCTGCTACACAGGCATCCTATTACGTCGATGCATGGACGGAGATAAACTTGTCAAGAGCTACCCTGATATAGGCGAACTGGCTTTTGGATACAAAGGAAGGCTCATTGTTGCCACTTTCATGTACCTGGAACTGTACTTAGTTGCAGTCGAATTCTTGATACTAGAAGGAGATAACTTTGAGAAGTTGTTCCCCAACTCAGGTTTCCATGTGCTTGGAATCAGAGTTGGTGGAAAACAAGAGTTTGTTTTGGTTGCTGCGCTTATTATCTTACCGACCATGTGGCTGAGGAATTTGGCTTTACTCGCTTATGTCTCGATTGGTGGGGTTGTGGTTTCCGTTGTTTTAGTTGCCGCTGTCTTGTGCACTGGCTTTGTGGATGGTGTTGGGTTTCATGCAAAAGGGAAACCCTTCAGCTTGAGTGGATTACCTACTGCTATCAGTATGTACTCATTTTGCTACTGCGGGCACGCTGTCTTTCCCACCATATACAGCTCTATGAAAGACAGAAGGAAGTTCTCTAAAGTAAGTAGTAGAAAACTTGCACTTTGTTTGATTAACTAAACTCATTTGAAGATTAACTAATACATAGCCGTCTCTTAACTGATTGTGACATAATGCAGGTTTTAATAATCTGCTTTGCAGTATGCACTCTCAATTACGGTGCGATGGCAGTTTCTGGCTACTTGATGTATGGGCAAGATTTGACGTCACAAATAACACTAAACCTTCCTGTTGGAAGGTTGAGTACGAAGGTGGCCATATACACGACTTTGTTCAATCCGTTCACAAAGTATGCATTGATGGTGACTCCCATTGCATCTGCAATTGAAGATTACTGGGTCGTCCACAACAAGAAAGCTATAAGCATCTCCATTCGATCGATATTAGTTGTTAGCACGGTCATTATAGCGCTAACAATTCCATTCTTTGGGTATCTTATGGCATTGGTGGGTTCATTTCTAAGTTGCACAGCGTCCATGTTGCTACCATGTATATGTTACCTAAAGATCTACAAAGGATCACAGAGGGGTCTGTTTGAGGTAGTAATTATCTGGGGAATTTTGTTGATAGGAGCTTTAGTGTCAGTTTTGGGTACTTATACATCTCTAAAAGATATCTTGGATCATTTGTAAGTATTTAATATCGTTTGAATGTCATGGCTGCTCATGGGTTACTCTTGGTAGCTATCTGTATTTTTTTTATAGCCAAACCCGTTACCCAACATTTTCTCATTTCCCTTAAAATTTTAATGTTTGTTTGGGTTACTTAATTCGCCCTAATGGATTTCCCATAAAATTCTGTTTGTAACCGTCAAGTTAGGGGGTTAGTTATAAATATAAAAATAGAGCGATATTTGTAAATAGGTAACAACTTAGATGAGGTATTTGTAAATTTCCTCAAAAGATATTCCCACTTTCACCCCCTACCGCCAACACCACTAGCACTAGTGGTAGCATTGTAAGAACATGTGACATATATAAGAATGCTTGTTATATTTTAATTATCAAAATTATGCTCATTCAAGTGTGTAGTTAAGTTTTATAAAATTTGATTAGATGTTGAATGAGAATGCATGCTTTAAAAATTCAAAATGAAAGGCTTATTCAATGTGATTGAAGTTTAGAAGAAAAATAGGTAAATATCACTCATAACTATCACAAACACTTAGGTTTTTAGTCAAAATACCTTATGTGAGTGTTAGAAAGATAATAGATGAAAAATGGAAAAAATTACAAAATATTTCATAAGCGATCGATTGTCCTTGAACAATAATTAATCAATCTCGAATGAAATTTAAGATTTTTTCTAAAATCTTTAATAACCAATTGTCTAGTAAAAAAGATTGATCGAAATGAGTTTTCTTGGGTCTAAGTATAGTGAATGATTGATCTCACTATCAGAGTACAATGGTTTTGAAAACAATGCTGAGAGTGATCGATCACCTTTTGAAATGATCAATCGGTTTGTTTTATAGTTACTTGAAATAAATTATTTTAAAAATAATTTATTTCCTATAAAAAGACAAAGATAAAAATGGACTTAGATTACAATTAACGACCTAAAGAAGATGAAGTTGAAGAAGAAGGAATTATACTTTGTGAAAAAATAATGAAACCCTTTGTGCTAAATTCATTCAAATAGATCTAATCATTTATGAACTAAAACACAAGAAAATTACTAAAAGAACATGTTTTACTTAACCCACTATTAAAGCTCAACATTAAGAAAAACTCACCTAAACCATTTCAAACTACAAATCCGAAACTTAAACCCATTTTGGAAGAAAAACTCTTACCTTTATTGAGCTTTTGGTCTAAAATTGAAGTTTCAATCTCCTTAAATCCCTACCCACATTTAGGGTTTAGTTAATATCTTAACAAATAGATTTTGTATTAAAAATAGGTAATTTACTTATTTTAGGTCTAAAACGAAGTTTAAAAATTTTAAAACTTTTTAATGAAGAAGTAAGTTGGGTTTAGGGTCTCGTGGGACCTTTACCCCAAAAACATAAACATGGGGCCCATGGTATGGAAACTTATAAAATGAAATGAAAACTTAAATAAAACTATCATTATCCCCTTTTAACCCCAAAATAAGACAAAAAGGACAATTAACACCAAAACTACATAATAACAACATAATTAATTTAAAATAGAGTGGGTTAAGTCTAGGGATCTTACAGTAACAAACTTGAGTCTTTGTAAAAGTTTTATTTTCTAGTGCATTGATATTACCTATAGACAGGTTGCATGGTTTTTTTATTGGTTTTTCATGCTAAAAAATCTCTTATGTAATTATTTGATGTGATTTTTTGCATTAGTAGCATATTAATTTCCGTGATAGGAGACTACATCTTATTGTTCTCTATACATTGGTGTTTTGGGCTAGAGGCGCTATAGTAATGATTTGAAGGTTATAAAACACACAATAAAGATTTTCTTTTATTAATTTTGATTTATACTTACTGCAATATCTTAGGTTGGTCTCTTGTGATAATTTTTCTTACTTAGATGGTTTACTTATTTAATTTCAATGACAAATTTTCATATAAATGAAGATGGTGACCTTGGGAATCCCATAAATTGATCTCCCTTATTCAATGGTCAAACTTTCTTTATTAGCAAAATAGGATGAGAGCCTTCATCCAAGCCCTCGATGGTAATTCATGGAAGGCAGTGGTGAAAGGTTAGAGTCCTCCCATGCAAAAACTTGATCGTTTATAATTAAACTCTTTGCAAGTGTACAAGGTAATTGTACTAGGATAAGTATTTAAGGGTTGTCGAACCTCAGGGACGGATGGATTATCACTAAATATAAAGAGGAATTTGCTGATTAAAAATTTAAACAAACTTAAACTTAAATTAAGTAAAAGAAAGGAATCAACTATATTAAAATAAGAGATTAATATGATGAAAATTACTTAGAAAATTGAATCCACTATAGAACCATAACAATTTCTTAACTTTTAATCTAAATCTAGTATGAATATGAACAAGTATTCTCAGCTATAAGCTAGAATTACTTCAAAAAGAATCATTAATTAACTTCCATAGCATGAACTATCTTCGACAATAGCACGAATCATCTACATTAAACTAGCTATAGGCATGACCCGTCTAATCTTAGTATAACTCATCCAAGTCATTAATTATCTGAACATTAAAACTATTGTATGATCATCTCATCTAAATCACAGAAATTAGAATCGATGCAAATATCAAAACCATATCAATCTATCATCTACAAGACAATAAATCAACATAAACTTGAATAAACATGAAAAGCTCTTCCATTAAAAAGGAAATACATATCATACAATTGTCATCATTCATAACTGAGATCTAAATTAAAAAGAAAAGAAACTGAAACTTATCTATAGCTTCATCAACTCCTAAGTAAAAGAAAAGTCTAGCCTTCCATGGTAGAAGAAAGCACTTGAATCTCCATTAAAAGCTTTGAGTTCTCTTCCATCTTCTTCTTCCTTTTTCTCCTCCTAAAATCTACTGGAATCCCCCAATTTTAAGCCAAATATGTCTTTTTATAGGTATAAGTTCCGTAGGAAGAAGTCCAATATAAAAAGGATTAAAATTTGGGTTAAACTAGGAAATTGCACGTTATGCCAATCGATCGCCCTGCATGCCCGATCGATCGGATACAGTGTTTCTGTTTTAGACAGTTCATATTCTGTTCATTAAGCTTTCCTTCGTGTCCATATTAATTTTCAACTTGTTTATAACTCCGAAAAGTTGTCCAAATCACTTTCAAGCATGTGAAGACTATTTTTAATTATTCCAAACATCGTCCAAGTACTTCGATAAGCGCACTTTACCTACAAAACATAAAATACCATACTTTAGACATGTAGAAAGTAATTAAAATTCTATCTTAATTTAAATACATGTCTAAACAACTAATAACTACAAAATCATTAATAATTAAACTAAAATACTAATATCTATCTTAATTCTAAATAAACCATAACTAACTCTAAATTAACCTAATCTATACTAGCAAATAAGGTAAAAAGGCATATAAAATAGATATAGATTTCATACTTATCATATGACCTAAAATAAAGATGAAAATAAAATTCTCAAAGTTGTGTGATTGGGATGAATCTAAATAGAAGTTGGCCAATTACAATAACAAAGTACATGCTTTATTCAACGTTGTAAATAAAAGGTCAACATAAACTCAAATCTAATTATATTTCAGCAAAAGTTGCATGGGCTTGGTTGGTGAAATACAGTAAAAATACTAATGTCCTAAAAGATTCTAGGCTTCAGATGTTTACCTTTAAATTTTAAAACATTGTGATAAGTGAAAAAAAACTATTTATGAATACTATTCAAAACTTAATATTATGAACACTTGTGACTAGTTAGGGGAGCCAATAGCAGATTACTAAGTTGTGGGAAAGATTTTAGGTCCCTCAATAATACATTTAAGATTAAGGTAACTACAATTAATGAATAAAAAAAATAGACATCTTAGGCATAGAGTAACATGTAGGGAATCTAAGAACTTTTAAAATGCAAGAGGAGTCTTATGAACAAAATAAAGAAATCTTTAATAAGAGTAAGAACAAAAAAATAGCTTTGAAAACATCTAAAAAAGCTTCTAAAAAAACCAAGGCTATGGATACCTTAGAGGAGGAAGATTATGAGTATTCTAGTGAGGATGAACAAATTGCAATGTTGACTAAATAATATAAGAAGTTTCACAAATAAAAAATCTAGGAAAAAATGGAAAAAAGAGGTCAGAGTTTAAGAAAAGTTAAACAACTTGAGAGGAGTAGTGAGAGAGCCAACAAGGTTGATAAGAAGGATGTGAGATGTTTGATATGTAATAAATTATGTCACTTTGTTGTTGATTTCCCTAACAAATAAGAAGGCATTTCTTCTAATTAGAAAGTTAAGAGAAACAAAGGTTGCGATAGAAAGAAAGGGAAAATCCTTTAAAGTACTTTATTTGATGATGACTTTAGTGAACCTAATGGAAATATATGCAATACGCTGCTTTTCATGTTATGTGGATGTAGAAAAGTCAGCAAATAATGGATCTCAAGGATCAAATGTTAGAACATATGGGTTATATGTATTGTAATTAACTATATTTTGATGTTCAAAACTAGGTCTATTTCTTGTGTGTTTTTAAGACTTAAGTATCAGATTCGGTAATTCTTTTTTTCCAATTGTCTTATTTGTGGTTTTGTATAAATTTAAAGAGTTTACCCTTTAGCATTACAAGTTAGATAACTCTATGATTAGGTCAAATTTAGGGATGCAATTCATATAGTTAGAATCTAGATAGAACAAGCTTCCAAAGACCAGCAAGAATGCATAAATTGGAGTTCGAATAAGTGAGATATAACATATCAAAGTTGTACTAGATGTAACGTACCTAATTACCCAATTTTGACCTAAAATTGGGCCTTTTACATAGCATGTTAGGCCCATTTAAAGAGAGTTACGGGAATAGTAATTTAAAGGCCAATTTGGATGGCTCAAGGTTAGTTTAGTAACCTAAACCTTAAGAGGATTAGGTACCTTAATCCCCACCCTCTATAAATAGGTCATTAGAGCCTTAAGTAGAGAGTTTGGAGTTTTTCATATTTCGCTTAGAATTTTTGGTGTTGTAGCCCCCTTCAAGGTGAATAAATTTGATTATTTTCTCCTTAATCCTTTGATTCTTAATAAGGAATTGAATGTTATTCATGTTTAATTATAATTCTCATGTCTTCTTTCAAAACCCCTAAATTTTCCTTATTTCATGCCTAGATCTAATGAAAAGTCATAATTTTGTTGGATAGGGATTCTTTGATTTAGGAAGATTTGAGGAGTTTTTTTGTCCTAGAGGTAAGAGATTTTTATTTGATGAGATTTTACTTACATTAACACCTGTGGGTGAAAACATATTCTTTAATAATAGATATGACTTGAACAGTTTATAGTCTTTATTTTGGATTAATGACTATATTTTGAATACTTTTGCTTTGAGTTTTACTCTCAAATTTTTTCTAAGAGTAGATTATCATGTCTAGATCGTATTTTTAATTTTTTAATTTTTTTAATAGTATATTTATTATATTTTTTGAATTACATGCTATATAGTAAAATAGTTCTCTGCCTCCGTGTTTAAAATCGTGTTTAGGGATGAAAAAGTATGATTTTTGGGTCCTTTTTTATGATGGAATGCTACACGTGTTATGAGCATCATATAAAAATTTTAAGTCATTTGGATCACGATAAGTTAATGGTATAGTCATAAATTTGTAGGTTGGCATATCTAGCAGAACTATAGTCTTATTAATTAATAACAAAAATTGTTTTTTGTACTTATTTTTATATGATATTTATTTATATCTTAATTAATACGATGATGTAGGTTTCTACAAATTTTAACATTGATTAGAGTTTATTTGCTATTTTCCTAAAATATACAAGTTATATGATGTGATTATGCTAAAACATTTACTTGTGCTAGTATGAGAATAAATGAGATATTGTATTGTTGATTGTGCTACATTAGTACTTTCAATATGTTTAACTTTATTAAGGATATACATACATATCTTTAAGGTTAATTTAGCAAATTCATGTTTCATGCATGTCTTAGTATATATGATCTTATCTAGTGAATTATGTCTTACATGTATGATTACTTAGGGTAGCACATGTAGCCATATTTATAATTCATTGCATCATGAAAATAATTGGTAAACTATAGATTAATCATGGTTACTAAATTAACCATATTGAAGGTTTATCTGTCACGCCCCGGCGATGCCCGACTCGAGCCGAACCCGGTCCAAGGGCCGGTCAAGCAAGCGGGGGCGATGAAGTGAAGATTGAGAAATGATCTAGCGGAAGACTTAACCTTAACCACGGGCGATTAACAGAAACACAGAGTGCGCACAATCCTTTGAGCAAGAGTAAATAAAAGGGAAGGAAAAGGTGTTGCTTATCACAAAGTAAACAACAATCTCAAACCCACAAGCTCAGTTAAGTAAAACCCACATGACTCAAAATGAGTCATAAGCATCACAACTGTTAAAATATGACATAAATCCAAAACAAGAACCCTACACAAAGGTCCTGAACAACAACATAACTAAGGAAAATCAACCACACAAAGAACTCCACGATATCCAAGCCACCTCCGACCTTTCCTCGAAGAGGCGATCCTGTCCGTCTACGTGTCGCACCATGCAGCCCCAAATCAAAATACGCAAAGAGGGGTGAGTTTAACAAACTCAGCAATGGTTTTAATATCACTAACTACATCGAAAAATGTGATAGCATGGTGATATAATCATTCAAAATTAACGAATTATATGGTGCATCATTTTCTGATCACATATATATATCACCTAACACTGCATCATAGCGCATAATCAACTTGCATGGATGTATCTCTAACATACATATTCCCCATGCATTATATCAACATCAACCTGCATGGATGTATCTCTAACATACATATTCTACATGCATAACATCAACATCAACATCAACCTGCATGGATGTATTTTTAACGTACATATTCCACATGCATAACATCAACATCAACCTGCATGGATGTATCTCTAACATACATATTCCACATGCATAACATCAACATTAACCTGCATGGATGTATCTCTAACGTACATATTCCACATGCATAACATCAACATCAACCTGCATGGACGTATCTCTAACATACATATTCCCACATGCATTATATCATCAACCTCCATCAAGGAGTAATCACACATTAATGTCACACAGACGGGAGCATGGACAAGGCCACGAAGGCGTGTCATGGTCCAAAATTCTACACAAGAATTAAAGAAAGATCGGGGTTGTCAATCCCTAATACTGCTCGCCCTGGACGATCCTAGCCAAGGATGTCCCATTCTCACACAGAGAATCTAGAGCAGGGGTGTTCGCCCAGGGACATCTCCTGCGGAGGGAAGAGCCCGAGTTCTCACACAGAGAACCCTAGAACACGTGGTAGCGGGGTGCACACGGCATACCACATTGGATTCTCAGGGTCCAGATGACACACATAATAATATTCTCACAATCTGCAAGATAAGTACACAACTCGTCCCCACATGTTATTCCATTTAACAAGACTCAACCCGGGGAGTGCACTCGTTCCACACAGGAACTCAAAATCAAAATATGTCCTTTCGGACCAATCAACTTGCGATTAATCTACGATCGATCAATCCGGCATACAATTCCATCACATTGCATCCAATCGGTCAAATTTGATTAATCACGATGAAGTCTCAATTGGAAATCCATTTTCATGATGCATGCAGCATGGTACATACGTGGGCAAAGCATACATTAATCCTAATCCATGATAAGTGCTCTCATCAGCCCCTAATGCATCATTCATAATCACAATATCAAGCTTCAACATCATCATTTAACCCCACATGTGTGTGTATCTAGTAGAAGCATTCCACATAATGCATGGTGCAATTGTATCAATCCGGCATACAATTCCACATGCTTAAAATTAAACTCACTACCACACTACATATGTGAATTTCCATCTAAACATGAATCACAACGGAAATCATAGGAGAAGAATCGTTGTAATCATATCTCAATTCAAAACTCAACCACAAAGGCTAAACACATATAACATCACTCATTTCATCATTGAGTCATGGCATTCACCAACATCCACACACAACTAAACACAATCCATCATGACAAATCAGTCCAATAATAGATTATAGTTCTACTGAAAATATGCTTAACAATGAGAAACCAACCAATCCTAATTTCAAGATGACGATTCCAACATCATGCCACAAAACATAAGTCATTCCACCATCTCTAAGCATATATCTCCACTCCATAAACTTAATAGCATGCATTTCCGGTAGCCTAACATAGTTTAAAACACTCCACATTCATATAAAATTGGCAAGCTAAAGTGGAATAATCAAAATAGACATCATATGCACAACATACAATTTCCTGTGTAGCCGATCGATCGCCCTTCAGGCCGTTCGATCGGTTAAACGTGAAATTTTGAAATTTACAGTTCGGCCGTTCGATCGCCTAGCAGGCCGTTCGATCGGCTGAACTGGAAAACCGACATTTCAGCAATGTTGCCGATCGATTGCCCACAAGGGCCGTTCGATCTCCAACAAAGCATAATAGTTCATCTTCTTTCTTTCACAAATTCAAACCGAAACACCATAGATAACACTTCAAATCCACATCTAACACCCTAATCATCATCAAAAGTCCTTCTTGACTTCCAGAACATCAAACCATACCATAATAATGCAAAACCCTAAGAAATCGGGATTAAATAATTCCATTTTCTAATCTTACCATTAACACACCAAATCAAGGAAACCATTTCGAAATAAACCATACCATAATAGTGCAAAACCATTTCGAAATAAGCCAAAAATAAAGAGTTTTACCATGGATAAACAAAGATTTTGAAGACCTATTACCTCAGCACTTGATTAAGCTCGGATTGAAGAGTCACGCTTCTTGAAATCCTTGAAAACACAATGAGTTTGAATTAAACTCTAATAGAAATCGATTTACCCAAGAAATCCCTAATTAAATTTTAGATCTAGGGCTTATTGGTAGTAAAAATCGAATTTTGAATGTTAGGGTTTGTAGTAAAACACAAATCAGTAGCTTTTGATGGTCAAAAATGAATTGAATCAAGGGGAAAATGGTAGATTTAGAAGAAATTAAGAAGAAAGTCAAGGATTAGTGCTTAATTAGAGTAAGCTTACCTTAATCGGCTTCTAATTTGGGCCTAAGTGGGGATTAGGCCAGCCCTCCTTCCTTAGCCTATTCCCAAAAATGGAAATGGCTCAGGTCTGCCCTTTTATAGTAAGGGTTGGGGTATGTATAGATAAGTTTTGGGGTGTAAATAGGAAAAGTAGGCTAAAAGTAGTTATTTTACAAATTTAAGCACTGATTAAGCCTAATAAAATTATGAAAATTTTTGTGTGACCTTAAGTATATGTCTAGGTTTATTTGACATAAAAATAAAATTTTCGACGGTGGGGCCCACAGGGGTCCCGCCAAAACCCTAAATTTTGGGAAAATAGTAAAAATTCCAAAAAATCTCAAAAATTCACATTTGGTTTAAAATCACTTAAAACCACTAATATTGAAGTTAATTTTGGTTAAAACCATCACAAACACTATTTATTTTACTAAATCACTAAATAAGATCAGAAAACGCGTTAATCTCACGATAATCCATAATTAAAGAAAACTAAAACCGGTTTAGAGATGAGGGTCCTTACATTATCTAATCGGTTTTTTGTCTAAAAGGGTAGGGTTTTGTGTCTTAAATGCATTTTTTGCCTCCTCGGGTTGATATGACAGCGATGGTTATATTATTGAGAATTTTGGAGTTGGAGATTAGGTTGGTCATATCCGTGTACACCGGCTTGACCTGGTATTATTTTGGCATCTTCGGTTTGGAATAATGCATCAGGTATGAGGTAACAGGTAAAAGTATTTTGTTCATTACTCTGATTTCTATTGTAATGAGACATATGTTGGATGTAATTCTGAGATTAAATTACACTATTTATATGACACTTGATGTACTTTTGAAATATATGTACATAATAAATGCAGAAGTAATTTGGTTTAAATGTTGAAGCTTGTGTTTGGGTGTTAATACAATTATTTTCAAAACCTTACTGAGTTTACACTCACCCTTGTTTTGTTTTGGGAATCCTTTGGGAACCTCTATGTGATAGTGTCACGCAAGTGCTCAAGATGACTTGTTCTTGGACCAGGATAATAATTGAGGAGCTACTGAGAGGGGGTACAAGTTATTAAGGGATAATTAGAAGGATATAAATGAGGAGACATTATGAAACTTCATATTAATTGAGAGTTTTATTTTTAGTTGGTAGTTTCTTTTCTTTAGTTTGGGGCATATATTATGCTATTACACTATAACTCTAGTAGGTTGATGTTTTAATCATAGTTATGTCAAAAAGTAGTTAAATTTCCTTTTCACATGTCACTTTTGTATAGAACCCAATTCACGTCAGGTGATCCGACTATCTCGAGTTTATGTCATTGTTTTAGATTTTTCTAGTGTTTTCGGTGTAGAAAAATTACTAGAGTCTTGTCTTTGAGTATTTTTTTATTTTATAATTATTTGGACTTTTTTCTAATCCATTTCTAATTACTAAAATTTTCATAAACAATGTTGAGTAGAATTTATAATATGTGATTCATTATTTAAATGTATTTTTCAATATCCAATTCATGTTCTTTTTCCTCCAAAGTTTTTGTTGGTTCAATATCATGACTTCTCTTTTCAATGGAAAGACTCCTAATTTTTTTGACTCACTTTTCGTTGAGTTATGATCAGTGAATCCTAACCACATGGAAAGTTATTCAGTATAGTATAATTTTTGTAAATTTGAATTTAAAACTTTTTTATGCCAATTCACTACAGTATAATTTTTCTTCAGTCTTCCACCTTGATCAATATGAACATAACTGCTCCTTTTTTTCAAGTTAGTCAATTCTAAATTTAACTCGACCACAATAGTCTCGAACTAGATTCTAAGACTCATTACATATACATGGTTTTTTGACATAATTTTGACAAAAAAATTAGTCAAACTGAACATAACTCATATGTTCTTATAATGCCCTTAGGCGCAAACAATAGTCATTTCACTAATTAATTTTCGAGATCATAAAACGTTATGTAAATATTAACTAAGCATTCTCCATGCAATAAGATCAAAAAACACTAATGATTTCATAAGTGCAAACGAGAAAGCCAATGAATTCACAAAAATATCCCATTTCGTTATCTAATCAATAAACACAACAGAATTGATATAACAAGGAGTAAATAAGGATGAAATTAATTTTGCCCCAAATCAGCCTAGAAACCCTAGAACATGGGAAAACCTCAATTTTCATTAAATCTGTCATGTTGACCCCCTTTGACTAGAACTCGGTCTAGGGTGGTGTGGCAAGGTATGACAAAGTGGAAGACTAGCCCAAAAGTTTTAATCGAAGTATATATCGTTTGCCCTTTATGCAAAAGCAAATAACAAAAGGAAAAAAAGATAAAGGTTAAGTCTCACAGTTCATCATCACACCCACAACAATGCATAAAGCCAATAGTTACAAGCCCTGAGGTTACATTATGTCTAAAGCCATCATATGTTATCCATAACTTGAAAGTAATATGTTC
This sequence comes from Saururus chinensis, assembly GCA_035235625.1. Classification (NCBI taxonomy): domain Eukaryota; kingdom Viridiplantae; phylum Streptophyta; class Magnoliopsida; order Piperales; family Saururaceae; genus Saururus; species Saururus chinensis. The sequence continues at coordinate 52,631,827 of CP141140.1, forward strand.
CAACATCAACATAAGTTTTAACATGACAAAGTAACTAGCCCCATCTTTCATAAGTGTGTCTACTCGTCCTCAAACTCGTGATACAATCCATCACCTGCATGATATAACATACAACCCTAAAACAAAACCACAAACAAAGAAGGGGTGATCTTAGTTCAGTAAGAGTTTTAAAATAAAATATAAGCTCATGATAACACCACATGCATTCTTCTTATAAAAATTAATTTAAACATACATCACATATCTATTATCTACACATGTGTATCATGAGTTAAATCACATTCCATATTCACATTCACACCACCTATGCATCAGAAGCTCATTAATACATGCACAACTTATGCAATTATTTAAGTTTCATAATTCATTAACATCATGCATGAATTAAGTATCAATATTAACATTCACCCTCCATAATCAAGTATATCAAACTACAAGTCATCTTGCATGTTCATGTGTAATTATTTCGCATACATCTTGTGTAAACATAATCATCATTGTCCCTACACAACATATGTCAATGATCATTATAATCCATACACATGGATAAATAATATAGTGAATGTCTCACAGTACAGAAAACAATATTGCCTGAAGCATAAGCAAATTTTCTCACCTTAGATAACCTAAAGGAAATCCTAATTTTTAGAAAGGAAAATTAGAGTAGTTTGGGTAAATCCGTAACGAGAAATTTAACCCCTAGTAAACTGGTGTTTATAGATATACCAACCTGGATTATCAAGTCCAAAAAATAATAATTATCACATTATAACAAATCCGCTATTCTCACCTGACGAGGAAACCTATCCTCAAAGGGACATAAAACCCCATTGAATAGACATAAAACGCTATCTTTTCAAATGTAAAACCGATTTGATAAACCTCTAATCTTGCTATTCCAAAAATCTATTACACCCAATTGATTAATCACTGTTAAACATGAGTAATCTTCATTTACAAGTTATTTTCATGATGTATACAATATGATACATATATGAGCAATGTTTAATGGATGCAAACATAAGTAAGTATACCCTAATCAATCTTAAATGTATAAAATATGATCTATTTTTGATAAATAAAAATTATATAAGTATGGGTAAGAGATACATTCATGGTCATGTACTTATTTAAGTTAAAACATGTGAAACATGACTCATTTATAATTAAATTGACATGTACAAGCATTCATATCCTCTCATGTTTATAAGCTATGGGAGTTATGAAGTAAAGAAGAAGAAATAACCGAAATTTGGATTTAAATCAAGTAGAGCATTATACTAAGCTTAAACATGCATAATCATATCTTTACTTAAGCTACAACACATGTAACATACTCCATTTGAAATTAAGGTGGCATGTGTAAGTATTCCAAGCTCCCAATGCTTATTATATATTGAAATCATGAGAAAATATGAAGAAACGATCAATATTCACTAAAATATACATGCACCAAAATTACTATGTGGCTGTTTGAATGCCCATTGAGGTTGTTCGAATGGCAACACATAAAATCTAATTTCTTGTATGGCCGTTTGAATGAGAAAAGAGCCTGGTTAGCTTGTTTGAACTGACAAAATAGTTTACTCTAGTTTGTTTTCTACCCCTCAAAATCTGAACCAAAATTATTCTAAAACTCCATATAAACTCCCAAAATATCATATAATAAATATCTAAACTTAAAACATGATGGATCTAACATTTTTCATACTTAAACATACAAAAATAATTATAAATCACATATTTCAAAGGAATCACCATTACCCATCAAGATGTATCAAAAGTTTAAATAAACCTATAATCATAATATTACAAGCAAGAAAATCACTAAGGTAAAAGCCCCTTACCTATATTCAACTTGTAAATCTCTTGAATAAATTCCAACCTCAAGAAATCCTATCAAAAAATTAGGGCTTTTAATTAGTCTTAATCAAAACCTAACTAATAGAGTCAAATTAATATGAGAATAATAGATTCAAGACTTAAGTTAAAAATAAAAATTACATAGATTGCGATTCTAATTTGGAATTAAAAAGATAATCTTGATATAAAGAAACTAAGAATTCAAATTGGAGAAGTGAAAGATAAGATTATTAAGACAAAAACCAAAAGGATTAAGGTGTAATTAAGAAAAGCTTATCATTTGGAAAATGGGGATAGACCCTAGACTCCCTTCTAATCTCAACCCTTCCTTATTTGATAAATGGGGTAGGGTTTTCTTTTTATAGTAGGTGGCTTGTAGGCTAGAAATTTAATTATTATGCTAAAAAATAGATAAATAGACCTTAAGTGACCATTTAAGTACACATTTATCTCAAAAAATAAATTTAATCACATTCAAGCCCATTTAGATAAATCACTAGAAGATTGGCAGCTAAGCAGGGTGGTACGCTATTTGATATAGATGTGGGTCTTACGGTAGGTCCCTTTTCTTTGATCAAAGAAAAAAATATCATTAAATAGGTAAAAATTTGATAAATTAAGTTTCATACTAATATTATAGACTAAAATAAAATTAAATCTTAAGAAATTCATAACTAAATTGACATGTTACCCCCCAAAAATTAAATTAAATTAATTTAAAATAAATAAAAAAGTAATAAATTAGAAGCTATTACAAAATCAGCCTCTTAGAGTGTATTATAGAGGATGATTGTGAGTCTCTAGCATTGAGTGTGGGTGTGGCTTTCATTTCTAATGTAGAAGGTAGAGCTAAGTAGTGAGAAACTTGAAAAAAATTTACCCAATTATATATGATTGCCCAACTATCTCATATTTGACATAGTAACATTAATCACTAGAAATATAGTCAAGCCAAATATATACTTTTTCTCTTAGCAAACTTAAAACCCTTGATTAAGTATATAAGTAAAACCCAACCTAACTTTATAATTTAGGTTTGTATTTTTAAATTCAATTTAAATAATTATTTTAATCAAATTCGAGTTTTAGGTGAATAAACTTAACTCAACTTAACTCAATTATAATTAAAAATATAAAAAAATTTATATTTTTTATTATATTTAATTTAAATACTACCCAAAATTAAATTTGAGTTTTTAAATTTAATTTAAATAATATTTAAGTAAAATTCAAATTTATTATTTCTTGAACGTGTCAGCGGAACCCGGTGGCACCCCTACCCTCCGTTGATAGAACTTATATGCGACACGTTGATGATCTTTACTCCTAAAGAATGACACTCTCAAACGGCGGTCTAAAGTCGTTTTGCCTCCTACTACAAAGGCAATCGCCGCCGTCCACGTGGGACCCGCCTGGCAGAATCCAGTGGCCGCTCCTGCCACGTTCCGCTTCGTACTCATCGCTCCCAATCGCGAGCGTCGCCCCGCCTGCCCTTCAAAATGTCCAATCCAATTTCCTTCCCACAATATTCCTCGTATTTTGAGTCTTTGAATTCGTAAAATCATTATTTCGCCATCTTCGGCGAGCCTCGCGGCTACTAATATGAAACGGAATAGCTAGCTCCCAGCAAACCCCACCTTCTCCCCTCCTCATGGTACGGAAAGTGAAGCAAGAGTGGTGAAGTGGAGTTACAAAAAGGGGTAAAAATAAATTTACTTTGAAGGTTTTTACTTCATCTCCGGTCATCTGTTCATGCCTTGAGCGTTGAAGCTAGTAACCATTTTGGGCACTTGGTTTGTCTCTTCTCCATTACTCTATTCATCCCAGTTGTTGCTCGGTAGGGTCTTTTTTACCTCCTTTCTTCTTCATTTTTTATGTATTTGTCATGTAAATTTTTTCCTAATGCATATGTTTAACACGATGAACGTATTGGACATCTGGGTTTTGGGTTGGAAGTTAATCACTTGGACTGTGATGAAAACGAAGTAGTCCTGAATAATTACTTTTTTTCGGGGGGCTTTTGTATTCTCCTTGCAGGTTCTTGCTATTTCCTTTTATCTTCCTATAAAAAAATACAATGAATTTTTGTGTTCTTTCTATGACTTCAAGAGCTGCATGATTTGTAATATTTGTAATAAAATGAAGGAACTGTATGATTTGTCTGCTGTATTGTTGGATGTTTGACATGCAGTTCAGTTGATTATAAGTAAATGTTCTTGACTCACTGAGTTGACTCGTTGAATCGTCTGAGTTGGGTTGGATTCACATGAATCGTCCTCTTTAAAAATTTATTTAGTCAGAAAACTGATAAGAGTTCTGTATTCGGCTGTAGAGTTCGAAAGTGCTTTATTCTTTGACTCGAAAGTGTGAGTCTTTATTCTTTACTATTTGGTACCATGCCATTTTGTTGGAAACGGCAGATAAAGATTTCATGAAAAATGTGCCTTTTGGCGTCTGCTGCATGTCTCATAAGTTGTTGAGAGTAGTTTATTGCTCCATTTAAATGACTTTATCCTTCCTCAATGTTGTAGACACATGGGGAACTTCTCTTCTTGAGGACACGCATTAGTTATGATTGTTAAGCACATCGAAAGAACAATTATAAATGCTTATTTACTATGGAATTGATTTAAAATGACGGCAATTGGTGGAGGAGTTTCTACATTACCAACCTCAAAAGTTGGAACAAGGCTTGTTATTATGATGATGACAATGATGACGATGACAGATGATGTTTAGTAGAGGTTGACATTAACGAGTCTTGTCTTACTTTTTAAAATTGGAATTTTCTGTGTGGAAAGATATGGAAAATCATACTTCTTGTAAGTTATGATAGAAAAAGCATCTGTAAGGAAAGATTTGAATAGGAAAACTAATGAGAGACTAAATATCTAGAACCACACGCGCATGTGCGCACTTGCACCCACACGTGTACATACGCATGCACTCATGTGCACACACACTTACTCATGCAGACACTTCATTTGTGGGTTTTTATCATCAAACTTATAAGAGTTTGATTTTCTTAACTATTTACAGAACTCGTTAACAATATGCAATTGCAAAGGACATCTTATCTATATTGCCATTATTTTTGTATAGGTTTGAACACAGGATCCACTTCTATCAACAAGTAATATATGTCTTGAAAAGGGGAATGAATATTTTGAATTATGAACAAATTTGAGAAGTGAAAATAAGAACAGTCTGCACATTAATCACCACTTTACACAAAGGAGAGTGCAAGGTCCAAAACTACAAGGTGTTAAAATGCTTGATATTTCTAACCAGCAATATTGAAGATGTCCAATATTCAACTGAATCTCCGAGAAAAGCGGCACATGGATCTTTTGGCCAAAATACATAAGGAAAGAAGAAATGAATTACAGAGAATCAAAGATCCTTCAGATCTTTGTAAAGATCATGAGACGAAGCGAGAGAAAGCTGAGAGAGGGACTGATCATCTCTTAATACTTGCGGAATATGCAGAACTACTGGAGTCTAGGCAAGATCACCTGATCATGGGTGGAAATAGTCGAAGCTCTGAAGGTTGGTATATTAACATGATAACTTTGGAGGACTAAAGGTTAGATTGGTTTAAGTATTATCCTAGAGTTTGACTATATAAGCAACATTAATATGCCTTTGGCTATTGTATTGCTTAAAAAATCGAAGTATAATCAAACAGAGAATTTGATCAAAATCCTGCAGTTTTTACTTATTTAAATGTTTGATATCTTACCTTTCTGGTATTTACTTTTTTGCCCTTAAATAATCCGTCCTGCTTGACTGCAGAACTTGCAATGTTTTCTAGAGTTCTATCTAATGTCCTATTTCCCCAATTAACATTTCTTAATTGGGCTTCGAGAATGAAGACATGTGAACAAGAAATTCAAAATAGAACTCTGGTATTCTTATCACAATTTGTTCCTTGAAAATTTTGAATATACTACATACCCATCTTACTTGACCTGCTCTTTGTTTCGAATAACAGCCCATTCCCTTGCAAAAACTGTGTTAAGAGCCCAAACTCAGCATGTCAATGGTCAAGCCCTGAGCTTTAGTTTTGCTTGCCTGTAAATGTGTGTTCCATTACATTCTATACCTCCTGCACATGTATGTGTAGTGCTAACATTATTGTACTACTGAGAGATCTGACCTTTGTAAGGTTATTTCAGATACACAGTACATAGAAGACAACGAATCTAGAGCTTTGTTACAAGCTCATGTAAAAAGTGAAGAGGTGTTGCAAGGAAGAGTCCGCTTAAGCAAAATAAGGCGGCTGGCACGCTTGAAGGATGTTTCTGCAGTGGTAGAGCGGCATCAAGATAAAGACTTGAGTGGGGAAAGTGAAGGAGGTTAGTTTTATTTTGTCCAATGTTTGCTGTTAATCAAGCATGCCATGTCTCTATTTTACCTGCATGGGCATCTCAACCAAGACTCTCAAGGCTTCAAATTGCTAAGATGATGATATTGAGAAAGTGTAGTCTGATTCCTATGTTCCTTTCACTTATTTGACCTCTGATTCAGTTACACGTAAAATAGCCATTATTATTCTATATGATTACGTGGAGATTTCATGTGATTCTCTGCTTATATAGACCTCAATTTTAATAATTTTTTTTAAAACATTAACAATTTGATCACATTTGACCTCCTAGAACGATGTATGTCTAGGTGGTTAACATTTTGATCACATTTAATTCTTCCTAAATTTTGGCCTCTTGATTCTATAATATTGAAAGCTTGCGAAGTTAAATTTATTTTATATTATGTTCATTTATTCTTTATTTGTTCCATCCATTGTAGTTTATGGACAGAAAGAAGCAATCAAAGTCAGTGGTCAAAAGGAAGGAAAAATTAAAAGTTTGTGTGCTGTTGCATCACAACAGCAAGCAGAATTTTGTAAAGGACAATTCCCCTGTTTTGGCCAGCCTGTACTAGAAGAGATTCTGTGTACTCCTGATTTACTGCTTAAGGAGCAACAGCAAATATATCCAGTGATGCTACAAAGCTCTAAAGAATGGACACCTGGATATTGTAACCAATTATATTACCCTTTCAATCAAGTGTTTGTACCTGATGAAGAATCAAATGTACAAATATGTACAATTGAATCATCATGTCTGGAACCTTTGGATGGGTCACGTGTAATTGCACGGCGAAGGAGGCTACTCAGGTCCCTTGAACGAAGGAAACAGATGCAGAAAAGACATTTCATGGCTAACGACAGCATGCCTATGCCTATGCCTGAACCACATCTGCAGCCAGTGCTGCATGTGCCAACTTATGGGCATTCTGCACAAGGTTCTGTACTGCCTGTCAATATGGGGAGGGAGCTGCCCCAAATTGCATCAAGGGAAGGTAGAACAAGTCAAATCCCAAAGAAAAGGGTGTCAAAATGTGAATACCAGCTACTTGATGGAACCAGGCATGTAGGAAACAGTAAAATTGGAGTACATGGGGAGCCAGAGAAGCTTATCGCTTCACGTGAATATTCTGGAGGGCTGAATCAGAAGTCATTGGCAGAAGCTAACATTAGGACTGAAAAAATCAGTTCACAGTTGAAGAAAATCCGCATAACTCACATAAGACGTGAAGCTCGATTGAAGTTAGTCCAAAAAGAAGCCAATCAGCGTTAGTTGTGGCTGCAGCAAAATGGTGATCACCATTCTAATTCTTGGTTGATTTTTCCAGTTTATATATCTCCTAGGATCTTGGCTGCTAATCCTATAATTTGAAAATGTTTGTCTACTCGTATTGCTTTGTAATGTGCTATTTGTTACGTGGGGGGGAGGGGTGAGGGGGTGGCTTGCTGTGGTGGACAGTTTTTCTCCTAAGTATTACACAAAGCAATACATGGGGAAATTTTGCAGGGGGTTAGTTGGGTGTGCCTTTGTGGTGGTGCAAAAATTATCATCGGTTAGGCAAGGGCAACTTTTTAGTACATTTTGTGTTACTCGTTTTTTACAATGCCGCAAGTTTTAAATATAAGATTTTTCAACCTATACTTCTCCCGAATATCATCCCATATCAACTTTATTTATTGTTGTGGGCCCTATTTTCCAACTCATCTCATGTAAGGAAAATGGTATTTCCTTCATTGATCTCACAACTTTTGATCCCAAATGCTCACATATTTTCTTCCTACGCCATTTTCAATGTGGTACAACACCATTACCTCCCTGCACCTATTTTTATTGTTTTGGCGAGCGTACGAAAGTTTCACCTTATGTGCCCGCCTCCTCTCCCCATCCTATTCCTCATATAATTTCAACTACTATAATGGCCCTACTATCAATACTTTTAAAATGCTTATGCAACACCCTTGCGTCATTTGCCTGAGCAACACCCTCATGTCATGCGGGTCACATGCAACTCCGTGTCTGCACCTCCGCCATCAATTTGAGTTATTTTTTTATTTATTTAATATAAAATATCTAATAAATAAAAAAACAAATATCTTATGTGTGTGTATGCATGCGTGCCACTTATTATAAGTAGCATTTATTAAATTAACATTATAAAAAATTAAATATATTTGATTAATTTAAGAAAAATAACACATGACTAACACTGAAAAAAACGTGTGTAGAAAATGTAGAAAAATCAAACATATGTTTATTTTCAACTTTACATACATATGTAAATATGTTTAGTCACATACATTAAATTGATAATGATGAAAAAATTAAAATATTGTTGATTAATATAAAAATGAGATTATTTGATGCAAAAAAAGGTTATAACACAACTAATACTGAAAAGAGGTGTTGTGGTTCTCTGCGTAATCGGGAGAGATTAGTTTTCGCTTGAATTTTTTTTTTAATGCATGAAACCACAACAAAAATCCTAAAAAGTATAGACTTAGGGGAATTTTTTCTAACTTTTGAGTGCAAAAATAAAATCCATTCTGATAATGGCCAAGTATATGAAGTTGGAATGGCTCAAACATCCAACGTGGTATCAATTTAAATAATTATTTTTCTATATTAGAATTTGTTTAATCAAAACCCTTACACATGATTTTGATTGGATTGAGAAAAGTAGTACCCTTATTGTCATGTCATACTCACTTTTATCTTTCAAATCAAGACCCAAGTGTAGGGTTATCTTAAACAAATTTCGGTGGAGGATTATCAGCGCCCTATCAATTTTTCTACAAAAATTGAAATTCAATAGAAGTTACATTTTCTATTGATGTAATTGAAATGCAACTTAAAGCATATGATTGCTTCTTCGAATGAAAATCGTGTATTGGATCTTCATCTACACGATATCTTAAAAAACAAAATGATTGGAATCCTAGTGAAAGTTCATAAGCGCCTATTGCTAATTTTTGTGTATAACTCCATTTGTAAAAAAGAATGTTCAATATTGAGGGAAATTTTAGTTTAAATATTACAACTGAATAAATTCTACTATAACTTTTTAATTAAATAAAAAAATTGTGTTGTGCAGAATGGACTTGATTTACCTGGTTTTAACTTCCAGATCCATCTTTAAATTGCTATGCCCGTGTGCTTTCCTCAAGTTGGGAAGTAAATATAAAATATATGTTGTATATCAAATCCAAGAAATCTTGTGTAATACATGACAAAAAACGTACACTTCATGCTATTCATCTTGGTAACATTGGTCTAGTGCAATCTGCTTTCCGTGTCAACTCAAACCACGTCATGGAAGTATGAGCACTCTTTGGATTTTGATCATTTATGGTTTCTTATGAATAAAAATATTGTTACATATTCACTATTCTTGACATTTAGATAGCAAAATGTTAATACCGATCCAAGTAATCATCTTTATTATAGTACTGGGCCTATTTCTACTTATGAATGCAGGGGTGGAAATTGTTAAACATTGAAATACAGATACTTCATGGACTATTATTGCTACTTTTCATGGGAATATTCTCCACGTTATTTAAAGGTTCTTAGCTTAGAAGGAACTCATGGAGCTACTTCACAAGCCAGACATGCTAGCTACTTTAAAGTTTTATTTATATTAAATCCAAGATATTTTTGTTAAATCTACCATACCCTTATTTAAAAAGAAATTTATCTACTATACCCATTAAAATATTAAAACCCAACAATACCTTCTATTTCTAGTAGAACTATTATAATCCTTCCATCCCACATTAATAGTTCCATTTAATTTTTTAAAATGAACTAAATATTTTCAAAATGTAAAGTTATTAATGTGAGGCGGAGGGAGTAAATCTTATAACATGATAAACATAGTGGAATCATGAAGGCAGTATCAACTGATTTGGATCTATATCAGTCGATATATACATGTATTGTTATCTACCGATATTGTACACGGGGGTGGCACACCTACCACTTTTTTTTTATTGAAATGAAGTAGGTGTATTGGCAGTATTGTATCGTTATAGCAACAAAGATTTGCAAGAACAGTCTTCTAACCAACTGCACAAATCAATTTTGATGGAATACTCTTATCACTTATTATATTTAACAAACTCTATTTATGGCTTGGCTGCTAGGCCAACAAATTTTTTTTTTTCAATATATATTTGTTTCCTTTGACTACTACTTTTAAATATTTTAATACAATTCTCGCTTATATGTGCTCATGTGTATGCATTAGATGCTAATCGTGCAACCTGTGTTACTCATGAGCCAAGCTGGTTTAGCTTTGTATGCCTACCTCGTAATACACATGCGTTGTCAAATCTTGATCCAACAATGTTCAGTACTTTTGGTGCACGCTGATGCTCGTGTGACTTGACACATTATCTTTCTTCTACATATTAACAGGACTTACTTAGCCACCTATTTATGCGACAGCTACCCTTGTGCAAATTTGCATCACAACTAAACAAATTACTATACATAATTATGTTAGACTACCAATAAGAGGATAACACAATTATTTTTAAAAAGGATCAAGGTATTTATCAATTTTTTGTGTGCTAAGCAAATTTACATTAAACATACTTTAAATGGTCATGTATACTACATAATATAATTTTTTTGGCATAAACTCAATAGCTATGAGCTATTGGAGAAAATGGGTCCTCTTTCTTGTTTTGACCTAACAAAATTCATTCTATTATAAAAAATATTTTATAGTAACCATAGAACGGTTAATTATCGATTCTTAATTTGATCTTATGTTCACTTGTAACTTTTTCTAATTATACTCTTTACATAAGTAATATAATGATATTTTGTATGTTTCATAAAGTTTTAACATATTTTAGAGGTTTTACGCCCGTTCATAAAGTTTTATCACTGATCAATTGCTACTTATAGTGACTGATGGTTTCAAGAACAATTTACCTAAATTAAGACCTTTTGATTTCTATTTCATTCCTTATTCAATTATAAGTCCTAAACTGATTTAATAAGCTATATAAGGATTATGAAATTATAAACTTGGAGGGAGGAAAACCTAGTGGAGAAAAGAGGGTTTACACCTTTGCTTATTGTTTTCTAGAGGAAAATTTATTTGAGCTTTGTATTAAAGATCTATGGCGAATTGAAGAAGACAGTCAACAACTGAAGAAGCTGATATATACAGAGTATTCATAGAGGAGTTGCAGTATGCCTTCAATGGGAGATTGAAGATTTTCGCAAGGCTAAAGTCAAGACAATAATAGGAGATTGCTGAAAACTAGAAGCAGACAGAGAAGAGGCAAGGAGGATAAAATTTTAAATGTTTGGAGAAGACTTGAAGGTCAACAACAACAATCTAAACAAGATGAGTTTGTGTTAGAGTCAAAACAAGGTTGGTGGTTTGCTTGTTTTAGTGCGTTTATTTGGTTCCTTTAGAATTGTTGTAATTTTTTACCCTATTTAGAGTTTTCACATAAATTGATGTGTCAATGAGTGGATTGATTGCATGGTTGATTGATTGATAATTTGTGTAAGAAGTTTGAGAGAACTTTTATTTGATTCCATTGTAGAAATAAAAATTTTGTGTAATGAGGCCATATTTCATAGTCTTTATTTTCATTCGACAATCAAACTAGGGACAATATGATGATTTGCTAGGTTGATTAGATAGATATTAAGCTCTCATTCAGTGTGCTACATACACCTTAAAATTTCTCCCACTTGACAACCAATGAAAGGTGGCAGCCAAGGAACTTGGCAGGCGACAACAAGAAGGGTCGTGGGTCATAGGGTTGCACCAAATTCCTCAAAACAATAAAAAATTGCTAAAATTGTACCAAATTTATACTAAACTCGTGGTTTATGCTAAGCACTAATGCACTCCATGAGTGTACCCAACTCATGGCTAGGAGAATCAAGTTTGCCACACCTCGGGCTTACTCCTAATGAGCCAGGCCCACCAATTATCCACAAAATTTTAAAATAGTTCTAAGAAAATTGTTAATTACCCTCAAATCATTAACAAAATAAAGACAAAACAAAAATTTTAAATTTGTGGATCTTATCCTTCCATCTTCATGGACAGTAGTAGTGAAGAAACACAAGACCACATGCAACCATGAATCTACCATCTACCTTTAGCATGCACACCCTGGACCTTTCAAGGCGGTTGCCCTATGAAGAAGAGCTACCTTGATTCAGTACAATTATTCTTTTGGAATTAGTACATTGTTCATTTAGTATAGTTTCACCTTGGGATTAGTACATCAATGTGGCTAAGTGATCATGTGAAGATCAATGATTTTCCTTTACTACCCCATCATTTGGTAGTCATTTAATACAGTCACTCCCTAGAGATCAATACACCATTCATTTAGTTTACTCCTTCCCTTGCTCTTAGTACACTATTCAAAAAATAAGTTAGCCCTATAGCTCCAGTCCCATTTTGTTTGGACCCTAATATGAACCTTAAGTTCTCATCTCCCATAAGTCTTGCTCATTTGGCCTTGCTAGTTAAAGAGAGCTAATTTTTAGCACCAATCCCCTTTGTAGGATGCCAATTCATTTCTACACAAGGAGTTTAAGGGTCTGTTTAGATTAGTAGAAACAGGGAGAAAGAGAAAGAGAAAGTGAATCAAGGTGAAAGAGAAACTAGGAGATTCCTAATTATTTTTCACTGTTTAGTTACACAAATAATATTAAAAAAAAATTGACAGTAACAGTGGTGGTAGCGACGGTGGTGGTGGTTGTAGTGGCGGCAGTTGTAGTGGTGGCGGTAGTGGCAGTGGCGGCGGTGGCGGCGATGGTGATGGTGGTGGTGGTGGCAGTGGCAGAGATGGTGAAATTTGTGGTGGCTGCGACGGCAGTGGTGGTGGTGGCGATATTAGTGGTAGTGGCGGCGATGGTGGTGGTAGAGGTAGTGGTGGAGGCGATAGTGGTAGTGGTAGCAGCAATGGTGGTGGCGGCAGAGGTGGTAGTAAAGATGGTGGTTGCGGCGTTAGTGGTGGCGATGGTGGTGGTAGTGGTGGCGATAGTGGTGCTGACGATGATGGTGATGGTGGTGGTGACATTAGTGGTGGTGGCAGCGGCGGTGGTGGCAACAGTGGCAGCGACGGTGGTGGCAGCGGCAACGATGACAGTGATAGTGGTGGTAGTAGCAGTAAGACATAAGTATTTAGTACAATGATTTTCTCCCAAAATCTATGGGTTGATGGGTGAAAAATTTATAGGCTAAATTTTCATCCATTTTCTCTCACTTTTCACTTTAGTTTCTCTTTCTCTGTTGCACCAAACAATGAAAACTTGAAAATTTTAAAAAAATTCTTTTCCTTTCTTCTGCTTTCTACCAATCCAAATAGACCCTAAGGTGGGCAAAAAGTCCCTAAAAATTGACAAAGATGAGAAGCAAAAGGTGGAGACTGGAAGATGGGTAGGAACTTAATTGGTGGATGAAGCTCCACTTGAAGCATAATTTGGGAAGAGTTTTTGGTGCCCCTACTTGGTGTCCCCGAGGATATTTTCTACTAGGTATGAGTTGTCAATAACGAGAATCAATGGTTGACATGTTAGCATGTTAGCGCATGTGTGCTAGCACATTAATATGCACTAGCATATGCACCATCAATTTTCATGATAGACAACCCTTTATTGATGAAGGATGTTCCGGTAGACATCCTCCCGGAGGACCTAAAACTCTTCCTAAATTCTAATGTAAAGGAGGATATCAAATAAATGCAAACCCCAACCATGGAGAGGAGTAATGGCACAAGTAGCATAGCAATAGCAAGAAATTTTAGACAAAAAAAGAGAGCCATTTTCCTTGCTTCCTCACTCTGGGTAACGGCTAGCATGGAGCCTCTATTATATATGAGGCAAATATGATCAAAGATTGGCGGCTGGGGCAAGTGCATGCTTTATAGAGGCCCAACTTACTAGGTTGAACTGGGTTTGATCGAGCTTAGTCAGCTTTTTAGGTTGGGCCATTTACCGGTTAAACTCGGGCTTACTCTAATTGAATTGGACTTTTGCCTGATTAAACCAAAAAACTCGGATCTGATTACTAATTTGGGTTAATTTCTTTTTATAAAATAGGCAAGAGCACTGGATGAGAAGTACTGAATTACACTTTTGTTGTAGGCAAGGGAGGGGGATGATGCTGGGGAGGATAAAATAACCCGGATGATTGAACCGGCCAAATCTCCAGTCCAACCAGATGGGTTGCAAAATTTTCAAACCGCAATTGTCCGGCCTGGTCTAGCTCAATCCGGTCTGCGAACTGGGCCACACTTTGATAAAAAAAAGTATTTTTTATATTCCGCTATTGACAGGGCCACGTGCAGAGCCACGTACGGACTACGGTCGGAGAAACGAGCCAAGTAGTAACCAACGTAGGTATTTTGGTAATTTCAAGCCCTCGCCCGTTTCTTTCGGTACAGCCCCGTCAGTACCGCACTCTGCAGTGTGAGCAGAGAGCACTTGCTCCTGGCAGGCGAAGAGTCAAGAAGGAGGTCTTCATGGGGTAAGTCTTCTTTCTTTGTATATTGTTGAGAACTTTTAATCGAAAAAATTCAATTTGAAATTGCGCCTAGTTTTGGGAGCTTTTAGTTTATATGATAATTGCATTTAATTTTATGAAAGTTTGGGTGTTCTTGTCGAAGTATTCACAGAATTTGCACTGGATTAAAGATTGATTATATTTTTTGGTTGGCGTTTATATTTTTCATTAAGGACACCAAGCTACCGAGAACTATGAATAGTTCTTTTTCACAAAGTTATTTTATAGAAAATTCTGGAGTTCTTGGACCTGGATGCTTCATTTAAATTTCAGGAACTCACAAGATTTGATAGTGAAGAATTGGGTTTTCGAGAACAGTAGAATGGAACTGTAATTGGTGGTGAATTCTGCTGAAAGAGAAAAAGATGTTATCAGTTCCTTTGCTCGTTAACTTATTGTGTTCTTTTCATGAAGACTTTGTTATATATATTTCTTGTAATGAGGTTGATTTTATTTCATTAAAAATCGCTTACAAAATTGTTGAATATTGTGTGTGTAACATTCATATGCTATGTTTTCTTGCAGATTTTACCCTTTCCGTGAAATTAAAAAGGGAGGGAGGGGGGAAGACAATATCTATAATAAATAATATCATGGACACTGGGTTAAGAAGTGGCTGTTCTAAGTGTATAGAACTGGAAGAAAGGAACAGAAAGGTGGTTGATGGGTTTAGAGTTTCTGTGATGGATTTAGAGGAGAAGGAAAAAGAAGCTAGGTGCGAGTCTGTTATGCTTAGGAATCAATTAGGGGAGTTGAAATTAAGGAATGTAGCTCTTCAAGAGGAGCTTGAGAAGAAAAAGAGTATGTGCAATAAGCTTGGGTATGAGTTGGCCCAATTGGAATATAATCTCATGATTGTTTCTGATAGTGAGAGGTTGGCCAAGGCAGAAGCTGAGATATACAAGAATCATTGCAGAGAATTGAATATTACAATTATGAATTTGAAAGATGTGAAGTGCATGTGTCAGAAGGTTGATGGATGCAATGTGCATGTTCAGTGCTCAACGCCTGTGCAAAGAGAAGCTGAAAGGCGGAAGCATGAGATATTGATCTCAGATGTTGAATCTGTAAAGGGCTCCTCTTTCATAGAAGAAGGTATTGTCATCTTTATATCATAATTTATTAACTGTTTGTTGTTTTAAAATTTTGATTTTTTAATTTCTCCCCATAAGAGCAATATATAGGCTCCATTATCCACAAAAGGGAGATATTGATAGTCATGTGTTACATAGGATAAATGTGGGCTAGGTAAACCGGAGGGCAATATAGGGAGTATTGTGTTACAGGTGTATTCCAAATAGGCTTAAAGACAAGTTCTATAAAATGGCTATTAAATTTGCAATACTCTATGGAGGAGAATATTAGGCCCTAAATAAAAGTCTGAGATAAATTGAATGTAGCCGAATGAGGGTGCTAAGGTAGATGTGTGGGATAACTAGGAAAGATAGGCTTAAGAATGAGTATATATATGAAAACTTAAAGAGTAGCACTTTTAGGCAATGTGTAACGCCCCAACCCGATCCAAAAATTTTGAATAAAAATTTTCTTCCTTAAACAAGAAAATATCATATGTGTGCAAGCTGTATAACGTTATTCTACGCACTACGGAGCTACAAAACTCACAACGCGTACGTCAAAATAAAATATATATTTATAATTAATTTAGATCGGGCCAACATTGCCTTATCGTTAGTTGCCTATGTACGTATTGGATAACATTTACAATATTATTTCAATAAAATTGGATCTAAACGTAGTTCTGCCTAACGGTTATTATACACATCATACATCACAAAATCATATACGTTAATATACGTATATCCTTATATTATCGGAGTCAGACGAAAATCTCATAAATTATCGGAGTTTGACAAATATCTCATAAATCATCGAAGTCAAATAGAAATCTCATAAATTATTAGAGTTAAATGGAAACTAACAAATCAACAGAATTACACATCTTACTGAACACAATAGAGCAGATTGGATCACATAAGATCCCATCAGATCATATCCGATTTTGTCCGATTATTTTAGATTATATCCAATTAAATCGGAGCATATAAGATCAAAACTGAGTATTTCAGAGCTTATCAGATCATATTAGATCAAAACAAAGATATTATAATACATAAGATTAGAGTATTGCATATCAAAGCAATCGAATCAAAACATATCAGAATATATTAGATTATAGCAAATCATATATCTTAATTAGTATATTAATATCACTAATTAAAATGCGTATGTATTAAGTTATTTAACATCCTAAGTTAAGTACTTAGGATGCCTATGTATTTTTATACTTATATTAAAACAGACGGTCATAAATGCTTACTCCTTTGAAATATAGGAAGTGGCGATGTTCATAGTTGTTTGTTCTATCATAGTCTTCTCTTACCCAGAGACGCTTCTCGCTTTCCGCACTTGTAGGAGATGGACAAAATATCCCCTTACCCAAAGACGCTTCTCACTTTCTATGCTCGGAGGTGAACCCATATGACAGACATAATATCCCCTTACTCGGAGACATTTTCTTCTTTCCGCGCTCATAAACTGTTGATAGAATCTTATTTCTCTCATTGTGTGGCCCTTCGGTGGAGGACAAAGCCTCCCCTACTTTAGGTGACGTCTCTCATTGTGGCCCAACAACGGATGATAGAAACCACTCTTGCTCCGGGCCACTTCTCTTTTATCAATGTTGGGCGACATGCAGAGCCTCTTCTTGCCTTGGGATGTTTTTCCCTTAATGGTCGCCAAATTAAAGAGTGGACCCCTCTATTACGTAGAGCACGATCAATTTAGTTAAAAACGCATTTTAAATGGACTAAATCAAACTCTGAATGATAAAAAATAGAGAAAATAAAGTTTTGTTGGAAGAAAACCCTCGAAAGGCTTTAAATAAGCTTTGGCACGCCGAAAACTGTTGTACTGTGCCGCCATTTTCGGCGGCAGCACCTGCCAAATCAGCAGCTTTCGCGCGTAACGTGCACGCGACGCTATTTTCTTCCTTTTTTTTTAACTTTATTTTTAAATGCACGTATCTTTCTACCCCGGACTCGGATTCGTGCATTTTTGGTATCATTGAGCTCGTATCGACAAGTCCTATAAAACTAAACCACTTAAAGCAGTTTATCCTGCTCTTTTCAAGTAAGTCTCACCCATATTGTATGCTTCCTAGGGTCGTAACTTTCGCTTCCGACGTCCATTTTGTGCATTATTCGATTTGTTATGCTTGTTTCTTTGAGCTCTATCAATAAACAGAGATTTCATCTCTTAAAACCTTATAAAATTTATTCAAAAATTATATAATTACCCATAACCCCTCGAGTTAGATGTAATCGGAAAACGGGGTGTCATGCAATGTTTTAAAAATCGGTTTTAAAAACCAGCCTTGCCACTGAGCTAGATTGCCGGGCTTGGTCAACCGGGTTAAACCATGGATCAACCCGGGTTGACCTGATTGATGATGCCGTTAAATAAATTTACCCATAAGTTGAATTAAATATAGTAGTTATGAGAAAAGTATAACATAAAATTAATGTAGCTGAGTGGGTTAAATACTCAAAACAAGACTTTCCTAACTTGACTTCAAATCCTTCTTCTAGAAATGCAGCATGAATGAGACGAAAGCTAAGTATGTAGTTAGGTAAAACATTTACAACAAAGTTGTGGGAAGGGATGCATGCAAATGATGCGGAAAGGAGAGGGAGATCTAAGAAAATGTGGATGGAGTTGATAAGAAAGGTTATGCATATGCTATCTTTTACAAAAGAGTTGGCATAAAACAAGCTTAAAATGGAGGCTTAACATCTTATGTTGTCAACCTCAAATTGTTGGGAAAAGGCTTTGCATTACTATGATTATGAAATTTCCCCTCCATGAGAGGCCATTCTTGAATAAACAAGAACTATAGGAAATATTTGAACATCTATAACACACTTGCTTGTGTGGGAATGAGAAAGTTTTCTGCACAATCAGAATTCTTGGTTTGATGAGCAGCATTCTGCAACTCACTTATACGTAAACATGAAGTATTAAACTTTGTAGGTCATCAACTTTCTAACTTTAATATCTGTAACCTAGAAATGTACAGACTAAGAACATCATAACAGTAATCTCTCTCATCTGTTATGCATTTGTGTTCCCATCTCATATCATATTTAACGATTGTCGTGGTACAAAAAAATCATTAAAACTTATTGCCAACTGATTACTGCAGGCCTTTTAGATTACCTGTACTTGGTGCCATGGATAGCATTAGTTAATAATTTGTTGATGATGAAAACTTTAGCAGTTTGTGAACAGCGTTGCTATAGTAAGTGTCATACTGTTGACAGCAGATTCTGTTTATGCAATTGATCAATTGCAGTAAACAGTAGAATAAAATTGAAAATAATGGAACAACTAAGAGAAGAATGAGAAGTTTAGAGGTAGTAGGATAATGAATATAACTCTAAATTTCCAAGGAATTTTGTTCAACTCAAGTACAACTTATAAATTCTTGGTATCATCCTCTTTATAAAGTTTTAATAAATTTCTGAATTCATTTGAATTGCAGTCAGAGAAACATTGGCTAGCCGTTCACCTTCTTAGCATAGAACACTTACTAATTCTGAGAATAGACATTTATAATCAATTACTAGTACTTCTCTTATACGCTTTCCCTTTCTCATAGAAGCTTTCTTAAGATAGACTTGCTTCATAAGCTTGCTGTAGAACTCTTCTAAATATAAGTTCCCTAATAAAGTGGAACTAGCCATCGAGGTTGCAAGAAACAAATCCAAGGTGTTTGGAAAAAACACTCCTACTTTGATGAAATTCAGGACTTGTTTCCCCTCTTCTTTTCTTCATTCTTCGAGCTTCTTCGTGAAGTATTTACGTGTGAAATAAGTTCCTGTCGTACAAAAAACACATCTCAACTATTGAGTGGGCTGCATTTTTTCCCAACTTCTTTATATTCCTTTGTGTTTGAATCCAATAGGTGATACTAACTACATTAGGAATTTTGAAAGAAAGTTGGTTGCTTGGCTGGATTGTATGTATCTTCATATGGATGTCTCGGCCAATTAACAATGAGCTACAAGCTGCATTACATATATCAACACCTTAGAAACTTTAGCTTGTGGAAGCACACAACCTGAGGAACAAGCATTTCATCTGCTTGAAGCTTGACTTCCACCTCCGTGCAAGGGGTACCTTCGTCTAATAATTCTTTGTAACAATTACAGTTGAGGGCATTCAAGTTGACACTGAAAAATTGTAAAATTACCTTTAGTGGTGAAAGTATGATGCAAATCAATGGATCTACAACAATAATTAAAAGGATAATTTTGAGGAGAATGTTGAATTGAATGTGGAGGAATTATACTCGGGTGGGGTCCATCCAGTGATCAAGAAGGCTGATAATAGTCTACGGAAACTGCACCCATTGCACTCTCCAGAGGAGATTAGAGTTGTTCTATGATCTCCCCACTATGAGAGTGTAGACATCATCATTTGTGTCAGCTGCATGGTTCACAATATGTTTTATGGGAGATGAATTGATGACCCAAATAGAGGTTATATCGGAGATATATACGACACATATCAATAATAATGGGAAAAATATTGGTGATCTAAATATGATATTTTTACATATATTTTGTTAATCTAAGCATGTATTAACATCTAGAAGCTTTCATACTAATCTCAAACAATCATAACACCATGTGAACATGTTTATACTAACATAAATTACACTCATGAAGCATAAAATATAATCAATAATAATAATGAACAGC
Source organism: Saururus chinensis (assembly GCA_035235625.1). Classification (NCBI taxonomy): domain Eukaryota; kingdom Viridiplantae; phylum Streptophyta; class Magnoliopsida; order Piperales; family Saururaceae; genus Saururus; species Saururus chinensis. Next base: position 52,652,394 of record CP141140.1, read on the forward strand.
ATGTTTTGAAGTTAATATCAATGATTAAGTAGACAATATGATGATGTACATTTAAATAAAACCTAGAAAATATACTAAAATATATAGCAATAATAGCTGGAGTGACGTGGAGGTTGGAAAGCTGCCTGACCACTAGAAGACTGAGCTTATAGGGAAAATAAGTGGGCTAGGTATTGCTCCCACATCATCATCATCTGGTAGGTAAATAAATAGGCACTCACATGTCTCTCATAGTGATGCCTAGGCAGATGATGCAAGAAATGGACTGGTTCTGACTTATTGCCAGAATAAAAAATGAAAGGAGGAAGAGAGTGGGGCCATGGGTCATAGCTGGGAAAAAGTTACAATGAAGTCTAGAAGGGGTCAGAAATATATTTCAGATAGGGCTGTCAATGGATAACCATTTACTCGCCTCACTTGCTCGCCCGATCCGAAATTTATAGGTAGGTAATTAATAAATAGGTAACAAGTAAAATAAGTGGGTAATTTTACCTACCCATTTATTATGTGGGTAGAGTATGGGTGACCCCTTATCCATAACCGTTACCCGAATCATAGATAAAGAAACAGTTGCATATACTACCCAAGGATAATATCTTACATATGGAATATTTTGGAACATTTTGTACTTTTATTGGAATATTTTATATTTTTATTCTGATACATTGGATAGGCTTTTAAGAAATTTATATAAACTTATAATGCAAACTCATGATAGAGAAAATGGAAGAGTACGTGGTCAATCTTTTGTGTCTTCTCATGTTATGCTTGTTGCATAAAGTGAGGATTGTGTATGCAATATTGCTCATGTCTTTATTGGATTGAACATGTCATACATTGGATAGGCTTTTAAAAAATATAAATTATTTATGATAATTTATTTTGTATTGTTTGTTATTATTTTTTATTTATTGATCGGTTGGCCGTTACCCGTTACCTCCCGATTTACCCAATGGGTAATGGGTAGGGGATGGGTAATGAATGGAAAAATGAGTAATGGATAAGGTATGGGTAAAATATTTGGAAGTGGGTATGGATGTGGGTAAAGCCTTACTTGACTTGTACCTTACTCGTTGACACTCCTAATTTCGGAATATTTGTGATATGTTTTTTCCCAATATCATGTAAGTAAAGTGACCGATACATAATATATCTCAAATAGATATTGTGAACCATGAGCAAGGGTATGCATTTGTGTGACCCCATCAAGAAAACCAAAAAAAAGGGTGGAATTAGAGGAGAGGAGTAAACATTGGATCAGACGAAGGGGTGAGAGGAAAAAGGATTTCAGGGGATAACTCTAGTGTCTAATTTTCTACTAAACTAATTAATTTTTTCATTGACTGAATAATGAAACAAGGCAATGCTCTTACACTTAAGTAGGTAGCTTAAACGGGCCTACTAATATAATTGTAAATCCCATTAAACATAATTAAAGGGAAATAATAATTAGCTTATAATTAATAACCTAATTAGTCAATTGCCTTTAATTCCTAATACTGCAGATCCCAAAAGTGGATGCTACACCTGGGGCAGTCAAGCAAATTATGAAAATACCCCTCGTTCTGATGAAATTCAGGATTGATTGTCTCTCTCTTTTCTTTTCATTCTTCATTGTCTGCAATGATGCCACCAAGTGGTTATGAAACAATATTTGCAATCATTGTAAAATTCTGCTTAGACAGCAAACTTTTCGGTATGAACCTCTTTCAATATAATATAGATACTCATGTTCAAGCTGCCAGTATCAAGGGTTGCAATCTCGTTCTTGGTCTCTATCTCGGTTGGCAAAAAAAAAGAGATCTTGGAGAGATCTCAAAGTGATCACGAAAATGATCTCCATGATGAGGAAATTATATTCTCATACGCAAAATTAATGTGCAGGTATATTTAAAATTTATAAACGCTAATGCTACCATGAAAAATCAACAACTTGTGCATTAAAAAAAATGCTGAATAAATAGATATTCAAGATAGTTTGCAAATGAATATAATACAATAGTACCACATGTCTTTGGTTACTTTACACTAATAAAAGGGAGAGTGATGAGCAGGTTCGAAGTCTTGATCACCATGAGGGATTTGAGAGATAATTGAGTCAAGTCTTGCACAATATTGTGCCCATGTCAGCCTCTGCGGGTATGTTTACATGTAATTATTTGAGGTAATCTATACTAATTCTCACATGAATAGTCTCACAGGATTCTAATATTCTCACACAAATATATTGTTATAATCTTTACTAGGAGTCTAATAATAATGTAAAAAGTATGTTGAAAGCAAAGAAATTTAATTTTTTTTTTTCAAACATAACCAAGATTGGGCAAGATTTGTCAAGAACTCGTTGAGAACTGGAAATTTAACAGTGGTAGACTACTTTTACTGAAATCTAAGACACATTGAGATCTTGGTGAGCTTTGGAAATTTGCAGAAATGCGACTATTTACTTCCCTATTTCTTGAGCCCTATTTTTTTGGACCTCACCGAGAAGATAGATCTTGGCGATCTTGCTGAGATTGCAAACCATGGCCAGTATTATCTTTTCTAAAGCGACTTTACCTCACAATTTTACACTAGACATAACTTTTTTCAAAGGATTTTGTGCTAAACCAGGAGACTTAAGAATATTGCTTTGTTAGCTATAAATCTAGAGATTGACACAAGTTCAATTATTTATTTTACAATTTATACGATTGTATCCATTTATTTGTAAAAGGCTTTCTTCCATTGTAAGTTTATAATGTTGTTTGATATCAGAATATGATATTGTTGAATTTGATTCTACTACTTCAGATTGCTCCTTGGAATTTTTAATTTGTAGGGTGGTCGACCATGGGAATATTGTAAACTAGATGTTATTTTTAAGAACTTGGGATTACTTAATTAGTTCCATAAAAAGGGGGTTGGTAAACTTACTTTTACAGTCAGTGGAATTGATCAATGAACTTTTTGGCCTTTGAGTATACTAGAGTCACAAAAAGATGTAGTTTTATTATTAGGAGTTATGATTGCAACTAGTGTTTTTTGCATGGATGAAAAGTTGATATCCTTGATTTCTTATTATTTTGTTGGTTATCTTTTATGCAGGGGGTGCAGCTAATGATCAAACTAAAGGAAAATGTGGAACTCAGGCCAAAAAGTGCTTGTTATTTGGTCATAGAAGAGAACAGGGCTTCAATCATACTTCAACAATATCCACTGATGAGGTGTCTGAGCCTGGAGATGTTATACTGATCGATGACAGCAATGATGAAACTGAATTTACTCATAAGATGATGTATAGTGCAAGAGTAGATTCAAAGTCTAGCTATTCAGGGGTTGATATGTTTGAATCTTTGGATGTCTTGAAGGAAATAGCCAATCCCAAAGACCTAGAAGTAACAAATTCTATGCACTGTGATAGGTTGTTTAATGGAAATCTTAGTGATAGCGAAAAGACATTTCTGCTCCCACGTACTCCCAAAAAGAAGCGCAGATATAAAGTTGTTACTAGTGACTCAGAAGGAGAAGAAGATGTTAATGATGATAACAACAATATGCCCTGCAGAGATAGAAATGAACATAGATCACAAAGTGAATTTCGTGAAGGAGTGGATTCAAAATCTGGGGATTCAGTGGTTGAAACATTGGAGTCTTTGGATGACTTGAAGGAAATTGCAAATCCAAACTACATGGAAGTAACAAATTCTGAGCACTGTGATAGGTTAGAACTTGATGGAAATCCTAGTGATAGCAAAAGGACATTTCTGCCCCCACATACACCCAAAAAGAAGCTCAAATTTAAAGTTGTTACTAGCGACACTGAAGGAGAAGAAGATGTTTATGATGTTAACAACAATATGCCTTGCGGACATAGAAATGAACATGGATCACCAAGTGAATTTCATGAAGGTGTGGGTACAAAGTCTGGGGATTCAGGGGTTCACACATTGGAATCTTTGGATGACTTGAAGGAAATTGCAAATCCAAACTACGTAACAAATTCTGAGCATTGTGATCGAATGAAACTTGATGGAGATCCTAGTGATAGCAAAATGACATTTCTGCCCCAACATACACCCAAAAAGAAGCGCAGATGCAATGTTGTTACTAGTGATACAGAAGAAGAGGAAGTTTATGATGATAACAAAAATATTCCCGTAGATGGAAATGAAAATGGATCACCAAGTGAATTTCATGAAGTACTACATGAATCTTTTGATAATGATGATAGAGAAGAGCTTTTAACTTCAAGGAGGCGTTTGGTTCGTTTAGGGCATTGCAAAAAAGTGAAAGGTATGGATGACTTTCAATCGAAATTTTTGTAAGGAGCTAAACCAAGTGCCTTTGCCTTTTGATAATCTTCTTCTACTAAATGAAGTAGATGCATTTTGTGCCTGGAAATGCAGAGTGCGGAGTCTTCGAACAAATTAAGGTGGATGAAGTTGGTCCAGAAAGTGGCAATGAAAGTGGAAGTGAACGTGAAAGCTTAGCTGGGTTCATCGTACAAGAGTCGAGTGATTCAGAAAGTGAAAATGTTTCTTCTGCAGCTTCTGGAGATGAGAAATATGATGTTGATTTTATTCAAATTTTAAAAAAACTCAGAAGGCAGAAAGACACCTCAAAATGGGATGATCATGCACAAATGCTTGCTTCACTTGGAGGCAGCACTGAGCTCTGTATGAAGGCTGTTTGCGCTCTGTATAGGCGACAAACATTGGAAGAGCAATCATCGAGGAGCACAATCTATAACAACAAGCGTGGCTTCAGTGCATTTGATGCAGAGAGGTTATGTTTTTTGCCTTTTGTGGTCCTTATATTTGTCTAGATGTTCGTTTTCTTCCAGACCTAATAAATTAATTTATATAGATTATGACGGGTTGTGAACTCTAGGGCAGGTTCATTTGAAATTTGCATGCAAGTGGGTGCAAGGATTGGTCTCCTTGGGTATAAATTTATGTATATTCCATTTTTTTTATCTGATCTACTTAGGTTACTAATTCAGGTGTCACTTGCTGTTTATTCTCTAAGCTACTGAATGCTGTTAGTTCTTTTAGAAAGATGCCTTTATTTGCTTCATTATAGCTTTTAGGTGCACGTTTTACTTATGATGTAGTATTTTAAGCTCCCTTTGATATTTGTATTGTATGAATTCTGTCTGTATCGGGGTTAATTTTTCTATGAGTAGCTCATATCTATGTCCCTAGTTTGATTTGTATTAGGAGGCTGTCCAGAGTGGTAAGTAGATTAGAAATTCAGTAAGCCATAAGGTGGCTTTTGTAGAATTTTTTGTTTGGCGAGGTCTATGCAATGAGAAAAAGAGACATTATTGTAGAAACTCTTTGATATGAAAAAAGTAATTGTTTCTTATCCATACCAACGAAGACATTAGTGACTTGATATAAATTCACAAAAACAACTTGGAAGCTACTAGAGTCTAGAAATCCAGAAATTAAAGAAAAATTAGCTATTTAAGGATGTAATAATTTATTATCCAAATTCCATCATCATCATCACCTTATTCTAGCTGTAATTTGCATGGGTGGACAACACGAATTCTTCCCCCTTTCATTCCTGTCATAGACTGTTCCACATTCAAGTCATACATCACCAAGTCTTTTCCAAAGGTTCTAAGTCATATTGGGTTGTCCTTTTATTCTTCTAAAGGCCTTTTAAACAATCAATCACATCTCCTTACGGGCATTGTATGTGGATTCCTTTGAACTTCATCAGACTATCTCTATTGGCTCCTTTCAATTTATCTCCAATTTAGGCTACCCTCAAAAATTCCCTAATGTTATTGTTTCTAATACAATCCCAACAGAACACATACATCTTAACTTTATCATCTTTGCAATACTCGTCTTATCTTTGTTCCTTTTTCTATTGCCCAACTTTTTGCACTATAGAAAATTGGAAGTTGCACCACTATCCTATTGAATTTACTTTATAATTTATTAGCAAGAATGCACATGCATTATGCATGTAAATACATATTAGATAAGATAAAATGAAGTGAAATATAAATAAAATATATATTGAACAAAGGTCTCCTTTGCATGCTATAGTTATAATACATTGCTTTGAGGATCACAATGAACATTACACATAAGCTTTATATTAACCCATATACACTCATAGTAGGCAATTGTAAATCCAAATCTCATAAGTTAAATATTATATCATAGGTTAGCAAAGATAATAGTGTCAAAGGACTTTGTGTCGGGGAGCACGTTATTCACATTGAGGACTAGTTTAGTTGCAGGTCTCATTTGATAGACCTCTTCGGGGGTTTTCCACGAGTGTTAAAAATATGCAAATCAGAATATAATATCTGTAAAAATATAAAAAATTATTATTGAAATGTGATATATGTGGGGCCTACAAAAATTTTGAGAAAACATAGTCATGTGGGATCTCATTTGATAGAGCTCGTCGAGAGCTTTCTAACGATACCAAGAACGTAGGAATCCGAGTTTGGGAGTGCAAGATATAATATTATAAAGTTCAAATTAACATAACCTAAAAAATTGGGATAAGGATTCTAATATCTTTTACTTTTTGGGAATTAGGATTGGTCAAATAGGGGTAAAATTAGGGATTAATGGTAAATAGTCAGAATTTGAAGGTTCTATAGTACACTAGTTTGTTTTATATTATATTATGAATAAGAACTCACTTATCACAACTTCAACAACCCAACCTTAATTTTATGAGCAACATTTTCATCTGTTTTTCAATTTGCATCAAATTTGAAAACAAGATATTCATGTCCATCATACTTGCCTCCTTCCTCATCTAATATAGCGAATGATTTATTTTCAGTATCCTTGATATTTAATCTCTTTCGTCTAATCCTAAAACCTTCAGATTTTGATGCTTCCTTCCACAGCTCCAACTTCTTATCAACTTTATTTATATACACACGTATTACAACTATATCACCAACAAAAGTATCTACCAAGGAACCTCTTCTTGAATGTAGATTGTTAGTTCATCCATTATTAATGTAAAGAGACATGGGCTTAAAGTTGATACTTGATGCAAAGCCTCTATTACTGAAGTTTCTTGAGAAACCCCAATCATCACTGTCATAACATCTGAAACATGTTACCCTTTGTAACTTTCTTCTTTTTTATCTCCTCTGAGATATCACTTGAGACCCTATTGTATGCTTCTCCAAATCAATGAAACTATGATTCTCCTTGTTCTTAAATTTTTTCCATCCATTTCCCATGTAAAAATGAAGTTATAAGTCGTTAATCTAAATAGGAAGTAAAAAAGTAGTTTCTTAGACACTCAATTTAATAAAACGAGATTTGTTTAGTTGACATTGGGGTCTAAATTGTAAATGATGTGATATTGGGTTCAGAAGAGAAAGTGGATCAATCATAAGTAGAAAAAATTGGCATTTGAAAATACTGTTTTGATATAGATGTGCTTGTGTTTTGCATTTATTTCATTAACTTCTTATAAACAATTGTCATGTTCTATGTGTTGTAACTCTTTTTATTTACCTCTTCATATATTTATAGTAATAACGTGCTTGGTTTCCATGTAAATTGGAAAATTTTGCATGAATCATATCATGTATGCTATCTTTCAAGCGGTAAAATAGTGATAACTTACCAAGCAACTGTTCTAGGTTATAAAATTCCTTGTGTGCTAGCCATAAGTCTTTTTCTTGCTATATGTTGCTATATGTTTGACAACAATCAGTGTGGAAGGTGAAAAGATGATTGATTGTTGGGATTTATTGCTTAGATGTCACTAACTTCATGTTGGAAAAGTTTTCCCTGAGAGCATTCGCAGAAAGTGCTTCTAAGTGAACACTGTCTTGCCTGCACAGATTCTAGGTAGGTGAGATCTTGTTGTTGACCACAGAAGTCTACACGGGTTTAATGGCAGATTGTGGGAAAAGGAAGAGAAGGCTAGGAAGAAGAGTTACTAGCAAAAGAAAGCTATTTCATTAACTTTGATTTTAATGACATTGAGAGTATGTAGAAACACATTAAATATGCTATCAAGCCTTCCCCAAACAGAACTAAATCTAAACTAGGAAAATTGTAAATCTGGGATCCTACCATACATAAAAAAGCCATGCCTTAATTAAATTCTAATTAAACTAGCAAACATAGTAAATTTAGGAAATTATGTTGCTTGAATGTGCCAGTTTTGAGAAGGAAGTCGGTAGAATAGGGTGGGTCCCCCATGTGATGTCCATAAATTCATAACATTCCACCACTGCTTCCCCTAGGTTCAAAACCTGGCTCTGATACCAGTGTTGTTGAGCACAGTAATCTGCAAGGGTTTATGGCAGATTGTCAGAAGGGTGAGATGACTAACTAACTAAAGAAAACTATTTTATTAACTTTGATTTCAATGGCATTGAGAGTAGGTAGAAACATGTCTAATAGGCTACGAAGCCTTCCCCAATTAGAAGTAAATCTAAACTAGGAAATATTGTATATTTAGGATCCTACCATACATTAAAAATCCATGCCTTAATTGCATTCTATTTAAACTAGGAAATATTGTATATCTAGGATCCAACCATCCATTAAAAACACATGCCTTAATTAAATTCTAATTAAACTAGGAAACATAGTAAACTTAGGAAATTAAGTTGCTTCAATGTGCCAATTTTGGACGAAGTAGGTGGAATAGGGTGGGGGCCTCATGTGGTGCACATACTGTTCAGAACAGATCTCAGTAATAGAAAGAACACCATGAGAAGGCCAGACCCACTTGTCATTGTTTATCCGCAATAAATGTCTTCCATTCAGATAAAGGCTGAAACTTTCTTTATGGGGTAGATGATTGGAGCCTACTTGTCATGGTGGGACCAACTTTTGTGGGCCTCTATCCTTTGAGCATTTTTTCATTGTATGCACTAATTTATGTTATGACAAATATAAATATATATAATTTTAGAATTTGTATACATATTTTAATTATGAAGAAATTATATATTAATATAATGGATTGAATGTCATTCCTAATAGTTAGTTACTGCCTAAATCTAATTATTGTATATGTCAAAATTTAGTTTGTGAAAATATCTATGTTAGTTTATTCACATCTTTTAAAGGCTCAACCTGATATGGAAAGGACTGTTACTGCATATTTCTATGCTTCCCTGCACAATGTGCACATACATGCTCATCTAGGCTCTGCACGGGTATTCATGAAATACATGATGGTGACTTTTGTCTCTGTATGGTCTTAGAACCAAGGCTCTCCTTCACTCGTGTTATAATGTGTGTGTTTTAGAACCACTTGTAATAGCAGAAGCTCTTAGGGGATGAAATGAACTACTTACGTGTTATAATTTGTGTGTTTGTGTGACACAAATTCAAGGGGAATGATGGGGACTTTTGCTTCCATTGGGTCTTAGAACCAAAGACCTCCCATACTGATACATTGTATGCTAACACCACTTTCAAAAGCTGTAGCACTTGGGGAAGGAACCAACTAGTTGCATGTGCGCTCATGTGCGTCTCTGTGTGACTGTGTGTGTTAAATTGGAAATCATTTCTGTTTGACCAATGCACTAGATGTACATTTATTGTGTTATATATTGATGGCTTAAAAAACTACTTTTGCATGCAGTTACGTTATTTACTGATGGCTTAAAAAACCATATTTGCACTGCAGAAATTTAGACCGATTATATAGTAATTCACCTTTTCAGTGTACTAATACATGCAACTTATTGAAAGAACTGTCAGATAGGAAGCTGTTGATTGGTTGATGTCTAGCTGAATTACTGTATATTAGATTGTAATTTGTTTGACAGAGAAGTCCTAATTACATTCAAATTAAGTGTTAGAAGGAAGTGGGAAATGACGTTTCATGGTCAAATTTTAATCCATAACAGATAATTAGTATCCCTGTATATATTCTAATGTTGCTATACTGATAAGCACATTATCAAATTTTTTATGGTCGTGATGGGGCTTGAAATGCAAAGATTTAATTTACCATTTAAGCATGAGAAAACAATGGATATACCTTTTTTTACAAAAATATGTTTTCTATAATCGTAATAAAATATCTGCTCTTGTTACAGGTGTACTAACTTGGCTGAGTTTTTAACTGATGGTAATACAAATGGTCCAGTTCAGAAATCTGTTCAAGAGTTACAGATCTATGATCCAGATGGTCCTGATTTTTGCTGCAAAATTGCTCTCCGCTACTCCAAGCAATTATTTGATATCTATCAGACAGGCGAAGATGGTTACTTCCACCTCTGACCGTGCAATTCACCGCTCTTTTGCTACTAATAGGTTTACCTGCTAGGTTATGTCAAATTTAGCTGCAGGTTCTGTTTTCACTTTGTGTATATATTGCATTGTCATGTACAAAATGGCGTCCTGTCTTTACCTCCTGGTATCTGCAATGGTGACGCATCCAATGCATGTCTCCTTATTGCCATTGAAATAGCCTGCAACTTGTTTTGGTATTGCGTTGTGATATTAGGTAGTAGTATCAGAAGCCAGTGCTGCAGGGAAGCCGTCCCACTTATTTAGATTCTCCAAAAATCATTGACGTTTCTTGGAGCCCATTACTCAGCCAGATTACGTTAAGTGGTAGGAGAGTGCTCATTTGCTACATGGTTAGACATGACAAATTCTGAATTAGCATATGAAAGAAACAATCAGCTCTACTATATAATCACTTTACTAATGATAGTCTCGAGTTGATTTGCTGACATCCACCTGTTGTCAACGGATCCAGAAAGCTTTCTTATGAGGCGCTGTTTTAATGGTGCTTCCCTGTTTCGGGATGCTTTTAAATTACCCGTAAAGTCCAAATGGTTAATATTTTTGGACAAATTTACCCCTGTATTCTTTCCTTCTTTACTTCTCCCTATCCTTTTCTTCCTCGCGATGGCAAAATGAACCAGTAACCGCTCTCTCCCCATCGTCATTGTTGTCACTGGCAGCAACACCACCCTCGTTTCCTTCTCCTTTGTCTTTTCCTTTATCCATGGCTGTTCTAGTGGCACCTCCAATGCACCCTCTTCCCACTACTATAAGCCACTCACTATCACCCCCCTTATCCTTGGCAAATACCTCCTTTCCGATGATGACCCTACCATCACCATCATTATCAAAGACTTTTTCAACATCATTATCAAAGACTTTTTCAACATTGGCCTCACTACCCTTGCTACAACTAACTTTTAGCCCTACTTCAACCAATTTTGGAGCTTTAATGCCCTTGAGATTATCGTTCCCACCAACCACCTTATTAGCCAGTTTGGGTCATCCATTAATAGGGACTTATCTTCTAATTGTGAGGAAGATATTAGCTACTGGACTGATGGTCTAATTCGAACCCAAATTGGTGAAGGCCTCAGCCTCTACCATCTCCTTTTTACTTCTATGCAGTCTCTTGGATCGAAATGATATTCCTATGTCGTTGTGCATGTGTGCCATTTTTTTATTTCTTTTAATGTTCTTACTCTTCAAATTAGAGTATTGTGGTATAAGATCTTGAATTGGCCCCGGTTGTCGATCCAAGGCATCATGCTTTTTTTCCTTGAATCTTTGTCTGAAATATGTCTATGTATGAACTGAATTTTGACACTATTTGTCATCTAGTAATCGATGTGTTTTTGCCCACTGACAAAAGGATATGGATTTAGAGAGAGATCGTGAGAAGGATGAGTTTGTGGACATCAAATGATGTATTGTAGCTCTCTGTCCCTGTTTGGTGATCTTGGTCATAACTCTAATTGTCGTTTTCATCGTCCCTATTGTAAAGTTCCGTCTCTTCTGCCACACCTTTTCATGGTCATCAGAATTTGATTGCCAATAAAAAATGCCACCATTTCTGAATTTTGGGCCGACAAGGTAGTAGTTAAAGGTGTTGAGCATTATAAATCTTATTGGGATCCATTAGGGATTGATACTTTATTAATATTGGATGATGGCTGCTTACGGTCATAAGTTTCAAATGTGGGTGTGAGAAAAATCTGTTCCAAAACTAAATATTATTAAAAATAAAAATAGTAAATATTTATTCATTTTATATAATAAAAAGATTACATATTTACTCTTTTTGTAATATACAAAGATATTAAATATTTATATTTTATATTAAATACTTCTTTTCAAAGTTAATTGGACAATGCAATAATAAACTTCCAAACCAACTACTCGTTTTTGCAACAAACTTAGAGCTTTTATGGCTTCACCCCACATTTTCTCTTATGCTCTTCAACTTTATATGTCATCGTCAGAATATAGTCCATGTTTTAGGACGACGACCCAAAATCGTTCCACCATGCTTGATTTTTATCGTCTGATTTGCGACTCTAAGAAGAAAGAAAACCAATTTTTCCAATTGAAATGAGATGACAATAGTCAATCAGCATGTAAGTCCCAAATTATATGGTTAACTGTATATTGACTTCTTAATTAAGCATTTGCATTTTGTTGCATCTGAGTTCTGATACACATTGAGATGAAATCACTTGCAATGTTTGTGTTCTAATTTTTATGCAATTTATGAGGCCCCATGCCAAATTTTCACTATGAACATTATACTATAATATAAAATGGATAGAATTGAGATGTAATTTTGGACCAAGGTTGAATAAATGGTACGGAACACGTGATCTACCACCAAAAGGTGGAGGTCTAGAAGCAGAAGATGGCAATTGTATTGAGAATGCAATGTTCGAGGCAAGGGAATCGGGCTGTGGGATTATTGGGAAATGAAATAGAAACAGATAAACAATAATAAAGGGGTATTTTTTTCTTGATAAATATTTAAAAAGAGTTTATGTCAAATTAATGACTTTTCTTGTAGTTAGCGCCTAAAACCCCTTAAAAAAATCAAAATGGCTGTTTGTATGGAAAACACATTACTTTAAATCAATTTTATGAAAATTGGGCTTGCCAATCTTGTTTGGAACACCTGTTTACCATTCCATTTATGAGCGTGAATTTACCAAATTTACCCCTGAAACTTCCCAGCACCTATAATTGCTTCTTTCTCAGCCGCCATTCACAAATAATAGACAAAGTTCTAGGGCATCCAAGAAGATCCCCATTTTATGACATAGATGAGTGTTTCTCCTCTATTGCTAGCTCCCCTCTCCATAGACATGAGGCCAATCCTTTCCCAACCCCCTCCCCATCTATGACCATGAATTCAGTTAGACCTAGACTAGTGTTTCATGAAATTAAAAGATTGAATAAAGGTCCAGGGTTGAATAATGGTGAGGGGTTATATTACTTGTAAATGTATAATTGGTTGTAGTTTTGCAATGTCAAATTCTTTAGGACCCTTGTGTAACTTTGAGGACAATTACAAAGTAGAAAGACTAAAGAAAAAAGGAAGAAAGATAGTATTTAGGCAATAAAAGGTGTTTAAGATTAAAGTCAATAAGATGCTTAGATTGGCAAAAAGTTAGGGAAAGAAAAGGAATCTTTTAAAAACTCCATGGTTTTCACTATTTGGTGTAACATGGAAGGAGAAAATTAAGTGAAAATTTGGAGAAAAGGGGTGACAAATTGGCCTTATAACTCTCTGCCCCTCCCCTAGGATTTGTACCTTCAAAGTTTCTAGTGTCAACTTTGCTGCTATTATTACTACTAATGCAACCACCACCACCACCATTGTCGTCATAACTACCACACTACCATCATCACCTCTGTCACCACTGCCTCTACCACTACCATGTTCATTGTCATCAATACCACTACCACCACCACCATTTTTCTACCACCAATGCCTTTGTCACTACTACCACCATCGTCACCACTATTGTCACCCTTATAGTGGCTAATTTTGGCATTAGGGTTGTTCTTAGGCAATATAAAGATAAAATTTTTTGTGTCATACATTATGCAAATAGGATAATAAATAATGTTCAAATGAACTACTCTACTACTGAAAAAGAAAATTTGGTTATAATATTTGTACTTGACAAATTTAGGTCTATTTAGTTTCCATATTATCATTTTTGCTGACTATGCAGCTTTAAAATACCTTCTAAGAAAGAAGGATGCAAGACGTTCAAGTGGATTCCCCTACTCTAAGAATTTGATCTCACTATTAAAAAAATTGAAGAATGTGGTGACTGATCATTTATTTATATTACACTTTTTTTATTCCTTGGAAGCACTATCAATCAAAGATTTCTTTCTTAGTAAACAATTGTTTAGTATCTATCACCTTCCATGGTATGCTAATATTGCAAATTATCTATTGATAAATAAAACTCCAAATTATTTGACTCCGTAGGATATTACATATTCTTCATAGAGGTAAAATACTTCTTTTGAGATTACCATTATTTGTTTAAATATTGTTGAGACCAAATAATTAGGAGATGTGTGTCTAATTCTAAGAAAATCAATGTTATCTCGTTTTGCCATTTTGAAGCATGTGGTGGTTGTTTTTTGCCAAAAAATTGCTGCAATGTCTTTCCAATGTGGTTTTATTGGCTAAAACTTTTCAAAGGCACTCATGATTTTTACATGAATGTTATAAAAAGTTATGAGTCATATGCCATCAAAACATGATGCCACTCAACATGGGCCAAGGTGGAGCTGTGGGCGGCCGGCCCTTGCTAGACCACAGTGGTGGCGGAAACACAACACACACAGAAAGAGAGAGGGAGCTAACCATGGGGGATATCCGGCGAAGGGCAAAGCGGCCATGGGGGCCGGGGCGGAGGCTCCTTGCCGTCAAACCGCCGAGGCGAAGCCAATGGTGGTGGCCCTCCAGAAGCCACCAGCGGCTCAAAAAAGAGAAGCAGGAGGGGGGTCTTCACTGTGCTTCTCAGTTTTTCTTGAACGGGATCGGGCTCACCCGATCTTTTTTCCTTCTCCTTATCTCTTCTCTCTTCCATTCTCTTTCTCATTTTCTTTTCTCTTTTTCGCATTTGAAGTGCGCGTCCAGGCACGTGGCCTGTGACTAAGCCTCACACTCGACTCTATGGGTATAATTCTGAGATCAAATATACAAATACACCGAAGCGTCATATTTTTCTACCGAAAATGATCAGAAAAATAGCAAGAAAATTACATAAAATCGTACAAAAATCAGTGACATTACACAACACAGGCATAATCATCATAACATCCATCACATAATCAAACACTATGCCCATTCATCATGGAATAATCACATAAACCTGTGTCACCTGTGCATCATGTCATAATTTACAGTCTATAAGCATCTACTCATGTCACCTGCATATCATGCTATGTATAACATATCTCATCAACACATACTCATGCCACATACATATTATGTTATATATAACATATCTCATCATCACATACTCATGCCACTTATGCATCATGGGTTCAAATATAGCTCATAATACATATACACCTTATGTGTAAACATGTGAAACAAATTATTATAATCACATCTTGCATGAATCATTTCTCAACATAAACATATCAGGCATATCCATTTCTCAATAAAAACATTTACCTTGCAACATCAAGTGCATCAACCATTCACATCATCCTACAAATCCATGAAAATCATATCATTCTCACATGTGTATCACAAGCTTCATTATTCCTACACAACCTACGTAAATGAGCATTATCTCTCGTACACATGCAACAATAAATGGTGAATGTTTCATCATTGAGAAAAATAACTATCCCGCTCACCCTAGCTAAAGCCTGAGTGGACCTATTGCTCACCCTTGTTGTAGCCTTAGCAAATTTGCTCCCCCTAGGCAATCCTAAAGAGGAAGCCCTAAGCAGATTGGGTAAGTTCCCTAGCTAGGAAGATACCCCCTGGTAAGCCGGTGCACATGAACAAACCAATTGGACTCTTAGAGTCCAAATAAACTCAACAATTTAACTTATTATAGCATTCTGCTCTTCTCACCTGAGGAGAAAACTCGTCGTCAAAGGGACGTAAAACCCTGTCCATTGGACGTAAAATCAATTCAATAAACCTCCGATGTTGCTAATTCAGAAAACTATGACATCCAATCGATTATCATAGTTAAACACACATAGTTAAATATAATCTATTCAGCCTCATATGCATGAAATATGGTTCATTTGTGACAAATAAAATCATATGAGCATGAGTAAATATATATATATGGTCATGTTCATATTTGAGCTAAAACGTGTAGAACATGGTTCATATATAATTAATGTGACATGTGCAAATATTCATAATTCATCCATGTCATAATCTACTGAACCATAGAGTAAATATGAAGAAATCATCAAAATCTCACCTAAATTGTGCATATACTCATTTATTCCATACTAGCTTAAGTAGATATTTTAGCATAATTATAGCATGTAACTTGTACATTTTAGGGAAAATATCAACTAAACTCCAATCAATGTGAAAATTTACAGAGACTACATCGTAGGCTTAATTAACATATAAATAAATATCATATGAAAATAAGTATGAAAAATAATTTTTTTGATTTAATTAATGAGACTACACAGTTCTGCCATAATTGTCAGCCTTCAACTTTATGACTATGCCATTAACTTATCGTGCTCTAAACAACTTGCAATTTTTACAATATACTCATAACACATATATCAATCCATCATAAAAAGAAGGAACCAAAAATCATATGTTTTCATCCCTAAACATGCTTCTAAACACGGAAACATAGAGTTGTTTCACTATACATCATGTAGTCTAAAACATATAATAAATACATATTATTCTAAAAAAATATGAATAATTAGGAATATAATCCAGATATGCTAATATATTTTCAGAAAAAAAATTTGAGAGAAAAAGCCAAAGTAAAAGTATTTGAAACATAGTCATTAATCCAAAACAGAAAACTATTTGAATGGCCTAGTGGCCCGTTTGAATGGCTGGCCATTTAAACTGCATGTCATCCTATTCGAATGGCTGGCCGTTAGATTGGCCCACTGGCGATCTAACAGTTAGGATAGAACTGTCAAATCAGTCATCTTCTACCTCACAAAACTGAACCGAAATTCTTCAAAAGATCAATAAAATTTGCTAAAACTTCATAAAACTTCATATAATCATTACCCAAGCCTAAAATACAATAGATATAACATTTCTCATGCTTAAACATACAAAAACAACCGTGAATCATGCATTTTTAATAAATCACCATTACTCATTAAGATGAATCAAAAACTCAAAGAAACCCACAATAATGACATTTCAAGGAAGAAAACCTCTTACAAAGAAAAGCCTTTACTTCTATAAAGCCTTTGGATCTACGAAGAAGCTTCAATCCTCAAAAAATCCTACCCAAAAGTTAAAGTTTTTGTTAAAACTTAATTAAAAATCACTAATAAGCTTAAATCAACTTGAAAATAAGTGGATCTAGAATATCATTTTCTTAAAAAATAAAAATTACCCATTTTTGGTTTTATATTAAAATTAAAAATAAGATTTTTAATATAAGAAATTAAGAATTAAATTTGGGGAAATTAAGATAAGAAGGATTAAGACCAAAATCAAAAGATTAAGGGTGATTAGGGCAAGAAAACACACCTTAATTTGTTTTTCATCTTTGGGAAATTAGGGTAGAGCACCTCCTTCTCCCTTATATAGCTCTTCCCCAAATGGGCAAATGGCTAAGGTTTTTCTTTAAATAGTAATATTTTGGGATAGGTTTACAAATTATTGGGCTATAAAATATGGTAAAAAAGCCCTAAATGGCTAATTAGGTTTATTTTAAGGCTAAAAATGAATTTAATCATTCCAAAACATACTTAAAGAAATTAACATCAAAATAAAAAAAAATTGACATCCAAAACTCATATCAAAAAACAAACACTCAAAATCAACAAAGTGAGATCTTTTTTACCTTTTTTTAATCACTTCACTGTTAATCTAAGTGCATACATATATTATGTTCATTAATACCTTGACTTAGATTAATGTACCTCATTGGTATGTGATTGTCAATTTTATTATCTTCTTTTGACATATTAATATTCTTTTATTAGTTTTGAAGAGAAATCACCAATGTAGTCAACTTTTATCTCTTTTAATCTTAAATCTCACAAGATCAGTCTTAACCAAATTGAGACAAATTCGTTCAAACCCTAGTAAAGACTAAGTTCACAGTTTTTTATTCTCTTTAAATAGAATCTATGTACATACTCTTCCTAAAAAGATAAAACAATCCAAAAACTCATAATCAAAATTTCTATGCTTTTTTTAGTAATGATATTTTTCCTCAATTCATTTTTTAGGGCTTGAATTTTTCTAAATCCTCTTTACTTATATCATAATATTTTTATTCTTTTTTTTATTTTTTATGTCAAGTAGATGGGAGCTTTGTACTAGCCTAGGCCAACCTAAGTAGGTAGCCCTTCCCCATCATCTTTAGGAGGACAATTCTATTATCTAAAGAGATATTAAAATTTATAAAATTGATAAACATTGAAGTACATTATATAAAATTTTATTTTCTTAATTTCTAAATAGAAATCTAGCCAAAAATCCTCTAATCTGATCACTTATAGTCCACTAAAATCCAAACGCCTAAGTCAACTTATGTTTAAGAAGTCTTTCTTGATGTTCATACTTAAAAGTGACTTGAATCTCAACATGATGTGTGCAAGTTTTTAAATTAGAGAATTGCAACATCAAGTAAAACAAAATCAAATTGATCTTCACTCTCCTTGGTGTATCATTCTCTTAGTTAAGGTATGTTTGACTATTATTCATGTTGCTTTTTAGCTTAAAAGAAAACTAATCTCACAATATCTCAAGAGTTAAACTTTATATAAAACAAAAACAAAGACAATTGCAAAACCAAGCAAAAGCTACACTAATTGTTTGTGTGTTTGATTATATTCTATTTTTTTATTTTTTTAATTCAAAACTTATGAATTAAAACCATGAAAAAACATGACTATCCTAATGATAGAGAGAATTAAACTATGGATGCAAATTAAAATCTCTTACTTAGATATGTAAGACTCCTTAGCCTTGTCTAGCCAACCAATCCCAAGGCAACTAAAGGTAGACTTCCTTGTTACATCAACTTAAGATCTAAAGTTCTCTAAGACATATTTTTTAATCCAAATTTGCACAATTTTTTTCCTATTGTCTTAAGTAACCTTCTTTAATGTAGTATTTACTGTGTATTTTCTAATCCATGTGCTCATGTCTTGAGGTTTCTTATGATTTTAAATGATTCATTTCCTCTTCTTAGGCAAATTGTTCAAGTATGAAGCATCATAACTCTCTTTAGTTTCTAATTTGTTCATGACACATTGACTAAGGCGATTCATGTTGTATTTCATGGCTTGAATTAGTCTAATGAAGAAGGACTTATGATTATCACTCTTTTGATGTTCTTTCTTATGATTAAACTTTGGACTTTGATTCCTAGGAGGATACTTAGGTTTTGACACATTGTCAACTTATGGAACAACCTTTCTAGTGTGCATGAGGTTTTTTAGCTTTAACAAACTTAGTGACACCCTCAAAACTAGTAGAATTTAACTCTCTAAACCCTAGTCCTCGTTTATCACTATTATCTTGTCTCATGTTCAAAATTTTATCCAACTTCTCTAGCACTAAAATGAGATTGCAATTTTTCTTGAGAAATTTTCAATGCATTCCCTAGATCTTCAATCATCTTCAAGGAAGCCTTATTTGTCTCTACTCTTTGATGAACTTCACTCTCTAAGAATTTTATCTTGTCTAGAAGATAACTTTTTCATATTTTAAGGCATTAACTTCTTCATTAGTGGACACAAATTTATCTACTAATGATGTAGATTTTCTCCTCTCTTTTTCAAGTTCACTTCTCAAAGTTTGAACCTCTTTCTCTAGTTCTTCTTTATCTTCAGCCAATTGGAATTTTTTAATAAAAATATATTCAATTGTCTCCCCATTAGCTTTGACAATTTTCTCTAATTTCTTACATTTTTTACTCAATTCAATGGCTTGTCTCAAAAAAAAAATAAAATATAATCCTCATTATCACTAGAAGAATAAGAACTAGACATGATAAACTAAATATACACAAGTAAACAAATTCAACAGAAAACACCTTTTAGGAAAAATAAACAAGATCAAATAAGATAATAAAGCTCTAACATGCCAAATCAGATTGATATTATGGAGCAAAATCTATTTTTTAATAATTAAACCGCAGCTACTACTTGTTAGTTTAATATCTGTCTATTCGACCTAGTTGATCACTAGATTGCTCTTAATACTTGAACTTTGACAAGTAAAAATTAAGAGTTCTAGCTTCTTTGCATAGAATTTTTTTACTAAATAGAAGCAAGTAAATATTCTCTCAAAGCTCACTCATAGAACGAATCAATCAATCAACCACCATCATTCAATCTACATATGAACAAAACAATTTATGTGAAAAACCCGAACACAGGTAAAAAATTACGGTATTTCCAAAGAAACCAAATCAATGCACTAGAAACCAATACTTTAATTTGACACAAGCAAACCATCAACCTTATTTAGAACAAACACAAGTTTCCCTTGTGTAGATCGTTATTACTGGCCTTCAAGTCTTCTCCCTTAAGCACTTGAAACTTTCTCCTCCTTACCTTGTCTCTGTCTCCTTCTAATTTTCAAGAAACACCTCTTTACGCACATTTGGCAGATTGATCGGGACTTCATGCAGTCAAAAACTTGTATTATAGTATGTTGGTTAATCTATCTCCATCGGCCAACCACTGGCTAACAATAATGAGATAATAACTTTTTAGATCGATTGGCCCATAGGGGAGATTGATATATCGCAAATAGAACAGTGAAAACTACAATTTTTAACCAAAAGAAATTGAGACCAACCATCAAAATGTCATAAATTTTTATACAAACATCATCAAACCCTCATATATGAAAAATCTAAATAAAGTCATGCATAAAGTTGTAAAAATTGCATCAAAACTTACACATAAGGAAATCAAGGTGCAACAGCATGAAAAGGCCACACAAATTTTAATTAACGATAAAAGTGTTTGTAGGAAAGCGGCTCTGGTTGACCCGATCATGATCTCAAACATTCATCAATCATCAAAAAGTTAATCCGTCATATAATCCATGGTGTTAATGCAATAAAACATCAACAAGTAAAAACCACTTACATCTAACAACAAGAATCTATTCAATTGTCTCTCTAGATCAAAGAATTCATAATCTATAAATGAGGATCCATTAGCCCAAAGAAAAAACTATAACTTTCTACCAAATTAAGACTCAAAACTACCATTAACAAGTTAATTCAAGTATTTCCTTAGAACTATATAAGGACTTAGGCATGATGAATTTGAGAGAGAAGGAAGAATTTTTGTGAGGAAGAATTGAGATATTTTTCATTAATTCCTTCTTATCATCTTTGTAGAAAAATTAAGAGAAAATTATTGAAAGGTGAGTGTTTGATTCATAACATCTTTATGAATAGTAAAAGTGAACTTGTGAGAGTCAAAATCACATAACACACAAGAGATTAGAGGGTCTACATCATGATGGACTTTGATTGAAGCTTTGCAAAGATCAAGGCATTATACTAGTGAAGAAGAAGACAAAGAAAATTTGAGAAGTATCAAGATGAACTTTGGTGGCCAAGATCCATGAGCAAACGAAAATGCCATCTTCATCAACAATATCACAAAATAGTGTGTTGAAATTAACTCAAAAGCCATTGTTACAAATCTTCCATACACTAAGAAGATTTACCTTCAACCCATCCACAAATAGCACATCATTAAAGTCAGGCAAGCTAGGTAATTCAAATGAACCTCTGTCAATCACCTTTGTCATTTTTCTACCTTCAAAAGTGATATATCCATCATAGGATTAAATTAAGTTTTTAAATTTTATTTTATCTCTAGTCATATGTCTAGAACATCATTATCTAAGAATGACTTACAGGTCTCTAAGTCTCTCATAGCATAATACACTACATGGCATTGAAGATAATTTTTTCTCTCTCAAACTTGTTTTACAACATTTTTGGTGGAGTAAACAAGTGTAGATTTTTTGAGGGATACACTTTTTTAAGGGTTTTAGAATGATTTGAAGGAGTCAACTCTCAAAGTTTATCAAATAGTCTTTTACCTAGTTTGTTTAGAGCAAGACACTCAATTTGTTTCTTGAGAGTCCACATTTTCTGCAACAAATTTCTAACTTGTTGGGTAAAAAACTCTTTGGTGTTATAGAACATGAAATCAACTTCAGTATTGATTTTGAAGACAAGTTAGGCAATCTCATATCAACCTTGTTTAGCCTAGAGGATGTTCCTCTAGGCACCTTATTTAAGTAAACATTTTATCTAACTTTTCACTCCATTTGGTACGTGCCTCCAATTTCTCCTCGCGCAAGATAAAATCTTTTTCAAGTTTCTCAATTTGCTTGACATAATCAACATTTGTTTTAGTAAGTTTAAGAGCATCTAAATTAGACTTCTCAACAATTGATCCATTTTTTGCCTTATAAACTTGGATTCAAAGATTTCATTCTCCGCAATGAAATGTTTTTTTAGTAGCCAAAACAATAGATCTTTTTAACAACATCTTGTACTCAATTGAATTCATAATTACTCAAAATACTAGAAATACCAATCACCAATAGCAAAAACAACTAAGGAGGAATCAATTACTTTCAAACACAAGTAAATAACAAGAAATAGCATAAATCACTAAACACTCCTCAGCTACTTATTCAGAGTTGATGCAGCACATTATGCATCACTTCAAGCAAGCTATTGCCACCAAATATATTTTTAGATTACCAACTCCTGAAATAATCTAATCAACCTACCAAATTAATTTAATCAATCTTAACACATAGTAAAATCTAAATCCTAATTTAAGCAACTTGTTGAATAACAAATAAGCAAATAAATCAAGCAACAAGGCACACAAATTTTTCCATGGAAAATCCTAAACATAGAAACATTAAGATACCCAAACCAACCTTGAAAATACACTGTAAAATAGAGTTTGATACAAAATTACCTTTATCAGTTACACATGTTGTCTAAAGGCTGTTAAATGAGGCAAGACTCTTGAAGGATGGCGTAAGCCGAATCGTAGTTAAGCTGGGACTCCAGAAAGATGCTTTAGGTTGGACTGTGGACTGGTTTCTTTATAGGCAAGGGCACTTGGGTGACAAATTTGTAACCGGGGCGGATAAGTTTTAGTAGTATTAGGCTTTTTTACCCGCCTCTATATAAGGGGGCATGTTGGCTAGTTGAGGGGCGGTCAGACCTTCATAAAATTTAGTTCTTGGCAAGCTGAGAGTTGTGGGTGAGTTAGGCAGGGCCTAACATCGGAGGAGGTAATCTTGTGCGAGTATAGTAAGTTCCTTGGGTTTGAGAGTAAGGTAGATAGCTTTATTTATTGCAAAACGAAGAAAAAAATATTATAATAATAAAAAATTTTTGAGGTAGAGCCCTTTTTTTTTATATTTTCCCTTATTTTTTCTTGTGCTTAGCATGCAAAAACTTGTGACTTGTGTAAAAGCGAGGCATTTAATTGCTAGTTGTATGCTGCAATCAATCAGTCTATCACAAGGCGAAATGGCACATGCTAATTTGTCCACTTTGACACTGTATAAAGTGGGAGTA
Organism: Saururus chinensis; assembly: GCA_035235625.1. Taxonomy (NCBI): domain Eukaryota; kingdom Viridiplantae; phylum Streptophyta; class Magnoliopsida; order Piperales; family Saururaceae; genus Saururus; species Saururus chinensis. The sequence goes on from CP141140.1 coordinate 52,675,951, forward strand.
CGCTAGGATTGCTCTATAATTCCTCCTTTCCTTCCTAATTTCCCTGCCGGTTCAGTTCGACCGCATTTTTAACTCTTGGTTCCCTTCGCTTCATTCCGAACCGGCTGGTTTCTGAAGTACTCTTGTGTTGAAGATAACCGACGAAGTGTGAGGTAGAAGATTCCATGACGCCTTCCTTCTGAGCTTCAGCTTTGTCCACACTCCACATCATGACCAGCTCAAGCTCAACCATTCCTCTCAGTTCTCATCGCCACCCAATATCCAAACCAGAACCACCTCCTCCTCCTCCTTCATCCCCTCTGTCCCTTCTACCTAAGTCCTCATCCCTCAGAGAGCTCAAACAAATACAGGCCGCCACCATTAAGGCTCACCTCCAGCATGACATTCCCGCTCTCACCAAGCTCATCAATTTCTGCACTCTCCATCCTTCTTCATGTATGGACCACGCCCAACTCCTGTTCGATCGAATTCCCCTACCGGATGTGACGCTCTATAACACCATCTTCCGTGGTTATGCTCGTGCCTATAACCCAATTCGAGCCGTCTCCCTGTTCTCTGACATGCTTGAACTGGGATTTTGCCCAGACAGCTACACCTTCCCATCTCTTATCAAGGCCTGCACCAATGCAAAGGGTTTGGAGGAGGGAAGACAAGTACATGGCGTGGCTATTAAACTTGGATTTCATTGTAATGAATACGTCTGCCCCACGCTGATTAGCATGTATGCTGAATGTGGGGACATTCTGGCCGCCCGGCGTCTTTTCGACCAAATGGGTGCACCATGTGTTGTTTCTTATAACGCTATGATTACTGGCTATTCGAAAAACGATAGGCCGAATGAGGCACTGGCTCTGTTTAGAGAACTTCAGGCAATAGATCTGAAGCCCACCGATGTCACAATGCTGAGTGTTCTGTCCTCTTGTGCTCTGTTGGGGGCATTGAAATTGGGCAAATGGATACATGACTACATAAGGAAGCATGGATTTGATGCTTATGTGAAAGTCAGCACCGCTCTTATAGACATGTATGCAAAATGTGGGTGTCTGGAAGATGCAATCCGTGTGTTTGAGACAATGGGTTCAAGAGATACGCAAGCTTGGTCGACCATGATTATGGCTTATGCGATTCATGGGCATGGTAACAAGGCCATTACCTTGTTTGAGGAAATGCAGAGAATGGGAATTCGGCCTGATGAAATCACATTTCTGGGCTTGCTATATGCATGTAGTCACAATGGACTGGTTGAGCAAGGGCGAGGATATTTTGATAGCATGAAAGATAAGTATGGACTAATTCCTTCAGTTAAGCACTACGGATGTATGGTTGATTTACTTGGACGAGCAGGTTACCTAGAGGAGGCCTATGAGTTTATCGTAGGGCTACTGATGGAGCCAACACCTGTGCTCTGGAGGACATTGTTGGCTGCCTGCGGGGTTCATGGAAATGTTGAGATGGGTAAGCGTGTGATCAAGCATATTTTCAAGTTCGAAGACTCACATGGTGGAGATTATGTGATTTTGTCGAACATGTGTGCATTAGATGGGCGGTGGGAAGATGTGAACTACATTAGGAAATTGATGAAAGACAGAGGGGCTGCTAAGACACCTGGTTGTAGCTCAATTGAGGTCGACAATGTTGTCCACGAGTTCTTTTCAGGTGATGGAATGCACCCCCAATCAGAAGAGTTGCACCGAATGCTTGACGAGTTGGCTGAACAACTGAAACTAGTTGGATATGTGCCCAACACTTCTCTGGTGGTTCACCCTGATATGACTGAGGAGTTAAAAGAAGCTAGTCTGAGATATCACAGTGAGAAGCTGGCTATAGCTTTTGGCCTCATAAATACTCCTCCTGGGACCACAATTCGTGTTGTGAAGAACCTACGGGTGTGTGCAGATTGCCACTCTGCTGCCAAAGTTATATCTTTGATTTTTAACAGAGAGATAATTTTAAGGGATATCCATCGTTTCCATCATTTTAAAGATGGTTCATGTTCATGTGGGGAGTACTGGTAGCAAAGTCATGAAATTGTACGTTTTCTGATCAAAGATGAAAAATATGGGTGCAAGTTCAAGCATTGGTTGCAGGTATAACAAATAAACATGTTGATTGTCAACTTGGCGACTGTATTTTTCCATGTATATTGGACCAACTAGAAAGAATGATGGAGAAAATGGCTACAATTGGTAACACCACATCTTTTAATAAAAAAATGAATGTGGGGCGGCTCTGTACAGAAGAGCCTATCGTTCCCGGTGTTGGAGGCCTACTCGCAAAACCTAAGGAGCCCCAGCTTCAAGATCGCCTATGCAGGGTCTACAAGGGCGAGTAGCACTCGTCATGCTGCATAGACAGCCTTGATGGGGAGGTGTCACCTTCTTCCACCAGTGACCTGAGGTGATGGCTAAGGTCACGAATGGAATGCCCAACTGACATCAGTTGTCGGCTACACCTTTGCAAGCTTATTGGAGAAGTTTTTTATTTGAGTGAGGGTAGGAGAGACATATGACATGATTCTGAACTAGTTGTTTGATGCTTTGTTGGAATATATTCGGCGTTTGACTTTGTTTTGGTTTTCGTTGATAAAACGTTTTTGTTTTTGTTGATGCATATAAGTGGGTAAATATTAATCTTTCATTTTCTTCATTTATTTAGAAGTATTGGCATTGGTTGAAGTGATGGATCGATAGTGGTGCCTTTATAATTTTAGTTGTGAATAGATTGGTTTAAGAAGTAGATGCATGGAAATGTAATGTACAACATAAGATTCGAGGAGGATATAAAGTGGGTATTTTAGTTCATCTCGTTCTTCACACTGTTTTTGTTTTTAAATTATACTATGATGATCTTCACTCGGATTTTTTAATGCCCATTTCTTATGACCTTCATTTGAAGTCTTTGGGTGCCCATTTCTGATGTTTACCTTCGGACCTATCAAGACATGCTCTGGCTATTCTCCATTTTAGTTCTTCCTTCTTTGGTTTTTAGAATTGTCTGTAATTTTGTTTCCTACAATTGCTAAATGAATATTCATGTTAATTTTTAGTGTTTGATCTCTCCTTTTATGTTATGCAATGACTTTGTTCATAGAGTATTGTATTGTGAATATTAATCATACAACCAGTGGAGCACAGAACCCTGCTCATTGGATCGGAAGTTCTATGATGAAATTTTTGTACAACTTAAGTTTTCCTTGTACGGTCACTGGTATAATTGGCCTCATCTTTAATTGTCTAGGTTCTGTTAAAATTCCTAAATTCATATTTCATGTTGTCATTTAGTTACAAGAGTATGAGATCGTGATTTTTCAAATCACATCTGAAACTCAAATATTGTCTAAAGTAGACTACTGACATATTATTCATTTGACATTAAATCTTTTGAAGTCAAATTGTAAAGATTGATAAGGAAAAATAATTAAATTAGATGTAATTTGCTCAATTTATCACAAAAATAGTATTAAATAAAATGTTATTAGAATGCCTTTATTGGTCATAGTTTTTATTATTTTTTATATTTTATCTTTTTATTTAGTTTTTTTATTTACTTAATCTTAAGAAATTTATTAGAAAGATTAAACTTTAAAATTAACTAGATTTATATTCAGATTCAGGTAATTCAGCTTCATATTCAAATAAATTAGATAATAAGCTTTTCAACTAATTCAGATTTCCTATTAAGATTTAGCTCAAACAAACAGACCCTAAATCATTTATTCTAATTGTTCAAATATATGTTTCCTATACGGCTCTTTGTAGGACTGAAAATCAAAGTCCAAATCCAGTTTCGAGTTTACAACAATTATATCTATTCAAGAACAATATCCTTGATCAATAGCTTTTTAGTCTTTGATAATGCTATGCTTGCGGCCTAGTTTGATTGTAGACACATGTATTGGCTTTATATTTTCATTAGCAAGAATCCACGCACATTGTATGTGTAAATATAAATTAGTTAAGAAAAATAAAATAAATTAGAGATAAAGTTTGTGCCAAACACAAGTCTCCCTTATATGCTATATTTACAATATACTTTTCCGGCATCATAATGAATATAAGTTTTATGCACATATAATTACAAGTACTATGTCAATCCAAATTTACACATAGTAAGAGTCAATCTTCTTTTCTTATAAAATTTTGATTAATTAATGAATGAAGAGATCTTTCAATATAAGTATGGATCATAGTGCATGTACCATATCTCAAGTTTTCTCTATGATTGTTTTGTGAACTAGGAGTGTTATATTACTTACAAGGTTCTCATGTTGAATTCAATGGAATGATGTAGCATTGTGGTAGTCCACGTCATGTTTAAGAGGGTATTGTGGGTTTTGACATGGGCCCCATTTGTTTAAGTTTGATTTTGGTGCTGGCATTATTGAAGGAAAAAGGTTGGCTAGGTAGATAATGAAGCTAACGGAAGCTGAAGTGGGGGCAAGAGTAAAGGCCACTTGACCTCTCACTTATAATAAGTTCATGAAGATTCAACTATAAGTTCACGAAGAAATAAGCTACTTCCAAGTTCTCACAAATTTTCAAGGGATCTTGAAGACCACAAGGAAGCTCATAAGGAAAATCTATGAAAGTTGGTCCTTTCACATTTGGAGTCACTCTCATTTATTTGAAATTCATTGTAACACCCGAAAATGTTTAAAATTTCCTAAACTTGATAACAAAGAAAATAGTGAGTTTGACATTCGGGTCTTCTCAGTAGAATAACTTTCTCTATAGATGGATTCTGGACATGTGAAAATTAAAAATTAGACCAAGAGCCTTTAAACACTACAAAGAATGTGCGAATCGGAGTTTGGATGAAGAAGTTATGATCATCTAAGTCAGACTGAGGTTGCAACGTCCGAAAATTTTCTAAAATCTCAAAATTGACCACGAAAAATTAGGGTGTTGGACCCCTTGACTTTTTCGTTAAAATAACTTAATCAATGCTTAGAATTGGTAGCTGAAATTTAATAGATGGAAAGTAGACAGAAAGAGCTTCAGAACGCCATCAAGAACGCGTAAATCGGAGTTCAGATGAGAGAGATATGACCATTTGAAGTTAAACATATCATGCATGGCCTGTTTACCCAAATTGGATGTGCGAATTGTCCATTTAAGTCACTATACGGGCCCGATCATTTAGTATTTTGAAATTGTGTTTTTAGGGCCTAATTTGGTTGCTGAAATAATGAAATTTTGACCCAATTTCTCATAGGATTAGGACCCCTAATCTCATGCCTATAAAAACAAAGAATTAGGGCTTTTGGGGGGAGCTTTTTGACAGTGAATAAAATGAGGGAATTTTTCTGCAAGACTCCGGTGAAGCATTGGCGATGGTGGATCGATGACAACTCGGCCTTTAAGGTAGGATTTTTAAATTGAGATTAGATGTATTTTATTATTAAGATATAAATTTGTTTTGTAAATTATGTGAATAGTGATTTCTATAATCACTATTCACTTTCATTGTACTGTGGATGTCTTCTGACTGTCGGCCAGTCATCGGCCGGCCACCGGCCTACTTCTAGTGGCTGGACCCATTGCGAGAGGGGCATGCCAGTCCTGGCCACAGCGGCTTTGGATCCAGTGACCTTGACAGCAGTGGATTTGTTGCCACCGGGTCATCACAAAAAAAAGGGGACCTTACAGCGGCTCGGCGTAGCTGCCGGCCGAAGGATGGACTAGGGTTGCCGAAATCGCTGAAAGATGGCAATTTGGTCAAGCCTGGCCCATCGGTCAGCCGTAGCGGCCTGCCGTCATGATGCCACCGCTAGATTCACAAAAAAAAGGACAGAGAAAGAAAAGGGGGTTTTTAGCCGCCGACTAGCCATCAGGCGGCAGAGGAACTGATGTCGTTGGTTTCGCCATGCGCCGGTGGTCCGGGAACACCTGAGCCGCCCCCTCCTCCATCGCGGTGCTGGCAGCGCCGCCAGTGGCCATTTGGACTCTGGCCGATAGCTGAGAAGATGACCCGCGATGGGAGTCGTCGGCCGCTGGACCTAGTCGGGTGTCCCAACTCTATTTGGTCCGGTCTAATTTAAAAACAAATATATACTCTAGGAACCAGGTCTGGTTCAGTAAGCTAGAGTTGTCACACAAATTTGAAAAAAATTACAAATTACCATGGGTGTACAAAGAGTGACCTACCAAAGTTTCAGACTGGGAAAAAATCCCAGAGTCTTTAAAATGACCTTTTTTACCCCTGGTAGTTAAATCATCGTGTAAAAACCATTTACCCGATTTCGGGGCTCCGTTCAGGGGCCTATGAGTTGATTTAAAAATCGGGAAAATTCTCAGTGAGAGTCGAATTGGTTACCTAATAATAGGCCAAATATATTAGTAAAGAAAAATCTCAGTGAGTGGTTAATTGACCCTTTTTGCCCTTAGGGTTTATAGTAAACCATTAGTCAAACCTGGGTCGGTTCAAGGGGTTCACGACCCCGTAATATGCCGGGAAAATTACAAAGAGTCCATGAAGTCAAGTAGTACCCTTGATTTCAATTTTGTACTCATTGGATGTCAATAAGGCTTTAAACCAAATGATAGAAATACCCCTTTGAGTGGATCCGCGGGTCAGTTTGAGAGTGGAGCCTCTTAAGAGGGTTATAATTTAAAATAAATAAAAGGGTAGTAAGATGACCAAAGGACCTAAGGGAGGGTAGCATACCCCAAGTGGTAGAATTACCCTAATGCCCTTAGGGGGCATTATGTTTTATTTTTGCTAAAACGGATAACCTAACTACCAAGCGTTAGGGTATGCTATAGTGATGTTAAATGGATTCAAATGGAAGGGGTGTGACCAGTAAGTGACACGAAGACCTTGTCAGGTCGCAGTGTCACGGGAAACAAGGGAAATAACCCTAATTCTCAGGGTTTAAGGCGGTGAATTACAAGTGTATGCAACCCAGTACATCGATCAACTAGAGCATTATGTACATAACTTGTGTGATGCATTAGAGTTGTTTACACTCTCGGGCTTGAACTCGCTAAGCCCTAGTCCTCCAATTGAGTGCAACAGGCCTTTATTCATTATTTATGCATTGGTGTGAATACATGTAATTTATGTTGATTATGCTTATGCATATTTTTATTGTTGATGCTTTAATTTATATCGGTAACTTAAGATTAATGAAGTTTAATCAAGAGACATGGATTACCGTTGGATTGGGGGAAGAACATCTAATCAAGATAAAGACTAAAATACCCTTAATAGGGTTTGGGACCGGTTCATGGAGTGAATGGGACCCTGACATAGAATTTTACCTTGGTTAATGAACCAAGGGTAGTTATGGGATATTCTCTAAGTCATAGCTCAGTGGATGAGCTATTTAGTGGGCCAATTCACAAGGTGGAGAGGACCCAAATGGTTGAGTGGATACTTGACTGGATGGAAATAATCTAATCTAAGTTTCAGATATTTGGGGGAGTCAATGGTCATGAGGACCTAAGGCTTCTATGGATACATTAGTAATGTATTATAAGACATTTTCTCCCAAAGTTGGGATGGTGGATATTGCAATATGCTTCTTCATCGCCATGACGGTTTGGGTATTGACCAGAAGGTCTTTACCGTGGGTCTCTCGCAAGTCTTCCCAGGACTATTTAGTACGTCCGAAAAGCGGAGTTGTATGAGCATCATGGAAGGCACTTCTTGTCAATTTGTGTCCATGAGCACAGTTGGGATCCACTTCTCCAGATTCGTGGCAGGCTATTGAGAGCCCTGGAGATTTGGGTAAAGCTGCCATTAAGCAGTCTACTCCAAGGTTGGAGTACTATGTCTGGAAATTTCTCAAGGGGTGAGTCATCTTTGAGTTATAGATTTGATAGTAGTAATTATCGAACAAGAGATGTGAGATAATTAATAACATTGTTTGATATTGCTTGTTAATTAGACATGTGGAACGATTAAAAGACTTACTAAAAGGTAGGTTGGTTAAAAATACCTAAGCATTGCATGTGTAATGCTATGCTTCTTAGGATATAGTAGTTTTTAGGCAGAACTATGTCTGGATCATATCTTGTTGGAAACATTGGAGATGTTGTCTGGTGAGTACGTAGGCAACTAATATTGGGTGATGTTGGCCCGATCTGAAAAATATTAATATTGTCCTTTGGAAGCTCTTCTCATGAAGGCGGAGAGATTCCATTGTTGTTGTTGTAGTTGCTTCATTTGGTTGGGTGCAAATTCTCCAGGTGACGACAAGTGAGACCAAGAAAGGCGAGCACAAGAAGAAGATTTTGCGTTTCTGTAACTCCGGTACATTAGTGTACCTTTAGCGTGAGAGTCAACTTGTTATTTATTTTTAGACAGGTGACGGACTTGTACTTAGATGGATGAGCTGCTGTTGAAATTTTGAGACGTGTAAATATCATATGATTTGATATCAGTTATCATAGCCTAGATATTTAATTGAATTATTTGTTTTGTATTGAAGGGAAAAAAAATTTATCACTACTTACAGTTCATGCTATTTAAAAATACTTTTAAAAATCCGGGTTGTGATAGAGGTATTGTCTGTGACCCACATATGCACTAACAATCTAACCCTTAGACATTTTTAATAACATAACTTTTTTTATAGATAGATTTTTTACCTAAAATTTTAGGGTGATAGATTATACATAAATATCTTCAAAATTCCACCAAGAATGTGTAAATCATAATTTATACTAGGAATTTATAGTCATTCAAAGTTGCAATATTTTTACTGATTCCTTGATAATTGTGCCAACTATTGAGGCAATTTTGTCCACGGGTTAAAAACCACCCAAAATGATGGTTATATACCATAATTTCATTCTTTTCCCCTTATAAATACCCTTTGGGGCCCCTTAGACTCTTATTTTCTTTAAAACTTCTCAAAATTAAGAGGGGGAAGATAAATGGCATTTCAAATCAAGAAGAATAAGGGAGGAAGCAAATTCTGGAGAGAATGGCTGACAACAAATGTGAAAAAGGAATTCTATTTCATGAAAAAGGTCGGATTGCTAACCTTGCACCCACTATGACCTTTAAGCGTGAAAAAGACAAGATCTTAAATAGTATGAGCTACTCAAATCATTATGAATTGATGGTTACATGTCAAATTACTAACCTTGAAACTATATGATTGCTAGATTGCTTGCCCTTAGCCTAAAAATCATGTTTTAGTGATTTGATATGAAACATGTCTTAGATGTTATGATTTATTTTAGTGATTAAATAATGATTATAGATTAATGATGGTAAGCATAATTTATATGGTTTAATGAGTAGTAATTATAGTTTTGATTGAAGTTTTATGGTTACAAATGTTGTGAATTAATGATTTTGTAAAGGGGAATGATTTGAGCAATAGAAGGATAACTTTCTTTCTTTTATTCCGATCATCAATGAGATCATCAAGAAGTCGATGAGGGCATCGATGGTAGGACGAAGAAGAATAGTACCAACATCGATATGTAGGGCTACATTGGTGATGACGTTGGCAAATAGGACTCTCATAGTCTACTTAATGTCTGTAGGGCTATTGTAATAACCCTAGTTTTTTTTATCATTTTTCTATGATTTTCTATAATTTTTTTTATTTTCTACGAGTGAAATTTGACCTTGGGTATATTTAATTTTTTTGTTTCACCTTGATATTTGTATCAATAGAGTCAGTCGGGTGTAAGGCCTAGTTGCATATTGTGGACCCGATGCATCACAAAAGAATGTGGCATGAAAATAGGAGATAAACAAAACCAAAATGAAGAGAAAAGTGAGAAGAAATTTTTGCGTGTAAAGTAAGAATTTAGCATATAAATTAGGGATCTAACGCGTGAAAGAATGCTTTAGTGCAAAAAGGTGGGCTTCAGTGTGTTGAAGCCAACTTGGGCGCATAAGAAGGCGATTTTGATGCAAATTTCAGAGGTACTACGTGTAAAAAGGAGGGCCAAGTGAGAAAAGAAAATGAAAAAATAAAAATGAAGTGTGGATTGGGTGAGTCATCCGCACCCAACCCACATAGTACGACACAACCCCCCGCCCCCTTCTAGTTTGTTTCTGTCTTGGTCTAGCCTACCTTAGTCCTATGACTGCAAGGCCACCAGCTTGGCCTGCTTCGGCCCTCCCCCTCATCCACCCTCTTTCACTATAAAATAGAGAGGGACTTTGTTTTCTCCCTCAATTGCCAAAGTCACTAGCCAGCAAGGGCACTGCCTCCATCCATCCTGCCCCAGCATGATGAAGGTCTATTGTCCTAAACTAGCCACAATGTCCACCTTTTTGCCTAAATTAACTCAGATGCCCCAAATGCCCTTGCTTATGTTTTTCCCATGTAGCTGCTATCATTGTCTAGTCTTTAGAGAGCTAGCTTCATCCAGCTCTACCTCAACCTAGTGATGGATGGGGGTCGCCGTTAAGACCCAATCCACCTTTCCTGGCTATGTTCCACTTCTTTGCTCCGACCACTTTGCTTTTTCTATTTTTGGGTTTTCTGTTGCAAGTTAGCCTCAGCCGGCCAGCTATCATTGGCTCCACCTTGGGCCAATGAAGGCATGAGGTTGCCGCCAGTGGATGCTCCGCACCCTTGCTTCCCTTCTCTGACCCATACAAGAGCCGCCTCCCCCCCCTCTTTCTTTGTCTGATGGCTACTGCCAGCACTGGCCTCTGGCCAACCTTCGTCCTACTCCTACCCATTTAGGCATGACGACAACAAGGGCCAACCCACTTGACCTTGGATCAACTCTACTCCATCCGAAAATAGCCCCTTCCGCCCTAGACCACCTTGCTTGTAAAGTACGGGAATTTTCTAAATTCTTGAAGTCGGCCACGTAGAAATTAGGGTAGTAGACCCCTTTATCTTCTTGTGGGAATAACTTGATCATTAGTTGAAACTGGTGATAGAGACATACATGGATAGAAAGTAGACAGAAGGAACTTCAAAACTCCACCAAGAATGCACAAATCGAAGTTCGGATGAGGGAGATACAATCATTCAAAGTTGAATATAGCGCGCAAAACCCGTTTGCCCGAATTGGATGAGTAAATTGGCCGTTTAAGTCAATTTATGGGCCCGATTAATTATGATGACAAAATTTAATAAAAAATAGGCCCAAGTAGCCTATTTAGCCCAACTACTAAGGGGATTAGGAACTCTAATCTCCATGCCTATAAAAAGGCTAATTAAGGCTAATGGAATAGGGTTATCTTTTGACCGTTAAGGGAAGGAGGAGCCATCATTGGAATTTTCCGGCGAGACTCCGGCAAGGCTCCAGCGGTGGTGGATCGACGACAACTCAACCATTGAGGTAGAATTATGAGTTGAGATTAGTAGGGAATTTGTTAGCTAATTTTATTGAAAATTATGTTAATAGTGATTTTTGCATATACTTTTCACGTCATTAGGTGAATAGTAATTTGATTTTCCGGTCACCAGAACAATGGTAGAAATGGAGCCGCATTGGCCCTGGCCGTGGTGGCCCTAGCTCTGGCAGTGGAGGCCCTAGCTCCAGCGAGTTCAGCTACCATTGTGTAGGCCGCTAGTTCGTCGCAAAAAAAAAAATAGAAGAGGATTTCAGCTCTCGGTAGTGCGGAGATGAACATGGGTGGGCTGTGGAGCTTGGGCCTCTAGAATTGCCAAATCCCAGTGATTCAGTCAGTCCCAAGACATTTCCCGGCTGTGGTGGCTGGCCGCTACACCGATCAGTCGATAAAAAAAAGGGGCCCCTTTCTGCCCTGGCTGGCTAGGCAGCGATCCAATTTCACCCAGCCCTCACCGCATTGCGGCGGCCAGGGGCGGCTCTGCCAGAGGCCAGTTGGCCTCTGCCCAGGCCAGGCCGGGTGACCCGACCAGTTTAGCGCGACTTCAAAAAACAATTAAAGAAGGGAGTGAACCGGGTCCGGTTCAGGGGGCTAAAAGAGTAAAAAAAATCTAAAAAATTAATCATGTATCTAGAGATGGGTTGAAATGTTTTGACCAAGTTTCAAACATGGGAAACATCTCAGAGACTATAAAATGACCCTTTTACCCTTTTTAGTTAAATTACCATGCGATATTCACTTACCCATCCTAGGGGCTCTAGTTTAGGGGCTTATGAGTGGATTTAAAAATTGGAGAAATTTCTAGTAAGATCTTAATGTGTACCCTAAATATAGGCCTAACCGTATAGTGAGGAAAAATCTCAGTGAGTAGATAAATGACTATTTTGTCCCTAGGGTTTATTGTAAACCGTTAAGCAAACCTGGGTCAGTTCAAAGGGTTCACGACCCCATCACATGCCAGGTAAATTATACCGAGTCCATGAAGTCAAGTAGTACCCTTGAGCCTAATTTTGGTCCCATTGGAGTCAATACGGCTTTAAACAAAATGATAGAAATACCTCTTCGAGTGAAAAGCCAACATTCGTGTGAATGGAAGCATGAGTCAATTTGAGAGTGGAGCCTTGTGAGAGGTCAATGACTTAAAATCAATACAGGGGCAGTGAAATGACCAGAATGACCCAAGGAAGGGTATCATACCCTAGATAGTAGAATTACCCTAATGCCCTTAGGGGCAGTATGTTCCGTTTATGCAGAAACTAATAACCTAACTACTAAGCATTAGGGTATGCTATAGTGATATTAAATGGCTTCAAAAGGAAGGAGTGTGACCAGTAAGTGACACGAAGACCTTGTCAGGTCACAAGAAACAAGGGGAAGAACCCTAATTCTCAGGGTTTAAGGTAGCGTATTACACGTGTCTGCAACCCAGTGCATTGATCAATTAGAGTACTATATACATAACTCGTGCGATGTGTTAGAATTATTTACACTCTGGCTTAAATTTGCTAAGCCCTGGCGTTGCAAATGATTGCAACGAGCCTCTGTTTATTATTCATGCACTTGTATGACTGCATGTTATTAATGTTGTTTACTATGATGCATGCTTTTATTATTGTTGTGTTAATTTATAATAGTAACTTAAGATTAATAAAGACTAATCAAGAGATATTGGTTGTTATTAGATTGAGGGGGAGGATATCTAATCAAGATAAAAACTAAAATACATTTAATAGGGTTTGAGACTAGTTCATGGAGTGAATGGGGCCCTGATATAAAATTTTACCTTGGTTAATAAATCGGGGGTGGTTATGGGATGTTCTTTGAGTCATAGCTCAGTGGATGAGCTATTTATTGGACCTCTTCACAATGTAAAGAGGACCCAAATGGTTGGGCAAATACTTGATTAGATGATAATAATCTAGTTTAAGTTTTGAATGTTTGGGGGAGTCAATGGTCATAAAGACTTGAGACTTCTATAGATACATTAGTAACGTCTTAGAAGACATTTTTTTCTAGAGTTGGGGAATGGTGGAGATTGCTATACACTTCTTTATCGCCACAATGGTTTAGATATTGACCAGAGTTTACCGCGGTTCTCCTATAGGTCTTCCCTGGACCATATAGCACGTACGAAAAGCAGAGTTGTTTGAGAATCATGGAAGGCTTGTGTTTCTCGCCAATCCATGTCCATGAGCACAGTTGGGATCTACTTCTCCAGATTTGTGGCAGGTTATTGAGAGCCCTGAGGATTTGGGTCAAGCTGTTATTAAGCAGTCTACTTCAATGTTGGAGTCCTATGTTTGGGGATTTCTTCGAGAGTCGAGTTATCTCCGAGTGAGTACATATTATATTAAACCTAGAGTTGGGTTTAAATGATGAAGGGTATTAATTATTGAACAACGGTTGTGAAATAATTAATAACATTGTTTGATATTGCTTGTTTAATTAGACAAGTGGAACCAATAAAGAACTTGCATAAAATATAAGTTTGTTGAAAAAACTTAAGCATTACATGTGTGATACTATGCTTCATAGGATAGTGTAGTTTTTAGGCAAAACTATGTCTGGATCCGATCTTGTTGGAAGCATTGAAAATGTTGTCTGATGAGTATGTAGGCAACTAACACTGGGTGATGTTGGCTCGATCTAAAAAATATTAATAAAACCTTTTTGTCCTTTGAAAGCTCTTTTTCTCATGGAGGAGAGGTTCTGTTGTTGTAGTTGTGGTTGTTTGGTTAGTTGCAGATTCTCTAGGCAATGACAAGACCAAGATTGACGAGCACAGGATGAAGTTCTTTGTCTACAACTCCAGTACGTAAGTGTATCTTTGGCGTGAGAGTCAACGTAGTTTTTTATTTTTTGACAGATGACAGACTTAGATGGATGAGTCATTCTTATTGAATTTCGAGATGTGTAATAATATTATAAGATTTGATATTCGTATTTATGAATCCTAGTTATTATGACCTAGATATTTAATCGAATGGTTTATTTTGTATTTAAGAAAGAAAAAAAATTTCTTGTAACTTACCATTCATGCTATTTAAAAAGGTTTTTAAAAATCTAGGTTATGACATTGCTCCACCCTACTCCTCCCCGATCACTCACTTTTGGAGTTTCTGGTGGTGATTGCTATCACCTCATCAGGCACTACCTCTTCATGATGGTTCTGCAATCCCCTCTAAGGCATCAGGCACCCACTGTCCAGCCTTCCTCCTCCCTTCTTTAGCACCCCCATTGCAATGAAAAAATATCCTTTTTACTAGTTTTGTCTAGATCAACATGCAAGTATGTTGTCTAGTAGTTGATCTACCTTGCTAGTCGCTGAATTCGGCTAAAACTAGCTAGAGCTGTCTTTGGACCCTCTGATAGCCACCTCTCCCCCTCTTTTTGCCCTTTGACTGCACATGCATGCTTTTTAAAATAAATGTGTTGGTTTTGTGCAACCTAATCCTCAATCGACACCATCAATAGATTAATTTGACCGCTGAAACCCTCCTCCACTTCTTCTTCATCCTTCAACACCTTGTAAGATCTATAAGTTTTAATGTTTTCTTATTAGTGTAAGGTTTGATAGTTATTTTCTTGGTTTTATTTTGAATTTAATTGAAAACAATAGTGCCTAGCTTAATCTACCAAGTGGCACACTACGCGACGTGTCAATTAGGTCAATTCATTTTTGGGTCCATTGCATACAATTGGGTTTACTTATTTCATTATTGGGCTCATTTCTAGCCCACTAACTTGACCTACCTATAAATAGAAACCATAGCCACTTTCCCCATTTAGGGTTGGCTGAGATTGAAAGGCTCTACCCCATTTCAAGAAAAAAATCTGAATCACAAGGTAAATCTCTCTAATCCTTTCATATTTTATTTAATTTTCACTCTAAAATCCCATGTTTTTTTTATAAATAAAATTTTAGGTTTTATTCTTCTAAATCGTAAGACGCTGACGCCTGCGTGGCAAAAAGCAATACCACTTTAAAAAATATTTTTCTTAACTGATTTAATTTGGTAAAAAAATTTATTATTTAAATAATTTTCTCATTAATTTATCAACAATAGGTTTACAACAATATTATGTTGTGCATAAAAATATAATTTAATTATTATATACTTGTGACAAATTCTCTTGTGAACCATGATAAATAAGTCAACCCAAAAACCTAAAAAAAACTCTAGATAAATCACATAATAATTTTTTTAAATATATAAAAAATAAATTTATGTATGAATATTCAACATAAAAGGATCAAGCTCTACTTACTCTCCCCCTAAAAGTCGGCAGTCATTTATATTTTATTATTATCGTAAATAGAAAATAATAAAATTATATTATTATATATAATATATTATTATTACGGACTTTGGTAAATACGGATGACCCAGGAATGGGACAATCTTTCGGACAGGTTGGACGGACAATGGCGGTCAAAATAGTAAATCATATGGGCGGTGGGATCCATTTCCGCGTCTGACACCCTCCTCATTATCCACGCCTCCCAACTTGTCTCCTCTCAACCCGATTTCCCATCCCGACTCGGCGACTCCCATCCGTCGTAATCCTCCATCCTCTTCCTCTCCTCGTTTTCTCTGCACCTCTCCTCTCCATCGACGGCCACCTAGTTTGGGCGCTCCAGGGCGAACCAAATCTGCGCGTGAGGAAAACAAAGCGGTTACTCTCGGGTATAGTCGGGGTCTTGTTTCCACTACTCCCATCCCTCTTTCTCAGTTGCCGTGCATCCGCCAGTTCTTGGGTCCGATTTGAGCTCGGATAGCGTTCTGGTAAGAATTAGTTTCGTCAATTGCTTTCTTCTCTTCTAAAGTTCGTGTTTTTCCGTTAGAGCTATTGATTTGTTAGTTGGATTGCGTTCGTTTTAACCTGATCGGGGTAAGAAAAGGTTGGAGTTTGACATTTTGCAACTTGATGGGGTTCGGAAACTTGCAATACATGGTTCATCTTTTTTTTTTTTCAAGTTCAGTTCTTTCCTGAAATTTTGTGATGAATTTCATAATTAAAAACTTTAGTATGGCTTTTGTAGAGGTAATTCATAGAATGGTTACTTTTTTTTATTGTATCTAGTCAATGTTTGTGTAATAACCCATTTTTATCGATCCTATTAAAGGGTGGGGAGAGTCCAATTCATTTCCCCTCTTCCCGACCGGAATTCCTTCCAGTCGTAGTCCTCCCTTAACCTGCCGCCTCTTCTCTTCCTCCATTTAAACCCATGTCAGCCCCTTATCCCGGAGAGGTTCATCCCCACCTCAGCGGCCGGCTGCGCCAGCCCTCTCCCTCACCAGCTGTCTCTACCCTGCAGACCCTTTTCCCCCTTCATTGTGCCCAAGGTTTTCTTCGGCCAGGGGTTTGGCAAAAGGCTTTGCTTGGGCGTGGTTTTGTGTAGGACAGCAAGAGGAAAGGGTTGCTCGAAATCTATTGTGGGAGTGGCAGCCCTCTCCCCTACAGCGTCCGCTCATCCTAGTCGGCCAGTGACGGCACAGACACACCGACTTCCTGACTACATCATCTATCTTCCTCTTTTCTCTTTCCTCAACAGGTTTGAATTTAAAGCAGAGCTAGGTTTACCACAAGTTAGTGTTATGTTTGTTAAGTATATGGTGGTCAAACTATGCAGGTACATTACCAAGATATTGTATATTTGTTATGTATGACAGAATTGACATAACAATAGGTCAAAGGCTGAGCTGCGAGCATGATTTTATTGTTTTGAATTTCCTTTTCAAAACTTAGGTGTGTAGGAGTATTATTCTTTTTCTGCAAATACAGAGATGTATTTTGAAGTTTACACGTTTCAGGTTCAATGTTATTACTTCTATTTCATTTCATTGTTATTAATTTGAGTCTTGACTGCAAATGGAAACCAGCATATGTAATTATTACTATCTGATAACAAACTCTAGTGTGGCCCTACTTCTGTAACCTTTGCTTAAATTATGCATCTGGTTATATTTTTGTTATGGTTATGATCATGAGGATGGTTTGTGGTTGTGTTGTACATAAATGTGTGATGGTGAATGGTTTTGAACATTTACAAGGTGATCAGAGAGATATTTTAGTTCTTCTTGTATGCTACTTGTCTTGGGTTGATGCATGTTTGAAGGCTATCCCATGGGTTCTTATCATTGCAATTTAGCTTTTATATGAATGCTTTTTCCAGTGTACTCATGACCTTCGGTAATTTTTATTGAAAAATGGGAACAATTGCCAGTGTTGAGTTCCAGTGATCTTTTCAACAATAAAAAAACAAGAAAGTAAGGGTTATTAATTTAATTGTTTATTGGAGGTGAATGGCAACCATGTTTTAATTTTTATGACCTGTCAATTGTTTTTTATACCTTCCTGAACTGAAAAGCCTTTGATTTTGCAGTAATTATTGTGTTCTTACTTCTGCATGATCTGTCACGAATCATATGCTATCCAGGATGGTCAGTACATATCCAATTGAATTGAGCCTTCCCTTATGAAAGTTCAATAGGAGACAGCAAACTCCTTTTCCTTTGATGATTGACCAAACCCTTAGGCTGGTTGCATAGCACTTTTGATTGGCCCTTAATAACTCACTGAGGTATAAAGGTATAACCCATAAACATCTGTTAGTGAGCTGCTCTGCTGAATCACATTGCCCATGCAACTTGCCATTTTAATTTACCGCTTTAGTAATCATCCTAACCGAAGATCATGGGAAGTAAACAGAGATATTTTTGAGGAATTGTGTATTTGAGAATATTTAAGCATGATTTGTATTTTATGCTGGTTTGGCAATATATTTGATTATAAAAAAAATTCTCTGGAAACTCAGGTCGTTACAGTTTGCCTTTTCGTTTTTTGTGTCTGATGAGAATTTGTCGGCTTTTCTTTTTTAAGTCATTTTTGTTTGTCATCCAAGTGTTGAACATTGTTTTTCTTTTCCATGTAGAAATTAATAAGCTAAGATGCCGGCCACTGCGGGTCGCGTTCGCATGCCAGCGAACAACCGGGTGCACAGTAGCGCTGCACTCCAGACTCACGGCATATGGCAGAGTGCAATTGGCTATGACCCTTATGCCCCCAACAAAGATGAAAAGTCCCAGGCCTCCAAGCCTTCCAATTCTGAGGAGCCTGATGCTGAGAATGCCTATGCCAGCTTCCAGGGCCTCTTAGCTTTGGCCCGCATCACCGGTTCCAATGCTGATGAGGTTCGTGGCGCCTGCAAAAAGTGCGGCAGGGTGGGCCACCTCACCTTTTCATGTCGCAACTTCCTTTCCATCAAAGAGGACAAGGAGAATGAATCATCCGATCATGCTCTTCAAACTTTGGACAAACTGCAGCCCAATCATGCATCTGGTCGGAAAGAGAGTTCAGAAGAAAGCTCTGAAGAAGAAAGTGAGACCTCGGATTCTGAGGTGGACTCAGAAATAGAGAGGATTATTGCTGCTCGGAGTGGAAAAAACCTCAATAGTAAGGTAGATATACTTGTTTGGTTGCATTTATTTTTCCATCCTTCAAATTGTCGACATTTTGCAGCTATGTAGTTTATTCCAATGAATTGTGAATAGAGGATGTTGTTGAAAAGTATTCAAGTCGGCAACCCGGGGGTGGGGGTGGGGGGGTCCAGTACATATTAGACATAATTTGAGGGGCAACTAGGTGAACTTTAAGGGCCATTCCATATTGAATTGAACCCCCCAATATGAGTGAGAGAATAGATTTTTTTCATGTGAGAAAACAGTTTTGAGTTGCAGGTAAAGAGACATTTGGACCGAGTGGGACAGTTTTGGTGCTTATTAGACACATTACGAAGGGTAACTAGGGGAACTTTAAGGGCCATTCCATATTGAATTGTGCCCCATATGAGGAAATAAAATTTTCTATCCGTATAGATGATGAAGCATACATATGTCTCTGGGTATTCAATGCTTTGGGGAAAAGTATATAGGATTTTTGTAGTCTCTCCTTTGATTGTTGGAGTCCTTGTAGGTAAGTTAGGATAATGTTATCCCATGGGAGTGTATATTTAACATGGTACCTCTTTGAATATATCCATAATAAGTTATGAGTGATTTTTTAAAGTATGTACGTGCTATAAAAGTTGAGGACAGACTTGCTTTTCATATTATTTTACTTTACTTTATTGACAATAAAATTATAATGTTGAAACCATTGATTTTTTATGTAGCTTTAGCACTATTCCACGTGTTATTATGCACTAACAAGACTGTATGCGCATTATGCATGTGAATATAGATTGTATGAAATAAATTAAATATAAAATATGTATTGAATAAAGGTCGCTCTTCATCCTATAGTTACAATACATTGTTTTGAGAATCACAATAATAATTAGTTATACACAAATTCTATATTAACTCATACATAGGGCTGGGAAAATTCAAAACGACCTGCTTACTTCCCACCTGATTTGATTAAAATTGGGTCAGGGTTAGGGTTTTAATATTTTACTTGATTTAAAAGTAGGGTCGGGTTGGGATTTACCCACACAACCTGACCTTGACCCTATTATTAACGATGTCATGACCCAAGGTGGAGAAATTAGAAAGAAATCCTCTTAGAAATTTTTTTATATTTTTATATTTTTAATAGTCAATTAGTTATTTTGGTCGAATTTTTATAGTTTTGGATATGTGTCTAATAATGCCGCAATACACTCTCCCCAACTCTCATTTTCAAATAACACATAAAATGTATGACAACTATTTATAATGTTGCAATTATCTAAATCCTTTGTATGTTTGCCCCTTGCAAAGATAACGTATAAAATATTAAGTTAAGAAAAAAAATTTAATTGAGAAAAAAAGTAAGAACCCGCATACCCAACCAGATCTAAATAGGGTCAGGGTTTGTATTTTCAACCCGATTAATAAATAGGGTCGGGTCATGACCCGACCTAACCCGATTCCGAGCGCTACTCATACACTCATAGTAGGTAATTGTGAATTTAAATCTCATAGGTGTAATATTATGTCATATGTCCATAGAGCACATTATTCATATTCCGGATAATTTTGCCGGTGGGTCTCATTTGATAGAATTCTTCGGTGGTTTTCCAAGGCCGTTAAAAATACACAAATTTAAATATGTATAATATATATAAAATATAAAAAATTATTATTAAGAAGTGTGCTATAAATGTGGGGCCTACGAAAAAGTCTGAGAGAGCATAATCTCTTTTGTTGGAGCTTGTCGAGAGCCTTTTAACGATACTAGGAATGCACAAATCCGAATTCGGGAGTTTAAGATATAATATTATAAAATTAAAATTAAAATATCCTAAAAAATAGGGAATTCTAAATATCTTTGGCTTTTTAGGGATTAGGATTCAAAAAGGAGTCCAGATCAGCCCCTCATACAAGGACAGAAAAATGTAGCGTGGCCAGACTAAACTCCCACTAAACACCAAGCGGTTTGAGAAAACCCAAATAGAATGGGGTTTTAGCCCATCAAACAATGTATGACCCCGGATCTGGACGTGGCCATCGTCAAGGCCATAGGCTACGACGGCAATCCTGCCGAGGAGCGCCACATCTGTGAGATCCTCACCCTCACCTCCTACTTCTGTGCCTACATCTCCTCCTGTGTTGAGCTTGTGGGCTCTGCCACAGCTTAGTCTTCCCCTCTCCGCTGTTCAGCTTCTAGTCGACTTGCAGTGGCTTTATGGCCATAAAGGTCTTGCACTAAATCAAGTTCAGCTTTGTTCAGCACTAAGGTGATGATGGGCTCTGTATATATCGCGATCATATTTCAAAAATCAGTGAGCAACCTCTGTGTGTTGTGGGTGTGTGGTGACTAGCGTATGTCTACCCAATGTTTTCTTCCATGCCAGCTAGTGGGTCATCATTTTAGATAATCTGGTATTGGATGAATTAAGATTGTCTGAATCAAGAAGTGAGCTTGACCCCAGCATCCAGCCCCCAACTTACCTTCAGATTTTTGCCCCTACCACCAGCCTCCAACCCTTCAAAACAAGGTGGAAAGGGCCCTTGCTAAGAGGCATGGCGGAGGAGGTAGGTGTGGATTTCCGGCTCAGGCTCCAAACTCTGACACTGCAAAACAGTGACGGAGCAGGGCAGAAAGTCCTCTGCTCTGCAAGGGCCGGAGAATGGCAAAGCAGGGAGCCGGAACCGGGCCCAGTCTTTTGATCTCTTGACCTCCCAAAATAGGGGAGCAGCAGCCAGAGCCAAGTGCGAAAACCTGGCCCCTTGCTGGGGTGTGGCAGA
Organism: Saururus chinensis; assembly: GCA_035235625.1. NCBI lineage: Eukaryota > Viridiplantae > Streptophyta > Magnoliopsida > Piperales > Saururaceae > Saururus > Saururus chinensis. The sequence goes on from CP141140.1 coordinate 52,697,469, forward strand.
GCAGGGAGCTGTGCGGCTGATGGCAGGTGGTGAGAGATTTCAAAGGGTATGAGGAAAGGCCGCTGTGGATGTAACAGGCCGGTGGACGGGATCTAGGAGTGGGCGGAGTCTGGGTGGGGTGCGAGGGTGGGTAGAGGCCGATGCTTGGTGAACGTTACCCGATGTTGGCTGCTGTTTAGTTGGAGTTTAGTTTGGCCACGTGGCAGAAAGACAACAGCGGAGAAGTTTCTTTTTCCTGGTACGAGGGGCTGGTCCGGAGTCTCCGGACTCAAAAAGGGGTAAGATAGGGATTAATGGTATAAAACATGGGTCAAACAGTCAATTTGAAAATTCTATAGTACACTAATTTGCTTTATATTATGTATAGTATCATTTGTTTCTGCTGCAAGCACCATATTCCTAATATTATCTTTATTATTGATCTTGTAATAGGAGAAAACATCAAGTAAGAGGAATTCATCTAGCAGGAGACGCTCAACTGATGGTGAGGAATCGGATTCATCAGGGAGAAGGAAGAGAGGGCGATCGAGGAGAAGGAAAAGCAGGAAAGATTCAGATGATGACAGTAACGAGGGTAGCAAGAAGAAAAAGAAGGATAAGAGAAGAAAGAGGAGACATTGTGATTCAGATGATGAGGATGATAAACACCATCATTATAGGAAGAGTAGAATGGAGAAAAAGAGACGGAGAAGTCGTTATTCTGATGATTCTGATGAATTCGAGGAATCTGACGGGCACTGCAAAAGAAAAGGAAGGCGTGCACAATCAGGTTCTAAGTCTGACGACAGCAATATAGATGATTCAAGGAGTGGCAGGAGGGCAAGACAGTCTAAGAAGAAGAGCCATAGGCATCGAGAGTAGTGAGGTAAGGCTTATGTATTTAATGGGTATTCTTTTTGTAATATTCATTTCAGTTTGTGTTGTTTAATATAATCTATGTATAATGTTTGTCGCTTGTAATTTATCCTCAAGTGTGTATGGTTGTTTAGACCCATAAATTTTGCATTTAGTTGACATTATGTTCTTTATTGAGATATAGAAATGCATACAGTTCTTTTTTCACGTTTTTGTTAAACTCTTTTTTCGATCTCTCTATATTTGAAATCCCTCTGAACTATAATGATAGTTTGATAAATTATGATGGTCATTAAAAAACAGGATAGTTTATTTCTCTGATCTTGTCCTATCTCGTTTGATGAACATTACTTTTTCATTTGTCTAATTATGGATCTGACTTTACTGGATTTTCTAGTAGGAAATTCCACCTTTCAGTATTGCTTATGTACCACTCTTTATCACTACTGTGGTAAGTTTTCCTAATTTTTTCTTTAGAAAAAAATAAATGTTTGGTATACTTGGGATTAATACGGCTGTGACTTAATAAATTTGGACTCTTTTATGTTTTTGGTGGGCTGGGTAGGCGGTCATTTCAAGTGTTCTAGCTTTTAAGAGTTCTGACAGTTAAAAGAATTAAGCTGTGGTGCTTTGACATAAATACATACGATCATATTCATAAAAAAATGTTAACGACTCGAATCATGGATGCATTATCCTCGTGAGTGCTGCATCACTATTCTACTCTTCACTCTTAACAATCTATCTACAATGTAATCTGTACTGGAAGGAATTATTCATTTGGTCCGACCTTTTTACAGTAATCAAGCTCCATTGTGGTTGGCTCCTTTTTCCCAGAATTTTTACTCATGTAATGGAAAGTGCGTTCTAATCCTCTGAATGCATTCAATTGCAGGACGTGAAGCTGAAATCTTTTTCATCAATGAATGGGTGTTAACAAGTTGAAGACTCAGATTTCTATCAAGACAAAAAAAGGTTGAAGACTATGAAATTTAGAGATTGAAGTATTCTCAAGTGGGATTGATTGAGAATTTACATGCTGTTTGGAACTTTGGTTGTTGAAACGTTGATTCGCATCTGTGATGGATGCTTGAATTTGATTGTGCTGTACAATGCATGATTAGAATGGCATCTGCTTTGAATTTTCTATGGAACGCAAGTGGCGAAGTTTTTCATATACATCTCGAGTTCATGGTTGTGAGTAAGGCTGCTAACGAGCTGAGCCAGCTCGTCGAGCTGAACTGGCTCGGCTTGGTTTGACTCGAAGTTGGCTCGGCTCAAATAGAGCTCGACTCGAGCTCGGTTCGAACTCAAAAGTAAATGAGCCGAGTTCAAATATAATCCAGCTCGAATCGACTCGACTCGAAACCTAATCTGTTCGAATCAACTCGACTCGAAACCTAATCTGTATGACTTGAGATCGACTCGAAGCTCGGCCGAATTTGATTCGATTTGTTATATATTAATATATTATACTTATATTATATAATTTTTGTACTTTATACCTTTCGTGTACCTATAATATTTTATATTATTTTGTATTAATATATATTATATATACATTAGAGAACTTTATTTAAATAATAATTTTTTTAAAAATATTTACCAACTTAGACCATTTTGGAAAATATTTCTGAAAGTGGTGTTGCTTTTTATCACGTAGACACTAGCCAAGTAGCTAGTGCTTGTATGGTTTTTTTTTAAATTTTTTTTGATTTTGTCCTTTAGAAGGACGAAATTAATATTATGTACTGATTTCAGTATTTCCCTCTCTCCCCTCCTGTCCTCTCTCTCTCTTCACTCTCCTCTCTCTCTCCTCTCACTCTCTCTCCTCTCTCTCTCTCTTCTCACTCTCTCTACTCTCTCTCCTCTTTCTTTCTACTCTCTCTCTCTCTTCTCTCCTCTTTCTCTTTTTAGTCAATGTCTCTCTCTCCTCTTTCTCTCTCTTCACTCTCACTCCACTCCACTCTCTCTCCTCTTTCTCTCTCTATTCATTGTCTTAAAGAGGAGAGAGAAGGGAAAGAGGAGAGAGAGAAAAAGAAAGAGAGAGTTAAGAGAGAGAGAGGAGAGAGAGTGAATAGAGAGAGAAGAGAGAGTGAAGAGAGAGAGAAGAGAGGAGAGAGAGTGGAGTGAGAGAGGAGACAGTGAATAAAGAGAGAAAGAGGAGAGAAGAGAGAGAGTGGAGAGATAGAAGAGAGAGAGATTGTAGAAAGAAAGAGGAGAGAGAGTGTGAGGGGAGAGAGTGAAGAGTGAGAGAGAGTGAAGAGAGAGAGAGAGTGAAGAGAGAGAGTGAAGAGGGAGATAGAGTGTGAGGAGAGAGAGTGAAGAGAGAGGAGAGAGTGTGAAGAGGGAGAGAGAGGAGAGAGAGATGAGAGAGAGTGAAGAGAGAAAGAGAGAGAGAGTATGAGGAGAGACTGTGAGGAGAGAGAGTGTGAGGAGAGAGAGGGGAGGGGAGTACTGAGAAGGACGAAATAAAAAAAATTAAAAAAAGCCACATAGGTGCCAGTTGCTTAGCTGACGCTTGTGTGGAAAAGAGCAACACTATTTTAGGAAATATTTCCCAAAGTGGTCTAAATTGATAAATATTTATTTAAAAATTATTATTTAAATAAATTTTTCTAATATATATTATTAAATTTTTAAATACTACATTTAATTATTCTAATCTTAATAAATATAAATATATAATTTTACTTGCATATTCTTAATTTAATTAATCATATTGGTCTTTTTTACTTATATGCGTACGATTATACTTCTCTTAGCAACTACTAGATCACTAATTGATTATTTCTCTCTCACACACACATATGTATATACGTCTGTGTGTGTATATATATATTTATATGCATGCATGTATTTATAACTTTAATAGAATAAAATTATAGTTGTTATAATCTTTTTTATTTTTGTAATGTTGATGTGATTTTTTAAATTAATATGGTTTTTTACAGGGAAAAATAATTTGGGTTATAATTGGGATTCGAGCTCAATTCGAACATAGGTTTGAATTACAATGGTGTATTTTCGAGCTCGAGTTTGAATCGAGTTTTGAACTCCTTGATCGAACCGAGCTTGAGCTAGGCTTCAAGCTTTTTGATCGAGCTCGAGCCGAGCTTTCAAAATCGAGCTTGAGTTCAAAAACTTCAAAACTTGGTTTGACTCGGCTCATTAGCACCCTTAGTTGTGAGACTTGAAAAATTGGCGCAGGCCCAACATCTTAAAAACATAGAATTAGATAGTGAACACAGGCGAACAGGGTCCAAACAATTATTTGAGATTATTAAGATTATTAACAACTTGAATTGCTGGACAAGCGAAGCAAAATTAGACATTTTCAGCTAAGATCCATCATCTTTTTATGCAGGGTCTTGCAAAGCTAAAAATGACATTCTCAACTGGGAATCCAGGGTTCCAAAAAATTTTGGCCTATCAGAAAAATTAGTACCCTGTCGTAGCAGCGTGGTTAAGCTCTGAAAATCTCACGGGATACTTCGTGGACTTTTTCTACGCAGTGACGCACGCTTGTATCCTCTTTCTTGTCCAAGTACTTCCGCCGGACCGACGATACACAATCGGAAAAACACCTTTCTACCAGGGTTTACATGGCAATCACACATTAATTTTTTTTGGTCCAAGTACATATTCAGTAGTTCCTTAGTCGCTCCACTGTAATGCTACTCTTACAATGATAATGAAGAAATAATTTTTTTGTGTTACAAAGTTAGTTCCACATGGAATATGATAAACTAGAAATCGATGAAACGTTATACTTGAGAAGTTCGACATTCCTCAATCAACAATCAGTAAATAGGTAACCAGCAGTAATCCAACTCAAATGTGGCTAAATGTCACCATGCACATAGTAACCAGCATTTCAGTGCGTGGTGAAAGGTAAGGTAATGTTGAGTAATGCTATTGTGATGTCAAATGTTAAATACCATTAATGAGTGGGGCCCATAAATGGTGTGAGAATGATAAAGTAGCGTTTTGATATGTGAATCTTTATGTCGTTCAAGCATTTTTTATGTTCATATCCCCACACACACAAAACGTAATCATGAGGATTATAGTTAGCTTAAAAGTAAATACAAGACGTCCTTCATTGTAGGTTTCATACAAGACACGGCGGACATTAGAGGAGCTGAGCCGGCTAGGCCAAATATTTTAGTTGCAAGCAGATCACCTATGCCGCTTGAGAAGAAAATTCTTATTTGACTAACATTATCAACAGGTAGGATTTTCCATATCAATTATAAGTGTACTGCGTACAACATTTAATAAGTGACTATGCATATACTTCAGAATTGGCCGTGGAACAAATCTAACTTGATGTATTTAAGTGACCTATACAAGAGACCTCGGGCCTAGTCATCCGGTGGCTCCTTCAGATACAGACGAGGCTGCTAACATAGTTTAAACCGACAAGCATTAAAGTTGCTCCAACCTAGCTATATTTGTATAGCTGGGCCTAATCCACTAACTGCCAATAATGTCCAGAGCCCCGGCAAGGCCATGGTGAGGGACAAGTCGCACCCTGCTGCTGAGGGGTGGCGTAGCGGAAGTAAGGAGGGGCGCTAGCCCAAGGGGTTGGCGCACAAGAGAAAAATAACATCTTTTTAATTTTTTTAAGTATGTAAATAATGAATTAAGTAATTATGTAACACCTTAACTCAGAAACTGTCTCGTGGGTTTGGAAAATAAAATCGAAGTAAATTAAATTTTTATAAAGAATAATATAAGACCAATTAGGAGTGGTGAACTTTATGTGCGAGAGTCACAATATTCTTCCACGTATTATAGAGCTTTAGAGCACCATTGTGCGTAAGTAAGAACAAATTTATTTTTATAACTAATTTAAATTAAGTTAATATTATTTTGCCATTAGTTGTCTATGTATGTATTAGATAATATTTATGATATTATTCACATATGATCGGATATTAACATAGTTCTGCCTAATGATACATGCATCATACATCACAAAATTCTATATGTTAAAATATGTATATCCTTATATTTGAATAAATTCTTTAAAGTTAAACAAAAATCTCATAAATCATTGCAGTTGAACAGAAGCCAATAAATCAGTGGAATCACACATCCCACTCTATCTCAAGGTAGAGCAAAACATACAACAAAACAAATTTGATCATATCAGATCAAATCAGAGCATATAAGATCAAAACAGAGTATTTCATAGCAAATCGAATCAAAATAGAGCATTTTAAAGTAGATCGAATCAGAACATATTAGATCATAACAAATCATATATCTTAATTAGTATATTAATATTACTAATTAAGATGTGCATGCATATAGGTCATATTAAATCGGAGTCAAAAGTGTTTACTTCCCTGTAATTCCAAAAGTAGCGGCATTCGGAGTTGCTCGTTTCCTCAGGGCCCACTTTTCAGGTCTGGAGACAACGGGCAGAACATCCTCTAGCTCTTGAACATATTTTCATTACATCCAAAGGTTGCAGACAGTGCCTCACCTATCTAGAGACACCTCTCTCTCTATGTGCCCGTAGGTGACGGACAGACCTTCCCCTTACTTGGAGACTCTTTCCTTTTTCTAAGCGTATATGCTATGGACATAAATCCCCATTCCGGGGACATTTCTCTCACTGGGTAACCCTTCGGTGGAGGACATAACCTCCACTACTTTGGGCCACTTCTCTTGTTGTGGCCTAACGACGGAGGATGGATCCTCCTCTTGCTCTGGGCCACTTTTCTCTCTTCTCGGCATGAGGCCGATGAGTAGAGCCTTCCCTTGCCCCGAGACGTTCTCCTCTTATATGGCCGCCAACTCAAGAAATGGATGTTTTGTATAGAACACTTTCAAATTAGCTAAGAACGTCTCTTGAACAAAAGAAAATAGACACAAGACGGGCCAAAAAACTCCCCCAGAAGATTGGATGGAATTTCGAATTTATAGGAGGAACCTACGAGCACACGGAGAGATGTGTGCACGCACACGCGCTACTTATTGCACATTCACGATGCCATGTCGCGACATGTCAATGCGCTATGTGCGGAGCACGCGGCAATGTCACGCGTCACGCAGGTCTACGGGGGTCTGCTGTGCATCACACAGATGCGGATATGCGCGTGGCATAGTGTGTCTGACACGGGGTGTTACATTTTTTCCCCTTTAAACAAATTGTGTCTTCACAATTTGCTCAAAAACACTTCAAAACACAACAAAATTAGAATAGAATTTTATCGTTATTTGGATAAAAATCACAAACATGATTCCGATTTATTTACAATCGGACACAGGATTTAGAAGCACAATTCAATAAGCCATAATTGAATAACATAATCCGATAACTACTTGGGTAGAACATTTGGAACATAATTCGATAGAATATTAAAAAAAATAGTATATTAAAACACAAACATATTTCAATATTATAGTTGAATAAAACATATAATTCAAAAGTCTATACTCGGATAACACAAAATGAAATCCAATAAATTACAATTGGATTAAACACTCATAAACAAAATCCGATAGTTTGAAATTGGATTTACACATTCATAAACAAGATCCGATAATTTAAGATCGGATAGAACCTTCATAAACATAATATGATAGTTTTTTATCGAATAAAACACTTTAAAATAATTGATTATTAATTTTAAAATAAAAAATTATTTTTTCAGAATCAGAGCAGATCGAATAAAAGCAAAGTAAGTCAAAGCACATAGATTAATCCAGAAACCGACCTAGAAATTTTTGGAATTAAATTATCTGATAGATCTCACAATCAAAATCTAATAATCTAAGATTGAATAACAAAATTTGATTATTATTTTAAAATCAAATAAATTTTTAGAATGAGAATAGAGCAACTAGATAAGAGTCGTGACACCGAACAACATTCCCCCTGATACTCATGGGACAATGGGAGGCTTAGAAGGATAAAAGTTTTCTCATAATGCTCCACATCTATATGTGCATGCCAAATACCAATTATTTATCTTGGTGGGTATCATGACAAATAGTGCATTGATAATCCCAGGTTTTACCCTAGAACTATGCAGAGAGTGAACGTAATCAAAACATAATGCAACATATGTAAATCATTTCCCAAATATGATATTTTCTTTTATCAGAACACATGGATGTAAATCATTTCCCAAATATGATATTTTCTTTTATCAGAACACATGGATAATAAGAATAACTAAGCAAAAATAGTATAGAATAATTAACTTTTTTAAGCATAGCATGAATTTAGAATTTAAAACCCCCTACACTATAGATGAGTTAAAATCTAAATTAATGATATGCAAAAATCTATGGAAACGATTATAAACTTTTTCATAAAATCATTTGTTAGAAAATTAATCATTTAGAAGCAATTTGACTTAGAAACATATGCAAAGATTGTCGGTTCATCTAAGTGATGAGAAAACCAGAGCCGTGAGACTTAAGGGCATTCTATAAGATCCCTACACCCAAACTGGTTTATTTATTTTATTTAGTTGATGTTATGTGGTTTAATGTTAAATTGAGTCGGTTTGACTTATTTTCGAATTTAAGGTAGTTAACAATAGTTGTAATTAGTAATTCTTTCATTTTATTGGTTTTTATGTTAACCTAATTAAATTTAATTTTTTTTGGAATTTTTGGCAATTTTTTCGAAGAAGTTAGGGGGTGGGTTCTGTTGTGGGACTTATGTTTGTAAATTGTGATGATGGGTTCCATAAGACCCTAAAAAAATCTTATTTTAGTAATTTAGTGTTCAAAATTTTTAAACTTCATTATAGACTCAAAATAAATAAATTACCTATTTTTAGTGTTAAATTTTATTCGTACCCCAATTTCCTTAAGTATACCCCATGACACTGTAAATAGTAAGACACAACCTCATTCCAATTTGGCAAGGGCTAGAATCTAGAGGCTAAGAGGCCCTAATCTCATTCCAAAAGAGGAAAGGTTTATTAAGGTAAAGATTAGCCTTAATTTTCCATTAATCACCCAGGGTTTTGCCTAAACTTTCTAAATCCCATCTTTTCCAAGGTTAAATCTTGATTTTACCACTAAAGTTTCTGATTTTGACCTCTATTTCAAACCTCTAATGAAGAATTTTCGTTTTGAAACTAAATAAGCCCTAGATCTACAAGTTTTCAAGTGATTTAGGCTTTATTAATTAGATTTAAATATGTATTAATAAAATCCTAATGTGGGTAGGGATTTAAAGAGGTTTGAGCATCGATTTTGGACCAAGAAACTCATTGAAGGTAAGAGTTTTCTTCCAAAATAGGCCAGTATTTTCAGATTTGAGGTTGGTGATGGTTTATGTGGGTTTGCATGAAGTTGAGCTTTAATGGTGGGTTATGTAAAGCTTAATCTTTTTCGTGATTTCTTCGTGTTTTAGTTGATAAATGACTGGATTTATCATTTCCTAAGCTTATATTTCATTATTATGATATTTGGAAGTAAGATTTGAAGGTTTAAGTCAGCTATGTGTATTTTTGGTTTTAGGTTTGAGAGGAAGACGATGAACCAGAACAGTAGTTTTGGCGTTCAAACGCCAACACAACAGTTTCGGTCATTTCGCCTATTTTGGTCATTTTTGTGTTCTTCTTAAATACTATTTCTTATGATTATGATGAGTGGTTTATACTTGGAATGCTACTTTGAGGACATGAATTTGATGTTGAGAGCTATGATGATGTTTAAGTGTGACATGGATTACATGTTATTCAGTTTAGCTTGTTATGATTCCTTATCTTAAATTCATGTTGATTGATTCTTCTGTTTTACTTAGGATTTCAGTAAGTTTACCGCATGAGAATGGACTTGTATGCTGTTACATGTTATGTTAAATTATGGGTGAATGATAGTTTCATGTCTAGCTTAAGTGTAGTAATAAATATGCTTACCTAAGTCTAATATGAAGTTGTATTTAACTTGGAATCGTGTTTTTTTATGGTTTTCACTCATGATTTCAGTAAGGAGCCTTGATTAAATTATGAGAGCATGCGTGTAGTATGTCGATGAGATGTTCATAACGCATATGTGTAAGCTTAGAGTTGAATAGTATTATCATGTACACACACGTGTGGGGGTTTATTTATGGTGATTGCTTAATACATATGATTATAAAGGATGCATGTATGGCTGATGGGAGCACGTTTCATGAATTAAGATTTATGTAGGGATTGCTCACGTATGTACCATGTTGCATGCATCATGAGATTGATTTACATATGAGATTTTATCGAGATTAGCCGTGGTTGATAGATTGGAAGCAATTGTGTGATATTGCTTGCTGGGTTAATCAATCAGAGGCGTATCGAGTTGGTTTTACGTTCGAAAGGATGAGGTTTTACGTCCCTTGAGGATGGGCTTTCATCCCCAGGTTGAGAAGAGAAGCAATGCTATAAGGAGACAAAACTATTGAGACCATCTAGACCCTGAGAATCCAGGTTGGTGTAGCCGAGTGCACCGGCTTACTAGGGGGTATCTTCCTTGTTAGTGAATTTACCCAAACATCATAATTCCTTTAGCCTTTCCAATCGGGGATTGTCTGGAGTGAGAAGGGTCTGCTTAAGTTTCAGATGATTAAGCAGGGTTGTGATATGAATGGTTATGATAGTGTGATTGCGACACTTTACATATAGGATGAATGCTTATAGATATGCATGATTATGATTGTGTGTTAGAGACACTTCTTATGTAGGTTGAATGTTTATAGATATGTATAGTGTGATTGAGACACATTTCATGCAGGATGGTTATTTATCGATATGCATGGTTCCTTCAGGATGGTTTTTTATGAGCATACATGGATATGTTTAGTGTGATTGAGACACTTGTTATGTAAGATGAATGAGAATAATTATGCAAGAATATGTATAGTGTGCTAGAGACACTCTTTATGTAGGATGAATGTTCATGTCTTAATGTGATTATTAATGTTGTGGGTAATATGTTGAGATACTTTCATGCAGGATAATTACTTGTGGGTGAGTATGGGTTATGAATGAAAATGTGATTTGAAATGAGGTGATATATGATATATATGATGTGATAGACTGTGTGGAATGCCATGACGTTTTCAGATTTATTGTTTTCGATGTTTAAAACTTTGCAGAGCTTTATACTCACTCCATTTTCTTTATGTTTTTGGTTTTGGGGCTACATGGTGCAACATGCAGACAATTAGGTCCCTCTTTATGAGGCACGTGTGGATGATAATTGGGAGTAGGCGTGGGAGCCTAGAGATCGTACTATCTTTACTTGTTTATTCAGCTGGTGTGCTACAATTAATGTTTGGTAGACTTTGTCTCATACTTTATTAGTTGTTGTGACTTTAGACTTATCTCATATGTTATGACTTGAGCTATGGCTTAGTGTTGTAAGATTGTGGGTTGGAGAGTTGAGGATTAATTCAGATTTTAATGTCCTTTACATTTTACTTATTTTCTCTTGCACAAAGATAAAGTGGTGCGTTACTCCGTGTGTGTTCCACCCGTTAGAGGGGTCAAGTCTTCTGCAAGTCGTTACTTTGTCGCCCCCATGTGCTTCGACCATCCCTTGGACTAGGTTCAGCTCAGGTTGGGCAGGTGCCGGGGCGTGACACATTTCCCTCAACACTCATGTGGTAGCGGGATACTCAGATGGTTAGGAACTTTCCCATGATGCTCTACACCTATATGCACATACAAGATACCAATTATTTTTCTCTGTAGGTATTCATAGAGTGCAAGCACCCACTTATCATTGTACACATCAGATTATTTTTTAAGCAGAATTTCTTTATTAGAAACATATGTCAATCATAATATTTTCATAGTCATTCAAAAATTCAAACATCTAACGAAAAGTCATCTCAATAGAAAAATAGAATTTCTCTTAGTCTTTCAAAAATGAAATCAGCCGATAGGAAATAGACTTTTCACTTTTATGTCAAATCACATTCAAAACAAATATTTCAACCAAACCAAACTTGAAATTGAAATTCATTTCAATATACTAGCAGAATCAGCCTTGGAGCTATCCACTAACCCCTCATGCCCTATACCACATGTGTTTTATGGTTTCTCTGTAGTAATTCTATTATCCATTGAGAAAACTTTAGTAATCTCAAATTACTTTTCAAAATATAGAGGATTTGACTTAATTTTCATGTCAAATCCACCAACAGACTCAACCTTAGAGGGGTCTACTAATATCGCATGTCCCATACATGAGTATTTGGTAATTCCTCTTAGAGAATGCCACTATCTTGAAAAATAATTAAATTTAATTTCAACACACTAGCAGAACTACACTGAGAGGGATCCACTAATACCATGTGTCCCATACCACGGGCATTTAGTGGTTCCTCTTAGGTAGTTCCACTGATTTTTCAAAAGTGAACTTGTCTATAAGGACGATGTTGCTAGGCCACTTGACATGTTTTAATATTCTTACTAAAAGTAGACAACTTTTGGTATGTGAGTACTAATCTATATATATTTGTGCATATCAAGATATTCAAATATGTACTTGGGCAAGACCCTGTTCAATGTTCAATATAAGATGTAATTTGTCTTAGATTATTATTGTACTTTGATTTGGTATTTTATATGCACGAAAAATGTTAGTTGTGCCATGAGATAATTTATTGTTGATTTTATTACAAAAAATTAATTTTTGTTTATGTTGTTTGATTTATAAAAATAGGTTTTAAAATCATAGGGCATGACAAATTGTTTTATGATAACAAGGTTAATCCATCTACATATATGAGATTATGATTATGCACTAATGTTGAATAAATTGAATGCATATGGGTAGAATAATATCTTGTAAAGTCTTGATACTTGTTGATGAAAATGGTGTTGTCTCCAAGTGTCTTGAATTGAGTGAAACAAGATGTAGTTGAATGTTATAGGGCTAAAGACCTTTTAACTACCCAATATTGTTGTTGTCGCTACAACCTCTATTTTAACTAGATGAGTTTGAATTATAAACCAAAGGCATACTATTGATTCCTCATCTTAGGAGTGGATGTTTCAGTTAAGTGGTAACTTTTATAAAAATGTTGAAGATGTTTCAAGAGAATGTTTTTAGATATTCGAGGATCCATAGGTAGGAAGATGCCTTATTAATTTGCACTAAGAAGGTACAACAACTTACCTTAAAGGTTGTATAGCCTTCCTAGTCAATGTACTAGTTGTAAAAAAGAAGAAGTCAAACCTTGAAGAAATTGACATAATTATAGAATTTTTTGGCATATTCCCAAAGGAGTTATGTGGCTTTCTTTTAAGGAGAGAAATAGATTTTACTACTAATTCAATTTTATGGATCACACTCATAGTTAAAACACCTTATTTGGTAGTCTCTTCTGTATTAAATGAGCTAAGAATCCAATTTCAAGAACTTTTGGATAAAAGAATGTGTTGCTGGTTTGCAAGAGTTGGAGATATGACTTACTCATGAGCATGTACATGCTTTACTTTAAGGCAAAAAGGGAATTGTAATGTATAGAGATGCTTTCAAGGAAAGTCTCCGATGCATACTTGTGCAGAATAACAAAATTGTGGCATATGCATATTGGCAATGGAAAACTTATGACCAAAACTACCCAACCTATGACCTAGAATTGTCAATGGAAATATTAGTTTGAAAATTTGGAAATACTACTTGTATGAAGTAACCTTCCAAGTTTTTACATATTTCAAGGGTTTAGGGTAAAACAAATGTCATGTGATGTTTTAAGCAAAAAGTCGAACTTTGTGGTGGTACAGTTGATGGTGAAGGATTAACAAAATTACTTATTGAAAACTTATTGAATGAGGGAAGCACCTTTTGTCCAATTTAGTAGTACATTCCCATGGTTTTCACAAAATGATGGAAGTCTTGAAAGGGGATAGAGTGCAATTTTTTTTTGAACTACAGTTTTTGTAAGTGAGATTCCATGGGATACCTTTGACTATAAATACCCGAAAAATACCCTTAATTTACATCTTAAACATTGGAAAAATTATTCAAGAGTATTAGGGTCAAATCTCAATTCTACACAACATTTCACCCCCAACAAATAGTCAACCTAAGCACACTACCAAGGCATTAGAAAACATGATTCAATTTGGGACCTTATGAAGCATGGTATGGACTTTGGTGTAGAACAATCACATATTGAAGCAAGGTGGGGTAAAGAAAGAAGAGTTAATGTTTCATTGTATCGAGAAGATTAGTAAAATCAAGGAGAAACTCCTTATGATAGAAAATTATTGGGAAAAGTATACAAATATGTGCTTAAGTTTGTAGGGAAAAGACAAGCTGAGTCAACACTTTGTTAGGTCATTTGCACCATTAGATAGATTTGATAGGTTTTTGGTAGGCTTTAAGCATTAAAACACTCCTAGGTGAACCATCAGACACCTACGGTATGGAACTCATTGTGTTAGTGGATAGCTCCAACATTGGTTGCAATCGTGCTTCGAAGAGATTGCTTTTGTGACTTTCCAAAATCTTCATGGTTTGGGACTTGAGTACTAGTGTCGATGCAAATGTATCTTTACTAGCACACCTTAAGATATGTCACTTGGTAGTGATTCGTTTAAATGGAGTTGTGCAGTGGAAGTTAGTATTCCAATAGGATTAAAGCAAATCTTAAAAAAGGTCGAGTTGAGTTTGAAGATTAGATATCCGAGCTTATCTAATATTGACCATGGTGAATTACAAGGACACAATTCCTTCAAGGATATAAGAATATAACACCCTTGGATTTTCTAAATTCCCTCTACTTGGCCATGTAGAAATATTTGAGTTTGACCTTAGTACTTCTCACTATAACGGTTTGGCTCAAAAGCTACCATGTTTGGTGGTTTTATATTAGAATTTCATACTATTTTCTTTATAAGTACCCTTTGAGGCCCTTAGGCTCCATTTTTCTTGAAAATTTCTCAAAATGAATAGGGAGAATATCAAGGGATTTCCAAATGAAGAGAAATTAAGGGATGGAGTAAATTCTATAGAGATTGGTTGGTATCACATGTGAGGAAGAATTTCTATTTTATAAAATAGGTCGGATTGCTAACCTTGTTACCATGATTTGGCTTTGAAGTGAATGTATGACATGAGTTATGATTGTTAATTAGCATGATGACATGTTGAGAATGATTTCTGAATTTTTTGTCATGATTATTCTATGAAATCATATTTTCCCATGTTAAATGATCATTTGATAGTAAGAATAATCATTTGTCAATTTGGGAAGGTTTTGCGTGGGAAGGTTTACATTATGCTATGATTTGGAGTGACTTTAGAAACCAAAACTAGTCTATGTTGTTTCTTTCCGATTATCAGCTTGATCATTAATACGTTAGTGACGTTGTCAATAAAAGGAGAGAAATGACAATATTGGTACGGACACACATTGGTGTGTCAGTGTACAACCAATCAACTAATGACAGTGAGGTCAACACATCAGTGTTGTGTCAATGAGGTGGCCTATCCAAACCAACCCTTTTTTGGCAAGGGTTGAACTTACTGATAGGTTGTCGATGGGCATTGAAAACCTAGTAGACAAGTTGGTGAGCTGATCGATAGTAAGTCAGCATTAAGTATTTTCAAGCATGAGTTAAGATATTATATATGTTATTATTAAGTATTGTAATTGTATGAGTTTCAGTGCACATGAATATTTATGTGATGATAAACTTGATAATATGTTGGCATATGTGCCAGTTGTGTAAATGAATCTTTGTGTTGGTTCATATCATAGATTCTTGATATTCAACACTTAAGTAGAAGATATTTCTAGTGTCTAGTTGGCTCTTCAAGTATATCGTTTAGCCAACAAAATGATATGATATAAAAAAGGATCACGGTCTTTTGGTTCCCTAAGGGTGGAAGTTATATAGAGCCGCTCCATTGACCTAAAACTGGGAGCCCACAACATGGTGAAACATGAAGGCCCATAACATGGGGGTACATATACATGTTATAGAGGTGCAATGTCAGTGTTAATAATTTAATGGGGATAATAGATATGAAATTTTTAAAAAGAGGTATATTGGATATAATAATCATATCTTGTATACAAGATAAATAAAAGTTCCACAGTAAGGTTTCTTTGATATGTTTTATATGCTTATGAACCTCATACTACAAATTCATGGTAGATTTTGGGAAGATAACAACTTTACGGGAGAAACTTCAACTTGCCGGTGGCATGGTTGTATTTTTTTTAACATTAGCATGGGCTTTGTAGTATTGACAAATAATTATACAAACCCCTATTAAAAGTTTTGAGAATGTTCGCACTACGGGTGCAAATGATTGACATGGGTACAAACAATGCTTTTTCCGCCACTTGCCAGTTACATAGTCTTTCTATTTTTTTAAAATATTAACATGGGCTTTGTATTTGTATTGACAAATAGTCATACATAGCCTCTGATAAAATATTGGGAACATTCATAGTAGGTGTAAATGACGGAGATGGGGCACAAATAAGGCATGTTCACAACTGTTTGTTTACATGTAGACTATGTGTTTGTCAATCCGCATATATCTGTGATGGACACATGCGAGATAAACATGAAAGTTTGATGTCATAATAAAAAATTGATTAAAGGGAAGTTAAGATAATAGTGAGTTGGTCTCATCTAATAAATTAATAGATAATAATGCTATAAATAAGATGTGATAGTATAATATGCATTTTTTACCTTTTTTTATGAAAACTATATGTGACATAGGCTAATAATTTAATAGTAATTAAAAAGTAATACTCCCTTTGTCTTGAAATTAATGTTCTATTTGAACAATTGATTTGTTCTAACATAAGTATCCTATTTATTTATATACATTTTTTAAATGACCTTTTTTGTGTCAATAAAGAAATGGTAGTTTTAGAATTTTTTAAGTGATATGAGGTAGGTTAAATATTTGACTTTCTAAAAATATTAAACTTATTTTCAGAATGAGGGAGTTTTAAAATGTAATAATTGGTGGATATGGATATTTGCAGTCGCAAGTTAGCCCTTACCTGTAGATATATGCGGACACATAACAAACAAACAGATGCCATTTACACTTTTAATTTGCAGCCTACAACATTAAAATGATGCTCACGTTGATATGAGGCAGGTTAAATATTTGACTTTTTAAAAATATTAAACTTATTCTAAAAATAAGGGAGTATTAAAATGTATAATTGGCTGATATTAGCCCTTGCCTATAGCCATTTGCATTATGGCCAAATAAAAAGAATATATTTTAATCATTCTAGGAAACATATTGTAGATACATCTATTAAATTTTTAATATATTTTAATAAACTTAATTAAACGTATTACAACATGAATAGAGGGCCATGTGGTAGAACATTTCTACTAAGGGGCTGTTTGGGTACTGAATCGTGAGAAAATTCAGTCGATTCAGTGTCGATTCATCACTGAACTTTTTGAATCCTATTTGTATATAGAAGATGCGCTAAATTAAAAATTCAGTACTGAAGTTAGATTCAGGCCGTTTCAAGCCTGAATTGGCCTGAATCACTGAGGTGATTCAATTAATTTAGTCTCCTAATCACTATTTTAAAAATTATAAATTCTATATTTTTTAGTAGTTATCGTTCATATTGATTTAAACATCGATAAACATACAATATAAGTAGGGTCCACTTTAAAAATTCAAAATTACCTACCCTTATAAGATCTTATTTGATAAAACATGAATTTAAAAGTATAATAGTACAAAAAACGTTCACATCCGAATTTAAGAGAAAGAGTTATATTAATTTAAAATTTTAAAATTAAGTTTGATACGATATCTGAATTTATTCTAACAAATTTTCTATTAAAACGTAATTCAATTTTAACTATAAATTTTTTAAATTAATTCGGTGCTCAATTAATTCAGTACCCTTGGGTACCCAAACGACCCCTGAATACATTCTCGACTACTCGAGCGCTCAATAGCCGCTTTTCAAAATTTCCTCGCGTTAGCCGTCATAGTGACAGCGTACTTAGGTTCTCGGCCGGAGCGTCATGTCCGTGGCCGAGGAAAATTGCTGCTAAACTTGCAATGCTCACCACATCCCGGCCACTGCATGGCTTTGGCCAGTCGCCGCTGCCGCCCTGCCGCCCACATTCACAAATTTCTTGATATCCTTCTTATTTCCGCCTTCCGGCCCCTGCACCAGTTGCAGCAGAATCGGCTCATTCAGCCTGAGCTACTGAAATCCCATGAAAGCCGATGCAGCAGCGTCCAACAGACGCTCTTGTCTCGCATAACGTCATGCTCCAAGAAGAACCATTTGCTCCAAATCCACGCTCACCTCATCCGTTCCTCCCTCATCCAGAGCCCAGCCTTGTTAACTGCCTTCTGGAACCGAACCACACAGTATGACTTGAACTACTCCCGCCAAATCTTCTCACAGATTCGACGGCCCAGCATCCTCCTCTGCAACACTCTCTTGCAAGCTTACTCCCACAGCAGCTCCCCTGAGGATGCGCTGGGATTCTACAGGGATATGAGAAGAGTGGGCCTTCACCCAAACCCTTTTTCTTCATCATTTGTTATCAAGTCGTGCATGCGCATCTTTTCGATTTCGTCTGGTAGACAAATTCATGCTGCTATTGTTCGCTATGGGCACGAGTTTGATCTTCTGCTCATGACTGCCTTGATGTCATTATATGCAAACTGTGGCACCTGTGAAGATGCTGACAGGTTGTTTGAAGAAATGCCTGAAAGAGATACGATTGCCTGGAATGTGTTAATTGCCTGCTATGAGCGCAATCGTCGGACCCGGGATGCTTTGGGGCTGTTTGAGAAAATGCAGTCTCTGCCTGATGGGTGTCGTCCAGATGATGTAACTTGCCTGCTTCTTCTACAAGCATGTGCTTCCTTGGGCACCTTGGATTTTGGCCAACGTATACATAAATATATTGATGTACATGGTTTTTCAAATTCCATAAAACTATGTAACTCACTCATTGACATGTATTCTAACTGTGGGTCTCTGGATAAAGCTTTGCATGTTTTTAGAAAAATGCAAGTGAAAAATGTTGTTACCTGGAGCACTCTGATATCTGGTTTGGCTATGAACGGTTATGGAAGAGATGCTATTGATGCATTTACTGAGATGTGCAATATGGGAATCTCACCAGATGCACAGACTTTTACTGGGCTTCTGTCTGCTTGCAGCCACAGTGGTTTAAAAGAGGAGGGCATAAAATATTTTTACTTGATGAGGACAGAGTTTGGCATATCCCCAAATATATATCACTACAGTTGCATAGTTGATCTATTGGGCCGTGCAGGTTTGCTTGACGAGGCTTATAGTCTTATAAGGTCAACAGAGGTCGAACTTGATGCTAGAATTTGGCGCACTTTACTTGGGGCTTGTAGAATTCATGGCCACTTTGCTCTAGGTGAACGTGTAATTGGTCATTTGATTGAGTTAAAAGCTCAAGAAGCTGGAGACTATGTTTTGTTGTTAAATATCTACGCTTCATGTGGAAACTGGGAAAGAGTTGCAGCTGTAAGGAAGTTGATGAAGGATAAAGGAATGCAAACCACGCCTGGATGCAGTACTATAGAAGTGAAAGGAAAAATTCACGAGTTTGTAGTAGATGATGATGCCCATCCACAAAAGAGGGAAATTTACAAAATGTTGTATGAGATAGAAGGACAGTTGAAGATTGCCGGTTATGTTGTAAATACTACATCAGAGTTGCACAATTTGGATGTGGAACAGAAAGAAAATGTTCTCTCTTACCACAGTGAGAAGTTGGCAATTGCTTTTGGAGTCCTTTCAACACCTCCTGGAACAACTCTTAGAATTGCCAAGAACCTTAGGATTTGTATTGATTGTCATAGTTTTGCAAAAGTTTTATCTGGAGTTTACAATCGGCAAGTTATTATTAGGGATCGGATGCGATTCCACCATTTTAAAGATGGGTTATGCTCTTGCAATGACTATTGGTAGATTAAAGCTCATCAGTGAAAAGCTTCTTATAATTTTACGGGTGAAAGAAAGCAGTGATGTGGGATGATAGCTGCGTGTTCAGGTATCAATTTATGTTTTAAAAATTTCTTTGGATCCTTTTTGTTATGCGGCTCCTATCTACTGGGTAATAATATTGAGAAACAATAAATAGCAATTCCAGAGACTATTTAGCAACATTATTATGGTAGGAAGTATGTGAAGGTCTTTTATTTTACATCTTAGATCCTGAGCGATTTTTTTGCCTTATCTGATGGTGAATTAGCTTTTATTTTCTCTCTTGAAGTGTAGGTATTGGTATGTTTCTCTTTTTCTGTTGACATGCATCTCTGAAAAGAGAGGCTCACAGATTGAAGGCCTTCTCCTCCATGCGGCATTGATCTCCTAGGTTTTCACTGCACCCAGAAAATCCCCACTGCAGACTCAGGTAGAAGTCAGGGGCATGTCTTAGATCCATTATGGCTGATCATTCTTTCAAACTAGATACTGATCATCACCTTGGTAGGCTATTGTCTTACCAACTACCTAATCATGTCCGAGCCCCTCTTTGGGCAGATTCCTCATTACACTCTTCAGCCTACAAGGCATTAGCAGCTGTTATGCAGATATGCTTTTGGAGTTCCACTCCCGGCGAAGCACAAAAATAAAATCTACTCAGTGTCACTCTTTTCCAAAGAGGGCTGAAATTTGTGGTGGCGACACACAGAGCTAACAGCTAGAAGGGTGATGAAATCATGGCTTACAGATTTCCCTGAAGGATGGTACCTTTGCATTGATGATCAATTCTTAAACCGGAGTCAGATATTGTCTACTTCGTGTGGGTCTTGGAGATGGTAATTTGGACAGGAGGGTACTCCAAAGTTTATCCTAGTGGTTTACCATTACTAAACCTAGAGGCATATATCACTTGAAAGTGCTAAATGTTGAAATATTCCGAGTGTTTCATTTCAATATCTTCAAAAAGCAAGGTATGAGTGCCATACTTGCTAGAGAATTTGACGAAGATGATGTATCTCGTCCATCATTTCGGGTGGATATCATTCAACTGGTATATGGTACTCCTCTACTCACACTGAAGCCTCAGGCGTTCAGCTTCCTCACATAATTAATGCTTTCTAGACTCAAGCTATGGCTGAACTGATCGATTGAATAGAGACTAAGCTCCCCATACGGTTTTCTTTCATTGGTCAGTGGTACAATGGATATAAGTTCCACACATGGGAGATTTTGATGGAGGTTTTGCGAATAAGCTGGCATGTCACTGCTGTGCTCGTACTAAAGCTTAGTGGGTTGAGTTTCCGGAGGCTTAGGATGCCTCCGTGTTATGAGTTCAGCTGACTGATATGTGGGGAGGCTAAACTACTTGTCTATATGTGTTTCTTTCTTATCACTTCCAGAGTTCAAGTGTTTTTTAATTTTTCTATACACAAGTTTTGGGGTTGATATGGACGGATTGTTTCTAGAAAGATATTCTACTCCCGGGGATTTTCATATACCCAGGTCACTGCCTTGGTATCCTTAAAGTCCACATAACCAGGTAGTTGACTTGTTAACTAATATGCCTTTATCATTACATAAAATTCCAATAAGGTTTAAGAAAATCCCCATATAATGGACAATAAGCTGATATGGAGGACGGGAGGATGTTGAAGCAGGCAGAGATGGAAGAATGAGGAGGGAAGAAGGTGAGGAATCAGGAGGGAAGGAGTAGAAATGATTCAACTATTGATGAGAAAGTAGATACTATTATTAAAAAACACATTATAAGAGGTAAAAATAGTAGAATTGTTTCTACTATTGACACGAAAACCATATAATCGAATCTATTACTGCCAGGAGTAAATATTATATAAAGTCAAACATGACAAAAGCACTATGAAAAAGATTTAAATAATGTAATAGATCTGTTTACAATTAGAGAATTAGGTTGTTCAAAGATTGGAAGATGTGTCTTGAAGAGTTGAATTTTTTTTTTCAAAGCAAAAGTTTAAGTAAAAAATCAACATATTTAAGCTATATGTGGATCTAGAAAAAGAATCATGTGATATTCAATTCAACTATAGATCAAGTTACAAGATTTAATATTGGTTGGTTGGCATTAGTACAAAAGAAATTATAATTAAATTAACAGGTTCAAGTTTATTTTTTGAAGTTTTGTTGTACTTGAATGTTCGACTTGTCATACTTGAATGTTCAATATAAAGACAAAAGAACAACAAAACCTTGAAGGTATGCGCAAGTTCTACCATCGTTTAAACATAATCATCTTCTTTGATACAATTCTATCTCAATTCAAACTCATACAATTAACATTGGTTTCTATGAATATGGGTTTCTACATCAGTTTTGAAAGGAAGGAAGTAAAAAACAAAGTCACTTGGACTTAGGTTTTCTTAGAGATAGTTGTACATAAATTTTGCTATGAAGTTCCCTCATCAAAATCATGATTTAAAGTTAGATTTTCATGTTATTTGTTTTTCTATAACTATAAGCAAGTTCTTAAACCTAAGGCATGTATTTTCCTAAGATCATGAGAGTTTGGGAGTGAACCCTAAAGTATACTTTTAAACTTTAGTCTTTAATTTAGTTGTTAGATAAAGATTAGAATGTGGAAGGCATGTGGGAAGCATAAACATTTCTTTCGTATAAAAAAGTGAACTATGTAAACTAATTTTTATAGTAGAATACTTACTTGGACTAAGTTCCCGTGGTTTTTTCCTCATTGGGTTTTCTCCATAAAAATCTTTTTGTGCTTGTGTATTTTGATTGTTTTCTTCAATTTGATTACGAAGTAAAGAGTTTACATATTATTGCACTTAATTAAGTAATTGATCTTTAAATGATTGTTAGTTTCTTTTAGTGTGTAGGCTTATTCATTTAATTGATAGGATGTATATGTGATTGACATGAGTGATGCGATGTAATTCATATGAGCCAAAACCTATATATTAGAAATGTAAAAAATAGTAGAATTGGTTTTATTACTGATGTGAAATCATGCTTGGTTGGCCTTCAACAATGGTCTTCTAACTTAAGACAATCTAGCAAAAAGAGGTTTTCTTTTGGCAAATATATACTCCTTATGCCATAACAATGAGGAACCAAGAGGCCATGTATTCTTTTAATGCATGTTCAGAAGTTGGTTTGGAAAGAGTTTTGCAGAAATGTCACACTATGAGAGTTATTCTTGACTTCTAAGGTGAATTGCCATGGATCCTAAAGTTTGTCAAATGTAACAAGCACTCCACAACCCTCTTGAAAATTGTTGTAGTGGTTTACGCCTCCTTCACTTGGGGAAAAATATACTATCATATATTTTGAGGGAAAGACAAAAGCCAACATTGTCTTTCTTCCACTATCATTCAGCAGACACAACACATTATTGATAATTTTGAACTCAAAAAGAAAATTGTTGAAAATTGCTCCTTATTGTGTGTGGCACCCTGTGTTCTGATTACACTTAACCCAAAAGGGTTAAAGGTAATTATGTAATTTTAGTTAAATTCTAAAGGGTTTTAAGGGATAAAATTTTCATATTTAGTTAAAGCTCAAAGTAACGAGCGCAACGAATTCAAACACGCAAAACGGAGGTTGGGAACGAAAGTTACGACCTTGGGAAGCATGCCACATGGGTGAGACCTACTTTAAAAATGTAAGATAACCTAACTACATAAGGTCTAGTTTTGAAGGGCTCGTCAATATGAGTCCATCGGTACCAAGAACACATGATTCCGATTTCGGGATAAGAAGTTATTGCGTTTTGAAAATAGAATTGTATTTGGTTGAAATATTAATAAAATAATAAAAAAAGGACGAAATACTGACATCATCCAGCCAAGTCAGAGCCGAGCCGAGCCGTGCCAGAACCGAGCTAGAGAGCCGCGTGATCATGGCCATCCGCGTGATGGATGCGCGCATCAGACGCGTGGCCCAGTCGTGCTCGCCGCATGTAGTGCGATGGCACGTGCGTCACACGCATCGACCATTTCGGCGGTCCAAGCATCTTGCACCATGTGGTTCAAGCATGTGCGTGCATTTCCAGCTTCCCCCGTTTGCTCGCATGCCAGTTTCTTATAAATTCTCATTTCCATTCATTCTTCCGGAAGAGTTTTTGGAGTCATTTTAAGTCCTTTTTCTTCTGTTCGAAAAATGTTCTTAACTAATTTGAGGGTGTTCTACACAATGGAAGCATCTATTTCTTAAGTTGGCAACCCTATATAAAGGAAACATCCCGGGTTATAGGGAGGTTTTGTCCGCCACCTATAGGCGCGTGAAGGGTAAAGTGTCTTCGAGCAAAGGAAGGTTCTGTCTGCCGCCTATGGGCGCGGAAAGGGTAATGTGTCTCCGGGTAAGGGGAGGTTCTGTCCGCTACCTACATGCATGAGTAGGGTGAAGTGTCTCCGGGTAAGGGGAGGTTCTATTTGTCACCTATAGGCGCGAAAAGAGAGAATTATCTCTAGGTAAAGGGAGATTTTGTCTGTCGCCTATAGGCGTGTTGTGAGAAAAAAGTATCCTAGGTTAAGGGGAGGTTCTGTTCGTAGCTTATGACACGGAAAGATAAAAGTATTCCGGAGTTAGAGGAGGTTCTACCCACCATCTCTAGACTTGAAAGGAAAGACGCTCTGAGGAAACGAGGCAACTTCGAACGTTGACACTTCTGGAACTACAGGGGAATATGCTTTTCTGACATTATAATTTAATATGATTTATATGAATGCACATCTTAATTAATAATATATATATATATATATATATAATTTGTTATGATTTGATATATGCTGATATGTTCCTATCCAATATATTCTATGGTGATATGAATAACACTAAAATACTCTATTGTGATATGATATACTCCAATCTGATCTGATATGATTAGTATGGTCGGATGAAATCTGATATTGTCTGATAGGATCTAATATAATCCAACATGCTCTGTTGTCTGTTATGCTTCGCTTTATGATAGAGTGGGATGTGTGGTTTTGTTAATATTCTGCTCACCTATGTGAAATGTGTATGTTGCTGATTTATTGGCTTTCGTTTGACTCTGATGATTTATAAGATTTTCGTCTTATCCTGAAAAAATTATTCAGATATAAAGTATACGCATTTATCGTATATGATTTTCTGATATCTGATAAATGCATTAGTCGTTAAGCAGAACTATGTTCGAATCCGATTATATTGGAATAACATTAGAGATGGTATCCATTATGTATGTAGGCAACCAATGACACATTAACGTTGGCCCGATCCAAATTAGTTATAAAATTAGGTTTGTTCTAATCTACGTGTAACAGAACGTTATAGCTCGTTGTGTATATAAAAAACAAATTAAAGAAAATGCATGATTGATAAGTTGGGCACCTGTATGTATTACATTATTCCAACTACAAAGTCAAGAACAAATTGGCACTCTTAGTACTTATATTTTTTGTACTAATAAAGATGAGAAAAAAACCTATCTAATTAGTTGCTACTGTTTTTTGTCATTTCCTACCCCAAAGTTGCAAGTATCTTCTACCTACAACACAAAAACATGCATAGCATGGATGTTGAGTATATCCTATACATAATGACTAGATAAATTAATGTAATTATGACATTATGTTACTAGGATAATCAATTACATCTATATTAATAATATATAAATATTTTCCCAATACCTAATCATGGTTATAAAATGACAAACTCTAAAAGTTGTAGTAACATTAAGGAAGTCCATATAACTCCTTGAAATGTATCTCTCTAGAAGTAGCTTCAAACTCTTACCTGCTTTATCCAAGCAATAAAGGTAAGACCCACAAGGACTTATGGATCACGTAGTTAATATTCTCATATTTATATGATTACCAAAAACTTCTTTGGTGCATTGCATTGTAGTCATGAATCTTTTAAAACTATAACTAGTTTGAACAAACTCCCAAGCTTCAGGGAAACAGAAGCCCATGGTCATTTTTCATACCATGAGCCTCATCTACGTGGCTAAATAGACTTACTCTTCGAGCCAAGATGTCACTTGGCACCTATATCCTTAAGTCTCTACCCTCTTAGTATGCCTAAACTTAGAGTTTACTTAACCATTATTCACACATCTTTCATCATATTTTGCTATTATTACTTACATCCATTATGCAAGTAAAATACACTAAAATATTCATAATAAGTATCAAAAGGATTTTTAAAAACATCATTTTGAAAACACAAACTACAACATCATTAGTCATCCCATCAAAGTCATTAACACCTTCATCGACACATCGGTCTTTACCGATCATGAGAAGACATACTTCATCCTTAGTCACCAAAGTAATCATTGACACTTTGAACCCCTTGCCGACACCCATTGCTTGGTACAATGACATGCCCTCGACAAGTCGATGCAAAAAACCGGTTGTTTTCTCCAATCAACGGCACCCCATCAACACATTGGTGGTGTGGCATTGGTGGTCTGGCATAAAATCAAATCAACTCCATAATGGGCTAACACTCCCAAATTGATCAAAACACTGAAATTCATACTTTGACATATAATTAAGTCACTGTTGATGGAAAAATATATGAAAACAACCCACACATGTAGCACCCCATACTTTTTGAAGAAAATATTATAAATTATTTTATATTTTAGGCCATTGGTAACCCATTGATGTGTTGATCAAATTGCCAATGGAAATCAAGAAATTTTCATTGAGGGACTCATCGACGTGTCAATGAAGTTGCCAATAGTAACCGCATGCATGCGGTTACTTTGAAATATGAGGCAGATAATTAGTTTTGGATTTCGTGGGTAGTTATGATAGTATTTAAGGCTTAGGAACAGTTTGAGAAGGAGAAGACGAGTTCAAGGGAGGACTTGCGGCTGAAGAAGATTGAAGTGGACGACTGGGAGTGAAGCAAACTCCAAAAATCTAGTGACACTCATGTTTCATGGTTGGATGGCTTTTTGAACTTGAGTTTTTTGGATTTCTTTCATGCTCTTCCTTATTCATGTTGGATATGTTAATGATTAAAGTAAAATCCTTGAGTTTTACACTCTTCAGAGTCAATTTCATGATTTTTTACTATACTAGGAAGTAAAATCATGGTTTGGTCAATGACTTCCTCATTTGGGAAAGCTTTTCAAGAAGAATATACATAAAGATATTTTTCCAGAATGAATAAGAGCAATTGTGCATGTTTTTTATTTTCAATAGAGTTACCAACATGTCAATGGTTGCACCGGTGAAAGGAAGAAGAC
Organism: Saururus chinensis; assembly: GCA_035235625.1. Taxonomy (NCBI): domain Eukaryota; kingdom Viridiplantae; phylum Streptophyta; class Magnoliopsida; order Piperales; family Saururaceae; genus Saururus; species Saururus chinensis. Next base: position 52,724,531 of record CP141140.1, read on the forward strand.
AAACATTGCTCATACATGCGTGCATAATAGGCATGTTATTTTTGGTCATCGATAGTGTGAACGATGCATCAATGAGACATTGGTACGAATGACACAATAGTATTATTCCACTATCGATAGGGTTCAATGTGTTGGCGGGCTCACCAATGGTTATCAGTGAGGGTGCTGACCCATCTGTGAAGTTACCGATAGAGATTAATATCTTTGTCAGTGATAGTCGACATGTCGGCAAACTCACCGATGGTTAGGTGCAGACCCATCTATGAAGTTATTGATGGAGATTGATATATATGTCGGTGATAGTCAATGTGTCGGTGAAGTCACCGATGGTCATCGTGAGAGTACCGATCTGTCTGTAAGGTCACTAATAGATTCTTTCAGTATAGTTCAATATGTAAGTAAACTCACTGATGGTCATCGACGAGGACACCGACCTATCCATGAGGTAACTAATGAACCACATAGTCACTATTGGGAATGTTTGACGTGTTGATGAATCTATTGATGGGGTAACCGACGTGTCGACAAGGCTTCAGATGGAATATGTGTTTTTATGGGTTTCATTGTGAATGTAACTAGGTTATGCTATAGCAATTATGATTTATATTGCATGACTTTTGTAAGATCTTTCAATTTATTACCTTTTTGATTTGTGTGAAATTGTTTATTTCAGTTTGATTTGATTTTCATGGAAAGCCATGAACCCCAAAATAGAAAGATTAGAAAAAAATGATTGCAAGCAAAAAAAATAACACTTGGAAACATGATGGTCAGTAAAAGGCTTTTAGAAGAAAAACCAATATACTGATTAATAAAGAAGGGAAAATAAAAAAGCAACAAGAAACATATTATATCAAGGGATGGAGATGGTGTAAATGATGAAAAAATAGGAAAAAATTTAACAAAGTTGCCCATACTAATTAGGAGAATAATGAGAAAGCAATGAGAAAAGCAGGAACAAGGGTGGGCGAATGGCATCTTGCCATAATGCACAAAGTTCAAATTTTAAATTTTTTGTTAGAAAAGCTATAAACCCAAAATAGAAGAATTAGAAAAAACTGATTGCAAGCAAAAAAACATAAAACATGGAAACATGATGGTAAGTAAAAGGCTTTCAGAATAAACGTATGTAGTAATGAAAATCGACAAGCTAATGAAAGTACTAGATTGACAGTAATAATACCAAATCAAACATAAACTTTAACTGATCTCTAAAATAAGAACTAAAACAACTATTATCAGCAAAAAAAATCAAAATATTCTTGCAAAATGTAGCAACATACCTATCAACAATTATACAACAAAAAAGCCAAACTTTAATGAAAATGCCAACAAACTCAGAATCTTCAATATGGAATAAAGAAATCAAATATCAACTTAACTATTATAGTAACAAAAAGAACCAAAAATACGTCAAAAATAAAAAAAAAAAACTAAAAATACGTCAAAAATCAATCTCCCCAAGCGGCAACTCTACTTGTCCAAACCCCTAAGCATTATTCCAGCATAAACTCAAAACAAGAACTACCTATCCACCAACAAATGGAAGTCAAAATTCAAACCATGTTTCATTCCTTTGAGTGGGTGATAACTAGTAGCGCAAAAAGTAGTACCTCAAGAGGGGTCGTTCAAACGGTAACACGTTGATTTAAATTTCATGTATTGTTGTTTGAACAGGCTAGATGGACGTTCAAACGGTAGAACCGGTTCACTCTGGTTTGTCTTCTTCCTCTAAAAAACCAAAGCAAAATTATTCCAAAATTCCATATAAATTCCCAAAACATCATAATACATCATATAATTAATACCTAAACTTAAAACATGATGGAATCTAAAAATTTTCAAATCTAAAAATTTTCATACTTAAACATACAAAAATAACAATAAATCACATATTTTTAAGGAATCACCATAACCCATTAAGAATCTTCAAAAACTTAAATCTACCCACAATCATAGTATTACATGCAAGAAAATCACTTAAAATGAAAACCCCTTAGCTCTAATCAGCTTGTGAACCTCTTAAATGATCTCCAAGCTCAAAAGCCCCTACACAAAAATTAGGATTTTTGTTAGTCCTAATCTAATCTAACTTTATCAACCAAAATAGACTTAAATCAATGTGGGGTTGATAGATCCAAAACTTTCTTAGGTGAAAAATAAAAATCATATAGATTAGGGTTCTAAATCGGGATCGAAAAGATAATCTTAATGGAAAGAAACTAAGAATCTAAATAGGAGAAGTGAAAGATGAGATGGTTAATACAAAAATAGAAATGATTAAAGTATAATTAGGGGAAAATCTTGCCTTAAGAGGGGTTTTTCCTTTGGGAAATGGGGGTAGAGCCCTAGTCTCCCTTCTAATCTTAACTCTTACCTAATTGGGAATGGGCTAGGGATTTTCTTTTTATAGTAAGTGATTAATGGGCTAGAAAATAGGTAAAAAGACCCTAAGTGACCCTTTAAGTGCACGTACTCGAAATATGAATTTAATCACACCAAAGTCCACTTAGACAAATCAATAAAATATTGACGGCCAAAAAGGGTACACGCCATCCGATACAGACATGGAGTGGGGCCTACTTCTTTGATTAAGAAAAATAGAAAAATGTTCTTAAATAGGTAGAAATTTGGTGGATCAAGCTTGAATTCTAAACTAAAATATAATTATATGTTAAGAAATTTATAACCAAATTAACCCATTAACATCAAAAATTAATTTTGGAACTTCGTGTAGTTATTTTCCTCATGATTTACAACATCAAGGATTTCACTGTTTCTTTCATGTGTATTTCATCCTCTATAACTTGATATGTTATACTACTTTATGTTATGTGATTATATGATGATATATTGACTTTAAAATGAAACTTATAAATTGTTCTTCTTTGAATGCATAGGCATGTCTTTTAAAGATCTAGAGGCACTTAAATTTTTTTTAATTGTTGTTTGGATGAAATAAATACAGGGGGTAGAATGGGGTAGAAGTGGTGGTGGTTTAAGGCATGATTCTTGGACTAGGGTCACACAGAAGCTTAAAGATAGTAAATTTAAGATAACAATAACCCAAAAATAATTGAGAAACCAATGGGATTACAATAAGAAGAAGTACAAGGTTTGGAGTGATATGGTCAACAAATCCAGTCATGAGTTCAACCCCATGACCAACACTATGGGCTTGCCAGAAGATGTATGAGATGACTATATTAAGGTAAAATAATGTACTTCATTTGGTCTACATAGTTAGCTTAACTTTTTTTATTATCAGTATGCTTATACTTTATGTTGAATGAAAACAGAGCCATCCTGATGCAAATAAATTTTAAAAGGGTAGACCCCAACTTCTAGAATTGATGAAGAATCTATTTGATCATACATATGCTAGTGGGGATGTTGCATGGGCTCCCATGTCAAACCACCCAAGGCCAGATAATCATGTTAGTGAGTCTTATCATATTGAAGCTACTAACTCAAGCATTCTAGAATCCATAGATGGAGACTTCAAACTCTAGTAGGAAGAGGTCAAGGTAGTTAACAATGAATCTTGAAGAGAACATCCAAGGTTTAGTCTTGAAGACATATGGTAAATACTCTTGCTCGTCTCCTACAGCTTGCAATGAAAGTTGAAGGAGATAGGAATTTCACAAAGAGACCTACACTACATAGCAGCGATATGTTGTTTACAGAGAAGAAAGTCGTGAAAGAGCAGTAGATGTCTATTCAAGACATGGAAGCTGATTTGAAGTTGGAATGAATCAAAAGAATGGCCAATAGGATAGAGTTATGTGTTTGAGCGTATTTTGTCTTTGATGATTACATGTGTTTTTGTTGAGTATTTGACTTGATGGAAGTTTTCTAGTTTAGTTTTATCTTTGGATGTTGCAACATTTCTAGTTTTATGTGACTATTCAAATGTCTTGTTATGTTAATGAGTTATGAAACACTTTTTTGTTAAATTATTTGCATTTTTTTGCATATATGGACATGAATTTATGCTTTACATGAATAATAGATGGGCATAGATAGGAAAATGGAGATTCTTTTTATTGGTCTTGTATGGAAGTGGCTTAAATTGCATAAAAAGAGGTCTCGCATAATGACAATACTTCACTGCTCACTGGAGCAATGTACACACAAGAATTATTGATGGGTAGTTTAGGGCAATGCTTTGATTTAATGAGGATACCCCAAAAAGCTTTTGTGTTTATTTGTTCTCACTTTAGACAAAAGGGCTAGATCGTAAATAGTAAATATGTATCCATAGAGGAGAAGATGGCCATGTTTTGCATCATCCTTGCTCACAATAAGCGATATCCTGTGATAAAATGACATTCTCAACACTACACAGATAGTTTATAAATATTTTTATGAGGTTTTAGAAGCAATGATGGAGTTTGCTAAGGAACTAATTGTACCAACCACATGGAATGAACCTCCTGAGCAAATAAGACACCACTAATGATTGCATAAGATTTTCAAGGTACCTAACTTATTTAAATTATGGTTGTAATGTAATTGTATTACAATTGTTATTTATTGAAATAGAAATTTTGATGATACATAGGTGCAGTTGGTGCAATCGACAGTACTCTTGTCCATGCCATTATATCATCAAAAAAGCAAATTCCTTATAGGGCCAGAGGTAGAGGGATATGCTATTTAATTTTTTTAGGTGTATGTGATTTTAACATGATATTTATTTATATATGGTCTGGATGGGAGGCAACAACACATGATTATCGGGTGCTACAAGAAGTCATTTCTAACCAAAGTAATAACTTTCCATTTCCTTTACCTAGTAAGAATTATTTCTTACATATTACAAGACATTATATCTACTCATAGTGTATCATATTAAAAGTGTTCATTGTTTTTCATAATGTTAATAAATATTATCTAGGTAATGTTGCATATACAAACAAGCGATATTTTTTTACGCCATATCGAAATGTACGGTATTGGTTAACGGGCTTTAGGCGACTTGCTCCAATGAGGACAAGAGAAGAAATGTTTGTTCATGCTCATGCAAAGTTGAGAAAGGTAATTGAGAGAGCTTTTGGAGTGTTAAAAAAATGGTATCCCATCTTGAGAGAAATGGCGTCTTTCTATTTCAATATCCAAAGAGACATTGTTACCTCATGTGTAGTCATCCACAATTTTATTAAAAATCTCATTATTCAAGGTGTTGTGAGTAATAGGCTTTTTGAGGAATATGAGCGCAACAATGTAACTCTTCATCCATATGTGCATGTTGAACCACCATTAGAGGCAGGAAATCTAGAAGATGTGAGCTTTATGAATCATTTGTGTGAGAAATTAACCGATGCTCTTATGGTAAGGGGCAACTACTTTAATTACTCATTTTAATCCATATAATTTTCTACTTGTTCATTTAAAATGGTCGAGTGGGCTTCTTATAATATACTTGCTTTTGTTGTTATAGAGAATGCAATGACGGAGCTTGGCACAGTTGCAGTTGCTTTTATTGTTATGGTAAAGTATGCAGTTGCTTCGGTTGCTTTTTCTACCTGTTCATTTAAAATGGTATAGTGGATTAGGGCATGCTACCAGCTGATTAAAAAGTCCATCATCTACCTTTATTCCATGTTATATGAAGCTTGAATTGCATATTTTGTATCCCCATCAGACTGATATAGTCAAAATGATGGCACATAGTCCTTGTGAAAATGCATACTAGCAAGGTTTTACACTTGATGCCATTGCTAACACGACCTTGTAACAAGAGGATAACAAGATGACATATTTTTTTATGATGACTACACACCAATTTGGAATATGAGTTCATTAGTCTCCATTTTTGGAACTGTAAACATCTTTATCTATTCTCTAACAATCCTATAATATCTTGGACCTGCTGCTGGCAACTTATACCTACTTTCTTGTACAAAAAAATATGTTGTTGTTTTATTTGTTTCTGTTTCATTTCATATATGTTGGTGCAGAAGGAGATGGATATGGCTGTCAAATAGAAAAAGGTTAGGAGAGCCAGTTGGTGAAACTCTTCTGGGGAAACAGTAATGGATCTCTAGCTTTAAACATCAAAAGTGAAAATATTGATGATTTGGTTGATAAGAAGGGAGGTCTTGAAGATATGTACGATTTAGCTGAGGTAGACATTGTTGTGACTTGCTTGACCTTGAACAAGGATATGGTCAGCTCACTTCCTTTTTATAAGCATGTAGAATATTTATATCGGTATGCTTAGCAACTAGTAAATTGAGATGTCTTGCCATATTGGCTGATCAAATTTTAGGCTGGCATAGTGAACATGAAATTCCTCTCTTCGGTGAAATAGGTTTGCAAATTAAAACATGATTTAGTTTACTTAAATATGGTTCTCTCACATTAAAAAATTGGGTCTCCAAATGACATGGCGAACAAGTGAAATAAATGTTTGCCACTTGTTGTCAAGATGAATTGGCAGGACTTCACGAGTCCTATTTATAATTGTAATTTATTATGCATAATTTTGCTTGCATAATTATTTAAGTAGGTACCTTTTTTGCTAATTTAGGGTTTACTTTTGGTGAATGTTGCTCAAGGAGGTTTACTGGATTATGGTGTTGCTGCTTAACACCTTGAAGTAGGTCACCTGGGTGGCCTAGGCATTGATGTTGCTTGTACTGAACCTTTTGATCCTGAAGATCCAATTTTGAATTATCCAAATGTTCTCATTACACCTCATCTTGCTGGAATTAGTGAATGTTCTATCAGAACTACGACCAAGATATTCACTATGTAACCCTTTTTAAGTCTCATGGGTTGAACAAGAATGTTTCAATCATAACTCAACTTAGAATCCCTACACTTGGGATGTTTAAGGAAAGCAAGATGAAGTTGATCTACTTATCAAAATTGTGACTTTAAAAGAAAAATGAAGTTAAGGCAGAAGGGGTGAGAAACACCTATCCTTAGGACTTCCTTATTACTTAAACTTCAATTGCTCATTTCTATCACAATCATTATTGCAGAAATTCTTTTCTCGGCATATAGTCCCTCTATCCCATATTAATCACTCTATTTAATTTTTCAAAATAAAATAATTTTAGTTCATTTTGAAAAACCAAATGCAACTATTAATGTAGAAAAGATGGAGTAATATTTAACAGGAATATGCATTGTGACATATCCTAAGGACTCTATTTTTGTTCCTGGCATAATGATTTTTTTCCATATTAGAAGTTCCTAGGCTTGATTTTAACATATTTTCTTTATGGTCTTAACTTCTCCTTGCTCTAAGTTACTACTGCTAATATGAGTCGCATGGATTTAGTTGTTAACAATTGTTCACCATAATTTCTGGAATGCTTATACAGTTCCCTTGACCTTTTATTATTCTTGAAGCATATGAGCGAGCTAATTCCTCTCAAATGTTTAAATGCAGGCAGCAAAGGATCCCCATTCTGTTGTGAGTAGATTCATCAAGTTAATAATTTTTTTAAAAAAAGAAGCTAATGACAAGCCAGGCTTTAATAAAGTGTTCATTCAAATTGACAATCTTAATAAAATGATATCTTATGTCCAGGTAAGGAGGCAGCCATTCATGGAATTGGAGATTTACAGAAAAATGGGAAAAGGCAGTGAAACATGATAAATGCCGGGCAAATCCATATCCACAACCTTCAAAGAGAATACATTAGTATCTGTTGTAAAGTAGCATAATTGAGAACATTTAATATTTCTAATGTTACAATTCTTTGATTCAATTAATAGTTTTACTAGCACAAAGGTACAAAAAATTATTGTTGCATAAGTTTCAGATAATTCAAATTCAAAATCAGCTAATTCAGCTTCAAATTCATATTCAGCTAAATCAGATAATTAACTTTTTAACTAATTAAGATAATTTTTTATATTAAGATTCAGCTAAAACAAACAGACCCTAGGACGCACTTTATTTTTAGAAACTGAGTGTCAAACAAGCTTTTGCCCAACCCTATCCCATATCCAAAATTTGGGAAGAAAATGTAAGAAAAAATGTTCCCAAACATGCTATAAGCTAATGAAAGGTAATGAAACTGGTATGTTCTGCTTTGTTAATTTATTTGCTTATATTGATTCTTGTTTAGTCATCTGATTGCATATATTCATATGCTTTATGCGGTATACGTGTGGAAGACATTTGCAATAAGGGAAGGGCAGGTCGAAGAGTGGATTTCTTTTTTTGCATAGGTTTATTTCTAATTCTTCCTAGGAGAGATCAATATGCATATGAGTGTGCCCTTTATTTAAGCTTTTAGTCAAAGAGGTGTTGTCAGGCAATTGCCAAACATGTGATCATTTGATTCATCTTATTTTTATTTAGATAATTAGTTGTGTAATTATCTATTAATCAAATTGCATTGAATTATGAAAAATGGGTACTAATGCCCCCAAAGGTTTTTAAGATATGATTTGATTATTTCTATTTTTATTTTCTATTGGTTTACTAGCTAGTTCTGCTACATCATATTTCACATTTACTACATATTTTTTAAAAAGAAAAAATATATCCAAATATGTAAATTTGGGGGTGTGACAATCTAACCTTGGCATATTCATTCAATGAAATAGCAGTAATACTTTTAAAGCAATAAGTTTATTATTTGCTTGCTTGTAGGGTTACAAAGATTATATTATGATGAAAAATTAAAGCAAGAGATTTCTAGCCCAAGACTTAAACTTTCATGCCAAAAAAATCTTTTTTCCATCATATACCCCAAAACGATCAATTAGGCCTAGAACTGGGGATGCCGGGAAGAGAGGTAGGCAACCCAGCAAGGACTTGATCCTTTTTATTTCGAAATAGGGGGTTATTGGATGTAGGGGTGCTAACAAGTGAAGTTGAGTTTTAAGCTGATTCAGCTTAAGTTTGAAGTTTTAACTTCAAGTTCGAGTCAATCTCGAATCAATTCACTTTAGCTTGTAAGCTGGCTTAGTTTTGTAATTAGGGTATATAATATATTATATTAGTAGAGACATATTGGTGACTCCTAAAATTTAAATACAAATTTTGGTTGATTTTGATTTTCTAATCCCAAACTATTAACGCGGGTATATATAATGCTGGGGAGAGAGGCAGGCAACCCAGCTAGGACTTGATCCTTTTTATTTTGAAATAGGGGGTTATTGGATGCAAGGGTGATAACGAGTGAAGTCGAGTTTTAGGCTGATTCAGCTTAAGTTTGAAGCTCTAACTTCAAGTTCAAGTCAATCTCGAATCAATTCACTTTAGCTTGTAAGCTGGCTTAGTTTTGTAATTAGGGTATATAATATCATTGTATAATATATTATATTAGTAGAGACATGTTGTGACTCCTAAAATTCAAATACAAATTTTAGTTGATTTTGATTTTCTAATCCCAAACTATTAACACGGGTATATATATATAGTTTGAATTTATAGAAGTAAAAAAATGATCTTGATAATTAGTTATTTCATACAAAAAAGTAAAAATCTATATATATTATAAAAGGAGTTGATGCAAAATTTACATATTAGTATTATAATTACATATTTTTCTTGAGCTTCGAGCTACCAAATGAACATAGGTACGATTGAATTTAATTTAACTAATTTCGTGTTTGAGCTCAAATACGAATTGAGTTGAGTCATATACGAGTTAGTCAAACTCACAAGCTTCTTGTAACACCTTTGATCGAACCAAACATAGACCTGATAAGGCTTAGGGATTTGTTTCCCTCTTGTGGATGCTTAGTAACTCGGCCAAATATAAATGATAGCCAATCGATGTTAGAGGAGTAAACCATACCAGCAGATTCGCGTTCTCAACGCTTGGTTTCTCGTACCTTGCAGTTGGCTTTATGTGCAAGCGTTAGCGTAGTTGATGTTCCTATTTTTCCCTGTGGTACTGGCAATGTTGCTGTCACAAAACCGTGCCACACGTTTAGGTTCGAGCCTGTAACAAGTTTGGCTGATGCAGCATCACAATTCACAGGTTTCCCTCATCTGCTTGGACGGACGGACTTACTTGAACAACTTGTATTTCCCTTTTTCAGAACTTCAGCGTCAGTCGGTGGCCTAAAAGTAATTGCTTACACTTGGTTCTGCTTAGAAGAGGCCCTTGGTTGGTGCATAGCATTTATCACGTGCAAGCAAAACCTTAATGGCTGCACCCATCGCTAGCCAGTTTTAGAAGGCACAACGATAACGTAGTGAAAGCAATCTATTTGTTCTATCAAATTGAATAGATAATTCTGTTAGGGTTTTAGATCAACTTATACAACTTAAACATCTAAAAACAATTGAAAGATTTGGATAAATAGGAAGTTTTTCGTTTTTTCATGAGATGCATATGTATTGTTTTTTAATGAGACAAATATGACAAATTGTTGGGTGTGGGTAATATGATGAGAGTCGGTAATTTCTAAATGACGGTGAAATAGGTTTTCGTAGTATAATACTCCATCAGTCTATAGTAATAATTCTATTTAAACAAATAGTAATTTTTATTGATTCGTGAGAAACTCGTAGCTAAAAGGATAGAGAATAGCTTTTGAGATAATTTTTCAAGCAACCACTTAAATTGGGTTGAATATTTTTTTTCAAAAAAAATACACGAGTCTTTTTGTTTGTAGGAGGCTCCTTGTGTATATACATCATCTGCAATAGCTAGGACAAAAAGAAAGACATTGGTATGTCAAGATTAATGTTGTATCTTTTACCAATTGGTGATAAAGTATGTGCAATTGTAAATTTTATGATTGTAAGTAACTTATGGTCGTGTGTAATGCAGAAAAGAGGCTCGAAATGCAGCGGAGGCCAACTTTGAAGGACATAATAATAGTGGAACTGCTAATAGGAGGAGGAAATCATAATCAGATGTCATTTTTAGAAAAACACATACTACAAAAAAAAATGACAAGGTAAATATTTTTATATGATATATAGTTAAATGCTTAGTAAATTTTATATTTGTCACAACAAATATTTATTAAAGTGATGGTCTGCACCCCCTAATATATATTTTAAATATTTTATTTTTTGGTATTTATATGAGTAGTTAATCCTCTGCTTGTAAGGAGGTGGAAGGAATTTTCACATATTTTCTCATATTTGGAGATAAATATTTTTCATTAAAATGTAGTATAAAATTGAGGGCATGGTAGATTGGCATCAGAGTGGTTCAGAGTCTCGATTCATATTTGTTTGGTAGTAATGTGTTGGTTAATGAGAGGATAAATGGTAGGGTTGTGGGTAATAAAAATTCGGATTATTGTTTATTGTGTAGATTAGGATGTTAAAACAAGGAGTCAGGTGCAAGAAGCAGATAAGAGATTTGCTGCTTATGTGGCTATGGTATGGCAGTGAAGAGAAGAGAACCTCCAACATGATCGCCCACTTTCATTTGCTTTTGCGGACCTATAGATAGAGAATTTAGAGGAGAATCTCGAGGAGGAAAACCATATGAAGGATGATTCAGAGGGGGACCCTGAAGGAAGATTTGGAAGAAGAAGAATTTGAGGCAGAGTCAGTTATAACTAAAGAGTCTGGACAACCCTTGGAGTTCATTTCCTCTAGCAATGATGAGGAAGTATAGTTTGAGCAAAGATAGAGATTAGGTGAGTGACTCTTTTCTCTACTTTTAATTTTTTTTATTTAATTAGCATATTTTTGTGGTTTACTTTAGTTACATATTTGGTGCTAAACATTGATTTAAAAACAGAACCTTTCATTTCATCAAATTAACTTTTACATCCATCTTTTGTTTGGTACATTTTGATTTTTCTAGAAACTATAACTAGAACAAAATATGAAATCCTAAGGGCAAGTAGGAGATAGAGGGAACTCTACCCCCATCCTAGTGCATCAGACACAGATCTTCATATGTGCTTGATACTCCTAGATGTATTTTCACCTTTTGTGTGAGACTATGGAATCTCTAGGTAGTGATGTCCATAAAGTCAGACAGAGTCACCCACATCTCCTCAATCACTGCTAGAATCTCTAGGTTTGCAACAATGGCTAGCGGTGGTGGGTTTGAATTGAAGGAGCATGCTCATCCCTATGTTGTTGCTATTGCTGTTATGGTGGCTGCTCTGACTGAGGCTCTTCCTCTGGCCACTTTTGACCCTGGTGTTGGGGGAGAGGGTTGAGGTTTAGGCTCTTTACCCCCTTGTGAGAAAAAGTATTGTGGCCAACACAAGGAAGATACCCAAAGAAGCATAAGCCTAGACCAATGGATGTTGGTGATTGGCAGATATCCTAGCTGGTGAAGGGTGGGTGATATAGCAAGACGGATAGTAGATGCTGCCCCTCGTAATGAGTGGGGAACAACGGGATGAGAGCTTTGGCCTCTCGTGGAACAGGTTGTGGGCTTGTTGGATGGTGGTACAATGGCAGGTTTTTCTAGACAAGAAGAGGACACCCCACCTCTACTCCTCTTGGTGGCAGCCTCTTGTTATTCAGTAGGAGCTATTCTCTTTTCCACCTCTACTTTGTAAGAAGCTCCATGTAGGTGGAGGGGCTGAGGGCCGATATCCGACTCTGGAAATCTCAAGTGTATGCTTCCCCTCAAGTCCAAGGAATAGTTGGAGGAAGCAAGAGAGGCATCCCATGGAGAAGCAGAACAATTAACCCTCTTAGTCCTTGCCATATGAAAAAGAGAACAAAAGAACTAGAATAAAAAAATTAAGTGTTTGGTGTAGTATATGTGCATTGTAGGTGGGCATCGGTGCGTTGATGTCTTATCCGATGAACTGATTAAGTCATTGTGGGTGACCTTTGCTGCATAAATGAACTCACTGATGAGCGATTAGGGTCACTATTGTTGACCACCAACACATTGGTGAACTCACCAATGAGTGATCGGATACACTATCAGTATCCATCGACATGTCAACGACGTGCCGACAAAAACCCGGAGTTTCTAAGAGACACTAGTTTTCATACAAGTCTCTCCAACTAGCACATTAGGGAGTTCCACAAATGCTTGTGGGAGTGTGTGGACAAGAGCTTGACTTTTTCGTTCACCCATTGGTGGCGCACTGACCCATTGGTGCAGGTGGCGGGTGTTTTGTGAAATTGAATTGATTCAAAATTAATCGAAGTAAAGAAATTGCATGTTGTACCTTGATGATTTTGGAGTGAAAATTAAAAGATTTTCCAAAGTTTGAATGCTAGAAGAAGAAAGAACACCATCAATGAATTGAGGAAACTACATTCGGCAGAAGGAAATTCCTCTAGAAACCTTTGAAATGCGGCGGGGAGACGGCTAAGGAAAGTCGCCAGAGCCAGAGGGGAGCACACAAGATTGACCATAGGGGTGGAAGGTGGTTTCTTCTCAATCGCTGGTGAGAAACCCAAACAGTGCATAGGAAAAATGACAAAGTAAAGTGATGTTTGAGTCACTAGGCATGTGTTTTCAAATAGAAATCAGATCCACTAACATGTCAATGAACCTATCAATACATTGATGGAATTAAACAAATTATCTAAAAGTTTGAAAATTTTAAGTCTAAATTAATTGAAGCTTGGTTTAACCGAATATTGGAGAGAATTTATTTTTAAGAGGGGGTGAATATGACACCCCGTGTTTTCAAGAGGAAAAATTCATCCTTTCTAAATAAATTTAATTTTTAATTTTAGTCATCGGTGACCATTGACATATCAGTGAGCTATTGATGAACTTTCATGCTTGACGGAGGCGCCCGGGAAATGCCTACCGTGCAGCACTCGCAAGGCGATAGGCATTGACACATTGGTGAAGTTACCAATGGATTTGCATACTTGCATTGTCGGCAGTCATTTGACACATGGGTGGGCTACCAGTGATAACTTCATGTACCAGTTGTTTTAAAAAATGAGGTGGTTTTGGGCTCCTATCGATATAAAAGGGAGTGAAAACTGATTATTAGGAGAAATTAAGAGCCCAAGAGAAAGATATTGCCGGGGAAACCATATGAAGCCAACCTAGGGAGAACATGCACTAGAGAGGAAGAAGAAGAACATGTAAAAATATTTTATCTCTGACTTTCTTCAAGTTCTTCATAATCATAAACTTGTAAATTATGTTATGTTCAAGTTGACTGTGATGGGTAGTGTTTTCATGATAAAATTGAATTTGTAGTGATTCAACGTGGAATTTGTGTTTCAAGTAGCCTACTTCCTCTTTTAGAATACTTTTATTGGAATTCTATTCAAGAAGAAATTTTTTTGAGAGAAGATTGAGTCTATGTTCTTAATTTTTTTATCATCGATGAGGTCACTGGCACGTCAATGACTACATCAGCAAAAGGAAAAGGATGAACTACACTCTTGTATGCATGTTATTTTGGTTGTCGGCAGCAAGTTTGACACATCGATTAGGTGGCGGTGAGGTAGTGCATACCTAGCCAACCTACTATTACTAGGGGTTGACACATTGGCATGGTCATCTATGAGGTAGCCATCCTATCGATGAAGTCATCAATGGTACCTCATGTTGTAAGTTTTTAATGGGATTTATAGCAATAGTAATGCTATATTATTATGCATATAAATGCATGATTTTTGAGGATTTTGTAATATGGATAAAATGTCAAATAAGCACTTATCAAATAAAGGTTAGTAATGCATGTGTATGGGACCATGTTATGTGAGAAATGAGACACCTTGAACTTATGCATTGGCACATGAGCTCTGAGATTCCTTAGTGTATTGGCTCCTCAAGTGTCATTAGCTATGTACTAAAAAAGTTTGGTATGAAATAGGATCAATGTCTTTTGGCTTTTGAAAAGTGAGAGTTACGTAGAGCCTCTTCCTTGGCTCAAGTGCCATGTTCAAATGGACTAGAGCATTAAAAGATTACCAGTCTAGTAATACTCAAGGTTTTGATAATCACGGCAATCAGAATCTCGGCACTAGGGTCCGTAAGCCCTTACTCTATGATGTGGATGGGGTGGGTCAGGCTTCAGGAAAAGACTAAGGTCAGATTGTGATGATCTAATATCTAGTTGAGTGGAACTCTTAGATGAGGTCATCTGTCTAAACAACCCCCAAAAGGGTTTGTTATTGGTTTTTTATTCACTTGTTGGTGAAAGGTATTTTATATTATGATTTTGTATCATTCCTCTTGGTTTTGCCAACAAGCTTTTCTCTAATGTGTTAATCAGATTCCTCTGTTTTCCATTTAATTGTAATTACATTGAGCATGTCATATACTTAATATTCTTTGTAGTGCAGGTGTCCAGAGAGAAGACATAGAAGTAATGGGAAGGCTGTAGTTGTAGATCCGAGTCTACTTCCAGATTTATAACTTACATCTTCCATTAGGTTTTCTTTAGGCACAAGAGAGTGTTATTTATTATTTCATTTATTTGAATACTTGTAACAAATATGTGATTGTGGATCCTGTGAATATCTTAATATGATAGATATTTAAATTCTTAGTAAATTTTATATTTAACACAACAAATGCTTTTGAAAGTGATGGTCCCTACCCCTAATTTATGTTTTAAATATTTTGCTTCCTAGTATTTATATGAGTAGTTAATCCAATGTTGAAGGAATTTTTAAAAAATTTCTCATAGTTGGAGATAAATATTTTTCATAAAAAATTAGTATAAAATTAGGGGTGTGACAAGATGCATCAATTGATAAATATAGAACTAGACTAATGGCCAAGTGATTCACTCAAGTAAGATGAATTGATTTTAGGAAGACTTATTCACATGCAACTAGATGTACTTCTATTAAGTTCTTGTTAGCCTAGTCTTACATTATGACTTAGAGTTACACCAAATAGATATAATAACTACCTTCCTGAACAGAGATTTAGATGAGGAGACTTGCATAGTTCATTTACATTTTTGTGTCATTATAGTTATGGCTATTTCGGTTTTTCATAATTTTCATGGTATTGTTGTATTTAACTAATATATATAAGTTAGTGATGTGGTGGCTAGGGTCTCTATATACTTAAAGTCTTAAACACCTCTAGTTTAGTAATTAGGCTTAAAGTTCACAATCCATACTATTACATTAATTACTGTTATTACCTCCAATTATGGAAACACCATAAGAAGCTGGGTTAAACTCTTAAATCCAGTAAATGTATCTTTATAGTTTGAAAAAAGCTTGTCAGATTGCAACAACTACTGGAGACCATGAACTGACGGTTCAGTTGCCAGCAAGCTCTGGTTAGACATATTTTTATAATTTATCACCATTCATTATAAATCCATTAAGATTATTGATTACTTAGAAGACTAATTTAATTAAAGAATTTAGTCTCCAAGTTGGGTTGGACTAGTAAAATCCCTGAAAAAATATATTCAAAGGTTTTTTATAATTAATTAGAAATCTATTGACATTCCTAATCACTTGAGTAAATCAATTAATAAAGCACATTATTGTCGGTCTCTTAATATGGAAATCTCTCAGTGTGCATGTTGAGTTGGACTCTGAACTACGAATTTATTAGAATTAATAGAGGCTACTTTTTTATAATTCACTTGAAATTGTACGTTTCACCCCTTTAACTTTTAATAGTAGTATAGATACCATATGAGCATATGATAGTAATAATAATAATAATACAATAAAAAGAAACAAAAAGAAGAAAAAGGAAAACAAACTGGACTAAACAATTAACAGTGACCTCAGTTTAACAGAACTTTTCTCCACCAACTGAAACTGAAAACAGAAAGTAAATATGTGCAAGCAATACAATTTTTTTTAAAAAAAAAAGAGAAAGAAAGAAAGCAATACAGATGGCAAATCAAATCCAGCACGCAACCCTTCTCTCAATCTTCACGCAGAATCATCCCATTTTTGCCTATTAATACAGATGTGGAAACTCAGTTCGAGATAATGTTTTGTTCCGCATTGAGAAAAAGGAAAACCCACAAAGAAGAAGTGTTCATTTTCCCTCCAAAGTAGCCATGAGAACCCACTTCTCAACTCTTCTTCATGTCAGCCTAATCGCACTGCTTGCGTTGCTCTCTTCTGCCAAAGACTTTGATTTCTTCTACTTCGTTCAACAGGTGAGTCATCTAAGAATTTTACGCGCATCTCAGTTTCAGCTCTGGCTTCTGCTCAAGCCAGAAGCTTTCTTTTGCTCTTATTACTCTTCGGTTGAAAAGTTGAAGCTGTTTGATTGTCATGCAGTGGCCGGGATCCTATTGTGATACCCAGAGGAGTTGCTGCTATCCCAAGTCAGGAAAGCCAGTGGCAGATTTTGGGATACACGGATTGTGGCCGAATAACAATGACGGATCATATCCATCGTACTGCGATAATGATAGCCCATTTGATCAATCTGAGGTGCATTTTTTGTTACAAAAAGGCATTCTTTTGATCTTCATGCGCATTGCTTTGAGTGTGAAATTCTACTTTCTGGTGGTTGATTACCCACGATGTTCTCATAACATGGTCGGAGGTAGCCAGGTAGGGCTGCTTACTGCTAACCCATATGCTTTAAAGCTGGACACCATGCTGAATCCAAAATGTGTCTTGTCCTGTTGGACCTGGTTCAACCACTAGCTCAACTTTATTCAGCCGGTTATGGCATCATCGTGTTGTTCATGACGTCAATTCTTAGGGCCTTGTTGAACAACACGTTGAAAAATAATAGATAGAAAGGCCCTTAAAATGTCGTCCTCTCCAACCAAGAGGCTTGTTTTTAGAGTACCTTGTGATGTAATGTTTTTACACTCGCAAGGAAAGTTTTTTTTTTTCAACACGGCTGTCAAACGAGGCTTTAATGAATTTAAGGATCCCCTCGTACTAGTTTAGTCATGATATGCAAGCCTTTCACCTTAGTTTAAAGTTTCAATACTTGCTGATTAATAGGGATATAAAGTTACAAAAAAAATTGTTATGAGATGACTAGAACATGCTTAAGGAAGCTTAAGTCCTGAATTTAAACCGTCACTTTGTTGGCCACCCAAGTTTTAATCTATACCAGCTGTTGGTATGCAATGATAATCTGTACCAGCTAAGTGAACAGCCTGAGTTCATGCTTGTTAGCATGAGTCCGACTTCGCAAGCCTTTGGATGGAGATCCAACCATGTGCATTAAAAAAAGGGTCCGCAGTTTGAATAGTGAGTTTGTTCTAAATTCCCACAACTGATAGACATCATTGACTGATTGCAAAATTGCTATCAGTTTCTCATATCTCATGCATTATCGCAACTCCTTATCTGCTAAATTTAAACCAGATTGAAGAGCTGAGAAGTCAAATGCAAAGAAACTGGCCAACGCTGGCTTGTCCAAGCAGCGATGGGTTCAAGTTCTGGGAGCACGAATGGAGCAAGCATGGGACCTGCTCTGAGTCGGTCCTCGGGCAACGCAAATATTTCGAGACAGCTCTCCGTCTCAAGGAGAAGGTCAATCTTCTCCAAATTCTCAAGGATGCCGGTAAGAGCCGTCCAAGTTTCACTTCATTGATTCATGGCTCCTTAGGTCTTATTCATACAAGATTCAACTTTATTTTTTATTATTTGAATTTGATTAATTAGAGAAAAAGACACGAAAAAACTTGATTGAGTTTAGTTCATTTTCAAAAACAAAATAGGACTATTATTATGGGACGAAGAGAATACAAAAATGTTTTCCGTGATCGATCCGTGACCAGAGCTCATGGCCATGTTACAAAAGGATCCTAACATGGTAAATAGAGATTGACACAAAAGTTATGTATCATGTTACAAGCCCCGTATAGTATAGCATGATCACTTGGCTCCGGTCACGGAGCCAGTTTAAGGGATTATAGCCCATGTCACTGACAACATGGACCAAATCCAAGGGAAAATAAACACTACCTAAGCTCGTGCCTTATATCACTTGCGGCCGCACCTAACCATGACCATGATGAGCACACTCATGCGCAGCTTAATGCCAACGGCGATCTTTATGGCTTTGTCTATGGAAGAGTTTTTTCTGCCTTTACTGTCAATAAGCCCGGCTGGCGTAAGCTACGTATGAGAATCAGTTATCTATAAAATCAAAGGTACATATACCAGTGCACGTTAGCGTCAAGCGTGTACCCCTCAATCTTAAATATCAATGGCTAATTTACATTGAGTTCATTGTTGTCAGATAGGAGCATGAAAAACTTTTTCTTGTTTCAAAGTCTCCAGGGCAATGCATATGTAACATATTCACCCTTGTGGATAGTGTATATGCTAAGGCATGTATTAATGATATTAACATACGTGAATGAGAGGATCAAAAAATTTTCCCGTCCGCAGGTTCGATAAGTAAGAAAGATAAAAACCAAGAACTACCCACTCTGTTTTATGCATAAAAGCATCGTACAAGGTTGCAAATAGATAATCATGTCCTGGTAGGCTCCTGGACAGAGTCTGGGCAAGATACAGATCTAAATTCCTTACCGTAATTGGACCGATTACTATGATCTGGACTGAATCAGGAGTCTGGGACTCCCGAATTTGGGCCACAATCAATCAAGTCTTTTGGAATCATAAGAATGAGATGCCTTTCTTCAATTTTTACTCCGTAAAAAACTCATTGGAGCTTGTTACGTGATCTACAGAAATTGAAGCAGATGGAAGATTCTACAGTGCAAAGAGTATCAGTGATGCTATCAGAGATGCAGCAGGATATGAGCCAGGGATTCAGTGCAATGTAGACGAAGCGGGTAACAGTCAATTGTATCAGATATACCTGTGTGTGGATAGCTCAGGGCAGAAATTCATTGATTGCCCTTTATTGCCAAGGAGTCGGTGTGCGTCCCGGATTGAGTTTCCGTCTTTCTGAGGAGTCCCCTTCTATTGCTGCTCTCACCTTATTCATAGTTAGTAGTTGTATTTCTTGTTTATTATCAACCTTGTTCAGCTTAGCCAAAACCCCTGCTCTTCTTGTCAGCTATTTAGAGAAAACCATACAAGACCAATAAATTGAAGATTGGGACATAAGACTAACAGCATCATGGGCATTTAATTACGGAAGAAATAGCAAATGAAGTGCCGGATATTTTGAGTAAATTGGGACTAGTATGATACATGTTTTAGAAATGTAAACCCCAGTAATAGAAGAATATTCTAATTGACTAATTCTCATATCAGTTTAGCACATTCTTTGAGCCTCCAGTAGTTTGAGGTTAATCTGAACGTCTTAAAGGAATGGATCCAGCATTTGTAAGACGATTATAACGAAAAGAATTGAAGCATTTAGGTGGAACAGAAGGAAGTAACCCAAAAGGCATGCCGCCAAGTACATGTCATCAGTTTGATGAAGTAAGAACCAACTTGTATCAATTAATACTTGGAGAAAAAAAAATCAGTCCCAAATTAAAAAAGTATAAAGCCTCCGGTTCCAAATTCATAGAAAAACCAAGAAAATGTGAAGAAAGATGTACCCTGCGCAGCGAGTATACATGTGGGTAGTCCAATAATTTCAGTTCACCAACTTTTGACGCAAAAATTACACATCAATACACGCTTTTAAAAACCAACTGCAAAAATTATGTTATTTAAGAACACTTCTTGATAATCAAAGGAGATAATTTCTAAGTTACAAAAATGAAAGTTTCCCAGCCTCATATATAACTGCCTATCTCAATTTATTCCTTCTCCCAACCTAGACAGCTTCTATCTCAATTCTCAACCGATGTCTTTTGAGTAAATTGGGCACTAAGAATTCACATTCTAAACAGAAGCTGCTTGCTTCTGAACAAACATTACACCTTTCTCAATGCTGGCCTTCAGTTCTGGCTTCAGTGCCTCCAAAGCTTTTACTTCGTACTCAGTCAGGCCCTGCAGATCAGCTGATATCAAAGCTTCCACACCTTTCTTCCCAAGTTTAACCCTTGATGCAAAAAAGGGAAGCTCAGTTAGGTTGGACTGCACGTATGCACATTCATATACATCCATATCCCCATCCAGTGCCCTAAGTGAAGATTCCACAAATCTAGCTGCTGCATATGCCATAGACAGTGTTGCAGAACCAGCACCTGCCTTTGCCTCCACAACCTCCGTCCCAGCATTCTGAATCCTAACTGTAAGTTCTTCAACTTCTTCATCAGTGAAGCTCACAGATGGTTTTGTCTTGGACAGCAAAGGCAAAATGGTGATGCCTGCATGCCCCCCAACAACTGGGACATCTACATCAATAAGCCTCAGGTTCTTCTTCTGTGCAACAAAAGTGTTAGCCCTAACTACATCCAGCGTAGACACACCAAAAAGCTTCTTTGGGTCATACACACCCTTCTCCTTCAAAACTTCAGCTGCTATTGGCACTGTCGAGTTGATTGGGTTACTAATAATATGGATAAATGCATTTGGGCAGTTGTCCGCAACAGCCTGAACCAGGGTACAAACTATGCTTGCATTTATATTGAAGAGGTCATCACGAGTCATGCCAGGTTTTCTAGGAACCCCAGCAGGGATTACAACCACATTAACTCCTTTCAGGGCATTAGCCAGCTCAGCAGGACCAGTGAAATCAAAAACCTGTGAAGGAGTGTTACAGTGGCTAAGATCAGCAGCAACTCCTTTCACATGTGCAATATCATAAAGATGGAGAGCTGAGACCAATGGTGACATTTTGATCAGCAGAGCAAGGGGCTGACCGATTCCTCCAGAAGCTCCCAAAATGGCCACTTTGAAAGATGAAGCCTGAGGCTGGAGACAGGTCACACATGCCTGGCGTTGCTTGGAGGCTCTTGCAATGAGAGACTTATGCAACATAGAACAGCTTTCCATTCCCAGAAAGGACACCTCAGAATCAATATTAACTGATGTTGCTGCCTTGAGGCCACTGTATCTTAAAAAATTTGGAGAAATAAATCTAAGACCATTTGACTTGCGTTTGGTTCCTGATGTATGAGAAACATGATAGGAACCAATAGCATGGTTTGCTGCTGAAGTTGCTGCCATTGTTATCTTCAAACTCCAAATTTGAAGGTAATAACTGCAGTTTGCCCACACATGCATCTCAAGACAAAGTCCATGAATGAGGAAATTACATATAACTTCATAACTCAAACAACAAGCATAAAATATTACTCCCTCCATCCTACATTAATGGCTCCATTTGGTTTTTCAAAATGAACTAATTTAATGTGGGATGGAAGGAGTACATTGTAATACAGAATGGGAAAAGATAGCCGGCCCAGTGAAAAATGTCATGTAACAGCAAATTATTTTTTATGAATCAAGGCTTTGCCCTTAATTTATAGCTGGACTCGTATGTTTTCACTTCCAGTTCAACTTCATATAAGAAAACCACATATTTATTTTGCTTTTAGACATTCAAGAATGATATTGCACACACAAGAATTGGAAAGTGCGCTATGTCATCAGAAATCAACACTAGCATATTAAACACACAAGCTTAAGAAAATGAGACATAATTAACTATGACAGCCAAAACTCAAAAGGATATATAACATGGCCCCATCATGTTGTACATACAGCTAAGACATCATATATTTAGATGAAGGAAAAGGGGAAAGCAATATGCATTATGAATCAGTTTCCATCCCCCAAATCATTATTCAACAACACAGCAGTAAGCCAAACTAGAAGATCTCTAATTGCTTTCGGATTCAAGAATAAGTTGTCATCATGCATCATATCCAACCACTTCTGGGGACGCCAGATTCCACACTAATTAGCTCAAAGATGGACCCAATCTATGATTCATCTCTCCACATAATATTCAGCTTTGTAATTGTATTTTAATTAATTGGAGCACGTCACCTTAATCAGACCCATTTACATGCTAAAATGGAAGGGAACCAGTCTTAGACATTAAAAAGTGAAATTGCAGTCCACAAAGTAATTCTACGAGACATAAATCAGATCATTGGGATTCCCACAGACAAAAAATAGTATTGCAATCTTCTTTTAGGTGTAGACATTGGAAAATGAAAATATGACTTCAAAGTAAATATCCAGAAACACAAGCAGGCAGAGATCATTTCAATCATCAACAATCGTATTTTGCAATCAAGGAAACGATGTAGATTTAAAATTCAAAATCAATAATCAGTCTACTAGAATCTCACTTTAAGCTCAAACACAACTATACATATATTTCCAGAATGTAAATGAAAAGGCAAGCAAATTTTTTTTCAAAAGTTTTAAAATTATATTAGTGGCTGTTGATCACAAAAAAGAGATTATGCCAGGAAATAAGAGTTGTTTCATCAAATCAGTACATAATTAATGTATGGAAATGAACAAAGAGAAATCCTAGTGATGTCTCATTTATCAGAGAAACACAAATCCAAATTTCCTGACACTAGATATTGCTAAACTACTGAACAACCAAATACAAACATGGTCTAGAAAAGCAATAAATTTCAGTAAATACTTATGCATGAACTTTTAGGCAGAATAGCAGTAAAGCAAGAGAAAAATTAAACTTAATAATAAAGAAAAGAAAACAAAAGACAAAGAAAGAAAAACATTGTAGCAGCGTAGAAATTAGGCTCCTAATTACATGACTAAGAACATTAGACATTTAAGAAAAAGTAATGCTACAAAGGCTACTCCACCATCTGCAGCTACACTGCAATGTCAGAAAACCATAAAACATGAGAGCTGTAAGAGGAGAAAAAAATTTCGATGCTTGTTAAAAAGCTAAGCAGATAATAGAGAAAGCAAGCAGAATAATCATAGCCAGCAGAAAGGAATTTGAAGGATCAAGATAAAACTTTGGCTAGGTATGGAAGTCAAGCCAAGAAGCAGTCTTTGTAAATCCAAAATTTAAAGGACAGATCTATGCAAATATTCCATTTTGGAAAGGGAAATTAATTCTTAGTCAAAAGATAAAAGCAATTTCACTTTTTTACCCCTATGTTCCACGGTTTGTACTTTGGCTAATTGGTTCTACATAATGGAATTTAGAAACAAAAGGAAATATAATGAAATGCTGAAACAAAATAAATTTAAATCCTAATATATATTATTCGTATTTAAATATGTATAAACATATAAATAAAGGCACTGAAAGACTGAAAGTATCAGAAAATAAACAATTATTGCATCTTATCCGAAGAAGTCCATGAAAAATCTAGAGCACTCAAATATGGAAGAAAATATTTCCAATCTCGAAAGATATAGGTTTATTTGTTCAGCATAATTGAAAGAAATGAACAAATAAATTCAACAAGTCAAAGCAAATCAATGACAGTGTTAGATGCATATCAAGGACAGAAATGAAATCAAAAGACCAACCCATGTCCCAATTCCACAAGTTGTATTTCAAATAAAAAAATATAAAACAAAAACCTTACCAAGTAAGTTCCAATTTCATTCACCTTCGTACCTTTAAACACAAAAAAACACACAAAACAAAAGCAATTTCAAATCTAAGCTTCACGGAGAATTCAGCCATCATACTTATAACCTGAGAGTACCGACAGAAGTCCACCAAGAGAAGGCAAAAAAGTAACCCTTACGCGTAGATATGAAACAGAAATGACATAAACCATGGAAAGAATCGACATCTCGACATTTGCTATGAAGCTCTTGTGAGCAAAGGAAAGAGGAAAGTGGAAGATGAAATGGTGCTCCCTCATGGCCCACAAGATTAAGGCTCTATTTGGCTGGGTGGAAACCAGGGCAAAGAGAAAGAGAAAGTGAATCCATGTGAAAGATAAACCAGAGGAATCCTGAAAATTTCCACTGTTTGGTTGAGCTGGAGAAAATTCATAAAAAACTGGAATCCTCTGCTTGGTTTCATATGAAGGAATTGAAAGACGATATTAAAAAGGAGATACTGCCCTTTTTAACACCCGTCCATCTTCCCTCATAGGACAACATGTTCAACCAATGAAAGCAGCATCACCAAGAAACAAAATTGTTAGACCTTCATTATCAATGCCCAAGGTGTCATTAATATGGAGTAACATAAAAATAGCTACCTATAAACTCACTAGAACACGAGTTACAGTTTATTTGCCCCAACTACAACATAAGCAATAGCCCACAACGGCACCAAAGCACAGTACTCATAAGTTATCATCGTAATAAAACTTAAGGAAAACAAGCTAGAAATGGATTTAATTCAGTCACTTTCAAAAACTTAAGGAAAACAAGCTAGAAATGGATTTAATTCAGTCACTTTCAACTATAAGTACATATCATCATTTACAAACATAAATATTAATATTTAATAATCATAAATTTATTATACGGTATAAATTGCATAAAATAAGTAGAATATACAATATCTCAAGATGATGTAGAATGAGATTTAACACATTTAATATTTATCAAGAAAACATATTGAGATACAAGGTCTAGGCATCAGTAAACCTAATGAAATGAGATGAGAAATTGATTAAATAAAATACTTAATGATATATTAATGTCTCCTTTGTCTCCCATCCTGTTATGATCATCGCAATCTCGGCCATATTGGCACGATCTCAGCCATTTCACATAGATCTCGGTGAGATATCGCCTAAACAGTATAAACTTGCGTTTTCACAGTCTCGAATCTAAGCAAAGGCCCCCAGATAGAGATCTTCCCGAAACAGCGAACCATGCTTTCAAGGGAAGATAAAAAGTATTACTTGTACAATATAAAGTATGAGCATAGACATGAGGGAAAATGCAGTCATTCTGGGACAGAAACGTCTGCCCACACTCAAGTTTCAGCGGCATCATCCCCTTCTTTTATATAAAAAGGACACCATCATCTTCTAACTTGGAGGTGAACCGATTGATAGTTTCAGATATTAGATTAACAATGCCAAACAAGAAACTCACATCCCATTACTAAACAGTGATAAAGACGCATCATTTTCCACAAATAAAACCAGAACCATACAAAGACAAGGAGATGGAAAGCAGCAGAAACCCAATTGATAAGTAGATCCAAATGATCCAAGATCTATGTGGGGACTATGGGGCCCCATGGCCCCTTCGCTTCATTCACTTGTTTAATCCTGCTCTATAAAACACGACATTCATATTCATATTGATGTGCGAGGGAGCTATGTAAGTAAGCACGCTCCTCTGGTGTCTGTTGTGAGCAAATTAAATCGTCGATTCATCGTTAGCCGTCAAATAGAGATTCAGATTTTGGAAGACAGTAACTGATTTGTTGACAAGGAAACACATTGTTTCAGTGGTTAGAAGAGTGAGCTAATAAACTTTGGGAAAGACAAAACTGACAGCATGTCTGGCTTTCGGTTGCAGGTCCTTCATGCAGCTGCCGGTTAATTGGTTCAAAGAAAAAACTAGCCACGCTAAGAAAATGGGGGTTCTGTTTTTTTTTTTCAAAAAAACAATAACACGACATGGCTCCAATAAGACATTTTTATACGGGCAGGCGGGGCAGCTGGTTTTGAGAACTGAAGAAAAGGAGGAGCGGGGGGGAGACGATGGGAGCCAGGAATGGGCATTTGGAGGTTTCAGGTGGCGGCCGGCGGCCTACGAAGAGAGGGATAAGGGAGGTACGGTACCTGTCTTTCGGGCGGCGAGCGGCGGGCGGTGGCAAGTGGACGGCGATCCTAGCGGCGGCAGGCGGTGGCTGGAGAGAGTGCAGCGAGATAGAGAGGCAGACGGAGGAAACAAGGGAGTGACCGAGTGATGGTGGGAGGGAGGGAGTCGGGAGATTCTTACGAGGGAGGGGCACGATGAAATAGAAAAATTACATCTTTACCCTTCAACTTTTCCAAAAAATTACACATTTTTCATATTTTACCAAAATTAAGCTAGCTTCCCATAGGCCCGAGGTAAAAAGTAAAAAAAATTTACAAGCCTCACTTTGTGGCATATGACATGGGCATGAAAATGGCCCTATCAATATAGATGAGAGTATTAATAATTATAGATATAAATATGTGTCAATAATATATTTGGTATATGTTGAAATAGGTATAAATTTTTTTATAAATATAAAAAAATTATAATTAATAATATTTTATTATAATATTTTTTTAAAATATAATAAAATTATATAATATCGTAGCAACTGATACGGATATTCTAAAATTAGTTCATTTAAAACTATATATTATTATTCTCTTTGTTTTATATAAATTATTGTTCATTCTTTCTTAGTATTTTAAAATTAATTTATTTTAAAAATAAATAATATACGAGTCTAAGTTATATATTTAAATAAATATATATTTGTAGAGCATTATATGTAAAAAAATAATTATATAAATTATATGAACCTACCTGTATTGATCTTATATAACTTTAAAAATATTATTTTTAATATAATAAAATTTTAAACTTTTAAAGAAGTTGGGATTTGAATTGTGTTTTTATTTTTGAGGGAAAAAAATTTCAATTTTTTTTATTTTTTTAATTAAAAAATAATTTTTTAAAAAATACGATATCAATATGTATCGGCAGTATCGATACATATCGACCGATACATATCAATATTCCAGTGGGAGGCATATTGCCCCCCCCCATACAATACCCGTATCAGCCGATACGGCATTCTATAAATATGGGTAAAGTAAAACTATGGAATATGAATTAAAGGGGAAATTGTTCTCCTCGTTAGCATTAATGCATTAACGAAAGTATTTATTTTACGTTTTAGTAATAATGCACCGAGCATAATAAATATATAAGAGTAATTTAAAATTTGATGGTGCACATATTTAATGTCAAACGCATTTGTATATTATTAATTTTAAGGATAAATAGTTGTTATATATTTTTTATGTAGCGTGCATTGCCAGTAAAAAATATAAAATAACCCCACATTAACATCTTGCCCATAAGTCCATAATAAATCAATTAAATCATTGACATTTTAATTTTTTACTGAGTTAAGGGTATTTTTATCTTTAAAATATTTTATTAATAGTTTTGCTAATTTTAAGGGTTTGTAAAGAATTTTTACAACCTTAAAAAATATAAGTGTAATTTTTTATACAAAATATTTTTTATTAATTAATAACCTTATTTTAAAAAATAATAATAATTAATTTAAGATAGCGGGATCTACACTTCATGAAGTAGCTTTGGGAGGTTTCCACAATTCATTTTAGTTTTATATTTTTAAGTAAAAAGTAAGGTTTTGAGGAAAATTGTCATTTGCACCCAATTATCGCCCCCTAATTTCCTATAACATGCCCCCCAAAATCCATTACTGGTCTAGTCCTTCCAGTTTTTCTATTTCCTAATTAAGTTCTTTTTTGTTTTGCAATAATGCTATAAACTTTTCAAATATCCTTAAATAACCCCATTATGACCTGTACTTTTCTTCTTCTTCCTTCCCCCTCTTCCGTTTTCAATCTATCTTTGGTTGATCATTATTTCGTTTGTTCACACAGACATTTTCTCCAACATCATATCTGTTTTTAAAAAAATAATTATTTTCATTAAATGGTAAATCTAAGAAAAAAATAAGCTTATGATACTTTTTAATATTATTTAACCACTTAAATTTAATAAAATAAAATTATTAATATAAAATAAATTTTTTTACTAAATAGAATTATTAATTTAAGAGAGCAAAAAATATTTATTTATCCTTGGAAGGGTAGCATACGCATGGCGGGTTTCACTACGTATCTACTTGAGACTTTGAGTCCGAAACCTTGCAAATAGTCCCTAGAGTTTAAGAAAGATATGGCTGGTGTAATAATGGTAAGTACTGGGTTATGTTGAATGATTCAAATATGGAGGACGACATTGTTATTTAAGAATATGCATATATTACTATAAGATGTTGTTTGAGACTGTAGGAATAATACCTAGTTTATAATTACTCATTCTGGATTACACATGAGATGCCTAAACTAGCCTAGGCATTGCCGCACGTGCAATTTCATCTTATAATTCAGCAAAGACAAGATTGTTAGATTCGAAGTTTTGGCTCAGATATCTTTGGATGTTGTTTTTGTCTCAGGCCACGGAGAAGAGAGATGTCTAGAAAATGGTTTTTGTCCTTGTTACGTACAGCGGTGATTCCCAGATTTTTTAGTGAAGGTGCTCTAAAAATAATTAGTTCTAAAATTATTTTTTCTTAATTAAATATAAAAATGACATCATACTTAAAATTTTATTTTAACAAAAAAATGAAGATAAAATTAGAGGGAGGTACATATGCGTGAAGGAGCAGCAAGGAGCGGTGCTCGTGACACATATATGTGCCTATTATGCACAAATGTGGGTATATGTTGCACACGTAGTGTATATACATTGTGGGGATTGCCCACAATTTATACAATTGTTGCGAGCGATACCTGTAATGCATGAACACTATGCATGCAATACATAGGAACATGTGTGCGTGCCAACATTGTGTCATGAGCACTACCCCTGACTGCTCCATGAAATAAGGGAGGGCATATTAGAAATTTTGAATAGGCTCAATTTTATTAAAAACAAAAAAATTGGAGCTACAGGCAAACTAAGGTTTAAGGGAGTTGGGCTAAGGGAACTATTCCACCATGTGGATGGTGCGTAGCTTCACTAAATTTTTAAAACATCTCAATATATTACACATGTCAAAGTGTGGATAATTTTACAAACTAACACACTCCAATGTGTCCAAAAATAAATGGGAACTACCAACCCGTGGTGGATCAGTTCCGTGGGATAGTATTTTTTGGTTGAGAGTAAGGAGATGTTGATACCACGTTCTATTTTTGCCTCTTTTATTTGCTTTAGATAATTGGGTTCAATCTTCAACTAGTGTAATTGGGTCTTATGTTAGTTAAGTTGATCAACTTATATAGATCGGATGGGGACCTTAAAACTTACTTTAGATTTAGTTTAGCCCAAAAAGAAGAGGTGTGGTTGGATAAATGGATAAATTTTGAGCTTTTTACTACCCAAGTGATAAACTAATTACTAACTGTGGTCGAGAGAATTTCAAAACCCAGGGTGGTTCTTCGACCATCCTCACAATATATATCCGCATGTCAATAAATTTGTACATTTCTGTTGTGTACTAATATTGGGTCTGTGTTCCCATGCCGACATGCCCTACCTTCCTTCTATTTACTATGCATTTAGGACCTTAGTTGGCTAGCGAGTTTAATGACTTGATCACGTGTAATAAAGGTGGGCCCTTGTGGCACCAAGTAATGACACTTAGGCCTTTCTTTCTCATTAATGAAGAAGTAGTCCTTTCTCCTCCTCAGCATCTCTTCCCTCTACTCTCCCTCTTTTTTCCTTGTGTTAGGTACTTTGTGCCCGCCTCAAATGGCACACCTAGTATCAAAACATTGATCCTCCATCATCAAGGCCAAGAACTGATAGAGCTAGGAAAAAATCACTTGGGGGGCAAGGGGGGGCCACTTTGTTGCACCAATAAGAAAAAATATTGGTGCTTTATCATGGGGGGGGCGGGGCATGGCCCCCTAGCTCCACCACTAACCCTCTGGGCAGATTAGACATGACGAGTCCTCATCAATGGTTGAAATGCCTCCCTTAGCTTTGTCCTCATCACCTTTGGGCTTGGCGAGCAGACAACTAAGGGAAAGCTGAGAAACGATAGTGTTGGTGCATTGGCGGACTCATATACAAGTAGAGTAAGATTCAATGGCGGGCTGGGTGCCATCACTTAGGACGGTTCCTAGGAAGGATGGGACTCTTAGGGACAACTCTTACTTGGAGTAGGAGAGACGCTAGTTGTAGTTGCTAATTCATGCTCATGCTTCCTAATGCCATTAGGAGTCGCCTCAAAGGCCTAATGCAAGTTGGAAGCCCACAAGGAGTTGTGCACAAGTTAGATTGCTCAAGACGGCCAAATCGTAGCAGGACAAGGACTCCATGCAAGAAAAGGACACAGGCAAGACTCTGCTAAGACAAGAAGGCATACGAGCGGAGGACTTCTAGCTGGAATAGGAGTCCCGATCGAGGAATGCTAAGAGAGGCAGGACACGTGAAGGAGCGCTCAGCTAGACTTCTAGTTGGGTTAGGACTCCTTTGTGTATGGGCTAGTTTCTTATTTGTAATGGGGCAAGGATGCAGAATTCCAAATTTGTAACTAAGGTTGGGGTAGTCCTAATAGTACTAGGCTTCTTGACCCTTTCTCGGAAATCTACAAGGGTCAGATTGGGATATTTGGCCACAGTTCTGGAGGACTGTTGGGTAGCAAACACTTCGTTGGCAATTTGGAGGAGTTGTTGGGAACGCACTCAACTAAGGGGTGGACCATACTCCGCAATTCAGTGAGGCTTGAGGTAGATTTTAGCAAAGGGGCAGACTGGTTTGCAAAATAGTTGAGATGGTGTTGGGTTTGGGAGCAATGTAACCTTGTTAGTGTAAACTACGTGCTGATTAAAAAGGTTTTGAATATAGTCCTTTTCCCATATCTTTCCCTTCGTTTTGCTTTGTTTTGGACATGCATAGACTTGGGTCAAAAGGCAAATAGACTGCTAGTTGCGCGGTACAGCTACACCATCACATGTCCGAACAATAGGATCAACTTTGTACCCGTGACAGATGAAATGGTGAAGCAAACGGTGATTCAGGTGACTCTGATCACGGCAGTAAGCATCTTTTCACAATTCCTTAACAACAAAAGGGGTGTCAACCTTTAATCCCAGCAAGATACCTTTGTAAATTAGTTTGGACCCTCAATGAAATGTTCCCTTGGCATAGGCCCATAATTAAGGGCCAGTCACTCATATCCAATTTATTACACATGTATCCTTGCCAGATCAACCACAGACATCCTTAGGGAGACAAGCACTTCAAGTGTCACACCACCAATTTTACAGATACACTTTTTAAAATTTCTTTTTAGTAAAATGTGCTATAAAATATTGAGCCAGAGCAATAGAATAATGATTTGTCATGAAATGTGAAAATAACCAAACACCAGGGACACAACGCTCTCTTTTTCACAAACCAAGATGTATGATAAATATCATAAATATATTACCAAAAATATGTAAACCATATTAAAATAATTATGAGATCTACTCTTAGGCACTTGTTTGTCACATAATAATCTGACTAATATCAACAATAATGACACTCTCAAGTGCCAAGAAAGCAAACCTAAGGAAATGAAATAATGTGAAGCTACAAAAAAAACCTCTAAATGATGACTGCCTGAAGCCCTCGAGAGCTATGACACCCTGTGTATTCAAGAGGAAAATAATTTTTTTATAATAAGTTCAAATTAATTTATTGGCCATGAGTGACCATTGATGTGTCGGTGAAATTGCCAATGGACTCACGTGCTTGCATGTCAATAGGTATCAACACATCAATGAAGCTACCAGTGGAACTGCATACTTATGGCCGGTTGGTATCGACACATTGATGAAGTTGTCGATGATAGTTACATGAACCAATTGTTTTGGAAAACAAGGAAGTTTTGATGGTTTTGGAATCTTTTCAGTATAAAAGTGAGTGAAAACCTACTCTTAGGAAAATGAAATGTTAGAGAGAGAAGGAGAGCACTAGTGGGAGATGTTTGGAGCCAACCCAGGGAGAACGCGCGAAGAAGAAGAAGAAGAAGCGTCAATGAGATCGGATTGCAATCTCTACTTGATTAACAATGAAAAGGATATTGATATTCCCATAACAAAAACACCCATAAAAACTCACACAAGTGTTTTGATTGGACTTCACAAATGGGCCCTACACAAAGTTCATATGGGCTTATTTATTTAGATCAATCAAACTTCATGTGTGAGTTTTCGATGTGTACTTCTGATGTGAAAATATCATTTTCCAATGAAAAATACCTTACTTCTAATTTTCTTTAAGTTCTCTTGGTCATGAACTCTTGAATTATGTCATTTTCATGAAAACAGTGACAAATAGTGCCTGCATGTAAAATTGAATTTGTGGTGATTAGAATTTGTATCTTAAGTAGCCTAATTCTTCCTCTAGATTACTTCAATTGGATTCCTATTCAAAAAAAATTATTTAGATTGATTATTTAAGTATTTATTCTTAATTTTTTGATCATCGGTAAGGTCACCGGCATGTCAGTGACTACACTGGCAAGAGAAAGATGATGAATAGTGCACTTGCATGCATGCAATGGTATGCATGCTATTTTTGTTCATCAATAGTAAAATTGACACTTCCTCACCAATAGTCCCTCATATTGTGAATTTCTAATGAGATTTATAGTAATAGTAAATAAATTATTATAAATATAAATGCATAATTTTTTAAGATTGTGTGATACAAATGAAGTGTCAACTAATCATTTATTTAGTAAGGGTAAGTGAACCCTAATGCATGTGTATGAGACCACAATGTGTGATGGATGGACACCTTAAATTTTTGCATCAGTACATGAGGTTTGAGATTTCTATAACTTGGCTCCTCAAGTAAGTCATTAGCCACGCAATGTAAGGGTTTACTAAGAAATAAGATCGTCTTCCGGCTCTCGAAGAGTAGAAGTTATATAGAGCCTTTTCCTTGGCCCATGAGTTAGGTGTGAATGAACTAAAGTTTTAAAAGATGTCTAGATCCATGCATTATAATACAAGAGGTTTCGATGATCATGACAGTATGAGCCTCGACATTAGGGTCCATACGCCCTAGCGAGCCCTTACTTCATGATGTGGATGGGGTGGAGCAAGCTTCAAGCAAAGACTAAAGTCAGTGGTGAAAATTCAATATTTAGTAGAATGGAGTTATTAGATGAGAACATTGTGTCTAGAAAACCCCCAAAAGGGAATGTTCTTGGGTTTTGTACTATTGTTGATGAAAGGTATGTTGATTATGATCTCGTATTATTTCTTTTGGTATTTGCCAAAGAGCACTTCTCTAGTATGATAATCGGATTCTTTTTTTTTTTCAATTGATTGCAATTCTACTTAGTATAATATATACTCAACATCATTTGCAGTGCATGTGTACAAGGATAATATCTATGGGTAATGGGAAGGCTATAGTAGTAGCTCCGAGTCTACTTCCAAATGTACTATTTACATCTTTTGTTAGGTTTGCTTAGGCTCAAGAGTGTGTTATTTATTATTTTATTAACTTTGACATTTGTAGCAGACAAGTATGTGACTATGGATCCTATGAATATTTTAACATGTTAGATATTTATATGTTTAGTAAATTTTATATTCATCATAACAAATGTTTGTGAAAGTAATTGTGTTGCGACCCAGATTTTTAAAACCCTTTTTTATTAAAGGACAAACGATAAATCACGATAAATTTTTTTTCTCTTTAAATCAAATCAAATGAATCGACTACAATATCCAAGACGTGATAACTGGGGTTCTCAAATACGAATATCAAAATAGATGATATTATTGCACATGTCAAAATTCAACAAATAGCAGGTTAACCCTTTAAGCACAAGTCTATCATCTGTCTGAAAATAAACAACCAAGTAAAGTTAACTCTCACGCCAGTAATTACAATTACTTACAAAATTACAAAAACAAGAAACTAGATCCCACTAGTACAATTTCATCCTTAAATGCCACTAATATCTTGATCTCGCAATGTCTTCATCTAAAGAACCTGCAAGCAAACAAGACCAAACAACAACCAAACATCTCCTCCCCTTGGAGAAGTGTTTCAAAAAAATAAAAGTATTAATTAATATTTTTCAGATCAGAACAACATCTACCGATGTTAGTTGCCTACGTAGTCATTAGAAAACATCTCTAATGTTTCTAACAAGATTGGATCCAGACATAGTTCTAGAAACTACACTATCTTACAAAGCATAACATCACACATGCAATGTTTAAGTATTTTAAAGCAACCTACATTTTATGCAAGTTTTTTAATCGTTCCACTTGTTCTAATTAAACAAGAAATATCAAATAATGTTATTAATTATCTCTCGAACTATTATTCGATAATTAATATCCTCGTCTAATCCCGATGATAGACAAACTCATAAAATGTCAATCTAAGTGACAAATAATACATTCACCGTAGGCCACCCTCAAAGGTAAATCCATGATAAAAACCCAGAATCCACCAGGCCCTTGGAATCCACCAAGAAGTACCATCACCCATCCTAGCCCATAAAGGACCTAACTGGAGTGGAAGGGCATGGACCACAACTGCACATGAACAGAAGTGGTATGAAAAATCAACCAAAAAGGATGTTAGCTAATCTAAATGCGTGTACACTAAAAGATCCACAATAGATCTGTGGTGAGCCCGGCTCACACAGAGCTCCCTCCAATGGGGAGGTGCAACTATATGGTCAAATCAACAGCTCCTCAATATAGCTAACACTCAAGAAACAATTCTGAACCTTATCTTGCTCATCAATAAGCCAGAATTTTGAATGACTATCTCAAACCCTATTAGTCCCTTCTAGACTAGGGTTTAAAACTCGAAATTGTTATCAGTTCATCAACCAAGGCAAATCGTCAGGTCAAAGGCTTTGTTCACTCTATGAACTAGTTTCAGACCCCTCTGAGGTATTTTATCTTTATCTTGATTAGGTGTTCTCACCCAATCTAAAGCTATATAACTCCATTGATTAATCTTTCATTAATCTTAAACTAATGACAAATTTTTATCACAACAACAATAGTAATTATCAAAATAATGAACAACATAAATAATACAAGCTCCCACAGGTCCAAGCAAATCATAATATCAAGAGTAAAACTTGATAATGATATTAAGAATGCCCGAGCTC
This sequence comes from Saururus chinensis, assembly GCA_035235625.1. Classification (NCBI taxonomy): domain Eukaryota; kingdom Viridiplantae; phylum Streptophyta; class Magnoliopsida; order Piperales; family Saururaceae; genus Saururus; species Saururus chinensis. The sequence continues at coordinate 52,760,035 of CP141140.1, forward strand.
TCCTACCCTAACCCTCATTGGGTTATTTGATTAAATCTTTATTGAAAACTCGGCATAATGCACCTAAGGATATGGTTCTGTCTGCTCTTGGGCAAGTCTTTAACCTCTCAAAAGATTTTAGTATCACATTGGCTCGTTAATTTCATCCACGCAAATGTGGGTCAGTCTGATCATAAGGGTATTTTTATCTTTTTGTTTGGGGCTTCCCTGAACCTCAATAGGTCTCTTGATGTTATAAACCCGAGGTAATTTTCTTGCCCGTTAACGGGGTTGTAAACCCTTTGAACCAACCCCGGTTCAATTAATTATTTTACCTTAACCCTAGGGGTAAAATAGATAAATATCAATTTATTGAGATTTTTTCCTAACTTGTGGCTTAGTCCAAATTTAGGATACACATCAAAATCTCGTTGAGATTTTTCTCAATTTTTGAATCCACTCATAGGCCCCTGAATCGGAGCCCCTAAGTTTGGTTATTAATTATTATTCTATGCTACAACTTATAAGGGTAAATTAGTCATTTTAAAGAATTTGGGATTTTTTCTCAATATGAAACTTGGTCTGGGCACTCGGAATACATTCATGGTCGTTCACAATTTTTTTCCAAAATGTTCTGACTACTCTAACTCACTGAATTGGATCAGGTTCAGTTAGAGTGTAAGTTTTTATTTTTAAAGAGCTGGACCAAACCGGGTCGGGTTACCAGACCTGGTCCGGGGTGTGACGACCCACATCATTGGCCGGTCAGCCTCTGACAGAGCTACCCTTCCCCCTAGGCACCCCAGCAAAGTGAGGCTGAGGCTGGTCAAATCATCATCGTCTGGCCAATCCGACGGGCTCGGCCTTGCCTCCATCCAGTGGCCGGCTAGGGACAAAGCGGCCTTTTTCTTAAACAAACTGTGTTGTGGCACCACCACAGCCGGCCAATGGGCCTGGCTTGACCGGATCATCATCGTCCAGCGATTGCGGGAAGCTAGGTCCCTCCTCCGACCGGGGTTGTGCTTTGCCATCATAGTTTTTTTTCCCCGTTCTCTATTTCTTTCGAATGACCGAGCGTACCCATAGTGGCCAGTCCTCACAATGACTAAATATTTTGCCAGAAGGAACAACAGACCATCCAATAAGTAGGGACTGGCCGTCTGGCTATTGGATTTAAGTTTGAACTGCTGTCGGCCGGCAACAGTTCAGCCTTAAATCACTGTTCTTCGTAATTACAGGAACAATGATTTGTAGAGAATATTATTTATCGTGTTTACAAAATAGTGTGTAGAAATAAGTGAATTGCAAAGATTATGAATAATATAATATATATCTAAATTTATTTAACAAAACACGTAGTAATCTCAACTTAAACATTTATAGTCATCCTACCTTTATTGCCGACTTGTCGTCGATCCACTGTCACCGAAGCCTCACCATCCACCTTCTCTCCTCCCTTTGGGCCAAAGACCCCCTCATAGTGCTCTAATAATCTCTTTTATAAGCATGGGGATTGGGGTTCCTAATCCCCCTAGAAGTTGGGCCAATCATCTTAACTTAGGCAACTTAATTAAGCCTCTAAAAATTAATTTCGGAATTCTAATTAATCGGTCCCGCAAAACGATTTAAACTGCCCAAATACACATTTAAATAGAGTAAACGGGCCCTATATGATATGCTCAACTTTGAACAGTTGTATCTCCCTCATCCGAACTCCGATTCACGCGTTCTTGGTAGAGTTTCGAAGCTCTTTCTGTCTACTTTGTAACTAATAGGTTTTATCTATAAATTCTATCTAGGGAGGAAGTTATTCTACTAAGAATATCAATGGGTCAAACACCCTATTTTTCACATATTTAATTTTTAAAACATAGAAAAAATCCTAGATATTACAAATTGTCTTTGTAATGCCCTGAGCTATGATTTGCCCTCAATCTCGATGGCCTAAATAGGCCCAGCGATTTTGGAAAACATACATTAGAATTATTATTTTTTAAATTATCCAAGAGTGACATCTATGTGCAAGAGCTTTAATGTCCATCTACACACTACGGAGCTACAACGCTCTGCCGTGCATAGGCTAGAACAAAGCTATATTTATAAATAATTTAGATTAGGCCAATGTTGCCATGTCATTGGTTGCCTATGTACATATTGAACAATATCATATATATTGAATACAATTGGATCTGAATGTAGTTCTGCCTAACGGCTGATACATTCATTAGGTAGTAAGAATTTATATGATTAAAAAAATTATATCCAAATAAATCATTCAGAGTTAGACAAAAATCTCATTAACCATTGAAGTTAGACAAAAGCTAAGAAATCATCGGAATCATACATTGGATAGATCATTTAGATAGACATAATATAATAAACTAATATGAGTCAAATATCTCTTTCTATCACAAAGCAAATCAAAACTTCTCAAAGTAAATCATAACGTATCATATCATACTAAATTAGAGGAAAGTAGATCATACAAATTGAATCACAACAAAGCATAATAGAACATATCAAAGCATATATCTCATTCAATGTCTTAAATTAATTAAATAAGAATCGTATGCATTTATATAAATATGCATTATAAGTCGGAAGTCAGAAATGCTTATTCCCCTAAGGTAGTATTCAGAGTTGCTCCTCCTTCAGGGCATCCTCCCCTTCAGGTCCAAAGATGGCAGGTAGAGCCTCCTTTTGTTCTGGAACGTTCCTCCTTTTCCCGCTCGAAGGCGGTGGACATAACCTCTCCTTACTTAGGACGTTTCTCTCATTGTGCCTGAATGCAGCAGATAGAACCTCCCCTTCCCGAAGGATGTGTCTCTCTTTCTGCGCTCATAGGTGATGGACATAATCTCCCCTTACTTGGAGATGTGTCTCTCTTTGTACACCCAAAGGCGGCAGATAGAACCTCCCCTTACCGGGATGTTTATCTCTTTGCACGATCAAAGGCGGTGGACAGAACTTCCCCCTACTAGTGGACATTTCTATCTCTTTGCAACCCGTCGATGGAGGATGGAGCCTCCCCTTACTCAAGGCCACTTTTGTCATTGTGGCCCGACGGCGGAGGACGAAGCCTTCTCTTACTCTTCCTATTTATAAGGAAGAACCTGCAAGAAGACTAGAACACACGAGTGCGTAGGCCATATGTTGCACACCCATGAGGCGAACGGCTTCATCGTGTGGTGTGCAGGGCCCATTGTGTGTCATCAAGATGCTACCCCACAATGCACAGGCCCCATCCCACGCTATCGCGTGAGGACATGAGGGCTCGTTGCACACACCGTGGCTCCTCGCAGTGTCTGGTGCAGCTGATGCTAGCCACTGACATCAACATTGTATTAGCTATTTCATCTTTTCTCCATATTTTATTTTTTCTATTATTATTTTATTCAAATAACAATCAAACTTCAAAATGCAATAACTTTTACCCCAAAGTTAGAATCACGCGTTCTTGGTATTGATGGATGCTATAACTTAAAAAGTTTTACCCAAGCATAAGTAGTAAAGTAACACAATTCTCGGTGAATCTATGCTCTATCCCATGAAGAATGCTAATTCTTAGGAAAAATAATCGAAAACTAAAATCACTAGTCATTACTTCTAAGCTATCAAAATCATATTTCAAATAATTCTTGCTTGAAAATCTAAAAGAAACAAAACTAAAAACTTCAAAGAAAATCGTATTGAGGATTAAACCAAAGCATTGAATCCATGCTAAATCCACATGATCATCAACTCTAATCCAAATTTATATAATAACAAAGGAAGCCTCGACTTTAATTAATTATCCAAGTGTTACACATATATGGAGAGCATAAATAATCAAAGATCAATTATTTATATACACATATGTTATAATTCACCCCTAATGATAATATAATGAATAGTGTTCTTGACACAACAATTAAAAAAAAACTCAAAAGGTAGAATTGAAAAGATTAATTCACTAAAAATAAATTAAAACTAGAGTTTAATACATGCTTATTAGTACTTCATCTTAGCCCTAGTTACGCAAGTTTATAACCCCATGGCCATGAAAATTACAATATTAAGCATTGAATCCATAGAGAGGAAATAAAATAAAGTACGATTAATATTGTCCCATTCAAATTCCCTGTCGAAAACCCATCAAAATATAGCCCCCCCCCCCCCGCGCAATTGCTATAGTAACTGCTACAGTACCCGTGAACAGTAGCTAGGAATGGTACTCGTGAACAATACTGCTAAAGCAACTTCCAACGATAGTCCCATGCTATCGCCGGTCCGAGGCCGAGCCAAAAGAGACATGCCAATGGCATCCATCAAAACACAAAATGGGAAGAGGGAGATGTTTGCCGTTGTGCTGCTTGGTGTGGAGCAGAGGGGTGAAACATGGCTAACAAGCTGAGAGAGGCCGAGAACAGTGGCCTCCTGCCATTGTTGCTCCAATCCGAGCCACCTCTGGTGGCTACCAGCAGTTTCTAGCAAATGCAATGCATTGGAGGTAAAAAACAGTCGGGACGGCTCAATTTTTGCCGACAAAACTAAGCTAGCAGGCGGAGGAGAGGAGTGGGGGTCAGAGGCAAGGCCAGGTCTAGTGGTGCTAGCCGTAGCCATCATCGGGCTAGGGCAAAGCCATCAGAGGCCAGCCCGCCCTTGCTGGCCAAGGCAACAACGAAAAATTATAATACATAGAAGAGGAGAAAAGACTCTATTTTTGTGGACAAAACATCAAAATTAGGCTGGAGAAGGAGGGGTGGATGAGGTGGAACTGGCATGAGGGGTTGCTCCCCATCATCGCCGAACTGAGGAGGGAGGGACTAGGTCTGGCCAGCCACATCCAGCCACCAGCGGTGACAGCGGAAAAAGAAACAGAGAAGGGGGCGGAACTCGGTTTTGTAAACAGTGGAGCAACAGAGCAGAGGGGAGACCAAGGATGCTTGGAGGGATGGCCTCCCCTCGTCGCCAAGACAAAGCGGAGCCGTGGGTGGCTGGCCAGCCCACGCCGGTCCACGGTGGTAGTAAAAACTCACAAAATAGAGAGAGTGAGAAGGCTAACCAGGGAGAGCAGAGCTAGATGGGGGTTGGTGAGGTGGGTAGGCAGTGCTGGGGATAAGGCCTCGTTGTTGCCAAGCCAGGGCCAACCTGTGGTACCTCCTCTGGCTGAGCCAAACCAGAAAATGGGGGTGGGTTATGTAAAGTTCTGCTCAATCCCTTTTCTTTTTTTTTTCTTTCCTTTTGGTTCTCATTTTCTCTCTCTCTTTTCTTCCTTTTTTGTGTTGGAAACCTTTATGTGTGTGTTGTGTGTGTGTGTGTGGGTGGGTGGGTGGGTGTGTGTGTGTGTGTAGGGGGGGTTGGGGGTTGAGGCCCAACGGCCATGACTAAGCCCCACACCTGACTTTACAGATACAAATATAAGGTGGAATACAAGAAATCAAATATACTGATGTGTCACATTTACCCACCGAAAAAATGAGCAGAAAGGTCGTAGAAAATTGTAGAAAAATCAGAGATGTTACATGTGATGAGCTAACAACTTCTTCCTCGACTTTTCACTTGTTGGATCAAGTTTTGTAGCCTTCTCTACATCCCTAAGCAATTGAGTAAACCCGTGTCACCTCTTGCACCTCGAAGTACATGAAGGACAACTTGGTGCCCATATACATGAAACCAACAATCACGTTATCATAACCATCCAATATCAGGTATGTCGTGTTATAGAAAATACTCTCCTATGAAAATCGTTTAATCAATAACACTTTTATTAGATTATCGTGTTATTGATTACATGATAAAAATACATCGTGTTATTGTATATACACACTAGCAAATCTATCATATTATCTCTGACGAGCTAATCAAATTATCGTGTAATCAAAAACATGTTATTCCTAAAATGCTATTTATGAACATGACATGTTAATTAGTTGTGTTATTCACTCTATGCTAATACACCTAGTCGTGTTATTAAATCTACACAGTATACCTAGTCGTGTTATCACTATTACAAAATTATACCTGTAGCGCAAACAAAGCTCCTATTAGAATTTTGGTGGTGGCAAAGTGGTCATCTTCTCTACTCCTTATGTTTATATTAGATGAAGATATTCCTCGATTGAGCATCTCGTGTATGGCTACCGCCCAGTTATACCTCTGCACCACATCAATGCCATCTAGATACTCATAAAGAAATGGGCAGACAGATCTCTTGCTTTGTGTGATTAGGACCGGTGCACCCATATGCAATATAGCTAATCGTGTTAGGTCTTCGTCAGAGACAATACCCTTCTTTTCGGATACCTCCTTCGAAATGTCCTTAATATGGGTCTTCTCCAACCTTTTTCTGGAGAAGAACCTTTTAAAAAATTGTACCTTAACTTGGGCAGCCTTCCCATCTCCACTTTTCAACTCCACTGGGATTCATTTACCCCTCAAACCCATGATGAGGGCAATATATTCATCTATGATAGGTAGTATTTTTCTCCAGATGTTAAATACCTCTTGTGAGTTATCCCAACGCTCACATAATAATACATCCAATAGCAGTCGGGAGATAACCATTTTCTCACATTCGTATAATGGGTAGAGCCTAGTCTCCTCCAAGAATTGTTTGCATTCTGCCCAAGATTCAATGAGGTGCTTTGAAAGTTTCAATCTACTAAGGAAGCTATTTGTTCCTAGTGCCCCAGTCTCCTCCCATAAACCTTCTTCTTCTTCTCTTCTGAGGCCTTCACTAATTCCACCATTTGGTTGTCTCCTTGTTGCCTAGGTCTGTCAAAGATGCTAGTATAAACCAACAATCAACGAGTCTTGATCATTCAAATTATGCAACTACCACTGTAATGGGCAAAAAATCATGTGCACTTCAAGCTTTTGTAACCACCCGATAACGGTCACATGCACGCTACATCCACTTGTTGTGTTATCGATAAGACGATGTGTCTATTTTCTTATACATAATAACACAATTTGTCAATAAGACATGTCATTGGTAATGCGATATACACATATTGTATTATTGATAACACAATATAAGCATATCATAATATTGATATCGAGATACACATATTACACAAGTATATGCAAGTATTGATTATCGTGTTAGTAATAATATGATATATATGAATAATCGTGTATTTGTAACTACGAAAATAACACTAGAGTTCAAAGATGGCTTTACCACGGAAGTCTTCAGCTAACTATTGGTGCTAATCCCCGTCGGATTGGCCCCTCGATGTCCACCCCTAATGTGTGAGCAAAAAATCACTTCTTGAGCGTAATAGGAGAACCTCAGGCCAAAAATCACTTCACAACCGGAACGCTCTTTTGACTAGTCGAATTTTAGAAATGTGCGGTCGAATATTGGAACTTGTCTTAGGTTCTTGCTTTTCACTAGTTGAACTTTGGAAATTTCCGGTCAGAAATTGGAACTCGCACTAGACAATTGGTTACCTCTGAGTTTATGCGCCTTTGTGATTGGGTAACACAATATAAAACCTCAAGCCGCTCTATAGGGGTATTTTTATCCATTTTTATTGAATATTGTGTAACATAGAGTTTTGTGACATTTTTTTCACTAAATCAGGGAATATAGAATATTGGTAACTTCAGGTCATATAGAAAAAACTCCTATTACAATTCACTTTATTGGAAGTTAACTTGTATGTTGAGGTGGCAAGAGTCGAGGTGAAGTTCGTTGAAGCTTTAGTTGAATTGTCTTGATACTTTCTCCATGTTCAAATAAATAACAAAATAACACCAGGGCTACCACTCCTACTTGTTAATCTTGAAGGAGTGCATATTCTTCACTTTCAGTTAATTCTATTACATTTTGTTGACGAATTTCTCCATAGCAGTTTGCTTCCGTCCCAGCTTAATTGGAACATTAAAAAAATTTGCTCATTGTATTTACATGATAGAGCTTCGTAGTTTTTGTTTGTAGTTCTTCTTTACCGTCAGAATTAATGTCATCCCAATTACCACTCTCTATCAAACTTTCTCAAATCCCAACCAGTTCCTTTCATTTTGAACATGTCTTCAATGCCATCTCTGTCCCCCTCTTGAAGTACGACGACCTAAGGTTCTTCGACCGTTTCACCGATTTAACACTTGTCTAGTCTTCACTAAGTCAAACTTCTATTGGTGCAGCCACATATTATTCTGAAACTTAAAAGTGATGTGGCCTTCACCACCTTGGACTCACATCTATCTAAATAAATTAGGGTGGGAGCAAGCGCGGAAGGTGTAGACCCACAGCTGTGCAACAGTCTCCATCACAAAGAAATCCGGCCACAATTCCAATTGTGATTTTTTATTGGTTTTCCTACCAATTTGGCCATTTGGGTGATTGGTGGGAGAGTATAGTCAAAGAATCCTTTCTAGAAAGCGAATGGTCTAAATTTCTCCATGAAAATCATAACTTGCATCCATGTTGGAAAGCCAATTTATCTTATTAGAGATTTCCACATAGACCGCAGAATTACAAGGTCGGCGTGACTTACATTAGATGCATTGCAATGTTTTTGAAAATAAATTATTTTTTTGAAAAAACAAATGACTATGAAGAAGAGAGTATTTGGTAGGCAAAAAGTTTTTCTAAAGAGTCATACATAATACCCTAAGTGATGGAGTTGTAATCAATTGGTGAACTTTTACTAGTGTAGCGGCTGGTGGAAGTTTGTCGGCCGTTGATTATATATACGAAATTGATGATGCACACATTAACACCTCAATCCTATACACAAACATAAAAATTCAAGTTTTTGCAATTTTGTGCTCTAATATGTGTACCATCAAGGCCTTATTTTGAAATTGGACCCTACTAGATGAATGGTTTTTTATATTAACCTAATTTCATCACGTATGAAATTCAATGCCACTTCGGTCTAGCTGCCGTAACCTAGCCAGCTGACCCGACCCAAGAATTAAGCGATCTCTAAACAGTTGTATATAAAATCCAATTGATGGACCAATATTGCTAAAGAAAACTGGATTCAAACCCAAATTTGCGATCTCCAAACCTGCTTCCCAAATACACCGTTTAGTATCATTGGTAAAGGAACTTTTGACTCACCATTAAATTTCCAAAGTCTACCTGTAACTCCACCAATACCTACCTCATGCACCTGTGCCCAATCTTGTCCCCCTCACCCTCGCACTTCCAACATAGCTTCCTCCCTTACCGTTTTTTAAGTCAGTGGAGAATAATATGTCAATAGAAAAAGTTTATATACATAAGTCTCGGGCTTATGTATGTCAGATCAAAATCCAACGATGTAAGAGGTACAAACGATTGTACCCCTAAGTTATGTTATGTGTGTCATCCTAGGAATCCCGGGCTCAAATAATTAAACACCGGGTCCCTGTACATATACTTTTCTTGTCCTAACTTAGCTTTGACAGTCATTTCTTATTCCCAAAGCCACTTTACGCCGTGTGTTTTTTTTTTTTACAACAGGCACGGATCCGAACTTCGGCCATCCTCCCAAAAGGTGAGAAGTCCATCCACGCTACCCTCGGATAGACGAAAATCATACTACTGCCCATCTTGTAAAAATTTACTCCTAGGTGTTTTTTTGGCCAGAAATTTTTTTTATAACTGAGTCAAGATCACTGTCTAGAACAAAGTTGAGGGTCACAGCCTCCATATTCACTTAGGACCAAAAAATCAAAGCGTTGAAATCTTAGTCGCATCGGCATCACTCATTCCGGTCCCATTTCGGCCGCATCCTGTATGTAAATCACTGAATGGAAAGGAGTGTGAAAGGTCAGTCAATATGGAGCCGGAGGCGTCGTCCAACTGACGGTGACATTTCTGGACTTTCAGGTTCCCAGTCCACACACAATTTCTCTCTCATTCAGACGCACTCAGAAGCAGCCGCGAGACCGACAACCTGTATAGTTATTTCTCCGACCTGGGAGGCTGTAAGAACTGGGAGGCTTCAGGAGTAGATTATTGAACTCGCTTTCCCTTCCAAGACCCGTAAAGGAAGTTTCCTTTGCAAGCGGCTCTCCTTTTTGTTTTGGTTTCTACTGTCTTCCTTCCTCGTCAAAGGCAGAGGATATATCGTTTGTCGGGTGAGCAAGCATTTGCTTCATAAAATCATCTTGTACCAGACGGAAAATTAAGTCTTTGATCATTTAATGCACTGAAGGTGTGATCAGATGGGTCCTATGAGAAAACCCACAACCATTAGAGTTTCTTTTGTCCTTCTGATTGCCTGTTTAGCTTCCTTGCCTACCTTTTACCATGCAGCACCCTCCATCAGCATGGGTCAATCTATCCGGGACGGAGAGACCATCCTCTCCGCCGGCGACAAGTTCGAGCTGGGTTTTTTCAGCCCGCGCAACTCGACAAGTCGCTACGTGGGCATCTGGTACTACAACCTCTCCACAGACCCCACAGATGCCGTCATCTGGGTCGCCAACCGAGACCGCCCAATCCCAAACGGCTCTGGCATCCTCACCTTCGCCGATGACGGCAATTTGGTAGTGCTAGATGGGAACCAGAGCATCTGGTCAACCAACATCTCGACGACAATACCCAACGCCACCGCACAGATATCGGAATTCGGTAACTTGGTGCTGCAAGATCGGTTCCAAAGGCAGTGGTGGGAGAGCTTCCAAAACCCAACGGACACCTACATGCCGGGCACGCGAACTGGCCTGGACAGGCGGACCGGCCGGAACACGCTCTTCCACTCCTGGAGGTCCCCCACCGATCCTTCCACCGGAAACTACTCCATGGGCTTGGACCCTGAGGGGAGGACCCAGATCATCTTGTTCGAAGGTAGCCGCCGCCACTGGAGGAGCGGGCAGTGGGACGGGACGTTTTTCACCGGCATCCCCACTGCCAACCCCCACTACCCATACGGTTTCAGGCTAAGCGACGACGACCAGGAGGACAAGACCTACTTCACCTACACACTGTGGGACCCCTCGGTGCTGGTGAGGTTTGTGCTGACATGGGAGGGAATTGAGGAGCAGCTGATCTGGAACAGTAGCAGCCAGACCTGGAAGAGGTTCTGGGCGCAGCCCATCGCCGAGTGCGAGTTCTACGGCAAGTGTGGGGCGTTCGGGGTGTGCCGCGGCTGGGCCACCCCCAGGTGCGAGTGCATGAAAGGCTTCGTGCCAAGGGACGACTGGGAATGGAAGAGAGGCAACTGGACTGGGGGCTGCGTGAGGAGGGCCCCGCTGCAGTGTGAGAGGAATGGAAGCGTTCGGGCCCAGGGGCAGGCAAAGAAGGATGGCTTCTTCAGCTTTGAGAACGTGAAGCTGCCGGACTTTTCAGATTCGATAACGGTGGATGTGAAGGACACTTGCGAGCGCAGGTGTTTGAGCAATTGCTCCTGCCGGGCCTATGCTTATGGCCGCGGAATTGGGTGCATGTTATGGAACACTGACTTGGTCGACGTCCAGCGCTTCAAAGGGATGGGGAATGTTCTCTATCTCCGGCTTGCTGATTCCGAATTAGGTATAACAAATTAATCCTCTCTCTTTCTCGTCTCTTTCCAACCCAACCCGAAACGACGTTAATGGGTCGGGTTTAAATTTTTTAAATTTACACTTGGGCAATTCAACTTATTCAAATAAGGCTATAAATATAATTTTTTTATTTTTTTATATTTTAATAAAATTTAACCCAACCTAACCCAAATAAGTTAAGTTTAGGTTTAAAAATTCAACTCGAATAACTATTCAGGTCAGATTCAAATTTACCATTTCTTACAAAAATTGACCCGATCTTAATTTATATAGTTAAAAATAATTAAAGCTTAGAGTTTTTAATTTCATATTTTCATTGGGATGACATATCTCAGATGCATGGTTGATGTGCTATGTTACATTTGTTTACAACACATTCCCTACTATTTTCTTTCTTGTGTATATATATGTTCCCTCCGTCCCATAGAAATAATATCTTAGATCACAAAGGACAATACTTTTACTAACTCACATTCTCATTACTCTAACTTTGATAGGTGCTTATGCTCCTCCTAGCTACTTTGGCAAGGAGAGCATAGTGGAAGCTTTCTATATATAAAAGTATGAAAATAAAACACTTAACGTGAGACAAATGTTCTTTTAAATAAGAAACTTAATAATGGGATGGAGGGTGCACTAGTAACATTAGAGAATTTCAGTGATCCCCATATTTTATTATAGGGCCATATTATTAAACCAAGGATTATGACATGCTAAACCAACCCCAAAGTTCAGCACCTTATTGCGGACCTAGCTGTATCGGTTCAGTTCTAAAGGTAACGAGGTTCACAACATCATCATTTCGAAGTTGATTTCAAAATACTCTCTCCGTTTTAAAATAATTATCCTATTTGGTTTCCTAAATGAATTAATTTTAGTTCATTTTAGAAAACATAGCACTTATTTTAGGAGAGAGAGAGAGTAGACAATATTGCAAATCCAGACTTATATTCCTTGATTGTCAAACTTAAACATCCGGTTCTAAAGTTATATATAGTTTTGGTAAATGTATATATGATAATTCATCTTGTAATTCGCTTGCATGAGGTTGTCCATTATAGTCCCTATTTTGAATTTTTGATTGATAAATTGAGTGGACATCTCATTCTCACCTCTGATTGCCTAATCACTGATGACATAGGAAAACAACCATATTGATTGTTTAAATTTTTTTAAAATGTGTCCCATATTAATTGTTTTATTTTGTATTATGCTTATATAATTATTAATGGAGTAAACATGCTTAATGGATGAAGTACAAGGGTTAACTAATTAACTTATGTAAATATCACATTTGAAAAAATGTAAACAATTAACATTGGACAGAAACAGTACGTAACATCCGCTAACCACTTTGATTTTCAGAGAAGAGCAACAAATTGCCAACATTCGCCATAGTAATAATTGTTCTGGGAGCAATAATATTCGGTGCTGCAATCTACCTTTTGTTTATTAAGAGGAAAACGCTAAAAGGTAAAGCTTCATTGTGAAAAGTTCTTTGACCTTACTTGGATCATCTTTATGGAAAGCTTTTTTTATGATCTCCACTGCCAATGAGCCTAGTGTAAGTTGTGAGTAGGAACCTTTTATCTATGAGATCGACAACACACATAAACAGACATTAACGTCAATGTGCTCACCGTCGATCTTAAATATCAACGGTTCCTATGAATGACTTACTATAAGTTCATTGTCAATGTGAAGCATAAAAAATGCTCCATATCTCCACCCTTTTGTGACAGTTACCGTGGTCTTGTCTTTTTTAGGCCTATGGAAGAAAGAAAAACAGAACGAAGTTCCAGTATTTGATTTCGGGAATGAAGTTGGGATTCCGCCTGACTCGTCTGGTTCAGTTACAATCGGTGAAAGAAAAGGTAAAGGGCCTGATCTACCACTTGTCAGCTTCGGCTTTGTGGCCTCTGTAACAGACAATTTCTCCCATGGAAACAAGCTCGGAGAAGGAGGATTTGGTCCCGTTTATAAGGTGGGTTGCCCTTAATATGAGTATGACTGCATCATAATATACAAGCAATTGCATCCTCATAATTTACAAAGAATTGCATCTATTTTTGTAGGGGATGCTTCCAAGTGGCCAAGTTGTAGCTGTAAAAAGGCTCTCAAAGTTATCTGGGCAAGGTCTGGAAGAGTTCAAGAATGAGGTCATCTTGATTGCCAGGCTGCAACACAGAAATCTAGTGAGGCTTGTGGGCTTTTGTGTCGAAGGGGAAGAGAAGATGCTACTCTACGAATATATGCCAAACAAGAGCCTTGATGCCTTCCTATTTGGTTTGTGCTTTCTTATTCTACTTTATATAATTCCCCATAGCTATGTTTACTAAGGAAAACTTCATTTATAAAAATTAAACAACTTACCAGTAACATTGAATTTTTTTTTGAAAAATTTCGTTAATTTTGATGAAATGGGCGTATACTGAAATTTACATTTTGGGCTGGTTATAATAGGCTACATCTCTTTTATTTTTCACTTGCCCCATTGTTTCACTTTTTGAAACTAGTGTCCTAACCCCTTACCCCATATATTTTCAAATACCCCATCAGAGCCTCCCCATCGGGGACCCAGAGGGAGATGGTGGGGGCCGGGGTGAAAGGGGAGGAACAGTTCAGGTGAGATAGGGTGATGGGAGTATGTGAGATTTTGTGGGGTTGATAGTAACTAGTTAAATAAGTCACAAATTTGTGGGGTATTCACATGTCTACATGGGGCAAGCTTCATAAACTACTACTTTCGGGTTTTATCCCACGCTAATGTCTAAGGCCCTTTGTCAAGATAAATAGTCATTCCATCCCACAGTAATAACTTTATTTAATTTTTAAAATTATAAATTTTATTTATTTTAAAAAATCAAATAATACTATTAATGTGGGACGAAGGGAATACTTAATGTTATCATTTTAGCTTTGTCCAACGCTAATAGAATGTGAATTTGCTTGATGATTGTCTTCATCTCTGAGGGTGTATGTAATGGACAGATGCAAGATATAGATCAATGATGGACTGGCCAAAGCGTTTCAGCATCATTCTAGGGATTGCTCGAGGGCTACTCTATCTTCATCGTGATTCAAGGCTAAGAATAATTCATCGAGATTTAAAGCCCAGCAATATTTTGTTGGATGAAGAGATGAACCCAAAAATTTCAGATTTTGGCATGGCAAGGATCTTTGGAGGAAACCAGAATCAAGCTAACACAAACAGAGTTGTGGGCACTTAGTAAGTTGGGCATTTTTACGGTGCATTATGTATTCTCTCTGCACAAGAAACAATTAATCAGTTTGAAGGGTCAGATTGAGCGTAATCTTCTTCATATTGACATGCAGCGGCTATATGTCTCCTGAATATGCAATGGAAGGGCTCTTCTCCACAAAATCTGATGTATACAGCTTTGGAGTGTTGATATTAGAGATTGTAAGCGGCAAGAAGAACGCTTACTTTTATCACCCGGACAGTCTACTGAAACTTCTTGCATATGTTAGTATCTTTACCAAGCAATCTAGTTGTGCTTCTTTGTGTCTGTACATACCTGTTTTTAATTAAGTAAGAACTTGCCATTCCTGTTTCAGGCATGGAGACTTTGGAATACGGATAGAGCAATAGACTTCGTTGATCCCAGCATAAGGGATTCTTGTGCAATGGAGGAAGTGATGAGATGCATACATGTGGGGCTCCTATGCGTGCAGGACGAGAGAGTGGATAGACCAGATATGTCTTCTGTTGTGCTAATGTTGGAAAGTGAATTAGCCAGCCACCCGGAACCAAAACAGCCCACTTTCACCTTTGCCGGGAGCTCCAGAGAGATGGTCTTGGAGAAACGTACTAAAAGCACTTCAGAAAATGATGTAACAATAACAATGTCCACTGGACGATAGCTAGTTCCCAACTATAAGCTTTTTCATTCATGGGTTTATTTTATTTATTAAAAACATCTGTAATTATGTGACCCTATAAAGATCAAAAAGTACTTAAGAAAGACAATTTATAGGAATAAAATATCATTGATGATGGAGATTTTGGAACCGAACTTGCGTTGAATGAGAGGGCACCTCCGACAACCAAGTCAGATGTAGGAAGAATTTTGAAAATAATAAAAAAATAAGTTTAATTTTTTTTGCCTCATTGTGGGCCCATGCATTGTCCAAAAGGGTTAAAAAATTCTTTGATTCTTCTCTAGACTTAGGGAATTTTTTATATTGATTTTAGATTCAAAATATATTATTAATTGTGCTACGAGTTCAGCCAAATTGTATAAACAATATATAGGAGACCCAAACCATAGAATTTAGGGGGGTTTATCCTTCTACTTTTTAAATTATATATTTCTTACAATACAGAATTTTGACCTCAAACCTTTTGTGTTAGAAATAGATTAAAATACAAAGATAACACACCCAAGGGTAGATAAAATAGAGTTTAGATGATTGAGATATGACCATTTGATGTTTGATATAGAATTGAATCTAAATGAGAAAATCTAAATGTATTTCAACATAAGAACCACATGTTTGCGGGGGCAATTACACTAATTTATTACAAGTGAGCCTAGATGTCATTGGGAACGGAAAATGATGGATTCACTACCCTAGGTTGGATTTGATAGTTGAAAATTTTTAAAAGAACATGGCTATTTATACCTCAGTTTTTTCTTGGGTCTCCTATTTTTTATTTACCTCAGCCTTACCTACCACAATCTCTCACTCATTCCTCACCTTAAAAAAAATAATTTAATTTAATTTTACCTCACCTTCCCTATTCCTTCTTCTCCAGTGTCGGCTGCCATTGCCACAATTATCACTAAGAGCCGCAACCAAAGTTGTTGTCGGAGCCACCGCTAGAGTTGTCATCTAAGCCGCAACTTGAGCTGTCACCGGAGTTTTAGATTACTCAAGTGGCAACTCTAGCAGCCAAATTTATGGATTACTTCACCGGAGATTCTGTTGGAGAACCCGCCAAAATTATTTTTAGTCTACTGTCAAAGTTATCACTAAAGTTAAAAAAAAGTTATTTTAGAGAACAGGGTGGGTATTGAGAAAAGGAGTAAAGTGATGGGGGAAACTCAGGGGAATGAAGAAAAAAAAAGATATTTTTTTCACTTTTGTTAGGAGACACTAGAAAAAATTGGAGTATGAATAGCCACGTTCTTTTCGAAAACCCAACCTAATATGAGGATACAACCAAACTAGAATATATCATATGCATTTGAGTAAAATGTCCATATCACTATAGCATAACTCTGAATGACACAAATGAATTCTAGCAATGACAATTATGGCTACAAAAGTATGTCTAATAATGTTTTGCTAATTCAAATGTTTTAAGTAGTACATATCATAAATACTCTAAAGGAACATAAGAAATTCTTGAGTAGTCATTCAGTTTTTCCCTTCCTCCTGTCAGAGGTCATATGGTGCATCTGATTGGGAGTTGGCCAGATCTGTTGCAATGGGAGCTCTACCCTTGCCATGAGGATGCACTTCAATAACAAAATGACGCATCTTATCAAGCTTGGGCCTTGTCTAAGTACCCGTCATCATCTTAGCAACACCGCTTAGGAAGAGTTTTGTACGCTCTTATCTGACAATAAATCTTGTTTATATCATCGATCTAGCCCATTATCAGTGAATAAAACTCTTCCCACGGGTTGAGCTTGCCTGGGCTTAGCCATTAATGGCATTGTCACTCCCACAACAGTACATGCACTGTTAAAGACTTTGGGAACTCGTGACGATGGTGCCCCAGCCACGTTACACTCCCTCACATATATGTACGCCTCCCCATCTAAATCTGCTGGCTTAATAACTTGTTAAGATTGTAATCTTTCGTTCTCTTTCTTACAAGGTGAGTGGTTGAGACTTGTGAGTGCGAAGTGTAACCTTGAACAAAGAACGAATGCAACATCCAATTGAAGTCATGGACGTATGGGATATTATGTTTTGGGACATATAGGATGTACACTAGGCAATTGGTATAGATAGAGCTGACGCACATGTGTGTGTGTGTGTGTGTGTGTATATATATATATATATATATATATATATATATATATATATATATATATATATATATATATATATATATATATATATATATATATATATATATATATATATATATATATATATATATATATATATATATATAATTTAAAATTATATTCGAGTTCGAGCCTAGGCATGCTCAACAAACAAGCTTGGTTCATTAACACCCTTATCTATGATCAATTTATCTTCATAACGATTTATTGCACCACTAGTTCAATCACTTATTCCACTTTTTGATTTTTTTTTTATAAAACATTTAAAGTCGATCGATCACTTGTACTTGTCGATTAGTCACCAATGAAATTTGTTTTCATTTATGTAATTTTTCATCAATTTGTTTCCTACACTTCTAATGATAATTTCTACCAACCACAATAAGCAAACAATATACATATTGCCGAATATAAGCTAAATTTCAATGCTTATTTCACAAGGAAATCAAGAATTTGCGAGGAAAAATCATGGAAGGATGGTTGAGAACTCCAAGATAAAAAAGGATCAAGGTGGATCACTATCCATGTATAAATCTTTGTTTATGAGTTTTGTGAATTTTTGCTACTTGACCTTGTGAAAGAGTATGGAAGACTACCTAGACCAAATGATCGTTAGCACTGGGTGATCAATTGAAAGCTACTAGAAGCAAGTCAGAGGCACTGATCGATCGCTATGTGCAAGTAATCAATTAATAAAGTTAATGGAGATGAATTCGGAGGGAGCAATCAATCGAGGGCCAAATCGATTGATTGCTCAAGGTACTGGAGATGCATAGAACGTGAAGTGATTGATCCTCAGGTGCTAGTGATCATTTTGTCATTAATGAGAAATATGGCTTGATCCGATTTGGACTCTTTCTGAGTGACCACTTTTAGATTTCATTCCACAAAATAGCCAAAATAAGGCCTATACATCCATTGGGTTATATAGAACCCTACGGGGTAAGGTCGAAGCATTGTAAAAGCTTATGCTTTTGAGAATTAAGAAGGTTTGAGTGCTCCATGCACATAATCTTCTCCTTCATACTATTCTTATAATTAATAGTGGATTTGTGTGTGACAGTTGGATGTTAACACATTGCAAGACCACCATAAATCCCATATGTTACCTTTTTTGTTCGTATGTTGTGAATTATTTATTGTTTGTCAACCTTTAACAACTGGTAGTCAAGGATTGGTTCAACATCGGATGAAGGGAATATGAAAATTGAAAAGTTTAACGGCACAAACTCGCGTTTTGACACATGTAAATTGAGGACTATCTCTATTAGAAGGATTTGCGGTAGCCTACAGGAGGGTTGAAACTAGATAAAATGATTGAAGAATAATGGAGATGTTTGGAACAAAAGGCCCTTGGCACAATGTAGGTTGCTTCAAATGTTTCAAAGGTAACTTCTACAAATCTTTTGATTCATGCATTGAATAGTTATATGAAATGTCAACTGCTACAAATAAATGTGTGAGGCTGAGACTGTTCCTTCTTATCTCAACAATTTTAATAATCACGTTAATCAATTAGAGGTAGTACTTGTTTATTTTGATAAAGATGTAAAATCCATTACTTTGTTAAATTCCTTGCCGAAGAGTAGGGAACCATTGATAATTTCATAGAACAATTCACCCGGTAAAGAAATTAGGAGGAAGAGTGATGTGTCTACATCATCTGGTTTAGCACTGAGTACCAATGGTAGAGGTTGGAGTGCATGCCGGGGAAAACCGCGGAATGATCATAGCAAATCAATATGGGGGAAATCCAAGACTTGCCAAAGAAAGATGATGGTACATGTTGGAACTATGGCCAGAAGGGACATACGAAGAAGGACTACAAAGCCCCTAAAAAGGATGATCAAGGAGGTAAAAATATTGTCAACCTTATCATTCGTTATGGTGTTGAGTTTTTTTTTCTTGAATCTCATAGTGAGTCATGGGTAATTGATTTTGGTGCTTCTTTTCATGCCATTTCTAAAAGAGAATTGTTTAATAACTATGTTCATGAAAAGTATGGGAAGGTTTATTTGGGGGATGACGATGCATGTGATATAATTGGTAAGAGAAATGTTAGAATTGTTCAAGGAAATAGGACAATATTGTTATTGAAAGATGTTAGGTCTGTACCTCGCCTATGTCATACCTAGAGATTTTTAAACTTATTTTTTAAAATAAAAACAGAGGAAACAAAATTTTCAAAATTTTTTGTCAAACATTTAATAAATTATCTTAGGGTATGAGCCAATTGTTTTTTGAACATACGAGTACTAAATCATAGTACAATAATAATCTTAGTCAAATCATATCTTAAGTTACTCGAGGTCTAGTCTAAGTACATATCTAAAAATGTGGATATGCATAAATATAAATAAATTGATACTCATGAGCCGAAAGTCATCTACCTTAAAGTAAGAAAACATTAAACATACCAAGTAGCCTAGCAACATCGTCCCCTGTCGTATATCTAAAGTCCTAAATTAACTTTAACCCTACAAAAAACCTACATCACACGAATGATGAGTATATGAATATAATTAGTTGGATGGCTAAACAAGTACTCTGTAATAACAATATGCATAATTACACTATATCATCATAAAATCAATAGTTATCATATATAATAACAAACATTATCATCAACACACATAAGTGGAACAAGCATAGCATTCACAAATACTTTCTCATGAATTCATAATCATAACATGACCTTACTTAGGAGTCTCTTCTTCTAAGTGTAGGTCAAAAGTTCTCCATGACATGATAGCCACGTCTAGGAGCACAACATCGACTCATTAGACTATGAACTACTCACCAAGGACCTTGAGTATTTTGAGGTTTGCCCGCTCCATCCACACCATGAAGCTAAGGCTCATAAGGGCTCATGAACCCAAGTAGTTGAGATCTCACCTTCCATGATCATCAGAATCTCCTATATTGTGTTGCATGGTGTAAGTACATATGAGTCATACGTTAGGTTTATTGGCTAATTTATTTGTCAAAATTATGTCAGAAGCCTTGGGTATGTACTTGGTCTTTAAATCTATTAGATGTGGTTCTGATCGTGTCATATTTGGAATTGACAAACTTAACAAATAGGATCAGACGTGTTCTTACGGCTCAAGACAGAAGACTAAAGAATGATGAAGATTTCTGAAGCTTATTCAGATCACATTCGCATATTAAGATCACTTAGAGAAGCTTAAGAAAGATCACTTAGAGAAGCTTCAGAAGTGATTTAAACGGTTTCAAGAGGTTTTAGGGAAAAAATTGAAAAATAATAATTAAATTGTCAGAACAATTGATCATTGGACATAAAGCCGAATAAAACGATCGATTGACACTTAATTTGGCCTAGTGTAAAATGAAACTAAGAGTTATCAATCAATCACTTTGTTCATCAATTGTTCACTCAAAGTATTGTGTGTTCAAAAAATAGTGTAGTATCGATCGCTGTCTGAAACGATCGATCTCTAACAATTTTAGTTGCCTAAAATAAGTTATTCTAAATTCAATTTCTTTCTTTTTTGAAGGCAAAAACCTAAATCGGTTTTGAAAGCTATATAAAGAATAAGAAGTGACGATTTTTTAGATAAGAAAACCTAGAAAAACATAGATTAGAAGAGAGATGTGTACATATTGTTTTCCAAGGGAATTCACATGAAGTATTAAAGAGAAGATCAACGGTAAATTCATAAAGTTATTCTACAACTAAGAAGAGATTTCATATAAAAGTTTCAAAGAGGAGTTATAAAAAATCTTCAAATGGGAGATTGAAGATTCAAAGAGGTTAAAGTCAATATAATAAGAGGAGCTTATGAGAGGCTAGAAGAAGACAAAGACAAAGTAAAGAGGAGTAAAAGTTTAAAGTGTTTAGGGGAGAAGACTTAAAGGTCATCAACGATAAAAATTTGTAGAGATAAAAAAAAAAGTTTGTGTTAGAGGATAGAGAGAGAGAGGAGAGGGAGAGAGAAAGGAGATGGAGGGAGAGAGAGAGGGGAGGGAGGGGAGAGAGAAGAGAGAGAGGGGAGGGAGGGGAGAAAGAAGAGAGAGAGGAGAGGGAGGGGAGAAAGAGGAGAGAGAAGAGAAGAGAGAGGAGGCCAAGATTAATTTTATTTTATATTTTGTAAATAAAAATAAAAAATAAAACAAATATTAATAGCGACGTATATATATACATCACTATTAATATATATATTAGCGACATATAAAAATATACATCACTAATATAATTTATTTTAATTATTTTATTATTTTTTAAAATTAATTTTAAATTATAAAAAAATTAAAAAATTAAAATTCAACGAAAAATAGTGTGTAGGGAGGAAAGAAAGAGAAGTAGAAAGAGAGGAAAGGGATGAGAGGGAAAGAGGAGAGAGGAAGATGAGAGAGATAGAGAGAGGGGAAAGAAAGAGGCCATGAAAAGAAATGTGGAAAAGAGATGAGAGAGAAGGAGAAGAGAAGAAAAGCAATTTTATTTTAATAATCTTAAATTCAATAAATATAGAGCCGGTGTAGTCCAATTGACGGCGAGGTTTTGGGGCTTTCAAGTAGGGTTGCCACTCGGGTCTGGTTTTTTGATAAACCCGACCCGACCCTAATGGGTCGGGTTTGGATTTACTAAATGGTAAAACGAATCGGTTCGAGTTTAAATCTTAACCTGAACCATTAGGGTCAGGTCGGATTCGGGTTTTCCTTGACCCAACCTGACCCGACCCAGTATTTACAACCTGATTCTATGCCCTAATGTTTCCCCATTTTTTCCCGTTTCAGTTTCACGCACACAACCAGTAGCTTCTGCTTCGCCTTCACTGAGTTCACTCCATCAACAACAGTCCGCCTCCCTCCGGAGCTTGTCCACTCCGTATGCCGGCGCCTCCTCTCCATCCTGCCGATTCCAAAGACTCAGCCTCTCCATTTTGTAGTTACCATTTACCAATGGCAGAAGGAAGTTTTCCGCCCTAAATCCGCTTTGATCATCCTCCCTCTTCTACGATACGAAGTTAAAGGTACTTCTTTTACTCATTTGTGCTTTTCACCTGCCGCGCCTAGGCCTCTCTGCTTTCTTGCATTTTTATTGTGTCTGGAGATTTTTTAGGGTTCTTTATAGTGGATTTATTTTGATTTTTTTGGCTTTGGTCTGCTCTTTCTCTCCGTCGTCCCCTCTTTGTTTCCTTTTCATCTCGCCATGGGCCAAGCAAGGCATCAAAAATTGAAAGCCGTGTTTCCTTTTCTACTGATTGCTTCACTCTTCATGCTCCTGCAGGTAACTCACTCCCGTCACATTTATTGTTAGGATTTCATTTTTCTGGGAAAATGGGGTTTACAGCATTTTGGACTGATTGACTCTGCCAAACTTTGTAACTTTTTGTGGTTTCATTTTTTGTATAATTCGGTTTTGGACTGATTGACTCTGCCAAACTTTGTAACTTTTTGTGGTTTCATTTTTTGTATAATTCGGTTTCCAACTGGTTGTTTGAGAATTGTTGTGATCAGTCGCGTATGTACAATCAATATTGTGATGAACTTTTATAGTACTTGCCTTCATTTATTTTGGATTTTTCTTATATGGAGAATGTC
This sequence comes from Saururus chinensis, assembly GCA_035235625.1. NCBI lineage: Eukaryota > Viridiplantae > Streptophyta > Magnoliopsida > Piperales > Saururaceae > Saururus > Saururus chinensis. The sequence goes on from CP141140.1 coordinate 52,783,095, forward strand.
TGTACACTCTGAGAAATGAATGATTTTGACGATTTGGTGGGACGACAACCAGTATGACTACTACTGCTGCTCGTTTTTATTCTTGATGTTCTTATCTTATTCATTGAACGTGTGGCTAGAAGTTGGATTAATGAAAATTATTGCTTGCGATCCCTTGTCATGGCTTTCTTCGACATTGTAAACTGATCACCTCCTAAATGTTGCTAATGGGTGAATTGTCTATCATCTCCTATTTTTGAGAGTGAAATATGAACACTGCTGTGGCTAATTTGTGTCATATGTAGTTCCATAAGGTGAGTGGCCAGATTATGAATATTTTAATAGTTGACTATGCAATTATTGTTAATTGATGACTGATGATATTAGTATGGATCAAACTTCTTTCCCATGATCCATTTGAAGTTCTATAGTTTTGGTGTTTAGGAGCTTTTAGTAATGAGGGTAATGTCGCTATAGATTTTTTGTTATGCTGCAATTTTTTAAGTATTAACTGTTATGATTAATGTGTATAATCTGTGTATGGCAATTTCCCTTATGATAAATTTTTTTTGTCTCTAATATTGTGATTGACTATTGATAAATAGTTAGTTGTTTGTATGTTATTTAAATAAATTTAGAGTGGTAGTTCTCCTGTTTAGTTATATTTGTGACCTTTGTTATATTCAATACAAGACTTTGTTGCCATTTTTTTATGCCTAAAAATAGATGTCAGTGGGTGTTAATGTGATATCACATGGACTAGTGGATTTTGTTTGCCTTCAATAGTGTACTTATGAAGTGTATTTAAGTGGGTAAATTTTTTTTGTCACACTTTAAGTTTCTGCATTGGTGATAGTTGCTAGTGACTGTGTTTTTAACTTTTATTCCTTGGTTATATGGAATAAACTTGATTTCTGTAGAATGATTTGCTTTGATGCAACTTGAACTGTTTATATTATCTCGATTAAGAGGCTAACAAATATTATTTATTGCAGGTTTAAGAGATGGAGAATCAACCTTTTGATAAAACTCCAATTCAAGTTGATACAGTTCCAAGTGAAAATCCACCTCTACCTCTGCCTCCAAGTGAAAATGAAGCCTCAGGTCAACCGACTGATGCAAATGTAGATGAACCTTTCAATTCTAAAGCTTTTACTGCAAAAACCCGCCCTAGGTTGACGTCTTCAGTATGGAATGAGTTCAAAAAAATAAAAAAGAATGGACAGGATTTTGCTAAATGTGATCATTGTGCTACAGAACTTGTGTCACCCGGTGGGCATGGGACTACACACTTGGCAAACCATCTCAAAAGGTGTATGAAGAGAAAGAACTCAGACATACGACAACATCTTATAGCGGGCAAAGAGGTTGGTGAGGATGGGACAATGAAGTTTGGAAACTTCACTTTTAGTCAAGAAGTTTCTAGAGAGAAATTAGCTCGAATGATAGCTTTGCATGAGTACCCTATCTCAATGGCAGAACATCCCAGCTTTAGAGAATTTTCTATGAGCCTTCAACCATTGTTTAAAAATGTGGGGCGTACAGCAATGAAAAATAAAATCTTAAAGGGCTATAACCGGTTAATGGAAAAGTTTTACATGACATTGGAAAAGACTGAAAGCCAGATAGCTGTGACTACAAACATATGGACATCAAATCAAAAGAAGGGATATATGTCATTGACAGCTCATTTCATTGATGACAAGTGGACTCTTTAGAAGAGACTCTTACGGTATTTAGCTTTATTTGTTTTATTTGCTTTAATTTTTTATATATCTTGCATTTTATTCAAAGTTAAGATTTTTTGTTTATATATTATTTATCTTTCTAATATTAGTGTGTAATTAATATAGGTTTGTTTATGTGCCTTCTCCACATAATAAGGAAACTTTGAGCAATGCTTTGATGGATTCTTTTCTTGAGTGGAATATTGATCGTAAGTTGTCTATAATTACGGTGGATAATTGTTCAACTAATGATAGTGTAATCAATTGTCTGAGAGATAGTTTATTAGAGTCTCATGCACTTTTATTAGATGGGCAGATTTTACACGAGATGTTGTGCACACATATTAAATTTGATTGTTCAAGATGGCCTTCAAATAATCAAAGATAGCATAGAAAAAATTCGTGAATGTGTTGTCTTTTGGACGGTGACACCATCACGTATTGAGAAGTTTGAGGATGCTGCCAAATAGTTGAGAATTTCATGCATTAAAAAGTTGATTTTGGATTGCAAAACTCGGTGGAATTCAACTTTTTTTATGCTTCAAACTGCTTTAGAATATAAAGATGTTTTTCTTCGTTTGAAGCAACGTGAAAGGTGGCATGGAAGATTGCCGGATGAGAATGAGTGGATACTTGCAAGAGAGATTTGTGATAAGTTGAAGCTTTGTTGTAGTGTAACTGAAGCCTTTTCTAGATCACAATATCCCACTGCTAATTTATTTTTTCCTAAAGTTGTTGAGATAAGGATGGCATTAACACAATGGAAAATGTCTTTAAATGATGATATTCGATTTATGGCAAAGTCTATGTGTGATAAATTTGAGAAATATTGGGATGTGTGCTCACTTGTGATGTCGGTTACTATTGTCTTGGATCCTAGATATAAGATGAGGATTGTTGAGTATACATATCCCCGTCTTTATGAAGATGAAGTTCAAGCATATAGACATTGAATTTGTTCATAAAAATATGTATGAGCTTGTTAAGGAATATCAATCACTAAGTGAAATTTCTCCACTGGAACCTATGTTGAGTAGATCTTCAAAGATAGACCCACTTGCTGGTTTTGATGTGTTTATCAGTAGCACCATGAATGGTCAACAAGTGAAGTCTGAGTTGGATCATTACTTGGAGGATCCAAACCATCCTCGATATTCAAATTTTGATATTTTGGGTTGGTTGAAGAACAATGCTGCTAAATACCCTACTGTTTCATTAACTGCTTGTGATATTTTGGCTATCCCTATATCAACAGTAGCATCTGAATGAACTTTTTGAACAGGAGGTAGGGTGATCGATAACCACAGAAGTCGATTAGCTCCGGAGACAATTGAAGCTTTGATGTGTTCAAAGGATTGGATATCTATTGAGAGACAAGGTAGATGATTGTGTGATAAAAATATTTACTTCTATAACATGTTATATTCATCATATTGTATTATGTTTATGCAGGTGCACATTCTAGATCATTTGCATCAACATCTATGTCATATAATGATGACGTTGAGTAGAGGTAAACAATTGTTATTTATGTTTTATATATCTTGATTGTCTTATGTATTGTAATATCTAATTGGTGTATATTGATTTGTTCTTTGTGCAGGGATTAAGCACAAGAAACTTGATGAGAATGCCACATGGTTTAGAACTTTGAATCTTAGGTATGTGTAATGAAAGCTATTTTGTAATGGAGCTTCAATTTGTTTATCTTGAGATAGTTATGAGGTTTTGTACGTGACTTAATGAAAACTTTTAGATGTTTAACTTATTTGGAGATCTTAGTTTTGATGTTTAACTTGTTTATCTTGTTTAAATATTGACTGTGAAGTGAGTAGTGATGTGTGTTCTTTACATCTTAAAATATCATTATAGTATGTTGGCAGGCCTTGAATAATAAAGAGATGAGAGGTTGATCCAAGTGACTTTTGCAGGGATATGAATTGGACTATAGCAAGTTGGGGTGTATTTTGATCCACAAAGTTTTAGGGATATGTGTTGGATTATAGTGTATTTTGATCTACAAAGTTTCAAGGATATGTACTAGATTATAGCAGGTTGGGAAGCATTTTAATCCTCAAAGTTATAGATATTTATATTGGACTATAGCAAGTTAGGATGTATTTTAATCATCAAAAGTTAAGAGGTCTGTATTAATTTGTTTTTTTATATTTGGGTCGGGTCAGGTCAATATATTATTCGGGTCGAGTCGGTTTATACTGTTCATAGGTTTACATGTCATTCAGGTTGGGTCAAGTTAGGTCGGGTTAGGATTTTGAATTAACCATTAGGGTCGAATTTAGTATAAATTTTTTAACCCGTGACGGGTTTGGCATAGGGTTTAGGTTTTAATATTTTAAATAATATCAGAGCTAGATTTATCAAAACCCAATCCGAACTCAACCCAGTGACATCACTACTTTTAGGTTTCAGTCCGCACAAAATTTCTCTCTCATTCAGACGCAAGCAGCCGCGAGACCGATGACCGGTATAATGATTTCTCCGACCTGGAAGGCTGTAAAAACTGGGCGGCTTCAAGAGTAGATCATTGAATTCGCTTTCCCTTCCAAGACCCGCGTAAAGCAAGTTTCCTTTGCAAGCGGCCCTCCTTTTTGTTTTGGTTCAAGTTTCTTCCTTCCTCATAAAAGGCAGAGGATATATCGTTTGTCTGGTGAGCAAAGCATTTACTTTATAAAATCACCTTGTACCAGACGGCAACTAAAGTCTTTGATCATTTAATGGACTGAAGGTGTAATCAGATGGGTCCTATGAGAAAACCCACAAACATCAGTGTTTCTTTTGTGTAAAATCTGCCGGACTTGAAACTGTGGATGTGAAGGACACTTACAAGCGCAGGTGTTTGAGCAATTGCTCCTGCTGGGCATATGCTTATGGCCGCGGAATTGGTGCATGCTATGGAAGGCTGACTTAGTGAGCGTCCAGCGCTTCAATGTGATGGGGAATGTTCTCGATCTCCGGGTTGTTGACTCTGAATTAGGCATAAATTAATGATCTCTCTTTCTCATTTCTCTGCTGTTTATAATCATCGCATGAGTCGGGTTTAAAGTTTTAAATTTAAACTATTTGGGTTGAGTTTAGGTTTCAGATAATCCAACTCAACTTAAACTCAACTTAAACTCAAATAAAGTTATAAATATAATTATTTTATTTTTTTATATTATAATAAAATTCGACCCAGCCTAACCTAAATAGGTTTTATAAATTCAACTCAAATAATTACTTAGGTTAAATTTAATTTTACCATTTCTTACAAAAACTGACCCGAGGATATTTAAAAAAAATAAGACTTAGAGTTTTTAATTCCTTGTTTTAAACTGTCACTAGCTCATTAAATATTCTTGTTAAAGATAATGGCATATCTCATATGCATGGTTGATGGGCTATGATACGTTTGTTTACGACACATTCCTTGCGATTTTTTTCTTGTGAATATATGTTCCCTCTGTCCCATATTAAGGAAGGTGATAAATATCTTAAATCACAAAGGATTCTCACTACTCTAACTTTGATAGTGCTTATGCTCCTACTTTGGAGGGAAGAGCATATTGGAAGCTTTCTATAAATAAAAGTAAGAAAATAAAACACAACTTGAGACAAATGTTCTTTTAGATAAGAAACTTCATAATGGGTTGGAGGGTGCACTAGTAACATTAGAGAATTTCAGTGCTCCCCATATTTTATTATAAGGTCATATTATTAAACCAATAATTATGACATGCAAAACTTGTGGGGAATAAAACTATAAGCCTTGCCAAATAGAGTATAACTTTACTGTACTCTGGTTCTGGCCAAACAGAGTATATATTTACTATTGTAGAATTTTGGGTGAACAAAGTATAATTTTACTATTCCCCTACCTGTGCTGCGAAAATATGGATCTAGAAACCTCAATACAAAAGCAAAGTACATAAGGGAATTTAACCCGGTTTGGCCTGGCTGCCTACATCCACGGGAACACGCAATTCCACTAGATAGAGAATCAAAGTACAAGAGAATTACAAGATTTCATAGCAATGCTCATCACACAATACACAAGAAGAAAACTCCAACTTCTTCCTCTTAAAAATTCTTATTTTCTTTCACTCTTTGTTACTCTGCATTGGCCTCTCCAGTTCCGGGTAGTGGCGGCTCTAAAATATCTAGTTCGGAATCCTCCACTTCTCTGGAATTCATCATCATGTCAACCACCTTTAATAAGTCTATTTATAACTTACGTCTTCTTGAAAAAAGGACAATAATGCCCTTCACTTAAGTTCCCATAATTATGTTTCACTATCAACAATCTCCCACTTGAAACTGAATTACTCGAAATCTTCAACAACAATTCTCCCACTCAAATTGATCTCTGTCAAATCAATTTTTACATATAGAGCCAATTGCAAGAAAGGCAGTTGCTCTACTCATATCCAATGTAACTGTTTGATTACCACCATCCTTCTAGTGTAGAAGACCAATGGTGGTTAAGCAAACGCTTAATTTCTCCATTGTCACCACTTTAATAAACATATTCGCTAGATTCTCCTTAGTATGAATCTTCTCAAAGAATGCATTCTTCTCTTCAACAAGTTTTCTCACAAAATGATACTTGATCAAAATATGTTTTGTTCTAGAATAAAACACATTATTTTTTATCGTATCAATTACACTGTTGTTATTACAATAGAGTACATACCTCTCTTGAGGTTTGTCCAACTCCTTTAAGAATGCTTTTAACCATATCATCATCTTGCAAGCTTCAGTTGTAACAATATAGTCTACCTTAGCAGATGAGTTTATCATAAATTTATACAATTATGACTGCCAAGCAACTGTACCACTGCCTAATGTGAAAGCAAAACCTGAAGTACTTCTTTTACTATCTAGATTACCTCTATAATCAAAATTTACAAAACCAACTAAGTTAATCCTGGAACTCCCACTCAAGTGTAAAGACATACCTGAGGAACCCTTTATATATCTAAGAATCCATTTCACTGCATTCCAGTACTCTTCTCCTAAATTTGCCATAAACTTTACAACCTGACTCACAACATGAGCTATATCTAGCCTGGTGCAAGTAGCTGCATATATCAATGAACCTACAGTAGATGTATAAGGAACCCTGTTCATGTGAGGTATACATTCTTATTTAGTAGGAGACTGCTCATTTAAAAGCCTGAAGTGATTTGCCAAAAGAGTACCAACTAGTTTGGCACCTAACATGTTAAACTTCATCAAGACCTACTCAACATATTCCTCTTAAGATAATTTCAGTACTTTTTGCTCTCCATCTCTTGTAATTCGCAGGCCAAGAAGAAAACTCCAACTTCTTCCTCCTAAAAATTTCTATTTTCCTTCACTCTGTGTCACTATGAATTCTCCACTTCTCTAGAATTTATCATCACGTCAGCCTCCTTTAATGAGTCTATTTATAACTTAAGTTTTCATAGCAAAAGACAAGGATGCCCTTCACTTAAGTTCCTATAATTATGTTTCACCATCAACAATCTCCCACTTGAAACTTAATTACTCGAAATCTTCATCAATAATTCCCCCACTCAAACTAATTCTTGTCAAATCAATTTTCACATATAGTGCCAATTGTAAGTAAGACAATTGCTCCACTCATATCTAATGTAACTATGTGATTACCACCATCCTTCTAGTGTAAAAGACTAATAGTGGTTGAGCAAACACTCAATTTCTCCATTGTTACCATTTTAGTAAACATATCTACTGGAATCTCTTTAGTATGAATCTTCTCCAAGAAGACCTTTTGTACAACAAATTTTCTCTCAAAATGATACTTGATCTCAATATATTTCGTTCTAGAATGAAACACATTATTCTTTGTCATATCAATTGCACTCATGTTATCACAATAGAGTACACACCTCTCTTGTGGTTTATCCAACTCCTTCAAAAATATTTTTAACCACATCATCATCTTACAAGCTTCGGTAGTTGTAATATACTCTGCCTTAACAGATGAATTTATTATAGATTTATGTAATTGTGACTACCAAGCAACTACACTACTGCCTAATGTGAAGACAAAACTTAAAGTACTTCTGTTATCTAGATTACCTCCATAATCGGAATCAACAAAACTAACTAAGTTAATCCTAGAAATCCCACCAAAGTGTAAAGACATACCTAAGGAACCCTTCATATATCTGAGAATCCATTTTACTGCATTCCAGTGCTCTTCTCCTAGATTCGCCATAAACCTTGCAACCTGAATCACAACATGAGCTATATTTGGTCTAGTGCAAGTGGTTGCATACATCAATGAACCTACAACGGGTACATAAGGAACCCTATTCATGTGAGTTATATTTTCTTGTCTAGTAGGAGACTGCTCATTTAAAAGCCTGAAGTGAGCTACCAAGGGAGTACCAACTGCTTTAACACCCAACATGTTGAACTTCATCAAGACCTTCACAACATATTCCTCTTAGGATAATTTTAGTACTTTCTGCTCTTTATCTCTTGTAATTCGCATGCCCAAAATTTGCTTGATTGGTCCAAGATCCTTTATTGCGAAATAAGAAGATAATTGTCTCTTGAGCATCTCAATCTCACTATAATTTGCTTTTATAATCAACATGCCATCTACATATAACAACAAAAACAAATAAGTTCTCAACCTTTTGTAATAGCAACAATGATCTCAATAGTAACGATAAAATCCAATGAATAACATAAATCCATTAAATTTCCTATATCAATGTCTTAGAACTTACTTGAGACCATACAAGCTCTTTGACAGCCTGCACACCAAATTATCTTTTCCTCTTACCACATAGCATTAAGGTTAATGCATATAAATCTCATCCTCTAAGTTACCATGTAGGAAGACTGTTTTAACATCTAACTGCTCTAAGTAAAGATCCTTAACTACAATAATAGACAGCATCATTTTAATGGTAACAATTCTAACAACATGAGCAAATATTTGTGTATATTCTACTTCATACTTCTGCTGAAAGCTTTTGACAACTAGTCTAGCTTTGTACATTTTACTTCCATCAACTTCAAGTTTCAGCCTGTAAACCCTCTTGTTATATAAAGCCTTTTTACCTAAAGACAGACAAACTAATTCCCAAGTCTAATTAGATGTCAATAAATTTATCTCATCCTCCATAAAACGCACCCATTGAACGGTCTATCCTGCAAGCTTCTTCAAAGCTTTTAAGTTGACCACTATTAGTCAAAAGCAAATAATTCAAACTAAGATCAAATATGGAATGCATACTGGATGTGCTCTCAGAGTTGGAGGGATCAAATATCATCTTCTTCTTAATCTGCCTAAAACTGGTCTAACCAAGTTATGTCTGCAATGGAACTGCATCTAAAACTCTCTTTGAAGAAGTCTCATCTACCTATTCATGACTAGATGGACCAGCCCCACTGTGTGTTAAAGCATTAAGTTCTACAAAATCAGTTTCAACCTGTTTCATCTTCCTCTTTTGTAAATCTTGATGGTACTTATACAGCTCTGCCTCATTAAATATTACATTAATGCTTTGGATAACCTTCTTATAGACTAAAGATCGCAGTCTATAACCATAAGCATCTCTACCATAACCAACAAAGTAGCACTTGTTGGATTTTGAATCCAAAACTTCTATTTATGTTCTGTATCAACATGCACATAAGCAGTACAACTAAATACTCTTAAGTAATTATTCTTTACCTCCTTGTTTGACCATGCGTCTTTAAGAATGCCTCAATCTAGGGGGTAGCATGAAGAATTATTGATTAAATATGTTGTAATATCAACGGCATAACTCCAGAATGAGAGAAGGTCACAATGTAGCCTCATACTGCGTGTCTTCTCCATGATAGTCCTGTTCATCAGCTCTACAACATCATTCTTTCTGGGCTGTCTAGGAATAGTAAACAACCTTCAAATGTCATGCTTATTATATTAACATTGAAATTCCCTACTGCAATACTCACCTTCATTGTCTAACTTCAAACACTTCACATTTAACCTTGTCTCATTCTTAACAAGTGTTTTCTATTGCACAAAGATATAAAATACATTTGATTTATTTAAGTGACCACACTGCCAACAAGCCTCATCACCCTTACAGTATTTAGACTTGGATTACCCCCTCTTAGACTTCCCTCTTCATCCAGGTTTGCCTCTTTGAGGTTGCCGCCCCCTTTCATCCATAGTTAAGGTTGAACCGGATGAAGAAGAACCACCCTTACGACATGTTTTCTATTGCACAAAGATAGAAAATACATTTGATTTATTTAAGTAACCACACTGCCAACAAGCCTCATCACCCTTACGGTATTTAGACTTGGATCACCCCCTCTTAGACTTCGCTCTTCATCCAGGTTTGCCTCTTTGAGGTTGCCGCCCCCTTTCATCCATAGTTAAGGCTGAACCGGATGAAGAAGAACCACCCTTACGACATGTTTCTTCAGCCAATATCATTCCACACACATCATTCAACTTAAATTTTTTTGTATTATGAAAACTATGCACAACAACTTTAAATGATTCTCAATCATATGATAGACTTAAGGAAAAGTAAAAGACTGTATATCTTCAGTAAAATTAACAACTACTGCCTCAAGTTGATAAACCAAAGTATTGAATGAATTCAAGTGAGTGGCTGCAGTCTCATCATTAGATAATTTTAAATTAAAGAAATTGGTAACAAGATGTACTTTGTTTGTAGAAGAAGGACTTGCATATAACCGCTCAAGCATATCAAAACATTCCTTTGTGGTCTTAGCCTTCGTGACATTCGAAGCCACCAACGAAGAAATAGATAATCTGACTGTTCTTAGAGCATTGCGATTAAGCAACTCCCACCTTGCAATCTCTTCCACCATGTCTTCATCAATAGGCTTGGTTATAAACAATCGCTGGTAGAGGTCCTTCATATACAAGTAATCTTCAATCTGCATACGCCAAAATTTGTAATTTTGGCCATTGAATTTCTCTATCTTAAACTTGTTATTGTCAGTTATATCCTCCTGAAGCTTCGATACTAATAGTGGGGAATAAAACTACCGGCCTCGCCAAATAGAATATAAGTTTACTGTACACTTGTTCTGGCTGAACAGAGTATATATTTACTATTCTAGAGTTCAGGGTGAACATAGTATAATTTTACTGTTCCTCTGCCTGTACTGCAGAAATATTGATCTAAAAACGTCAATACGAAAGAAAAGTACACAAGAGAATTTAACGTGGTTTGACCTTGCTACCTACATACACGGGATCACACAATTCCACTATATAGAGAATCAAAATACAAGAGAATTACAAGATTTCTTAGCAACGCTCATCATACAATACACAAAAAGAAAACTTCAACTTCTTCCTCCCAGAAATTTCTGTTTTCTTTCACTCTGTGTCACTTTGCGTTGGCCTCTCCGGTTCCTAGTCATGGTGGCTCTGAAATCTCTAGTTCGGAATTCTCCGCTTCTCTGGAATTCATCATCACGCCAGCCTCCTTTAATGAGTCTATTTATTACTTAGGTCTTCCAGAGCAAAGGACAATAATGTCATTCACTTAAGTTTCCTTAATTATGTTTCACCGTCAACAAAACCAACCCCAAGTTCAACACCTTATTGCGAACCTAGCTGCATGGGTTCAGTTCTAAAGGTAACGAGGTTCACAACATCATCATTTCGAAGTTGATTTCAAAATACTCTCTCCCTTTTAAAATAATTATCCTATTTGGTTTTCTAAAATAAATTAATGGGAAAGTAAGCAAACAAACCCTTCCTTGCTTTGGATTGCATGAGGTTATCCATTTTTAGTCCCTATTTTAAATTTTTGATTGATAAATTGAGTGGACATCTCATTTTGACCTCCAATTGCCAAATCCTTGATGACATAGGAAAACAACCATATTGATTATTTAAATTTTAAAAAAATGTGTCCCATATTAATTGTTTTATTTCATATTATCCTTATATAATTATTAATGGAGTAAGCATGCTTAATGGATGAAGTGCATGAGTTAACTAATTAATTTATGTAAATATCACATTTGAAAAAATGTAAACAATGAGCATTGGACATAAAGAGAACGTAACATCCGCTAACCACTTTGATTATAAGAGAAGAGCAACAAATTGCCAACATTAGTCGTAGTAATTATTGTCCTGGGAGCAATAATATTCGGTGTTGCAGCCTACCTTTTGTTTATCAAGAGGAAAAAGCTAAAAGATAAAGCTTCATTGTTGAAAGTTTTTTGCCCATACTTGGATCATCTCCATCAGAAGCTTTTTTTATGTTCTCCAATAACAATGAGCCTAGTGTAAGCTGTGCATAGGAGCCAATCTATCAGCTGCTGCAATCACTGTGGGAAAGTCCTCCACTTCCCTCTGTCTCAGATTGTTTTAAGCCCATGTTTACAAGCCTGCCATGAAGTAGAATAACTTGTCATCCTCCGTCATATTCGTCACGCCAAGATCAGTGACTAAAACTCCTTAACATAGTCCCAGACTACCCTCGTATGCCTGAGGTTCCTCTATGACTCTTGAGCCATCCAAAACACACTTTTAGAAAGGAATTGTGCCTGCAACTCCCTCTTAAACGTATCCTACGTCCCTATCTTTGGCCAACACGCAGGTGCATCATCTTCCAACCGCGTCCGCCACCACAACTTTGCATCCCCTTCAAGGTACATCATTGCCACAGTAACCTTCCCTCCTTTTGGGTATGGACCAGCGTGAAGTAGTTTTTCATATCCCAAAAGTTCTTCCCAATCTCCTTGGTGCCTCGCGTTCTAGCATACACCTTCAATTCAGGGACCTTTATCTTTGTCGCAACCTGTTGAGATGAGGACTCGCCCCCATCTCGGGATGGAGTGTTAATGCTTGCCCGCTTCATTACCGCCACTTCATCCGTTAGGTCGCTAACCTTTGTTGCCGCTGCATCCTCTACCTCTTGCACTCACTGCCTAAGATAGTCCGTCATCGCAACCACATCAACCGCTAGTGTGGTGAGACAGGCTGCCTCTTCAGCCATACTGCCATCTTCCAGAGACTCGTTAAGGTGTGGTGTGACTTCAAGCAGGGACACTCGCTGGTCAAAGAGGGCCAAACGCTCGTTGATATTGCACAACAAGGTATGGACTTCAGCCAATGTCCCATTCACTGTGGCTATCGTATCCACCTTTACATCGAGCTCAATAATGCAAGTCAACATCGAGCCTACCATCAAAGCTCCCTATTTTCGAGCAACTTGTCAAGGAAAGGGGTACATGCAGCAGGAATCTCCAATCTGTCTAGCAACAACTTGTCAAGCATCTCGCCTCTTCTGGGTATCCCAACGATTTAGCAACCTTCAGCCAACTTTTTCGTAGAGATCGTACAGAGTTTTAACCTTCTTCAGTATCCCAATAATGGAACCAACTGTCACGGGCACAAAGCTTTACCTAGCATCCACACTTGTAATGGCCTTGCTGCGCCGCACAACCAGTACCCACTTTTTTCCCTTCTCACTCGTATACACAAGGGAAACATAAGTAGAAAACAAGCCAACAACACAAGAGCGTCCCGGTGCAAGGGTCTCCACCCAAGCTATATAAATCAGTCCGTCAAAATACATAAGGCAGGGAGAGGGCAAGGCTGATCCACCAAGCTGAAAGCTTTCCTCTCACCTTCTTGGTTCGCTATGCATGAGCGAATTCATCCACCAACCTATCATGACCGCCCTCCTCTCCCCTTTTTATATACTCAACCTGAAACTAGTCGTCCTAATGTTACTAGGAGTACAAAACCCACCCAATACAAGAGCACTCACCCTGACCAACTCTTAGCCCATAACTAGTCCGCCCCTAGCATAAATCAGGAAACCTATAAGGGTTCGTCTTTCACTAGAAATGTAATATCCCAAATTTTCATGAGTTTTAAAAATTAAATACGTAAAAAATAGGGTATTTGATCTGTTGATATTCTTAGTAGAATAACATCCTAAATATAATTTGTAGCTGAAACTAATTTTATTAGAAAGTAGACAATTAGAGCTTCGAAACGTCACGAAGAACGTACGAATCAAAGTTCAGATAAAGGAGATACGATTGTTTGAAGTTGAAAATATCGTATAAGGCCCATTTACCCGATTTAGACGTGTATTTGGCCTTTTTAAGTTGTCTTGCGGGTTAACTAAAATTTTAAAATTTATTTTTTAGAGGCCTAATTGAGAAGGATTAACCCAACTTTTAGAGGGATTAAGAACCCTAATCCCCATGTTTATAAAAGGCATTCTTATTGCACAATTTGGGGGGTCTTTGCCCGATTGGATGAGATAATGGGGTAAACAACAAAGCTCCGGCAAGGCTCCGACGGCGGTAGAACGACAACAAATCAATAATTAAGGTAAGATCATTGTCTTGTCTTCGCTTGAAGATTAATAAAAGTTTTATTAATTAGATTTGAATAAAAAGCAGATCTGTATAATGTAATTTACATAAATGGTAATCGGTGTTCTGTAATCCCATTTAACAATAAGCTTATGTTTCAGATTTTATTGGCTGGTTGCCGATCGGTCAGTGCCGTCCGGCCAATGACCGGCCAGCCGTCGTCTGGCGGGGGCTTCAGGCAGGCAAGGCCGTAGTAGCCAGAGCCAGCGTGGCCCAGGCCGGTGTGTCCAGGGCCGTCATGGCCGGGACTAGCACGGCTAGCGGCTAATTAATAAAACTTTTATTAATCTTCAAGCGAAGACAATACAACGATCCTACCTTAATTATCGATTTGTTGTTGATCCACCGCCGTCAGAGCCTTGCCGTTCACCCCATTCTCCCATCCGATCGGGCAAAGACCCCCCAAATTGTGTCATAAGAAGGTCTTTTATAAACATAGGGATTAGGGTTCCTAATCCCTCTAAAAGTTGGGTTAATCCTTCTAAATTAGGTCTCTAAAATATAAATTTCAGAATTCTAGTTAACCGGGCCCGCAAGACAACTTAAATAGGCCAAATATAAGTCTAAATCGGGTAAACGGGCCCTATACGATATGTTCAACTTCAAACAGTCGTATCTCCCTCATCTGAACTCCGATTTGCACGTTCTTGGTGGCGTTTCAAAGCTCTAACTGTATACTTTCTAATAAAATTAGTTTCAGTTACAAATTATATCTAGGGAGGATGTCATTCTATTAAGAATATTAATGGGTCAAACACCCTATTTTTCACATATTTAATTTTCAAAACTTAGCAAAATTCAAGATATTACATTTTTCCCTCCTTAAAAGAATTGTATCCTCGTAATTCACCACAGGCAACCTTTTTCAAGCTCGGCCTTTAACTCAAAAGTTGTTCTCCCCTTTCAAACCACATCAACTACAACTTATAATTTAAGTAGAACAAAAACTTAATAACCTACAAAATTCAGGTCGTTACAAGAAGTCCAGCGCTAAGCTCATGTGTAGGTTTAAAACCTCTACAAAAGCTTCAAAAACCCCCACCTAAACTTTTAGCGGTGGTTCTCACTTTGCCTCTAAAAGCCCCGTCACAAAAGGTTTTTGGCGGAGGTTGTGGCAGGGTTTTAAAACCCCCACTAAAAGTTTGAAGTTTTTACAGAGGTTTAAAACCTCCGCTATAAAAAGTATTTCAAATAACAATTAATAATTTTTACATAGGTTTAAAAACCCCACAAAAAAGCAAATATCAGTTAATAGTTTTTGCAAAGGTTTAAAACCGGCGCAAAATAAATGTACAAGAGGCATGGGTGCTTTAGACAATTTATAAAAATTAATTTATTATAAATTAATTTTTTCATCTTCCCTGTATAACTTTTAAGAGACAATTTACATAAAAAATAATTATTTCCTACATCTAAAAACATAATTTCATTACTTTTAAAAACTTCATAATTTTTTAACACACAAATTCATTAACAATAACCCTCTGAATCATTGTTCTTGTTCAAAATATAAATCACATAATAAAATAAGTAAACTAATATAAGCTAGCAATAGAAAGACAACTACAATATAAAGATAATAACAATAACTAATTGAAATAACATAAGTCAAAATTAATTCCCAACTTTAAAAAATCGACAAACATTCTTAAAATTTGAATCGTTTATGCCAACCGCCAATTATTAGGTTCTACTAGCCTACACAACTAGTGAAATAAAATAACTAATTAACCAAAAAATAAAGTATAAATTTCATATGACTTATTATTTTGTCTAGTAAAAATAAGTCACATACTTGACCCATGTGAGAAGCGAATAGTCTTTTCATCTCTTCTAGTTGTTTTTTAAATATATTCTGCTCAAATCAAAGTTGTTCTACTTCTTCCTTATGTTGTTCTTCAAATTCTCTAATTTTGTCCTTCATTTTATGTATTTATGACTTGAGGTTTAACATGACTAGATATTCTCCCCACAATCGAGTCAGAGTCACTCCATGACCACATCCCCGAACTCGTCTTGGCTTTTCAAGCCCCATAACTTTAGCAAATACATTATTAAGGAAAAAAAAATGGGTGTCTTGGACACCCTTTTCAATAAAGCATTTCATTAGTTCCTGCAACATATATTGAAATCTTTATTATTTAAAGATGAAATTTAAGGCAATGATACCAAGTCAAATAATATTTACTTCATAGCCAAGAAAAGTAAATAAAAATATAACTATGAAAATAACAAGAAAAAACATATCAAAGAGGCTATGAGCACTTTAACATATGTGAACTCATCAAGTAAGAGTCAAGACCTCACACCATTTTATCTTATAAAATAGCTATAATACCTAATTAAGAAACCCATTTTATGTACATCCATCGAGCATTGAATTTCAAATAAGTTTTTTTTCTCATGACATATCAAAAAATTTTCTTGCATCATCTAAAGTTTAATATTTAATATATATGCTAAATAGCAAACTTTTAGCATATAGTGAAGCCTAGTTTTATTACAAAGTAATGAACTACACATCTCAAATCTTAATATAGTGAAGCTGAACCAATTATAATAATGAGAATACTTTCCAAAGTTTATTAAAGTTAAGGCTACAAAAATTAAACTAATAAAATTTATTAACTACTAAAAAAATAAGATAGAGGCTAAAAAACTTTCAATTTTTTCATTTGCATCGTCATTGACAATTTCTCCATTTTTTTTGTGTGTTATTTTGAACATTTCAAATCGAACAAGTGATTCATTTATTCCCCTTTTAACTTGCTACATCATTTGACATTGAATAATATCAATTTCTTTAAAAAAATCAAAGTACATACATACCAAATTGAAAACATTATTGCCATCATCATCTTCAATAGCTTATCCTAGTTGTAACCATCGGGCCTCATCATAGACATGATTTATGCATGAAAATCGTACATTGCCATTCCTTTTCTCACCAGCTCCTTTTAAAAACATGTACAAATTAAGAAACAAACTTAAACCATCAATGAAAAAAAGTCGACTCAGATACAAAGAGCAGAAGATATCAAATTCAGCTCAAATAAAATTCAAAAGTAAAACAAATTCAGTGAAACAGTTCCCTGAGTATTGGATCCTGTATCATCTGAATGTATTTATACAACTTTTATTACAACAAAACTAATAAAAACCCCTCTATATCTGTGTTTTCATTGGAGGTTTACCGCTATACAAGTGCTGCTATAGGTGTGTTTTCATTGGAGGTTTACAAATATCCCCGCTATACAAGTGCTGCTATAGGTCTAACTTTTATAGTGTGAATTCATTCCACCGTCTCTTCTCACCGAGGTTTGCAATCTCAGTATCAGTATCAATCTCGGTCAACCATAGATTATCTCAGAGATATATCGGAGAGAACAAGAATGCTCCAGCATAAATTGATGCATTGGATCTCTATATATACGTGTATATGTATGTAGTTTACTAGACTAGAACATATACCAAGTATAGTAGTGTATATGAACTTAATTACAAATGCTGATAAGGGCATTGCAAAAAATGCCTTTTCGGGTCAATGAATTAATGAATGATATTATTAATGAAAAACGAACAAAATAAATGCTTTTAATGTGTACGTGTACTCCAACAGTGGAGGCACCCTTGCATGTCGAAAGGTGCATGTAGCAGCAGCAAAAACATTACAGATACAATGTTCAAGTGGCTCGAGAAATGAGACTAATTAGCTTTTTGTTGAACTGATAACTAGAACCAAGAGGACTTCCAGGATAAGGATCAAATAACATTCTCAAGGGTACTTTCAAAACTTCAAGGATATGCTAGACAGATAACATCAAGCTTTCCAAGTTTCTTTTCCTTTCTTCTATATTTATATGTAAAACAATTAATAGTACAACATGTGAGTGGGGATCCACCGGATCACCGCTCATGCTCAACTTTTATTTCCTGCAACAGAACACCCATTTTCTGAAATTTCCCACTGTTTATCATCTATCAGGGATGCAATGTCATGCAGAATAAATAATGAATTTGTCAGCAAGCATTATTCCAAATGTTGTCTCACGTCAAAATTTGCCATCTGGGTGAAGTTTAATAAAGGTCAACCTGGCATCTCTTTAACCTCAAGGTGGATCTATCCTATCATAACCTACTAACTGTGAAAAACTTAAAGGAGCTTAAATCTGATGTTCCTTTAAAACTAATCAAGCAATTATTTGATATCATTAAATTTGAGTGGAAATATGATCCAAAAACTTTAAATTTTGACCCAAGGGCAGTCAATAAGCCTTTCTCGGTTCAGAATAGTGAAGAATCAGGTTGTGTGTATACATAGGTAAGTCCCTCTTTTCACATTGTCATGGTCTTCTAAGAGTTGTTTCTTATCGGTTGAATATGGAGTTTCTTTATTTTGATCTATATTTATTGTTTAGATTCATAAATCTGCCTATATTTATTGTTTAGATTCATAAATTTGCCACTTTGCAAACACTGGCTGCTAAAAGTATCCTATGCAGCGTCCAGTATTAGTAGCTTTGAGTGTTTTTTTTGTTTTGTTCAGATCCCTGCATCATATCTTATACTTTATTACTGGTTTTCTTTTGACTGCTTCTAAAAGTACCTTCATATAAGTGTCTGATTTCCTGTCGGATTGAACCATCTTTTCTTTTTCAGTTTCTCTTGCACTTTATTTAGGATATATGGATATTATATATAAAAAATACTAAAAAGGACTAATCCTGCTGTCTGCTTATTTTATTCCTGCCGGCAGCATTCCTTTTTTGGTACACAGCTTCAGGAATGCCCTTAAGGCAATAACACTGCTGTCATTAAACCAGTGTTCTTGCCAGCAATTCCAGGAGTCTAGGATTGCTCTTAAAGCAAAAATACTGCAGTCAGCAGGATTCCTGATGCATCCTGCCTCAAACAGCAAGTATTACACCATAAAGGACCGATGGAAAAAGATAAGAAAAAGGGACACTATGGAGAAAAGGAAGAGGACAAGCTCAAAAAGCAGTACAATACAATAAAAAACTTCAATGTAATCTTCAATTTCTCTCTTTCTCTCTCAAACTTCAATGCATACTTCCAGCCTCTAGAGAAACTATATCCTGAGTATGCAGCATTAAAAATTGTCAAAAGGGACAATTACTTTATGTTCTCAATTTTTGTAATTGTGCTTATCAGTAATAGGTCTGTTTATCAACAAGTCAACCATAAACTTAAAGGGCTACTTCTTTTCATGATCATAGAAATAGAGATGCCAGTTCAGTCGGGTTAATAGGGGCCAGCCTAAGCTTGAGGAAGAGGCCCTAACCTAACCTACCCTCATAAATATATAAACACGAAATAGCTAATTTAAAGCCTAAATCCTAAATCAACCTTCAGTAATATAAACTAAGTGGTGGAGCTTTAAAAAATATTTCAAAATATACCCAGAATTTACCAATTAGTCTACTTTAGTTTTGACTGACCTATTACTTATGATTGGTCCTAAAGTTATATGAGTGGCAAAATTGCAAGTGCTAAAGAATGAAGATCATTCCACTTACGACAGGAAGAAATGGCTCATGAGAATTAAGTGTTGCATTAGATAAATGTCTGCAATAGAAACCAGACTGTAAGTTTTCCCTACAAAGAGATGACAAAAGTGAAAATATGAGAAGTAGGTTTATGGAGATGATATGATAGTATATCAATTTAACTAAAAAAGACATCTCTATTACTCCATAAATCTTTTCAAAATAAATGAGAGGCTTGCAACAAGAGGGCCAATCTAAGCACCACTAAAACAGAGACTCACAGAGCAAATTTTTTTGTTCACGGGGCACATATTGAATCACAGAGCACATAAAATGAGAGGCTTGAAACAAGAGGGCAAATCTAAGCAACACTAAAACAGAGACTCACAGAGCACATATTTTTGTTCACAAAGCACATATTGAATCACAGAGCACAGGGCCAATCTAAGCAACACAAATAGAGACTCACAGAGCATATATTTTTGTTCACAGAGCACATATTGAATCACAGGGCACGTATTTTTGTTCCCGGTCCCTCTTGTAATAAATTAAATTTAAACCTAAAATTTGTGAGTAATTGAAAGAATCAAAGCAAACACTAATTCGTTTCCCTTGCCCACTCTGCGCAATACAATTTTGTAAAATGAAGAGAATCATCATCCAGAACATCAAAATAAAATTGCATCACGTCTCTCACCAAACATCATACTCAGCTTCAAATGGGGAGACAAGAAGCAATGGGTTTGGGGCCAGGGTTCCAGATAGCAAAATTTTTGAGCGAGAGGAAAGGAAGAATCTCACCGTTTCCTTATCCTTATCTTGGAGTCGACCAAGTCATAAAGGCCTCCAGTGCAGCCAATAACGAAGAGGACTTGGTGCAAGCTTCAAATGAGATTACTACCCACAGGGGCGAAACACCCAGAAAATAAAACCAGAAGAAAACTAGATATCTATAGAAAAACACGTAAAAGGGGAAAATTTATGACTTTTACCTGCGATCCTTCTGCCAAGATGGCTTTCTGCTGCCTTTATGTGGGTAGCGGATGTCTAGCTCTACTTGCTCGTTCCCCACGATGATTCTCTACCCACAACAAAAGAAGATCATTGAGGAGCAATTCCTGTTAGTAGGTCGTTTTGGTGATAGGCGCGTAGTGGGAATGAAAACGCCCCTTAAGTGTGTTTTTAGCGGAGGTTTACAAATCGCTGTACAAGTGCCGCTATAGGCCTGATTTTTGTAGTGGAATTAATCTTGAAGGAGTGCATACTCTTCCATTTCTGTTAATTCTATTACATTTTGTTAATAACGAATTTCTTCATAGCAGTTTGCTTCCGTCCCAGCTTAATTGGAACATTAAAAACATTTGCTCATTGTATTGATATTATAGCGCTTCGTAGTTTTTGTTTGTAGTTCTTCTTTACCGTCAGAATTAATGTCATCCCAATTACCACTTTCTATCAAACTTTCTCAAATCCCAACCACTTCTTTTTCATTTTGAACATGTCTTCAATGCCATCTCTGTTCCCCTCTCGAAGTACGACGACCTAAGGTTCTTCGACTGTTTCACCGATTTAACAATTGTCTAGTCTTTGCTAAGTCAAACTTCTATTGCAGCCACATATTAATCTGAAACTTAAAAGTCATGTGGCCTTCACCACCTTAGGACTCACATCTATCTAAATAAATTAGGGTGGGAGCATGCGTGGAAGGTGTAGACCCACAACTGTGCAACAGTCTCCATCACACAGAAATCCCGCCACAATTCCAATTGTAATCTTTTATTAGTTTTCCTACCAATTTGGCCATTAGGGTGATTGGTGGGAGAGTATAGTCAAAGAATCCTTTCTAGAAAGCCAATGGTCTAAAATTTCTCCATGAAAATCATAACTTGCATCCATGTTGGAGAGCCAATTTATGTTATTAGAGATTTCCACATAGACCCCAGAATTACAAGGTCGGCGTGACTTACATTAGATGCATTGCAATGTTTTTGAAAATAATTTTTTAAAAATAAATAAATAAATAAGACTATGAAGAAGAGAGTATTTGGTAGGCAAAAAGTTTTTCTAAAGAGTCATACATAATACCCTAAGTGATGTAGTTGTAATCAATTGGTGAACTTTTACTAGTGTAGAGGCTGGTGAAAGTTTGTTAGCCACTGATTACATGAAATTGATGACGCACACATTAACACCTTAATCCTATACACAAACAAAACAATTCAATTTTTTGCAATTTTTTGCTCTAATATGTTCACCAGCAAGGCCTTGTTTTGAAATTGGGCCCTACTAAATAAATGGCTTTTTATATTAACCTAATTTCATCACGTATGAAATTCAATGCCACTTCGGTCTAGCTGCCGTGAGTAACCCAGCCAGCTGACCCGACCCAAGAATTAAGCTATCTCTATACAGTTGTATATGAGAGCGCGTTTGATTTCTCCCCTAAATCGAAATACAAG
This sequence comes from Saururus chinensis, assembly GCA_035235625.1. Taxonomy (NCBI): domain Eukaryota; kingdom Viridiplantae; phylum Streptophyta; class Magnoliopsida; order Piperales; family Saururaceae; genus Saururus; species Saururus chinensis. Next base: position 52,805,172 of record CP141140.1, read on the forward strand.
ATTAATTTCAAAATCCAATTGATGGACTAATATTGCTAAAGAAAACTGGACTCAAATCCAAATTTGCGATCTCCAAACCCGCTTCCCAAATGCACCGTTTAGTATCATTGGTAAAGGAACTTTTGACCCACCATTAACCTTCCAAAGTTTACCTGTAATTCCACCAATGCCTACCTCATGCACCCGTGCCCAATCTTGTCCCCCTCACCCTCCTACTTCCAACGTAGCTTAAGTCAGCGGAGAATAGCAGATATAGATATATATATATATATATATATATATATATATATATATATATATATATATATATATATATATATATATATATATATATATATATATATATATATATAAATATAAATTATACACATAAGTCTTGGGTTTATGTGTATCAGCATTATCTAAGAGGTACAAATGATTCTACCCTAAGTTATGTTATGTGTGTCATCCTAGGAATCCCGGGCTCATATAAACATACTTTACTTTTCCTAACTTAGCTTGGACAGTCATTTCTTATATATTCACAAAGCCACTTTACGCCACGTGTTTTTTTACAACAAGCACGGATCCGAATTTCGGCCATCCTCCCAACACGTGAGAAGTCCATCCACGCTACCCTCGGATAGACGAAAATCATATTACCGCCCATCTTGTAAATATTTACTCCTAGATTTTTTTTTGGCCAGATTTTTTATAACTAAGTCAAGATCACTATCTAGAACAAAGTTGAGGGTCACAGCTTCCATATTAAGGCGTTGAAAGATTCCATATTAAGGCGTTGAAAGATCAAGGCGTTGAAAGATTAATTAGTAGCATCGGTATCACTCATTCAATATGAAAATTCAATCAATATGGAGCCAGAGTAGTCGTCTAACTGACGGTGATATTTATGGACTTTCAGGTTCTAGTCCACACAAAATTCATTAAGACGCACTCATAAGCATAAAAGGCTATATTGATACATACAAGAATATCGATAATGTAGGTATAAATTTTTTTATAAATATAAAAAAATATTATAATTAATAATATATTATTATAAGACTTCTTTTATAGCGTAGTAAGACTGTATAATGCTGTATCAATCGATATAGATATTTTAATATTAATTAATTTAAAACTATATAGTGTTATGTTCTCTGTCCCATATAAATTATTATTTACTTTTTTTTAATATTTTAAAATTAATTTATTTTAAAAATAAATAATATACTTTATATGAATCTAAGTTATATGTATAAATAAATATATATTTATAAAGTATTATATATAAAAAAATAATTATATAAATTACATGAACCTACCCGTATTGATCTTATACAACTTTAAAAATATTATTTTTAATATAATAAAAATTTAAATTTTTAAATAAATTATATTTTTATTTTTAAAGAAAAAATTTAAATTATTTTTAAAAATAATTTTTTAAATAATTTTTTTTTAAAATATAATATTAATATACATCAATTATATCGATACAATACGATCAATATAACCAATACATATCGATATTTGTGTGGGGGCATATCATTCCGATATCCGTATCGGCCCATACACACTCCTTCCATGCTTAAAAACAGCCGCGAGAGGGACGACCTGAACAGTGATTTCTCCCACCTGGAAGGCTGTAAGAACTGGGCGGCTTCAGGAGCAGATTATAGAACTCGCTTTCCCTTCCAAGACCCGTAAAGGAAGTTTCCTTTGCAAGCGGCCCTCCTTTTTATTTTGGGTTCTAAGTTTCTTCCTTCCTCATCAAAGGCAGAGGATATATCGTTTGTCTGGTGAGCAAAGCATTTACTTCGTAAAATCATCTTGTACCAGACGGCAACTGAAGTCTTTGATCATTTAATGCACTGAAGGTGTGATCAGATGGGTCCTATGAGAAAACCCACAAACATCAGAGTTTCTTTTGTCCTTCTGATTGCCTGCTTAGCTTCTTTGCCTACATTTTACCATGCTGAACACCCCATCAGCATGAGTCAATCTATCCGGGACGGAGAGACCATAGTCTCCGACGGCAACAAGTTCGAGCTGGGTTTTTTCAGCCCGCTCAACTCGACGGGTCGCTACGTGGGCATCTGGTACTACAACCTCCCCACAGACCCCACAGATGCCGTCATCTGGGTCGCCAACCGAGACCGCCCAATACCAAACCGCTCTGGCATCCTCACCTTCGCCGATGACGGCAATTTGGTAGTGCTAGATGGGAACCAGAGCATCTGGTCGACCAACGTCTCGCCGATAATACCCAACGTCACCGCACAGATATCCGAATTCGGTAACTTGGAGCTGCGAGATCGGTTCCGAGGGCAGTTGTGGGAGAGCTTCCAAAACCCTACGGACACCTACATGCCGGGCATGCGAACTGGCCTGGACAGGCGGACCGGCCGGAACACGCTCTTACACTCCTGGAGGTCCCCCACCGATCCGTCCACCGGAAAATACTCCATGGGCTTGGACCCTGAGGGGAGGACCCAGATCATCTTGTTCGAAGGTAGCCGCCGCCATTGGAGGAGTGGGCAGTGGGACGGGACGTTTTTCACGGGCATTGCCACTGCCAACCCCCACTACCCATTTGGCTTCAGGCTAAGCGACGACGACCGGGAGGACAAGATCTACTTTACCTATACACTGTGGGACCCTGCGGTTCTGGTGAGGTTTGTGCTGACATGGGATGGAATTGTAGAGCAGCTGATATGGAACAGTAGCAGCCAGACCTGGAAGAGGTTCTGGGCGGAGCCCATCGCCGAGTGTGAGTTCTACGGCAAGTGTGGGGCATTCGGGGTGTGTCGTGGCTGGGCCAACCCCAGGTGCGAGTGCATGAAAGGTTTCGTGCCAAGGGACGACGGGGAGTGGAAGAGAGGCAATTGGACTGGGGGTTGCGTGAGGAGGGCGCCGCTGCAGTGTGAGAGGAATGGGAGCGTTCAGGCCCAGGGGCAGGCAAAGAAGGATGGCTTCTTCAGCTTTGATAACGTGAAGCTACCGGACTTTTCAGATTCGATAACGGTGGATGTGAAAGACACTTGCGAGCGCAGGTGTTTGAGCAATTGCTACTGCCAGGCTTATGCTTATGGCCGCGGAATTGGGTGCATGTTATGGAACACTGACTTGGTCGACGTCCAGCGCTTCAATGGGATGGGGAATGTTCTCTATCTCCGGCTTGCTAATTCCGAATTAGGTATAAATTAACCATCTCTCTCAGTCATCTTTTTCTCTTTCTTGTCTCGGCTTTTATATTCAGTTTCAGGGACGTTAATGGCGTGGGTCGGGTGTAAATTTTTAAATTTAAACTATTTAGGTCGAGTTTAAGTTTCAAGTAATCCAACTCAATTTGACTCAAATAAAATTATAAATATAAATTTTTTTATTTTTTTATATTTTAATAAAACTCAACTCAACCTAACCTAAATGGGTTTTATAAATTCAACTCAAATAACTATTTAGGTCAGATTTAAATTTACCATTTCTTACAAAAACCGACCCGAGGATATTTTAATAATAATTAAAGCTTAGAGTTTTTAATTCCTTGTTTTTAACTCTCACTAGCTCGTCAGATATGCTTGTCAAAAATCATGGCGTATCTCATATGCATGGTTGATTGGCTATGTTACATTTGTTTACGACACATTCCCTACGATTTTTTTTCTTATGAATATATGTTCCCTTTGTTCCATATTAAGGACGTTGAGAAATATCTTAGATCACAAAGGACAAACACATTCATATTTTTATTGGGATGACATATCTCAGATGCATGGTTGATGTGCTATGTTACATTTGTTTACAACACATTCCCTGCGATTTTCTTTCTTGTGTATATATGTTCCCTCCGTCCCATAGAAATAATATCTTAGATCACAAAGGATAATACTTTTACTAACTCACATTCTCATTACTCTAACTTTGATAGGTGCTTATGCTCCTCCTACTTTGGCAAGGAGAGCATATTGGAAACTTTCTATAGATAAAAGTATGAAAATAAAACACTTAACGTGAGACAAATGTTCTTTTAGATAAGAAAGTTAATAACGGGATGGAGGGTGCACTAGTAACATTAGAGAATTTCAGTGCTCCCCATATTTTATTATAGGGCCATATTATTAAGCCAAGGATTATGACATGCTAAACCTGTGGGGAATAAAACTATATGCCTAGCCAAATAGAGTATAAGTTTACTATACTCTGGTTCTAGCCAAACAAAGTATATATTTACTATTCTGGAGTTATAGGCGAACAGAGTATAATTTTACTATTCCCCTGTCTGTACTGCAGAAATATGGATCTAGAAACATCAATACAAAAGCAAAGTACACAAGGGAATTTAACGTGGTTCGGCCTTGCTGTCTGCATCCACTGGATCACACAATTCCACTAGATAGAGAATCAGAGTACAAAAGAATTACAAAATTTCTCAACAACACTCTTCACGCAATCACAAGAAAAAAACTCCAACTTCTTCTTCCTAGAAATTCCTATTTTCCTTCACTCTGTGTCACTCTGCGTTGGTCTCTCCGGTTTCGGGTCATGGCGGCCCTAAAATCTCTGGTTCGGAATTCTCCGCTTCTTTGGAATTCATCATCATGTCAGCCTCCTTTAATGAGTCTATTTATAACTTAGGTCTTCCATAGTAAAGGACAAGAATGTCCTTCACTTAAATTCCCGTAATTATGTTTCACCGTCAACAATCTCCCACTTGAAACCTAATTACTCAAAATCTTCAGCAATAATTCTCCCACTAAAACTGATCCCTATCAAATCAATTTTCACATATAGAGCTAATTGCAAGCAAGACAATTGTTCCACTCATATCTAATGTAACTAAGTGATCACCACCATCCTTCTAGTGTAAAAAACCAATGGTGGTTGAGCAAATGCTCAATTTCTCCATTGTTACCACTTTAATAAACATATCCGCTGGATTCTCCTTAGTATGAATCTTCTCCAAGAAGACCTTCTTCTCTTCAACAAGTTTTCTTACAAAATGATACTTGATCTCAATATGTTTCGTTCTAGAATGAAACACATTATTCTTTGTCATATCAATTACACTCTTATTATTACAATAAAGTACACACTTCTCTTGAGGTTTGTCCAACTCTTTCAAGAATGCCTTTAACTACACCATCATCTTGCAAGCTTTAGTGGTTGCAATATACTTTGCCTCAGCAGATGAATTTTTCACAAATTTCTGCAATTGTGACTACCAAGCAACTGCACCACTACCTAATGTGAAGACAAAACCTAAAGTACTTCTTCTGTTATCTAGATTACCTCCATAATCTGAATCAACAAAACCAACTAAGTTAATCTTAGAACTCCCACCAAAGTATAAAGACATACCTGAGGAACCCTTCATATATCTGAGAATCCATTTCACTGCATTCCAGTGCTCTTCTCCTGGATTCACCATAAACCTTGCAACCTGACTAGCAGCATGAGCTATATCTGGTCTGGTGCAAGTGGTTGCATACATCAATGAACCTACAATAGATACATAGGGAACCCTGTTCATGTGAGTTATATCTTCTTGTCTAGTAGGAGACTGCTCATTTGAAAGCTTAAAGTGAACTGCCAAGGGAGTACCAATTAGTTTAGCGCCCAACATGTTGAACTTCATCAAGACCTTCTCAACATATTCCTCTTGGGATAATTTCTGTACTTTTTGCTCTCTATCTCTTGTAATTCACATGCCATGGATCTGCTTGGTTGGTGCAAGATCCTTCATTGCAAAAAAAGAAGACAATTGTCTCTTGAGCATTTCAATCTCACCATAATCTGCTCTTGCAATCAATATGTCCTCCACATTTAACAACAAAAGCAAATAAGAAGTTCTCAACCTTTTGTAATAGCAGCAATGATTTGAATAACAACGATAAAATCTAATAGATAACATAAATCCATCAAATTTCCTATACCATTGTCTTGGAGCTTACTTGAGACCATAAAAGCTTTTTGACAACTTACATACCAAAATTTTCTTTCCTCTTACCACATAACCTTAGGGTTGATGCATATAGATCTCCTCTTCCAAGTCATCATATAAGAAGGTTGTTTTAACATCTAACTGCTCTAAGTGAAGATCCTCAACTGCAATAATAGACAACATCATTCTGATGGTAGCAATTCTGACAACATGAGCAAATATATGTGTATAATCTACTTTATACTTCTGCTGAAAGCCTTTGACAACTAGTCTAGCTTTGTACCACTTGCTTCCATTAGCTTCATGTTTCAGCCTGTAAACCCACTTGTTATGTAAAGCCTTTTTACCTGAAGGTAGAAGAACTAATTTCCAAGTTTGATTAGATGTCAATGAATCCATCTCATCCTCCAGCACGCTCCCACTGAATTGAAATGTCTATCCTGCAAGCTCCTCAAAGATTTCTAGTTCACCACTATCAGTCAAAAACAAATAATTCAGACTACGATCAAATATGGAATGCATACCAGATGTGCTCTCAGAGTCGGAGGGATCAAATATCATCTTCTTCTTAATCTACCTGGAACTGGTCCAACCAAGTGGTGTCTGCAATGGAACTGAATATGAAACTGTCTCTGAAGAAGTCTCATCTACCTATTCATGACTAGATGGACCAGCCCCACTGTGTGTTTTAGCATCAAGTTCTACAAGCTCAGTTTCAACCTGTTTAATTTTCCTCTTTTGTAGATCTTGATGATGCTTATACAACTCTGTCTCATTAAACATTACATCAATTCTCCAGACAACCTTCTTATGGACTGGATCTCACAGTTTATAACCATAAGCATCTTCACCATAGCCAACAAAGTAGCACTAGTTGGATTTTGAATCCAACTTCCCTCTATGCTCTGCATCAACATACACATAAGCAGAATATCAAAGACTCTTAAGTGATCAATCATTACCTCCTTGTTTGACCATGCCTCTTCAAGAATACCTCTATCTAGGGGGTAGCATTGAGACCTATTAATCAAATATGCTGCAGTATCAATGACATAAGTCCATAATGAGAGAGGAAGACCATAGTGTAGCCTCATACTGTATGCCTTCTTCATGATGGTCATGTTCATTCGCTCTGCAACACCATTCTGTCTGGGCTGTCTAGGAGTAGTAAGCAACCTTCGAATGTCATGCTTATTACAGTAGGATTGGAATTCCCTATTGCAATACTCACCTCCATTGTCTAACTTAAAACACTTCAACTTTCACCTTGTCTCATTCTCAACAAATATTTTCCATTGCATAAAGATAGAAAATACATTTGATTTATTCTTAGCAAAGTAAACCTATAACTTGCGAGAAACATCATCAATAAAAGTAATGAAGTAAGACGCACCTCCAAGGGATGGAACCTAGGCTGGTCCCCAAACATCTGTGTGTACAAGTTCAAGACGCTCATACCTACGCTCCGGGGTAGCTATGGAAAATGAAACTTTGTGTTGCTTTCCCATGACACAATGCTCACAAAATTCTAAATCTGCACACCTCAAACTAGGTAACTTTCCCTTAGCCTGTAACATTTTCATCCCCTTCTATGACATGTGTCTAAGGCGACAATGCCACAAACTGACATCAACTGCATTAGAAGCCACTCCAATAGATTGCTTAGGACAACTAGATGTCATATACAATGTTCCAATTTTCTTCCCCTTAGCCACAACCATAATATATTTTCTCATCTTCCAATACCACAAGCAGTCAATTCACCAACATAAATAATGTTCTTTGTCAAATGAGGCACAAGACAAACATCTTTTAACACAAGTACAGTATTATAAATAATCTACAAACAAATGTCACCCTTGCCTATGATTTCACAAGCTTGGTCATTACCCAAATAGGCATTGCCCAAATCACTAGCTACAAAATTCTGCATCAAGTCTTTTCAAGAAGTAACATGAAATGAGGCACCACTATCAATAATTCAAGCATCACATTTACTTTCTATAGACAATAATATGCAATTAGCTTCAACAACATTAACATTATTTTTAGCATGATTTTGTGCTCCATCATGAGGGTTTGGGCAATCCTTCTTCAAGTGACCTTTCTACCCACATTACTAACAAGCCCCATCACCCTTACAGTGTTTAGACTTGGATCGTCCCCTCCTAGACTTCCCTTTCCATCCAGGTTTGCCTCTTTGAGGTCGCCACCCCCTTTTATCCATAGTTAATGCTGAACCAAATGAAGAAGAACTACCCTTACGACATGTTTCTTTAGCTAATATCATTCCACACACATCATTCAACATAAGTTTTTTTGTATGATGGGAACTATGCACAACAACTTTAAATGATTCACAATCATATGGCAAAGACTTAAGCAAAACAATAGACTATATATCTTCAGTAAAATTAATATCTACTGTCTCAAGTTGATTAACCAAAGCATGGAATGAATTCAAGTGATTGGCTACAGTCTCATCATAAGACATTTTCAAATCAAAGAAATTGGTCACAAGATGTACCTTGTTTGTAGAAGAAGGACTCGCATATAACCGCTCAAGTAGATCAAAACATTCCTTCGTGGTCTTGGCCTTCGTGATGTTCGAAGCCACCAATGAAGAAATAGATAATCTAACCGCTCTTAGAGCCTTGTGATCAAGCAACTCCCACCTTGCAATCTATTCCACCTTGTCTTCACCAACAGGCTTGGTTGTAAACAATGGCAGGTAGAGATCCTTCTGGTACAAGTAATCTTCAATCTATATGCGCCAAAATCTGTAATTTTGGCCATTAAATTTCTCTATCTTGAACTTGCTATCATCGGGCATATCCTCCTGAAGCTCCAATACCAGTTGTGGAGAATAAAACTATAGGCCTCACCAAACAGAGTATAAGTTTATTGTACTCTGGTTCTGGCCGAACAAAGTATATATTTACTATTCTGGAGTTCTTGGCGAATAGAGTATAATTTATTCTTCCCCTGCCTATACTGCGAAAATATGAATCTAGAAATGCTAATACAAAAGCAAAGTACACAAGGGAATTTAACGTGGTTCAGCCTTGCTGCCTACATCCATGGGATCACACAATTCCACTAGATAGAGAATTAGAGTACAAGAGAATTACAAGATTTCTCAGCAACGCTCTTCATGCAATACACAAGAAGAAAACTCCAACTTCCTCTTCCCATAAATTCTTGTTTTCCTTCACTTTGTGTCACTATGTGTTTGCCTCTCTGGTTCCGGGTCGTGGCGGCCCTAAAATCTCTAGTTCAGAATTCTCCACTTCTCTAGAATTCATCATCACGTTAGCCTCCTTTAATGAATCTATTTATAACTTAGGTATTCCATAGCAAAGGACAAGAATGTCCTTCACTTAAGTTCACATAATTATGTTTCACCGTCAACAAAACCAACCCCAAGTTCAACACCTTATTGCGAACCTAACTACATGGGTTCAGTTCTAAAGGTAACGAGGTTCACAACTTCATCATTTTGAAGTTGATTTAAAAATACTCTCTCCCTTTCAAAATAATTATCCTATTTGGTTTTTTAAAATAAATTAATTTTAATTCATTTTAGAAAACTAAATAGAACACTTATTTTAGGACAGAGAGAGAAGACAATATTGCAAATCCAGACTTATATTCCTTGATTGTCAAACTTAAACATCCGGTTCTAGAGTTATATAAAGTTTTGGTAAATGTATAAAATATTGCCTTTGTATGATAATTCATCTTGTAATGGGAAAGTAAGCAAACAAACCCTTCCTTGTTTTGGATTGCATGAGGTTGTCCATTATAGTCCCTATTTTGAATTTTTGATTGATAAATTGTGTGCACATCTCATTCTCACCTCTAATTGCCTAATCACTGATGGCATAGGAAAACAATCATATTGATTGTTTAAATTTTTAAAAAATGTGTCCCACATTAATTATTTTATTTCATATTATCCTTATATAATTATTAATGGAGTAAACGTGCTTAATGGATGAAGTACATAGGTTAACTAATTAACTTATGTAAATATCACATTTGAAAAAATGTAAACAATTAACATTGGACATAAACAGTACGTAACATCTGCTAACCACTTTGATTTTCAGAGAAGAGCAACAAATTGCCAACATTCGCCCTAGTAATTATTGTCCTGGGAGCAATAATATTTGGTGCTGCAGTCTACCTTTTGTTTATTAAGAGGAAAAGGCTAAAAGGTAAAGCTTCATTGTTGAAAGTTCTTTGCCCTTACTTGGATCATCTCTATTGAAATCTTTTTGAATGTTCTCCAATAACAATAAGCCTAGTGTAAGCTATACATAGGAGCCTTTTATATATGAGATCGACAACACACGTAATAGACATTAACGTCAGTAACGTGCTCATCATCGGTCTTAAATATCAACGGTTCCCATGAATAACTTATTATAAGTTCATTGTTGTGAAGCATGAAAAATGCTCCATCTCATCCATTTGTGACAATTAATATGGTCTTGTCTTTTTTAGGCCTATGGAAGAAAGAAAAACAGAACGAAGTTCCAGTATTTGATTTCAGGAATGAAGTTGGAATTCATCCTGACTCGTCTGGTTTAGTTGCAGTCGGTGAAAGAAAAGGTAAAGGGCCTGATCTACCACTTGTCAGCTTTGGGTTTGTGGCCTCTGTAACAGACAATTTCTCCCACAGAAACCAGCTTGGAGAAGGAGGATTTGGTCCCGTTTATAAGGTGGGTTGCCCTTAACATGAGTATGACTGCATCATAATATACAAGCAATTGTATCCTCATAATATACAGAGAATTGCATCTTATTTCTATAGGGGATGCTTCCTAGTGGCCAAGTTGTAGCCGTGAAAAGGCTCTCAAAGTTATCTGGGCAAGGTCTGGAAGAGTTCAAGAATGAGGTCATCTTGATTGCCAGGCTGCAACACAGAAATCTAGTGAGGCTTGTGGGCTTTTGTGTTGAAGGGGAAGAGAAGATGCTACTCTACGAATATATGCCGAACAAGAGCCTTGATGCCTTCCTATTTGGTTTGTGCTTTCTTATTCTGCTTTATATAATTCCCCATAGCTATGTTTACTAAGGAAAACTTCATTTATTAACATTAAACAACTTACCAGTAACATTGAATTTTTTTTTGCAAAATTTCGTTAATTTTGATGAAACGAGCTTATACTGAAATTTACATTTTGGGCTGGTTATAATAGGCTACATCTCTTTTATTTTTCGCTTGCCCCATTGTTTCACTTTTGAAACTAGTGGCCATAACCCCTTACCCCATATATTTTCAAATACCCCATCAGAGCCTCCCCGTCGGGGACCCAGAGGGAGCTAGTGGGGACCGGGGTGATGGGAGGTTGGAGACATGGCGGACCCTGACACAAGGGAAATGGGAGGAATAGTTCAGGTGAGATAGGGTGATGGGAGTATGTGAGATTTTGTAGGGTTAATAGTAACTAGTTGGGGTAAGTAAAAAATTTGGGCTTTATACCACTCTAATGTCTAAGGCCCTTTGTCAAGATAAATACTCATTCCATCCCACATTAATAGCTCTATTTAATTTTTTTATAACTATTAATGTGGGAGGAAGAGAATACTTAATGTTATTATGTTAGCTTTGTCCAACGCTAATCAAACGTGAATTTGCTTGATGATTGTCTTCATCTCCGACGGTGTATGTAATGGACAGATGCAAGATATAGATCAACGTTGGATTGGCCAAAGCGTTTCAGCATCATTCTAGGGATTGCTCGAGGGCTACTCTATCTTCATCGTGATTCAAGGCTAAGAATAATTCATCGAGATTTAAAGCCCAGCAATATTTTGTTGGACGAAGAGATGAACCCAAAAATTTCAGATTTTGGCATGGCAAGGATCTTTGGAGGTAACCAGAATCAAGCTAACACAAACAGAGTTGTGGGCACTTAGTAAGTTGGACATTCTTACGGTGCATTATGTATTCTCTCTGCACAAGAAACAATTAATCAGTTTGAAGGGTCAGATTGAGCGTAATCTTCTTCATATTGACATGCAGTGGCTATATGTCTCCTGAATATGCAATGGAAGGGCTCTTCTCCACAAAATCTGATGTATACAGCTTTGGAGTGTTGATATTAGAGATTGTAAGCGGCAAGAAGAACGCTTACTTTTATCACCCGGACAGTCTACTGAAACTTCTTGCATATGTTAGTATCTTTACCAAGCAATCTAGTTGTGCTTCTTTGTGTCTGTACATACCTGTTTTTAATTAAGTAAGAACTTGTCATTCCTGTTTCAGGCATGGAGACTTTGGAATACGGATAGAGCAATAGACTTCGTTGATCCCAGCATAAGGGATTCTTGTGCAATGGAGGAAGTGATCAGATGCATACATGTGGGGCTCCTATGCGTGCAGGACGAGAGAGTGGATAGACCAGATATGTCTTCTGTTGTGCTAATGTTGGAAAGTGAATTAGCCAGCCACCCGGAACCAAAACAGCCCACTTTCACCTTTGCCGGGAGCTCCAGAGAGATGGTCTTGGAGAAACGTACTAAAAGCACTTCAGAAAATGATGTAACAATAACAATGTCCACTGGACGATAGCTAGTTCCCAACTATAAGCTTTTTCATTCATGGGTTTATTTTATTTAATTATTAAAAACATTTGTAATTATATGACTCTATAAAGATCAAAAGATAGACAATTTATAGGAATAAAACATCATCAAGCAAAAAAACTCCGCTAAAGGTACTTGATGAAATTATAAGAAAAGAGCTAGCATGAGCATTCGAGTACGCTAGTTATACGTGCGCGAGCATGTCACCAGTGGCTTTGCCCAAGGAGACCGCGGTTGAGTTGGCCCAATCGACACATCCGGTATTGCACGTCCGATTGTCCTGCACTATCATACCCACAATTTTTTTAATTTTTTTTTTAATTAGTGTTACTTCAAAAAAATGAGTTTAAATTTTTTTGCTTCGTTGTGGGCCCATGCATTGTCCAAAAGGGTTAAAACATTCTTTGGCTCTTCTCTAGACTTAGGGAAATTCTTTTATTGATTTTAGATTCTATATGTATTATTAATTGTGCTACGTGTTGAGCCAAATTGTAGAAACAATAGATAGGAGACCCAAACCATAGAATTTAGGGGGGTTTATCCTTCTACTTTCTAAATTATATATTTGTTGTGCCCGGTGTAGGCATAATTGGTACGCAGGAGTTCTACGTAGGGAAAGGGAAAGAAGTTGGAAGAAAAGAAAATGAGTTCTTGGATTACTTCAAAACATACGAACAAAGGAAGAAGACGACCCCTTTATGGGGAGTCGCGCCCCACATTGGGAGTCATGCCACTAGTGGGCCCGGGTCACCCGTGGTCCACTAGTGTGCCAGTTTCTAATAATCAAAATTACAATAATCAACTGCTAACTAGCCTAATGACATAATAAAAGTACTAAAATAAAGGGATATACTATCCACTAGTGCACCCATGCACAACACTCCACCATGCTTCTGCACACGCCTTGTCCTCAAGGCGACCACGAAGGATACCGGAGCAAAAACTCATCCTCAGATAACCACGTAGCGTCCTCAAGTGGCTGGCCCTGCCAAGAGACTAAAACCTCCGTGGTAATCCGACCATAATGGCGTACACGACGCTTATCAAGTAGTGCTGCAGGAACGGGCTCAAACGAAGCGACAGGTCCCATCAAGGGAAGAGGTGGAGCATCCATAGCCAGGGTAGGGTCACCAATGCAACGACGCAGCCGGGAAACATGAAAAACCGGATGGACCAATGAACCCGCCGACAAAGTGAGGCGATAAGCAACCGAACCCACTCTCTCTTCGACAACATAGGGCCCATGAAACCGTGGAGCAAGGTTAGAGAGCTCAGGCTGGAACAAGGAGGACTGACGCTGAGGAAGAACTAAAACATAAACCAAGTCCCCCACGGCAAACTCGCGCTCAGTGTGATGGCCGTCATAAATCTGCTTCATTCGGTTCTAAGCTGCAGATAGGTTCTCTTTAAGCTGACGAAGGACCTCATCCCGAGTCTGGAGCATGTAGTCGACCTCTGCCACGGAAGACCGATGAGGCACATAGGACAGCATAGTAGGAGGCGGCATGCCATACAAAACCTCAAAAGGTGTGAACCCGGCACGAGTGTGGTAGGCGGTGTTATAAGACCACTCTGCCCAAGGAAGAAGCTGAAGCCAACGTCGGGGCTGAGCCATAGCGAAGCAACGCAAATACTGCTCCAAACAACGGTTCACGACCTCTGTCTGACCATCCGTCTGAGGGTGGTATGCGGTGCTCATGTGGAGAGAAGTGCCATGTAGAGTGAAAATTCTTGCCAAAACTGAGAGATGAAAATCCAGTCGCGATCGTAGACAATCGTGCGAGGCATACCATGTAACTTGGCCACTTCCCGAACATAAAGTTCCGCCACCGACTTAGCTGTGTAGGGATGACCCAGAGCACAAAAATGGGCATATTTAGATAGCCGATCCACGACCACCATAATCACCGACTTGCCTTGAACCAATGGTAAGGCCTCAAAAAAGTCCATGGAAACATCATCCCAAACCAGATCCGGAATGGGCAAAGGCTGAAGTAACCCGGCCGGTGAGGTAGTGGCGGACTTGGCACGCTGACAGACATCACAAGCAGCCACAAAATCAGTCACTACGCGACATACACCCTTCCATAAGAAGCTCTGACTGACCCATTTATAAGTGCGAAGAGCACCCTCATGACCCGCCAAAGGAGTGGCATGGAAGTGATCGATGAGACGCTGGCGCAGGTTTATAACCGCTAGCACCCAAAGACGGTCCTTCCAGAAGAGAAGGCCATCCTTCCATGCAAAACCAGGGTGCGCCGCTGGGTTGGCCTGAAGGGCCGCGATCAGAGTGGAGGTCGGGCAATCATCCTTATAAGCCTGCTGTAATTCCTCAAGAAAGGGATAAACTGGGCTGGAAATAGCCAAACACGAACCTGGGTTGGCGCGGCGAGACAGTGCATCAGCCACAGTGTTGTCCGAGCCCCGCTTGTACACTACCTCATAGTCATAACCCAATAGCTTACTAACCCACCGCTGCTGCGTGGGCGTGGACACCCGCCATTTGAGAAAATACTTGAGTGGCTGATGGTCAGTGCGAATGAGAAACTGCCGGCCAAGCAAATAAGGGTGCCACTTCTCGACTGCAAGGACAATGGCGAGCATCTCTTTCTCGTAGACTGAGAGGGACAGGGAACGACCAGCCAAAGCCTTACTGAAGTAGGCAATGGGACGCTCCTCCTGAAGTAGTACCGCTGTAAGGACCCTCATCTCTAAACCGGTTTTTGGTTTTCTTTAATTGTTGGTTATCGTGAGATTAGTGCGTTTTCTAATCTATTCGGTGATTTCTTGAATAAATAGTGTTTAAAATAGTTTTAATCAAAATTTACTTTAAGATTAGTCATTTTAAGTGATTTTAAATCAAATGTGATTTTTTGGGATTTTTCTGAATTTTTACTATTTTTTCAAAAATTAGGGTTTTGGCGGGACCCCTGTGAGCCCCACCGTCAAAATTTCAGTTTTTAGGTCAAATGAACCTAGACATCTAATTAAGGCCATACAAAAATTTTCAAAATTTTATTAGGCTTAATTAGTGCTTAAATTTACAAAATACCCATTTTTAGCCTACTTTTTTTATTTACACCCCAAAGCTTACCCATGCATACCCCAACCCTTACTATAAAAGGGCAAACCTGAGCCATTTCTATTTTTGGGAATAGGCTAAGGAGGGAGGTCTGGCCTAATCCCCAATTAGGCTTGGATGTGATCTTGGAGATCGTTGTGTGACTTATCTTCTTGGTTTTATGCTTATGTTTAGAACCTTTGTGTAGGGTTCTTTGTTTTGGATTTATGTCATATTTTACAGTTATGTTTGTTTAAGACTTATTTGAGCCAGTGTGGGCTAATTAACTAAGCATGTGGGTTTGAGATTAGTTGTTTACTTTGTGATAAGCAACACTCTTTCTTTCCTTCTTATTTACTCTTGCTCAAAGGATTGTGCGTACTCAGTAATTCTATTAATCGCCCGTGGTTAGGGTTAAGTCTTCTACTAGATCGTTTCTCAAATTTCAATTCGTCGCCCCCGCGCGCTTGACCAGCCCCTGGACCGGGTTCGGCTCGGGTCGGGCATCGCCGGGGCATGACAACTGCCCCTAGGCTGGCATCCGAAGCATCGGTCTCAACCACGAATGGCCGGCTGAAATCAGGGAGAATCAAAACAGGGGCGGTCGCCATAGCCTGTTTCAACTCCTCAAAGGTGGCCTGGGCAGCGTCGGACCAATAAAAAGCACCTTTCTGTAACAGCTGAGTGAGGGGCCGAGCAATCTTGCCATAGCGGTGAATAAAGCGCCGATAATAGCCAGTAAGGCCAAGGAAACCCCGCAGCGCCCGAGCACAAGTACGGGCCGGCCAGGATAGCATGGCGGTCACCTTAGAAGGGTCCGTAGCCACACCGTCACGAGAGATGACATGACCCAAGTATTCAACCTGTGAACTGCCAAACGAACACTTCGAGCGTTTAAGAAATAATGAGTTAGCTTGCAGGATATCAAAGACAGACCTAAGATGCTCCAAATAGTCGCCCCATGGCTTGCTATAGACCAGAATATCGTCGAAGAACACCAAGATAAAGCGGCGGAGGAAGGGCCTGAAGAGGTCATTCATAAGGCTCTGAAGGTAGAGGGCGCGTTTGTGAGGCCGAACGGCATAACAAAGAACTCAAAATGACCATCTTGAGTACGGAAGGCAGTCTTATGCACATCGGTGGGTTGCAGTCGGATCTGATGGTAACCTGAACGAAGGTCAAGCTTACTAAATACGGTAGCACCAGCCAACTTGTCCAATAGTTCCTCCACCACCGGTATAGGATACTTGTCCTTCACTGTGATTGCATTCAGCGCCTGATAATCCACACAGAAGCGCCAAGTACCATCTTTCTTACGGACCAGCAACACGGGGGAAGAAAAGGAACTCGTGCTTGGCCGAAAGATACCTAAAGAAAGCATGTCCTCTACCAGGCGCTCGATCTCAGCCTTCTGAATGTATGGATAACAATAGGGACGTACATTGGCAAGAGCAGCACCGGGCAGAATAGAAATAGAGTGGTCATGAGCCCTCACCGGTGGAAGACCTGTTGGCTCAGCAAACACCGTGCCATACGCTGTCAAAAGATCAAGAAGGTCCTGCGGCACATCATCCCGTACCACTTCCACCGATGCCCGCTGCTGGAGAAGGAGTCCTTGTGCTGCGAACCTAAAGAAGGACCCCGTTGCCTGAGCCGAAAGAAGAGTGCCAGGCTGAGAGCCTTGGAGACGTACCCGCTGTCCATGCAATGCGAAATCCATCACCAGTTCTTTAAAGTTCCAAAGAACGTCCCCAAGCTCCTGGAGCCACTGCACTCCCAACACCACGTCCGCCCCCTTCGTCTGCAGTAAGAAGAGGTCGGTCACGAAGGTGTGGCCCTGGATGGAGAGTGCGGCCTGTGCACAGACGCCTGAACTGCGGAGGTGCTTGCCATCTCCAATCAATACATCAAAGGGGGTCGAGTCAGACACAAAGCAACCTAGCCGCTGCGCCACCTTATCGTTAATGAAGTTGTGAGTCAGATCCACTGTCAATCAGAATGGCAACATGTTGCCGCTTGACATAACCTTGTACCCTCCTTGTGCGCAGAGTGAAGGCCCCTGAAAAAGCATGTACAGAGATCTCTGGCAATGTATCAGCAGGGTACGAAGAATCAGGCTCATCGGTTCCCCCGGACTCCTCATCGATCTCCTCTACTAAGAGACTCCCTTTGACGGAACAACGGTGCCCTGGAATGAACTTCTCATCGCAGCGAAAACAGAGTCCTTTTGCACGCCGTTCCTCCATTTGGGCTGGAGTGAGACGACGGACAATCGGGCCGGCTGGAGGAGTTTGGCCAACTCGTCCAGTCACCTAGCTGCTGGCTGGAGCGGCAAGGGGAGAGGCGGACACAGCAGCCCGAGGAAAAGGTCTGAGCCTGCCTCCGCGCCGCTGTCGAGTCAACTTCTCCTCCTCAATACGTGCGTGGTGCACTACCTCCCGCATGTTGGAAGAGGGAAAATGGCGCATCTCCTCAGAAATCTTAGGCTTGAGTCCTCGCTTGAACGTACCCACCAGGGCTGCCACCGGCCAATCAGGGAGGCGATTAGCCACCTTCATGAACTCCGTGTAGTAGGCGCGCACGGTGGATGTCTGTTGCAGGGAGGACAGCATTTCATTGAAGTCTTGAAACTCATTGGGCCCGAACTGGATGCATAATTCATCGGAGAAGGCGGCCCAAGTTGGGTAGCGCACCTCCTTCTCAAAGCTCTGATACCACACCGATGCATCCCCGTCAAGATGGAAGGCCGCTATGTGCAGCCGTTCAACCTCCGACTGAGTCCCCTGGTAGGTGAAAAATTGCTCCGCCTTGTAGAGCCACTCTACAGGGTTGTCATCTCCGTTATAACGCGGAAACTGTAGACGGGCCAAACGAGGTTCCGCCCCACCCCGAAGTGCCCCACGGTGTCCTGGATACTCCTCCCAGTCATCCTCCATCTCCTAGTGCAGATTTCGGGGAGGCGGCACCATTGGGGCACTTTCCCGAACACCTGGTGCGCCTCGCGAATCCCAGGCCTGGCGCTTCCCTTCCATGATATGATCGACAGTGCCAAAGCGTACACCGTCCTGAGCAAAGCGCATCTCGTGGTCTGCAGGCGCTGAGAAGTCAAAGCAGAGGAGTTCGGGAGCCTGGGATGGTCCCCCCTTCTCCATGGAGGTTGGCAGCCTGGCCACCAGAGGGGGTGCACGCTCAGCCTGAATCTGGGCTACAACCAATCCCAGTGCCTCAATCTTGGCCATGAGTTGCGCCATCGTGATCTCGCTGCCGGTCTCTGGTGTTGATTTGGGGCTGTTCGCAGAGACGAGAGTCTCTTTCTCGGGCTGACTCTCCGGGGCCATGGCAGCTTGCTTGCCTCGAGCCATGGCCGGGGATCGTAGGAGCTCCAATACCAATGTTGTGCCCGGTGTAGGCACAATTGGTACGCAGGAGTTCTACGCAGGGAAAGAAGTTGGAAGAAAGGGAAATGAGTTCTTGGATTACTTCAAAACATACGAACAAAGGAAGAAGACGACCCCTTTATGGGGAGTCGCGCCCCACATTGGGAGTCGTGCCACTAGTGGGCCCGGGTCACCCGTGGTCCACTAGTGCACCAATTTCTAATAATCAAAATTACAATAATCAACTACTAACTAGCCTAATGACATAATAAAAGTACTAAAATAAAGGGATATACTATCCACTAGTGCACCAGTGCACAACAATATTTCTTACAATATAGAATTTTGACATCAAACCTTTTGTGTTAGAAATAGATTGAAATACAAAGATAACACACCCAAGGGTACATAAAATAGAGTTTAGACGATTGAGATATGGCCATTTGACGTTTGATATGGAGTTGAATCCAAATGAGAAAATCTAAATGTATTTCAACGTAAGATCCATATGTTTGCAGGGGCAATTACACATTGATTTGTTACAAGTGTGCCTAGATGTCATTGGGAATGGAAGGTGAGGGATTAACTACCCTAGGCTGGGTTTGATAGTTGGAAATTTTCAAAAGAACGTGGCTATTTATACCTCAGTTTTTTCTTGTGTCTCCTATTTCTTATTTACCTCAGCCTTACCTACCTCAATCTCTCACTCATCCCTCACCTTAAAAAAATTATTTTATTTAATTTTACCCCACCTTCCCTATTCCTCCTTCTCTGGTGTCGACCACCATTGCCAGAATTATCACCAGAGCCGCAACCAAAGTTATTGTCAGAGCCATCGCTAGAGTTGTCATCGGAGCCACAACTTGAGTTGTCACTGGAGTTTTAGATTACTCAAGCGGCAACTCTAGCAGCCAAATTTATGGATTACTTCACCGGAGTTTCTATCAGAGAACCTGCCAGAACTATCTTTAGGCTGCTGTGAAAGTTGTCACTAAAGTTAAAAAAAAGTTATTTTAGAGATAGGGGTGGGTTCATGTATTGAGAAAAGTAGGAGTAAAGTGATGGGGGAAACTTGAGGGAATGAAGAAAAAAAAAGAGATATTTTTTCACTTTTGTTAGGGGACACTAGAAAAAATTAGGGTTTGAATAACTACGTTCTTTTCGAAAACCTCATAGGATAACCTAATATGAGGATACAACCAAACTAGAATATGTCACATGCATTTGAGTAAAATGTCCATATCACCATAGCATAACTCTGAATGACACAAATGAATTCTAACGAATGACACTTACGGCTACAAAATTATGTCTAATAATTTTTGCTAATTCAAATGTTTTAAGTAGTACGTATCATAAATACTCTAAAGGAACATAAGTAATTCATATCATAAATATCCGAATTCAAATATACTAGTGAAGGTTCACCGGCTGTTGATAAACTTAGTTCCATAGCTTACACTTTAGCACACAATCTGTGTAGAAATTATGATTTTATGCCATCACCAGCTCATAAAACTTAACCAACAACTCTACTGATGGAGCTTCACCAGCGGATTTAAGTTCTAAATATTCATGCTCCATTTACCTTTATGAACACAGTAATTTTTTTTATCAACGTTAGACTTTGCTACATGTTGGCACTTGAAGTAACATAGAAGAAGCAAAGTTTGTTCAGCTAGCTCATGTAGGGCTGGGAATCGGGTCGGGTCGGGTTCTCTTTGACCCCCACTAAAAGCCCAAACCCTAACCCTAACCCTACTTGAGTCGGGTCGGGTTGGGTATGCGGGTAACCCTACTTTTTTTCTTCAAATTTTTTTTAGACTCGTATTATATACCTTCTCTTTGCAAAGGCCAAACACAAGAAATTAAATACATTACAACATTAATTTGTAATGTTTGATTTTTTCGCTAATTTGTGGCTAACATGTTAACATATCCATCAATGAAGACCCTGGAGGTGTAGTGTTGCACTTCTTTCATTCTGAGAGAAGGATAACAAAACATACCTTCAACATTAATTTACTCATGATCAACCCACTTGGCTTTCAATAACTCACATACAAACACAAAACATATTAAACATTAATTATTTCTTTGATGGTGAGAGAGGATCATGTGATTCAGTGTGTCTTAATTTTAAAATTTTGGTCACTTCTTCTTTATAGCTACATGTAGCCTTACCCTCCTTAGCAACCAATGACACTTAGTTATATTTTTCTTCCTACGAAAACTCTCCCTTATTGTGTTTTATTATTTGCCTATCTGGTTGCATGTTCCTAACTTGCTTCTTATTATAACTGTAATGTCTTTCACACAAAGTTGAATCTAGTGTGCAATGTGTCATTCTAAAATAGAGGAGACGGGTAATAAATATAATAAAATATGACATATTTTCATTTCATTCACTACACCCATAAGAGTAATAGAAAAGAAATTAAACTATATAGAAATTAACCACACCTTGAAGATATCATCCTTTATTATCCCAAAATAGATATCTACTACAAAGCAAAATATATATGATTACACCTATCATCTAAACATCTTATTCATGCCCAAATTTATGTTTAATCACTTTTGGTTCAACATAGTATACACTAAATAAATATTACAATAATAATATAAATAATTACAAAGACCAACACTATAATAATAAATTATTATTATTATTTGTAGTCGGGTAAAGTTGGGTTTTCCAGGTTGTGCGGATCGGGTTCGACCCGACTCTAAATTTAAAACGGGTCAAAATCCTAAACCCTGACCCTATCTGTAGTCAGGTTGGGCGGGTATAGGGTTAGGCGGGTCAAATTCGGGGCGGATAAACGGGTCAGGTTAAATTTTCCTAGCCCTAAACTCATGAAAGCTTACTTTGGTTCCTAGAGGGAGTAGCTTTCTAAGGGCTTGAAAGTAGTCGGTCAGTTTTTCCCTCCTCCTCTCAGAGGTCGTATGGTGCATCTGATTGGGAGTTGGCCGAATCTGTTGCAATGGGAGCTCTACCCTTGCCATGGGGATGCACTTCAATAACAAAATGACACGTCTTATCAAGCTTGGGCCTTGTCTAGTACCCGTCATCGTCTTAGCAACACAGCTTAGGAAGAGTTTTGTACGCTCTTATCTGACAATAAATCTTGTTTAAGCTATGTTTGAGAATTGTTAATATTTAAAATCAATGGTGCTCACGTTAACAAAAATGCGCAAGTGTATATATCATCGATCTAGCCCATTATCAGTGAATAAAACTCTTACCACTGGTTGACTTGGCTGGGCTGAGCCATTAATGGCATTGTCACTCCCACAACAGTACATGCACTGTTAATTGAGAGTTGAGACGTCGGGAACTCGTGACGATGGCGTTGTCATTTCCGTCCTATGCTTGGGCCCCAGCCATGTTACACTCCCTCACGTATATGTACCCCTCCCCATCTAAATCTGCTGGCTTAATAAATTGTTAAGATTGTAATCTTTCGTTTCTCTTTCTTACAAGGTGAGTGGTTGAGACTTGTGAGTGCAAAGTGTAACCCTGAACAAAGAACAAATGCGACATCCAATTGAAGTCATGGACGTATGGGATATTATGCTTTGGGACATATATGATGTACACTAGGTAATTAGTATAGATAGAGCTGACATATATATAATCGAGTTCGAGCCTAGTATGAGTCAATTCGAGCCTTGGCATGCTCGACGAGCAAGCTTCGCTCATTAACACCCTTATCTATGTTAATCAATTTATCTTCATAACGATCTATTGCACCACTAGTTCCATCACTTGCTCCACTTTTTGATTTTTTTTATAAAACATTCAAAGTCGATCAATCACTTGTACTTGTCGATTAGTCACCAATGAAATTTTTTTTCCATTTATGCAATTTTTCATTAATTTGTTTCATACACTCTTCTAATGATAATTTCTACCAACCACAATAAGCAAACAATATACATATTGCTGAATATAAGCTAAATTTCAATGCTTATTTCACAAGGAAATCAAGAATTTGAGAGGAAAAATCATGGAAGGATGGTTGAGAACTCCAAGATAAAAAAGGATCAAGGTGGATCACTATCCATGTATAAATCTTTGTTCATGAGTTTTGTGAATTTTGCTACTTGACCTTGTGAAAGAGTATAGAAGACTACCTAGACCGAATGATCGTTAGCATTGGGTGATCGATCGACAGGGGTACTGGAAGTTCTATCAGGATGTGTAATCAATTGCCAGCACTAGCTAATTGATTGAAAGCTACTAGAAGCAAATAAGAGGCACTGATCGATCGCTATGTGCAGGTAATCAATTAATGAAGTTATTGGAAATGAATTCGGAGGGAGCAATCAATCATGGGCCAAATCGATTGATCGCTCAAGGTACTAGAGACGCATAGTACGTGAAGTGATTGATCGCCAGGTGCTAGTGCTCACTCTGTCATTAGCTAGAAGTATGGCTTGATCCGATTTGGATTCTTTCTGAGTGACCACTTTGAGATTTCATTCCCCAAATAGCCAAAATAAGGCATGTACATCCATTGGGGAATATAGAACCCTACGGGGTAAGGTTGAAGCATTGTAAAAGCTTATGCTTTTGAGAATTAAGAAGGTTTGAGTGCTCCATGTACGTAATCTTCTCCTTTATACTATTCTTATAATTAATAGTGGATTTGTGTGTGACAGTTGGATGTTAACACATTGCAAGACCACCTTAAATCCCATATGTTCCCTTTGGTGTTCGTATGTTGTTGTGAATTATGCATTGTTTGTTGACCCTTAACAAGTGGTAGTTAAGGATTGGTTCAACAGTAGATGAAAGGAAGATGAAGATTGAGAAGTTTAACAACACAAACTCGTGTTTTGACACATGTAAATTGAGGACTATCTCTATTAGAAGGATTTGCGGTAGCCTATAGGAGGGTTGAAATAAGATAAAATGATTGAAGAATAATGGAGAATTCTGGTTCAGAAGGCCCTTGGCACTATACACCTTGCTCTCATAGCATAGGTTGCTTCAAATGTCTCAAAGGTAACTTCTACAAATGTTTTGATTCATGCATTGAATAGTTATATGAAATGTTGACTGCTACGAATAAATGTGTGTGGATGAGACTGTTCCTTCTCATCTCAACAATTTTAATAATCACATGAATCAATTAAAGGTAGTACTTGTTTCTTTTGATAAAGATGTAAAATCCATTACTTTGTTAAATTCCTTGCCGAAGAGTAGGGAACCATTGATAATTGCATAGAACAATTCACCCGGTAAAGAAATTAGGAGGAAGTGTGATGGGTCTACATCATCTAGTTCAGCACTGAGTACCAATGGCAGAGGTCGGAGTGCATGGCGGGGAAAACCACAAAATGGTTATAGCAAATCCAGACAGGGGAAATCCAAGACTTGCCAAGGAAAGATGATGGTGCATGTTGGAACTGTGGCTAGAAGGGGCATACGAAGAAGGACTGCAAAGCCCTTAAAAAGGATGATCAGGGAGGTAAGAATATTGTCAACCTTATCATTCATTATGGTGTTGAGTTTTTTTTTTCTTGAATCTTATAGTGAGTCAAGGGTAATTGATTTTGGTGCTTCTTTTCATGGCACTTTTAAAAGATAATTGTTTAATAACTACGTTCATGAAAACTATGGGAAGGTTTATTTGGGGGATGACAATGCATGTGATATAATTGGTAAGAGAAATGTTAGAATTGTTCAAGGAAGTGGGACAATGCTGTTAGTGAAAGATGTTAGGTTTGTGCCTCGCCTATGTCATACCCAGAGATTTTTAAACTTATTTTTTAAAATAAAAATAGAGGAAACAAAATTTTCAAAACTTATTGTCAAACATTTGACAAATTATCTTAGGGTATGAGCCAATTATTTTTTAAACATAGGAGTACTAAATCATAGTACAATAATAATCTTAGTTAAATCATATCTTAAGTTACTTGAGGTTTGGTCCAAGTACATATCTGAATATCTTGATATACATAAATACAAACAAATTGATACTCATGTGTCGAAAGTCATCTACCTTAAAGTAAGAAAACAGTAAGCATACCAAGTAGCCTAGCAACATCGTCCTTCCTGTACATCCAAAGTCCTAAATTAA
The DNA here is from genome assembly GCA_035235625.1 of Saururus chinensis. Lineage (NCBI taxonomy): Eukaryota > Viridiplantae > Streptophyta > Magnoliopsida > Piperales > Saururaceae > Saururus > Saururus chinensis. The sequence continues at coordinate 52,830,225 of CP141140.1, forward strand.
CTTTAACCCTGCAAGGAACCTATATCACACGAATGATGAGTATATGAATATAATTAGTTAGATGGCTAAACAAGTACTTTGTAATAACAATATACATGATTACACTATATTATCACAAAATTAGTAGTTATCATATATAATAGCAAACATCATCATCAACACACATAAGTGGAACAAACATAACATTCACAAATACTTTCTCATGAATTCATAATCATAGCATGACCTCAGTTAGAAGTCTCTTGCTCTATAAGTGTAAGTCATAAGGTTCTCTATGACATAATAGCCACGTTAGGGGCACAACCTCGACTCATTAGACTATGAACTACTGACTAAAAACCTCAAGTATTTTGAGGTTTGCCCGCTTCATCCACACCATGAAGCTAAGGGCCACAGGGGCTCATAGACCCAAGTGGTTGAGATTCCACCTTCTATGATCATTAGAATCTCCTATATTGTGTTGCATGATATAAGTACATATGAGTCATACGTCATGTTTATTGGCTAATTTATTTGTCAAAATTATGTTAAAAACCTTAGGTATGTACTTAGCCTCTTAATTTCATTTCACAGGAGCCACACCTCCACCCTGCCTCCACCACGTTGGCCGATGCCCTCCCAGCTCCACCTTTGCTCTAGCTCCGCCATCCTCCACCCCCCCCCCCCCCATCCCCCCTCCTCCCTGTTCCCCCTTCATAGGAGCCACACCTCCACTTGGCCTCCACCCTGCCGCTGCCATCCCAGCTCCGCCTCCCGCCCCTCTGCCTCCACCCTCCTCCCTTCCCCCCGCCCCCTCCTCCCCATTCCCCCTTCATAGAAGTCACACCTCCACTCCGCCTCTGCCGCACCAGCCGCTACCGTCCCTTGCTCCGCCTCCATCCTCCTCCCTCCCCCCCCGTTCCCCCTCCCCTTGCCCTACCCCCGCCGCCGCCGTCCATTCGTGGCCACCGTCACATAGGCTCGGCCTCCTTCTTCCCCTTCCCCTTCCCCTTCCCCTCCCCCTCCCCATCACCCCCTCCCCCTACATCCACCCCTCCTCTCCCCCTACTTGCCCCCTCTCCCTCCTCTGATTTTTAGAGGAGGGGGCGAAGCTAGGGGTCCGGATTTCGGTGCCCCCCCTCTTCAAGCCCCCTCTCCCAGGCCCACCGGGGAATTTTTGTAAAAAGTTCATTATTAGCGACGCTTAAAAAGCGTCGCAATTTATTTTTTTAAAAAAATATTATTAGCTACACTTAAAAAGTGTCACTATTTAATTTTAATTTTTTAATATTATAATATTAGCGACACTGTAATTTTTTTTTTAATTTTTTTTTATTAGCAACGTATAGAAAGTGTCAATAATAATGACTTATTAGCGACACTTTAATTATACATCGCTAATAAGTTATTTTTATTTTTTTTAAAAAATATTTTTTCTATTAGCGACGTATACATAAGCGTCGCTAATAATTCTTTATTAGTGACGCTTATATACGTCGCTAATAATTTATTTTTTTAATTTAAAAAAAAAAACTATTTTTCTATTAGCGACGTATAAAAAAGCATCACTAATAGCTTATCATTAGCGACACTATAAAATATACGTCACTAATAAGTTATTATTAGCGGCGCATAACTATACATCGCTAATATGCCTTATTAGAGACACTTTTTGTTATATGTTGCAAATTGGTAATAGCGACGGTACTTTTTGTGACGCTTATGGGACTATTATACGTCGCTAATAGTCATTAGCAACGCTTATGGGACTATTAGCAATATATAAATACATCGCTAATAGTCTTTTTTATTGCAGTGATGAGGAAATGTGATTTGAGTAGAGATTTAGATATTTGGGTGGGAGATTTGAAGTGGGTCTTGCTCTATTTTGAGTTTTTCAAGTCAGAAGGGGATGGTTGAGATGGGATTCTTTAGCTCTTTGCTTGGATTTTGTGGTTTTGGAGTGGGGGTTTCTGTTGGGCTCGTGATTGGGTATTCTTTTCATGTACTTCTAACCTAACGATGCTAAGGTCTGTACTCTGCTTCATTTCTCTAGGAACTACTATATGTATTCTGCTTAGCTTGCTTATGATAAACAGTTATATAGCATAGTTTGTTCCGGTTTTTTTATTTTTTTGAACATATATATACATAGTAGGTTCCTATGCAAGTATACACAAGATTCCGTTCAGTAAAGCCGGCACCTTCTGATTTTACAAAATTCCCATTGGTTCTAGTAAATCCTACTTCTGGAAAGATAAAGTATCCTTTTTCTGACTTTGATTGCCTTTTGTGCCGCGCTGCTGGTTGCTACTAAAGTGTGCTTCTTCCATCTCAGATGTCCTTTAACTATGGTATTTAGCCTTCTCATTGTTGATTTTCTGTTGTTTTGCAGCTGTAAATTATAATCTTGATCACGTCCAATGAAAGGATAATTGTTCTGCATCAAATTGGTAAGTCTGTTGACAGATCTACAGGGGAAAATTATCTTATGTGGTGTGAGTACATCATGTTCACTAATTTATATAAATGCTTATGGTTTAATAAAGATAATTATCATGAGTCTTTCAGTTTTTCATGTTATAATTTTACACTGGTTCGATGGGAGGTAGGGAGCCTAGGCTTTTGTGGGCCCGGGGGATTTTGTGTAGATTATCTAGTCTAAATCTTTATTTTTAAAATTTTTAATTTTGTTTCAAGAACTGACTTATATCTGTTTGCTTGGAATTTCATTGTGGAATCTCACCGTGACTTTTGCACCCATCTCCTGTATATGCCTATTTGAAAGGTCTTCCGATATAACTATTCTAGAAAAAAAAATGAGTAAATGTACTTTTTCATCATTTTTCTTCCTTTCTTTGATTAATTGAAGTAGAAAGGAATATGAATCTGTCTGTGGGCATGGAAATGAAGAAGAAAGGAATCAAATTCTCATCATGGGCATGTTATGTTTGGCTCTTTGTTGCAGGTGAAGTTGGGTTTTTTTTGGAAGATTCTTTTGGAGATGGAATCTTCCATTGGAGGTGGAAGAAGGGGAGATATGAGGAAGCTGAAACTTGGGACTTTTGGCAGGCTTCCCTTCCTGGTTTGATTCTTCTCAGTTTGATTAATACTTCAAGGGTATGCAAACCATATTTTTTGGCAATATTTACCTTCATTGTTACAAATATTTGTATTCAACAATTTGATCATTCTAACAAAATAAAATGTTTCTGATTAGAAAAGGTTTTTACTCTCTTTTTTCCCCTTTTGTAATTAATATGCAAAAGGCTTATCAATTACTTATCCATTGCCCTATTGGCTGAACATCCAGTACCTCGATTCATGGGATCTACATTTGGTACCCCTACCTAATCACTATCTCAGCAGCCATGATTTTCAAGATACATACTATATTTAGTATAAAAAGAAAAAAATGATAACTTAGTAGAGCAAAAATGTGACTAGAACATCTTTATCACATGTAGTGTTCAAATTCTTCAGTTTGAAGATATTATTGTAACTTACAATCACATTCCAATGTATTCAAAGTTCAAACATAGTCCATCAAGTAGTATCACATAACCTGAATAGGTGGCAAGGAGGGAAATCAAATATAGAATAGGACATTATATTGGACATTATATTAGACAAGGTCTTCGAGAAATTTTACTTCATGAAGACAAGCAAAAGGAGAATTCAAGACTCAGGAGAACAAAACATTCAAAGAAGGAAAGAAAGACATACCATACAATACAAATAATGGTCAAGCAAATTATGATTTAAACCAACAAATAACAATTACTTACTTCAGTATAAATTAGGTAAATATAGAAAAAAAATAAAAATAAAAATGGACAGACTATGTTTGTGATCATGTCTGTTGGATGGTCAGTCACTATCACTAAATGATCGTGTTAATCGGTCACGATCAGTGTTTGAACATAACCAGATAACCAATTTCCACCCCTATGCTTAAGTCATTGACATGTTGGACCCATGTCGGCCTTCACCAACACCCTCGCCTTCACCAACACCCTCATCGACACATAGCTATATGTCAAAAGTAAGTTTAAAAACGGGGTCTTCCTATTGACAACATGTCGTCGACATGTCAAAAATGTGCACAGGAAAACCTAGAAAACTGCATGCCTACAATGCCTTCTCTTTTTTTGTGCCATTCTTCTTATAGGCACTAAACTCAATTCTCTGTGACTTCTTGAATAATGATGGAGTTCACAAACCTTATTTTTGGGCTTAAGGCAAATCTTGTCCTCTTGGTGTTAGACCCTCGAAAGCTCAAACGAACACTTTAAATTATTAAAAAATGCTTCCAGAATGACGCACCTTTTTAATATGAGTTACTATGCACATAGACCTTCCACCACAGGTTTCCAGTTTCCATACCTTCATCAGCGACGGTTTTTATCCACAATGACTCCGACACTGTCAAATCTCAACTAGCTAGACTGGTATTTTGAAAGAATTAATTTTAACATGCCAAAATCTGTTAATTCTGTGGAGGTTAAGGAAAACCCTACATCTCCTTAAGATCATTTACTTGCACGTACGCTGTCATGATTGCCTTGTTCCTTTTGTTTTCTTTTTCTTCTCTAACTGGATCCTCAAGTTTCCAAATCCCTTTCTCTGGCTTCTCTGAGAGAAAGAGAGGCAACTAAAAGTCCCAAAAGATGTGAGAGACCGGTTACAAGCGGATAGAAACTAAATCCATTGCATCACCATCAAAGACGTCAATGCTATGCTTAAACTCATTAACATCCCCATTGGCATGTCAATAACATGTTGACAAAAAATGTGACTCTAAAAAACTTAAAATTTTTATAATTAAAAGAAAAAAAAACCTTAAATTTTTGGACGTCATCCCTTCCGTCTAAGGATTACCGGCCCAAGAAGCTGCCATAGTGCCCCGTAATTTGTGTCTCCAAGTATCAAGGAAGGCTCCGAGAAATGGCACTACTGGTGTCCATGAAACAGTTGTCAGATTTCATGAAAAAGTGGTCTCTGAGATTGCTTATGGGGTTGAGCATTTGCTTGCGAAAATGCGCCCAGCATTATGGATGTGAAACCATGCAATAAACTTAATTAGAAGATGTAAAATCCTAATATGTTTGTACGTGGGTACCTGAGGTGCATGGAAGCATAGTTAGTTAAGCACTCCATGATGTGCTAATAAAATTTAATGCTAATGAAATGCTAAGATGAATGTCTGCATGAACAAATGCTCATAAGGAAAATATCTACTAAAATAAAAATTGGTGAGGAATTAACCAAAGTCTGAATCCATCATCCAATAATAGAACTTAAGTAAGATTAATATTTTATTTATAGTTATTGATCTTATTGAGTATATATAGATATATTCAAACATCCTAATAATGATTTTTGAATATAAAACTCACTTTTGATAATTTTGAATGAATTACTTACGAATATGATTGGTTTTCAATATATACCGTATGTTGAAAAACAATAATGATGGTCTGAAATTTATTCTGATAAAGGTTTTGAGAAATGTTTTATATCTTGTGGCCACCCTGATGTTTTGTGAAAGTTGTTTAAAAAGCATGGGCTAGTTGTGACATAGGAACTGACATCTTAGAGCACTATACCGTGCTGATAATCCCCTTGGGCATGTACAACACTTACACATTATATGCACCATGTAAATTGGGGTATAATCCCATTTGATTGCCAATAGTAGAGATTCAAACGAAGAACCTCCATTTACTAAGGTGTGTTCCTGGCCATTTGTAAAAGAAACTTTTGTCTATAGTATACAGTAAATGATGAAAATAGATCTGCTGAGAAATTTATTAGTAGTTGGAATGTCATAATTATTTTTTGAACGTGGCTATATATACTCCATTTTTATCCTTGTATCCCCCATTGCTTTTTTACCCTGTAACTTTTAACTAAAATCTCTCGTATCCCCCATTTTACCCTATTTCTATTTTTTCCACTTCTCTTCTTCCCCCTTTCTTCTTCAACTCTGGCGACCTTTCTTCTTCATCTCCGGCGCCGGCAATAATACCAGCGTCTTTTTTTCGCCGTCGCAGCTAATCATAGCCGCTGGCCACGGCGAGCTGGCCGTGACCACGGCCAACAACTGTCGCGGTCAAAGGGCCTGTGTGGCCAGAGGGCCGGCGAGGCCGCGGCTAGACCTAGCCGCAGGCCTATGCTGTGCGCGGCCAGTCCGGCCGCGCAGGCCAGGGCGCGAGCAGATCTGGCCGCGCTGTGCCTGCGCTGTGCGTGGCCAGTCCAGCCGTAGCCAGCGCGGCCTGTGCTGGCCGCACCGTGTAGGACCAGAACAGGCCGCGGCCAGCGCACGGCAATTTGGCCACGGCTAGTTCGCCGGTGCGCAGGCCAGATTTGGGGGTTGTACGGGCACCGGAGTGGTCGCCGTTGCCATCACTGCTATCGCCGGAATAAAAAAAGAGGGGGTTTTAATGGAGTGGGGGATGCATGAGCAAAATGAAGGGGGAAATAGGGGGAGATGAAGTAAAAAAAACCCACTTTTCACTTTGTTTTGGGGGACAATAAGAAAAAAAAGGGTTTGAATAACCACGTTCTTATTTTTTATCATCTAAAAGGGAAGTATTTTTTATGCTCCCTGCTTACAGTGAGTATAAAGAACAAATGTGAAGCATTCATTTACGAGATCAACGATATATATATTAACGTAAGTAATATTTACATTAATGTGCATTAGCATGTACACCGTCAATTTTAAAAATAAATATTTTATATACATCCTTGCACTTGGCTCATTATCAAAGTAGAACGTGAAAAATTCTTCCCTCCAAAAAATGTTGAAGCCTTACTTAGTAGATAATGAAGGGGTTAGATGGAGTGATAAATATGATAATCGCTGCTGGTTAAGCTTGTGTAGTGGGCCAATTATATTCATTCTGACACATACTCCTGGTGGCTGAAATATGCAATTTCTCGTGATCGCCAATGTTTTCATGTGTTTATCAGGACTTGAAAATGTTTCTGCTTTCTTCTCATTTTATTTTTCCGAGAAGTGACCTAGTCTAGATAGGGCCAGCTTCCAACCACCCAACGTAAAAACTATTGATCATTTAATGTTTATGTAGGAGTAGCCATTAATTAATGTGTGGAGTGGACTAGGCATTGGGGGCAAAGTCAACAAACATACGTACGCTATTAGCTAAAAGAAAATTAAAGATAGACATGGTGTGTCCGCTATCTTAATTTTAAAAATAAACGTTTGTTAGACCTACTCCATATTTAATTAATCATCTAGATTCGTAAGACAAGCGTTTTAATAACCTATAAAAGAAAAAAGCATGGCTGTTTAGACCCTAATAATAACTCGATTGCCCCATTCTTAAAGTAATTTATTGTCTTTTCTTCTTCCCGCCCCTCTCCATCTTTTTTCATTTTATTTTCCATATGCAAAGCTACCAATAAGCCTTACTACTACTGTTGCCATCAAAATATTATTATCATATATTAGGATATGTCTTGTAATTATCTTTATTTTAATTATGATAATTTTATTCAAAAATATATGTTTAAGTCTTTAGAATCTGATTAGATTAGTAATTAGAGTCATATTTGAATTTGATTGATTTGGAAAAGAGGACCCGACGATTTCTAAATTTCAAGGTAGAAGACTGAACATAATGGATGATTCAAAGGTAAATTTCACATACATTCACATACATAAAACACTTAGATTTTACTTAGAAAAACCCTTAAAGAAGTGTTTTGGACAAATAAGAGAGAAATCACAATAATTGCTCATAAATGATTGATAGTCCTTGAGGAAAGATTGATCGGTGATGAATATTTTTGGGATTTTTTAACAAATGAACAATCAATGTCCATTTGGATGAGAGATCAATAGGTTGTGTACTCATAGTTCCTAGAAAATTGAACAATCAATCGAATATCTAATGGATCTATCACATAGTTGATAGACCGATTCTAGTACCTTAATCGATATATCAATTTGATTGAATGATTTATTGATTGGGTGTTTGAGTTCGAACATATTAGGGAATGATCGATTGCCCTGTGGAACAATGATTGATCTTTGACTAGTTACCTATTTATAGCAAATTTAGAATAAGTTACTTTCTAACTAGGAGATTAAAATCCTAACCGACTTCAAACATTATTAAAGGCTAGTTTTGGACTTAACACAAGGGAAATGAAATTTCTAAGAGGAAAAAGAGAACTTAATACATATAATTCTTCCCTAATTCACCTACAATTTGAGAGAAAAATCATAAGAGGTGAAGACCGTATTTCATAAAGGAAAATGATATTTTCACATCAAAAGTACACAACAAAAACTCACACATGACTTTTGATTGGTTAAGATGAGTAAGCCCACGTGAGTTTATTGTGAAGCCCACTTGTGCAAGCCAATCAAAACTCTTGTGTGAGTTTTTGTGGGTACTTTTGTTGTGGGAATATCACTATCCTTTCATAAACATCTCATGGAATGAAGATTGAGTGATTAGAGCACATCACAAATCAAAACACAAAAGAGCTGAAGAGGAGTCCTTCACAAGGGGAGACCGAAGAGGATTATACATCAACAATTAAGGAGGGCCTTGGTTGAGTCCTTTGGAGAAGATAAGGGCAAGCTCGAAAGAACAAGTGTCAATGAGGAGACTTAATGGCCAACAACTTGAAAGAAGAAGTGTCAATGAGGAGACTTAATGGCCAACAACTTCATATAGAGATGAGATTTCTAGTGTTGGGCTAGAGGTTGGTAGTTTTATGTCTTATAAGTTTTACATCCATAACGCATTGATTTAACCGAGTGAGTGGTTGGCCATGTTTTTTCCCATGTTGGGTTTCTACATAAAAATCCTTGTATTTGATGTGTTGATAGTGGTTAGTTGCAAAATAAATCATAAGGTTTAGATTCTTACGCATAGATATCATAACTTGTAGTTCTTTACCTATTAATTAAGTATTTAGGATACAGGCAATGTGGTAATCCACTAGGTTAGACGGATATTAAACTCACAAAAATCAGTCACTAAGTCTACAATCAATCTATATTGCCATGAGGATGATAGTGAATATCCACCATCTATTATAATATTAAATAAATAATATCTTTTAACAATAAGAACAACCAACCCTTGGGTATGATAATTGTGACATCTTGGAAGTTCAAGAATGATTTCTAGAATTGGTAGAAAAGAGAATTAGAGATTTTCTAGAGTTGAGGAGTCTGTCGACATGGGGTCCAACGTGGTAGCAATATAAGGGAGATGTGTCGATAGGCTTATGAAATTTCAATTTGAGGTTTATGTCGAGCACCGCTTACCATTGGATCCAACATGAGGTCTGATATGTCAACCATTTGGGTAGTTGTTATTGACATGCATGCAATTGCCCTGCATACAATGAAACTTATCCTCAATGCCACTTCTAATGGAGCTCAAGGGTATAAATTTATGCTTGACCGTGAGAAACACTATTCCTACACATTTGGAGGTGATGTGACCTAGGGGAGGAAAATTTAGAGGAAAAGGAGCTCCTTCAAGCAAATAACCCATAAGGTCTGCAGTGTAAGAGGCAGTGTACAAGCTTGAAGTTGGGTGTTTTTGGAGGTAGGATCACTAACTATTATTAGATATGAAGTGTTATGTGTTTAAACAAGAAATTCATCATACGACGGTAAGGATTAAATTATGGGTTAGCTCTAAACATGATGCTTATGAGTTATGATAAAGAGATATTGTGAGGTTGGTAAAACATATAGAATTGAGTTTCTATAAACTGTAGAGAACTCTAAAAAAGATCAAGGAGGGTTAGAAACCCATAGGTGCATAAGAAATAAATAAAACAATAACTCCCAAACCACCAACACGGACATTGACATGTCTTGTCACAACCCAAATTTTTAAAACCTTTTTTAATAAAAGATATAAGATAAATCATGAGGAAACTTTTTTTCCTCAAATACAAGACAAAACGTTTGACTAAATAGCCAGTTCATGATAATTGGGTTTCACAAATATGAATATCAAAATATATAATATTACTACACGTGTCAAAGTCCATAAATAGCAAGTTAACCCTCTAAGTACAAGTTTGTCATCTTTTCAAAAATAAATAACTAAGTAAAGTTGGCTCTCATAATAGTAATTATAATTATTACAAAATTGCAGAAGTCAGAAACTAGATCCCACTAGTGCATTATCTTCCTCAATCCCCTATCAACGTCTTGGTCTCGCTAGTCCTCACCTAAAGAGCCTACAACCAACAAGACCAAACAACAACATAACATTTCATCCCTTTAGAGGAAAGTTTTCAAAATAACAAAAGTATTAATTAATAATTTTTGGATCGGGTCAACATCACCAAGATGTTAGTTGCCTACGTACTTGTACCGACCCGCTTTCCGATTATGCTTAACCCGGGGGGTTAAGGGTAATTTGGTAATTTGAGATTAGTGTTAAGGGGTTTCATTAGGTGAAATCCCTGTATCCGGGTAGAGTTCAGAGTAACGAGTGTAACAAATCGAAGAACGCATGAAACGGGGGTCGGGAGCGAAAGTACGGCCCTGGGAAGCATGCCATATGGGCGGGACCTACACAAAAGTGCGGGATAACCTACCCATGTGTGGTCTTATTTTGACGGGCCCATCGACACGAGTCCATTGGTATCAAGAACATGCTATTCCAAAGTCAAGGTTGGAAGTTATCGTGTTTTGAGGTCACGATATTATTTGAATAAAATAATATCTTTCTCGATAGGATCAACGACGCAGTGGATAAGACTAACGATGAAGCGGATAAGATTGATGATGCAAGTGGATAGGATTGCTGACGAAGCAGATAGGATTGACATGTGTTAGTCTCACGTCTATCCAGTTTTTCTATAAATATCATTCTCGACATCCAGAGAAAAGGAGGAATTCTCTCCCACGTTCAGAAACTTCTGTTCTTCGTTTCTCACTCATTTTAAGTCCGATTCGAGTTACTTTTAAGGCGTTCCTAGCTAATTCGAGGGTGATCTACGCAATGGCATGGTTCATCCCTCAAGTTGGCATCCCTAGAAGGGGAAATGGCCTGGGGCAAGAGAAGACTCTATCTGCCACCCTCTTGCACCGAAGAGAGAGCAACGGCCCGGAGAGAAAGGGGGACTCCGTCCTCCATCATGGGCTGTATCGTGGGTTGTCACCCGAAGTAGGGAAGGATTTGTCCTTCACCGAAGGGCCACACAGTGTGGGGAACGTCCCGGGGAAAAGGGACATTCTGTCTGTCGCTTACGGACGCAGAAAAGAAAGGGGACAGTTGGTCAGTCATCTTTCGGTGCAAGGCAAGGAACGTGTAAAGGTTAGAGGAGGCTCCGTTCGCTGTCTTAGGATCCAAAGGGGAGGACGCCCAGAAATAAGTACCCTGAATACCGCTACCTCGCGAGACATTAGGGGAGTAAGTATTTCTGACCTCTTATTTTAATTATAGAATGCATGTGCTAGATAGAGTATACGATATGCCATGAAGTGTGTCATCTCGCTCTGGGTTAGAGAGAGACGGGTTGTGCGTGTGTCTATATTATGATATGCTATGATCTTTTACATTATGATATACTATGCTTATATGCTATGATGTGTGTCGTCTCGCTCTGGGTTAGAGAGAGATGTGTTGTGTGTGCGTTTATATTATGATATGCTATGCTTATATGCCATGATGTGTGCCGTCTCGCTCTGGGTTAGAGAGAGACATGTTGTGTGTGTGTTCGGTCTTGGCTCAGTGATAGAGCGAGACCTATGATTGTGTTCCGTCTCACTCTATGATAGAGCAAGACGTGTGATGCATGCAGTCTCGATTAAGTGATATAGCAAGACGTGTGATGCATGTGGTCTCGGCTCAATGATGGAGCGAGACATGTGAATGTGATGGTCTTGCTCTGAGATAGAGTGAGGCATGTTGTGGTGGTTGCATGGTACTCGTCTCTATGATAGAGCGAGATGTGTGTTGCCGGTGTTTTACAGGTTTTCATATAACCCCAATTAAATATTCAGGTATATGTATGTGTTTTTGTATGATTTGATGTATGTAGTAGCCAATAGGCAGAACTACGTACAGATCCGATCGTATCATAGTAACATTGTGGATGTTATCCGATACGTACGTAGGAAACCAACAGCAAGGCAACGTTGGCCCGATCCGAATTAGTTATATAATTAGGTTTGTTCTGGCCTACGCGTAACGGAGCACTAAAGTTCCGAAGCACGTAGAGGAACAAGAAGACTCTCGCACTTAGAGTGTGCCACTCCTGGTTCTGGGTTTGGTTTTTATCAATTTCGGACCCCCGGCCCAGGTCGGTTTTCGGGTCGGGGCATCACAATACTCATCAGACAACATCTCCAATGTTAGTGCTAACAAGATCGGACCTAGACGTAGTTTTGCATAGAAACTACAATATCTCAAGTAGCATAGCATCAACCATGCAATACTTAAGTGTTTTAAACTAGCATATATATTATGTATGTCCTTTAGTTGTTCCACGTGTTCTAATTAAACAAGCAATATCAAACAATTTTATTAATTATCTTTTGAACATTTGTTTGAATTAATAACCTCGTCCAATCCAATGATAGATAGACTCATCAAATGTTAACCTAAGTTACAAATGATACAACCACCATAGACCTTATTGAAAAGGAACCATCCATAATAAGCCATTGGAATCCACCAGGAAGCACCATAACCTAACCTAGCCCCTAAGGACTTAGTCGGAGTGGAAAGGCAAGGCCAACTCCACCTGAATAGAAGTGGTGGGAGAAGCCAACCTCCAAATGCATATATACTAAATAATCCTAAATAGATCAATTCTGAGCAAAGGCTGACACAAAACTCCCTCTAACGGGGAGGTGCTACGACACTACTAAATAAATAGCTCCTCAATAGAGGTAACATTAAGAAAAACCATCCCAAACCTTATACATGCTCGACAAACAAGTAAGGATTTAGATTGACTATTTCAAACCCTATGTCTCTTTTTCTATTTGAGACTAGGGTCAAGACTCAAAACTGTCATTGGTTTATTAACCAAGGCAAATTATCATGTCAAAGGCTTTGTTCCCTCTGTGAACTAGTCTCAGACCCCTCTGAGGGTGTTTTAGTCTTCTCCTAATCTAAAACTATTTATTCCCCACTGATTAATTTTTTATTAATCTTAAGCTAGTGATATATTATTATCACAACACTAGTAGTAAGCACTAAAATAATGAAAACATAATTCATACTGGCCCCCAAAGGTCTAAGATATCATAATAGCAAGAGTCAAACTCAATTGTGGCATTAGAAAGACTCGTGCTCTCGTTCCATAACTCTCCTTGGTTTAGGAGCATCTACTTTTTATAAAAATAAGTTTTAATGTACCTAAGGTCATTAGGGTAATTTTTACACATGGGACATGGTTCTCTCTGTTCTTGGGTAAGTCCTTGACCTCTCAAGAGTTCTCACTCTCATGTTGGCCCATTGATTTCTATTCATGGGAAGCGGGCTAGTTCACTCATAAGGGTATTTCTAACATTTTGTTCATAGTTTGCATGAATTCCAATAGGTCCAAAATTGATATCAAATGTACTCCTTGATGTCATAGATCCGTGGTAATTTTTTAGACATTTTATTCGTTTATAAATTGTCAAGAATAGTACACATATTTGCGAATAAGTTTGAAGGGAAAAGTTGAGTCAAGTCTTTGTTAGGTCATTTACACCGTTATATAGATTTGACAGGTTTTTGATAGATTTTGAGCTTTGAAACAAGGTGAACAGGTCATGAAGGGTTGTAGAATTACTAAAGAGAAACCATCAGACACTATGGTATGAGACACGGTGAGTCAGTAGATAGCTCCGAGGTTGGTTGCATTAGTGTATAGTTAGATATTGCTTTTGTGACTTCACAAAATACTCATGGTTTGAGACGTGAGTACTAGTGTCAGCTCAATGGTATATTTACCAGCACACCGTGAGATATGTCGCTTGGTAGTGATTCATTTAAGTGGAGTTGCGCAGCGGAAGCTGATGAACAAGTGAATTAGAGCAAATCTTATAGAAGGCCGAGTTGAGTATGAAGATTGGAGATCCAAGGTTGTCTAAGATTGAAAATGATGAATTATGAGGATGTAATTTCTTCAAGGAGGGAAGAATGTAACACTCGAGATTTTCTAAATTTCCTTTTACTTGGCCACGTAGATATTAGTAAATTTGACCTTACACCTTCTTGGTATAATAGCTTTCTTTTTACATGGAGTTTGGATATGAAACTTTATTATAAAAAAGTAGACATAATGAGCTTCGTAGAGCAACCAAGAGCAGGCAAATCAAAGCTCAGAAGAGGAAGTTATGATAGATCCAACATCAAGACTCTTTTTTTCTTGAAAAGCTTCTCAAAATGAAGAGGGAGAAGATTAAGGACTCTTCAAATAAAAAGGAATCAAGTGGAGTAAATTTTGTGGAGTTTGGTCAGTTTCACGCATGATGAAGGATTTCAATTTCATGAAATGGGTCGAAATTGCTAACCTTGAATCCCCTATGGTTTTAAAACTTAAAAATGCATGATTTTAGGAACTTTTGATTTCTTAAAACATTGTGAATTCATGATTCTATGTTAGATTGCTAACCTTGTACCATGATTTAGTTTCAAAGTGAAAGTATAAGATGAATTATGATTAAGATTTGACATGAAAGTATTTAGAAGATGATTTTATGATTTTTTGCCATGAATATGCCATGTGATCATGTATACTTATGTTTAATGATCATTTAATAGTATGAATCATCAATTATGGAAGGTGTTGTGTGGGAAAGGTTACGTTATAACATGATTTAGAGTGATTTTGAGAAGGTTCATTTTCTACTATTTCTTCCTAATCATCATCATGACCAGTGACACGTTTGTGACAATAACAGTGAAAGGAGAGAGATGAAGTTGACACATCGTTGTGACATCGATGAGGTGAGATTATTCTAGCCAACCCACTATCGATGGGCATCAATGAGGGTTCGACACATAGATAGGTTGTTAATGGGCATCAGTAATGGTCAATACATCAGTAAGTCTACCAACAGTAAGTCGGTGTGAAGTATTTCCAAGCATGAGTTATGAGGTTATGTATTATATAATTAAGTATTATAATGACATGATTTTTAGTGCTTATGAATGCATGTATATATGACGATGAATACATTGATGTGTGGTTAAATGTGCCCATTTGTGTGTATAAATCCTTGTATCGGATTGTACCCCATTTGTGTGTATGAATATCAAGTGAACCATTTAGCAATGTATATAAAATGTTATGGTATGAATAGGGGTGGCAACAGGCCTGCCCATGCTCGGTATTATGCAAGCAAGGCCGGTCCTGAGCTTTGTGGGCTGGGTGCCGGGGCTTGCTGCTTAGGATGTTGATGTTGCTCCATGATATCTTACTTATGATGAGGCTATGGTTATGCATCGTCAGCTTGTTGATCATCTGCATCAAATTGAGGATTTAATTCATCAACAATATGTTAAGATTTTGTTTTTGTATTTTTTTTAATCATCCTTGTTTAAAACTTTTGTCAGTTCATGTTATGTATTGATTTTCACTGTTCTCATCTATTATCAAACTGATGTATGGTGATGGATGATATTTTGAGACTTTTGATGTTTATTCTTTATCTTTTTCATATCTTTATGGATATTTACTTGACTTGTGAGCTTTAATGTTTGTTTTCTAACTTTATGGTTCACTTTTTTATTATTTCAAACAAAAAGGAGAACAAGAAATTATGAAAAATCAAATTGTTTGTGCTTACTTCATACTTGATTGACTAGTAATATGCAAATGATTTTTGTGTTGTTTAAGTCTAGGGTTAAGGCTTTCCAAAATTAATTCCAAATGGTCTTAGTGAGTCTTAGGTTGTCAAGTATATATTTTTTACAAGTTGAAAGTCAATGCACTATATTGTCATGAGTTATAGTTTTTTATTTTCTTCACTTATAGAGTTTTGTCATGAAATAGCTAAAAGAGACTGTTAGAGCATCTCCAACAAGAGATGTCAAATTGAGCTGTTAGATATGCTCAAGTGGATAAAATTAACATCAACAATTTCTTAGGTGGCAATTTGACAACAAGTAAACTCCAACCATGGTTGTTAAATAAAGTAAGGCATGCCAAAACCTTGGGAAATGATGACTAAAATATTTTTAAAAAACTTTTGAAGTCCCAGGTGAGGGGTGTCATTTCCATGTAGGAAATCGAACTCCATATAGAGTCAATTGGGACTCCAATTTTGTCCACAACAAACACCAAATGGATTTGGTATCTACCATTGGAGATGCACTTGGAACATATGAGCATATGTCTTATAATTGGCTTGACTTTGATCAACAAAACTATATCTAAAGGGTGTATGTTTTAAGACTTAATAATCTGATAAATATTAGTAATGTGATCAAAGTCAAATTTGGAATTAATAGACTTGAAACAGATGACTAACGAGTTCAAATTTTCAAGGTGGAAGACTTAATAGAGTAATAAGCCTCAAAAGTAAATTTTACACACATTCACATGCACAAACACTTAGATTTATCTTAGAAAACCTTTAGAAAGTGTTTTAGAGATTTTTTGACCAAAAAGACAAAAATTGCAATTACTATTCAAAAGTAATTGATCATCCTCAAAATCGATCTTTCTTGAATAATTTTTGGGATTTTTAACAATTGATCTATCAACTGCCTGTTGTGAGAAAAAAGTATATCGGTTGTTTAGTTTGTTAATCATAGTAACCTGAATGATCAATCATTGATTTAATGGATCAATCAATGTTTGACAAATGGATTCTAGTAACTTTATCATTAGATCATTTTGATGAAAGATTGATCGATTATGTCTGAATTCGAATAGAACATGGAACAAACGATTGACCTATCGATATGTGCTTAGTTGCCTAGTTTAAGTCTATCCAGAATCAGTTTCTTTCCTATTAGAATACTAAAACCCTAACCAATTTTGAAGACTATTTAAAGGCTTTATTGTAACAAATTGGAGAGATGGGAAATAAATTTCAGAGAGAAAAAAATGAGCTTTATGCCTAAAGTTCTTCCCTAATTTACCTTGCATACGTGGGAGAATATCATGAAAAGTGAGTATTTTATTTCATAAAAACTTAATAAATTAAAGACGGTTGATTAGACACAACACAAGTTGCTGAGGAGGCTTGTTCATAATAGGATCTTGAGGAGGCTTCAACAACACAATCGAAAAGGGCTTTGATTGGAAGAGTACTATTGGAGAAGACAGATATTAAACTCAAAGGAAAAAATATGAAAGAGGTGTCTTGGTGGGCAACAATTCATTTAGTGAAGGGACTTCTAGTTTGGGTAGAGGCTAGTAGTTTAAGTCTTGTAAGTTCTTGCTTCATAGTAAATTGAGTCAGCCGAAGGGATTGACTAACCATGGTTTTTTCCTAATTTAGGTTTTTAAGTAAAAGTTATTGTCTTAATTGTAGTTGTATGCTTGATAGATTAATGTCCACTAATAGTTTAAATATTTTCTTTGTTAGTTTGTGTAACTCAAGGCCACATCTTGTATTTTTTACCTTTACAAGTTATTTGATTAGAGACACTCTGATTACCCTCTAAGTATAAAATTATATTAAACTCCCATTCTTTACCATCCCACTGAGTATACATGTTATACTCAACATTCTTGTGATACATGTTCTTACATGATTGAGGATTCCTTGGGAAATCTTTTGTGTGGCAAGTATGATATTTTCAGGCCATTTACCATATAGAACGTTTTGTGTTTTAAGTTATTGAAATTATGTGTGGATACTTATGGGCATGTGAGTATCAATTAATTTTACATTGATGTATATTATGATATTTAGACATGTACTCGGGCAAGACCCTATTTGGTTTGCATGATATATTATGATGACTACTATTGTACTATATTTTGATACCCTTATGTTAAAAAATCAAGTTGGGTCCACCTTGAGATAGCTTGATCATCATTTTGTTATAAAAAAATGATATTTTATATTGTGGTATTAAAAAATAAATTTAAAAAATTTTAGGGTGTGATATTTGGTGTTAGGCAATTAACACCCTTCTAAAAAGACTCAAGTTCATGGTCATTTCCTAAAAAATCTCCTTTAAATATGATACTCTAGTTTAATAATCTCATATGATTCTCACTTTCAAGAAATATTGTATGTATCTTGTGCATATTTCTTTTTGGTTGTGAACTTTAGAAAAATTATGGACATGAGATGAGATCTTAAGATTTAAGTTTGGTAGTTGAAGAAAGACCAAACAATAATGAGAAACCAAATCCTTATAAATTACAAATGGGGGTAGATCTGAAAAATAAAAATACTATACGCCATGTAAATTAGTTAGGTTGGGTAAATGGGTCATATCAAGTTTTGACAATCTTATGTGAAAAGTGAAATTTTTGGATATATTGGGAAGCGAATAACGGAGGATAATGGTAGGGTCTAAATAGTATCTACTTAACTATTGTTCATTCATGTCCGCATCCATCTACCCCTAAAACAAACACTTTTTTTGACCAACCGTAAGGCGAACGGCTATATATAAGGGTTGTCCATGACTACAATAGTCTGTGTCTACTAATTATATATTATTATTATTATTAATTAGTGTTATATTGCTAGCCTACTTTAGAAGGTCAGTCTTCTTAAAAATAGTTTCAAAAATACAAATCATATTGTCATATATCTTCTATTGTATTACTATTATTTATTTAGTTTTTGAATGAGACCACCCTCCTATTATTATAACTTATATATTTTATCAAAATTTATTACCTACCCTTCATTTGAGAACTAAGTGGTCTATCTCAAATTTTTATCTCCATTCCATCCTTCCCCTCCTTTATACATCCTCGGATCACCCTTAATCCTATGACCAACACCTAGGCCATTGCCGTTGCCGTCAATTGCACTACGTTGTTGCCACATTGAAGTCTCCTCCTTTTCGCCCATCCCAACCCAAACTCTTTCATCATGGTGAAGACGACTTTGTCTTGAACTTGTGTTCCTTAGTCAGAGTTGGAGAAACTATATATGGGCTAGATTTGACTATTGGCCATAGGATGGCTTTTGGCCGCAACATGACCAAAGAAGATTTTTTATCGTTTGCATCTATGTTTGTGTTCGTAAATGTCGTGTCAGATTTTTTAATCAAAAAGTCAAAAATCGTGGTAATACATTTCATGGTAAAAATTTGGCAAAATTACACCTTAAAGAATTACCAAAAGAGGGAAGTCCCTTCTAGCCAATTTGGTTTTATAGTCCTGAGGTTTTCACAAGATGATGAAAGTTTTGCAAGGAGATGGAATGCAGAAACTTTTTGGAACTTCAGATTTCATGAGAAAGTGTGATTTCATGGGATTTCTTCTACTATAATTCCCAATAGGGCCCATGATTTACATCCCAAAATTGGAAAAAAGTATTCAAGAGCATCAAGGGTAAACCTCAATTCTACATGACATTTCACTCGCAACAAATGTTCAACCTAAACGCACCACCAAAGCATTAGAAGACATGATGCAGGCTTAATACCTTACAGAACATGGTATGGACTTTGATGCAAACCAATCCTATGTTGGAGAAAAGTGGTGTAAAGAAATAAGATTTGATGTTTATGTGCATTGAGAAGATTAGCAAAATCAGGGAGAAATTCCTTGCAACAAAAAATTGTCAAGAAAAGTATACATATTTGTGATTAAGTTTGAAGGGAAAAGTTCAGTCAACTCTTTGTTCGGTCATTTACACCATTAGATAGATTTGATGGGTTTTCAGTAGAATTTGAGTTTTGAAACAAGGTGAACTTGTCACGAAGGTTTGTAGAATTGCTAAGGAGAAACCATCAGACACCTACGGTCTGAGACACAGTGAGTCAATGGATAGCTTCAAGGTTAGTTGCATTAGTGTATAGTAGAGATTGCTTTTGTGACTACATAAAATACTCATGGTATGATACGTAAGTACTAGTATCAACTCAATGGTATATTTACTAGCACACCCTAAGATATGTCACTTGCTAGTGATTCATTTAAGTGGAGTTGCACAGCAGAAGCTTGTGTTCAAGTGAATTAGAGCAAATCTTATAGAAAGCCAAGTTGATTTTGAAGATTGGATATCCAAACTTGTCTAAGATTGACCATGATGAATAATGATAATGCAATTTTTTCAGGAAGGGTAGAATGTAACATCTGAGATTTTTTAAATGTCCATTTTACTTGGCCACATGGATATTAGTAAATGTGACCTTAGGTCTTCTTGGTATAATAACTTTCTTTGTACATGAATTTTGGATATGAAACTTTACTATTAAAAAGAATAAAGAAAGAGCTTTGTAGAGCTACCAAGAGCAGGCAAATCGAAGCTTCAATGAGAAAGTTATGATAGATCCAACATCAAATATATATTGGAGTACATGTGAAAAATAGTGAATTTGACCTTTTAGTATTTTGTATAATAACTTATTATGTGGTTTTAATTTAAATTTGGAACTTTGGGGGCACATAACTTCAAAAGGCCTCCAAGAAAGCACAATTCGGAGTTTGGGTGAAAGAGTTATGATCATCTTAAATTGGACTTGAAGTGTTGTCAATGACCTTACCCACTCCTACCAATCTAACTCATGGACATCCTTAAACATATAACTCTTTTTATATAATAGAGTTTTAATATAAAATTCTTAAGTCATATAGTAGACATAAATATCTCCTTAACATCATAAAGAACACATATATCGGAGTTCATATGAAGAAGTTATGGCCACCTAAAGGTTGGAATTGGGTATTGTCTGTAGAACATCAACGTGTCAATGGACACGTCAATGAAAAGCACAATTATTATCGACAAACCATTGATACGTCGACTAGGTACCAATGGTTATGGGCAGTTACATGGTTAGGCTTAAAAATCACCCAATTTGACCGTTTTATACCAAAACTTCAACCTATTTCCCTTATACACACCCTTTAATTAAGGCCCTTTGACTCATTTTTCTTGAAAAACTTCTTAAAATGAAAAGGGAGAATATTAAGGGCTCTTCAAATCAAGAGGAATCAAGGGAGGGGGTAAATTTTGTGGAGTTTGGTTGACTTCACGCATGAGAAAGGATTTCAATTTCGTGAAATAGGTCAAAATCACTAACCTTGAACCCCCTATGGTTTTAAAACTTAAAAATGAATGATTTTAGGAACTTTTGATTTATCAAAGCATTGTGAATTCATGATTCTATGTTGAATTGCTAACATTTTTACCATGATTTCGTTTTAAAGTGAAAGTATGAGATGAATTATGATTAATAGTTGGCATGAAAGTATTTAGAAGATGATATTATGATATTTTGTCATGAATATGCTATGTGATCATGTTTACTTATGTTTAATGATCATTTGATAGTATGAATCATCAATTATGGGAAGGTTTACATTCTAATATGATTTTGAGAACTAGGATCAGTTTCTACTATTTCTTCATAATCGTCATCATGACCAGTGACACATTGGTGACAACAACAGTGAAAGGAGAGAGATGAGGTTGACGCATTGGTGTAACATCAATGGGGTGAGGCTGTTCTAGCCAATCCACTGTCGTTAAGGGTTCGACACGTAGATAGGTTGTCGATGGGCATCAGTAATGGTCAATACATTAGTAAGTCTACTGACAGTAAGTTGGTGTGGAGTATTATCAAGCCTGAGTTATGAGGTTATGTATTTTATAATTAAGTATTACAATGACATAATTTTTAGTGCTTATGAATGCATGTATATATAATGATGAATATGTTGATGTGTGGTTAAATGTGCCTATTTATGTATGAATCCGTGTATCAGATTGTACCTTAAGCTATTGGTATTTGACACATAAGGTCATGGATTCCTAGTGTTATGTCGGCTCCTCAAGTGACCCGTTTAGCCATATATACAAAATGATGTGGTATGAATAGGGGTGGCAGTGTGCCTGCCCATGACCCATATTATGCAAGTCGGGCAGTCCTAAGCCTGGTGGGCTGGGCACATTTACTTCTTGCTCAAGATGTTGATGCTGCTCCACGATATCTTACTTATGATGAAGTTATGGTTATGCATCATCAACTTGCTAATCATCTTCAGCAGATTGAGGATTTAGTTCGTCAACGATATGTTAGGATTTTGTTTTTGTATTTTTTTGTGATCATCCTTGTTTAAAACTTTTGTCAGTTCATGTTATGTATTATTTTGACTATTCTCATCTATTATAAAACTGATATATAGTTGATGGATGGTATTTTGAGACTATTGATGTTTATTGTTTATCTTTTTAATGTCTTCATGGATATTTACTTAATTTGTGAGTTTTAATGTTTGTTTTCTAAATGTATGGCTTATTTTTTTATTATTTGAAATAAAAATGAGGAGAAGAAATTATGAAAAATCAAATTGTTTGTGCTTACTTCATACTTGATTGACTAGTAATATGCAAATGATTTTTGTGCTGCTTAAGTACAGGTTTAAGGCTTTTCAAGATCAATTCAAAATGGTCTTAGTGAATCTTAGGTCATCAAGTATATATTTTGTACAAGTTGAAAGTCAATGCACTATATTGTCATGAGTTGTAATTTTTTATTTTTATCACTTAAAGAATTTTATCATGAAATAGCCATAAGAGCATATTGTTAGAGTATCTCCAACCAGAGATGTCAAATTGAGCTGTTGGAGATGCTCAAGTGGCTAAAATTGACATGTATGTGGCAATGGCAATTTGGTGACAAGTAAACTCCAACCATGGTTATAAAATGGAACTCAAGAAGGCCAAAACCTTGGGAAATGAAGACTAAAATATTAAAAGAAACATTGAAATCTCAATATAGGACTTCAAATTTGAAGCCAAATGAGGGGCGTCATTTCCACGTAGGAAATGGAACCCCGGTTAGAGTCAGCTAGGACTCCAATTTTGTCCACAGCAAATGCCAAATGGATTTGGCGTCTACTATTGGAGATGCTCTTAGAACATATGAGTATATATATTGTAATTGACTTGATTTCAATGAACAAAACCATATCCAAAAGGGTGTATGCTTTAAGTAATAGGAATCTGATAAATATTAGTGATGTGATCAAAGTCAGATTTAGAATTGATACACTTAAAAAAGATAACTGATGAGTTCTAATTTTCAAGGTAGAAGACTTAATAAAACAATAAGTCTCAAAAGTAAATTTTACACCCATTTACATGTACAAACACTTATATTTATGTTAGAAAACTTTTAGAAAGTGTTTTGGAGATTATTTTTAACAAAATAAAAATAAAAATTACAATTACTATTTAAAAGCGATTAATCATCCTCAATATCAATCTATCTTGAATAATTTTTGGGGATTTTTAACAATTGACCTATCGATCGCCTATTGTGAGAAAAATATCTATCAGTTGTCTAAGTTGTCTATCATAATAACCTAAGTGATCAATTATTAATTCAATAAATTAGTCAATATTTAATAGATGGATTCTAATAACCTTATCATTAGATCACTTTGACGAAAGATTGATCGATTATGTCTAAATTCGAACATAACATGAAACAAATGATTGACCTATCCGTCTCAGTTTCTTTCCTTATGTATGGTCTATATTTAACTAGTGGCTATAGGACGGCCAAAACAACATGACCAAAAGAAGATTTTTTATCGTTTGTGTCTGCCCATTGATAACAGCCAGGTATTAATTTATCCTTTCCTCCATATTATTTTGGTCCAATCCAAGTTTGCTACTGAAGCTTCACCACAAGCAGGCCGTTGATCCAACAGGATTAATAGATGTCGTAGTATGCATGCGCTATCAATCCAGTCCGTCGACAGCCTAATCGCTGATGACAACCCTTCCGAGATAGGATCATAAGAGAATTAGAAAGAGAGTGAAGTAGCGGATACGGCCTTTGAGCGCGCGCAGACACGACCTGAATCTGATGCTCCGCTTCAAGTCTCCGCCTCCACCGGCTTCGGCCTGCACTTGTTTTCTCTCTCTTTTTGTATATTTTTTGTTTTCAAAATAAGACACTAAAAAAGACGCCGTTTTCAAAGTCTCCGTTGCGGAATCAGCCATCATCCGCCCCGCGTTCGCGTGGACTTGAAGATCTTTTGTTTCTTATACCAAACGCACAGCGGCGTAGACGACGAGGACCCAAGCCAGTCCTGCACCCCAACGAACTTTCTCGCCAGCCACGCCTTCCTCGCTTTTTCTTGCCTTTCACTCTCCCTCCTTTGTCTCCTCTCTTCGTCTTTTCCTCTCCCTCTCGGCTCGGTCTTGGTGCAGTTGCTGGTGGTGCGTGGATGCAGAGGTTGGTTGGTTGGTCTTCTTTGCTTTCTTCTTGGATTGGACTTTGCAGGACTTGGGGCTGGTTGTTGTTTTGTCAGTATTGGTGGCTTCTTGAATTGCATTTTGTCTTGGGTTTTGTTCTGGCTCTGGTTCGGATCTGGTGGGCTTATGAGTGTTTTTTACTTTTTTTCTTTTAAGTTTCTGTTTTGTGGGTTGGTTTCGTTCGTGTGAGAAAATTGATAGTATAATTTTTTTAAAGTAGTTTGATATTGAGATGTATATTTTTCTTCTAATTTCCGCGGTGGTTTTTGTTTCTGATGGTTATTTTTGAGTTTTGTTTTTGTTGGGTGTGAACTTGATGCGGAGTTGTTGACTCTGTAAATGTGAGGGAATCGGGGAATGTGAGTCGAAGAAGGGGTAGTAAAGTATTCTTTGGCGTTCTTCGAGACTAATTGGACTTCCTTTCTGCGTTTTCGATGTGATATTGAAGTGGGTATTTTTTTCATGCCTGAAGTGAAACGCGTTGTTTTGGACTACTGTCTTGTTAAAAAGGGATTCCGTTGCTATTAGGAGGGGTTCTTTTTTTTTATGAGTTTTCTAATTCTCTTGAGATGAAGGGTTTGCTAAGGTTGGACTATGATCTTTGTTTTGTGACGAGTTTTTGTCAGGATTTCTACCTTCTTCAGCCTTTTTTGGTTCAAAGATAGCCGTAGGTTCTTTACAAGTGTCAATTTCATTGTTCTGAAATGATCACCGCTAGTGGGAGTAGAATCTTTAGCCACGCTTCTTTTTTTTTTAGTGTGAGAATGGATAATATGCCTAGATCCCTAGAATAAACTTTGCAAGTTGAAGGCCTTTACTTCAAAAAATCATTATGATGTAAGAAATCAATTCTGCCAGGGAAGGTGAAAGGCTGCTTAAAATTTACACTGTTACTGTTAATATTCCTTCTGTCCCACATTAATAATTCTACTTGGTTTTTCAAAATGAACTAATTTTAGCTTATCTTGAAAAACCTAATTGAGCTATTAATGTAGTACAGACGAATATTTACTAAGCCGCAATTATGGTTTTCTAGAGGAGAATTCAATTTTAGGAGACCAAGCAAAACATTAATAGCTCCATTTGGTTTTTCAAAATGAACTAAAATTCATTTTGAAAAACCAATTCGAGCTATTAATGTGGGACGGTGGAAATATTTTCTAAACCGCAATTATGGTTTTCTAGAGGAGAATTCAATTTTAGAAGACCAAGCTAAGCTCAATGCTCTTCATCGGCTGGTTGTTGGCCTGCTTAATCAGCTAAAGTTAGTTTTCTACTGTAGTTAGTGTTCCTGCATATCTGTTGCCCAATTAGCAAGCTATATGTTACTTTTCCAGGGTAGTGAATTTTACAAAAAGTGTGCATAACAGATATACCTTTCTTATCGTTTGAAATAAGTGTTTTGTTACACTTTTGCAGAAGTATTCTCATACATTGTTCTTGTGTAAAGAAATGACTTCTGTGCGTCCTGAGATATGCCTGTGCAGATGGTTACATGGCAGTGTGACATAATTTTGCATCGAGAATATGGTGTTGCACATCTGTAAGCCTAACTTGTTATTTTCTGCAGTTGATGTGGTCAACTTACAGAATAGAAACATTTGATGTGTAGTTTATTTGATGAAGAGGGAGGTTTGGTTTGAGGCCTTTAACATATTTACGCCCAACTTTTCTGTGATCTTTAAAGCTTGGTCACATATGGACCCTTTGTCACTCATGAAATGGCCATGATTTTAGCAGCAAGTACTCTTGTTTTCTGAACGACGACAGATTCTGGAGCCATGAAGGTGTGGAGTAAGCTGAAGATGAAAAAATGGTATGGAGGTCTTCTTATAGCTTCCTTATTTCTTGTGTTGGTTCTGAGGTATGGCATGATGGATAATGCCCTTGGACAAAGATCGGTTTTAAGTACCATTTTTCCGAATACAACTGCTCCTCTTCAGTGGCAGCATGATGGGGCTTTTGAGGTTGTACATAATATTGAAAATGGCACTGAGGTTGTTTCAGCAGACATATTGTCCTCCAGTTTGTTTGCTCAGAGAAATTTTTCTAAAGAAGAGTTAGGTTCATTAAGAACTTGGAACCTTTTAAGGCAATTAGTAAATCATGCTCAAGTTCTACCTCATGCCATAGAGGCTATCCGAGAAGCAGGAACTGCATGGGACAGTCTAATGAATTTGGAAGAAGAGGAAAGGCTGTCGGCAAATGGGAGCGCCCCCCAGAGTACCAGGGTGAAACAATGTCCATATTCTCTGCGAGAAATGAATGCGTCAAAACTTGAGGAGGATGGTGGTTATAAATTGAGAGTTCCTTGTGGGCTAATTCAGGGTTCTTCAGTAACAATAATTGGCATTCCTGATGGTTTGCTTGGTAACTTCCGCATTGATTTAACTGCAACTCCTCTTCCTGGGGAGCCAGACCCTCCAATTATTTTGCATTATAATGTCAGACTCCATGGTGATAAGGTTACAGAGGACCCAGTAATTGTCCAGAACACATGGACCATAGCTCAGGATTGGGGATCGGAGGAGCGATGTCCCAACCCGGCTTCTGAGAATGATGGAAAAGGTAGTAGAATTTGTTAAGAGAAACATATTTTTTCTTTATATGTATCAACATCTTTGCTAATTAATGATTACCCTTGATGATTTTTGTGGCATTGGTTAATGTCTTAAGTTGAACCTGTTGTTATGGAATTAGTGGATCTGATGACTTGTTTCAATTTTAATCATTTTTCCATAATCATCAGTCATGAATTTCATATTGTTTTTAAAATCTTCTTTAATATAATATTTAAATCAATTTTTTATTCTCATTGAAGAAAAAAATTTCCCCTTTTATCTCACAATGTAATAATGAGGTTAATTGTTAGTAATGGACAGGCTCCTATTTACACGATTGAGATTGATAAGCTCAAAGAGGATTTTCTGCTACTTGGCCATGTATATTCTAATATATTTCTCATGTCATCACTGTTTGTCAATCATTCAAGCACTGGATTGTGCATTGCTGTTCCTTCTTCTGGTGTGTTCACAATTATGTCTTGTATTATATCTACTTCATCTAGTTTATTTTATCTGGAGTTGTGTACTGTAGATTGTTTTTTCTGATTTTCTCTATGCATTTTACTTCCTATGTCTTGTTAATGATTACGTGCATTTCATTTCAGTGGATGAATTGCATCGTTGCAACCCTTTAGTGGGAAAAGAAGACAAACTTCTATATTCTCCTACTAAATATTCCAATGGAAGTAGGAGGCCACCGGTAGCCCATGAGACTTCTAAACTACAGCGGTATTTTCCTTTTAAGCAGGGATACCTATTTGTTGCAACTCTGAGAGTGGGAACAGAAGGGATCCAAATGACAGTTGATGGAAAGCATGCCACTTCATTTGCTTACCGTGAAGTATTTTCATGTTCTCTGAAATCCCTATAATTAAACAATTGTTCTCTCTTATTCAAGCAATATATATTCTAATATACCAATTAAAATTTATATGCCCTCCATTCCAAAATGAGTGTGTCCTATTTGATTTTTGAAAATGAACTAATTTTAGTTCATTTTGAAAAATCAAATAGGGCATTTATTTTAGGACGGAGGGAGTATATATTTTTAATCCAACATAGTTTTTCTTGAGTAGTATATTTTTCTCAAGTAGTATACATCTGTCATATCATATGCCTACCAGTTTACCCTTCAAATTTATGAAATTTTTTGTGGTTAATATACTTTGAATGGCCATCCAATTGATGTCTAATGGATAGAAAGAATAAGTAGATGATATACCACCAAGCTGCCTTTGTTTTAGTGGTTGTCCTCACTTGACATGAAAGAGGGGAAGGTGGTTGTTCAAAGTTCCACCTTCTTCTCTTACTGCTGTGAAAAAAGAACTGCCTCTGACGGTATGATTGCCTTTCTATTTGATCTTCAGAGCTTGGAGCCATGGCTTGTAAGTGAAGTAAGGATTGCAGGCAACTTGAAGCCAATTTCTGTGTTGGCTAGTGGATTGCCTACATCAGAGGATACAGAACATGTGGTTGATCTAGAAATGCTTAAATCAGCTCCTCTGCCTGATCATAAGCCCTTGGATCTTTTTGTTGGTGTCTTCTCTACTGCCAATAACTTCAAACGCCGGATGGCTGTTCGAAGAACATGGATGCAATATGATCTTGTTCAATCAGGAGCTGTTGCAGTACGTTTTTTTGTTGGCCTGGTAAGCACTTTGCCCAAATTTACTTATACAATTTCACTATCAAGACGGAAATTTTAAACATAGACAATAGAAGTTAGGCATGGTAAAAATAAATTAAAATTTTCATAAATCATTGTAAACTTAGGATAATTCAATCAAAACCTGGTTGTTAGTGCAGACTGGCCTGATTAGAACATCCACAAATAAGGAAAAGCAGCCAACTTAGAGTAAGTGTTGGTTTTATAACAGTATATAGCTTGTTTGGTCATTCTTTATTGCATAATATTCTAGCTTTGGGTATATAAATACAAGTAGCAGGCCAACCTTACATGGTATTATAGTGGTATTTGAATTATGATGTCTCTATGAATAAAACTTCTGATAATAGCACGCCCATAATTATATAGTAGAATAATTTTAGTTTATTATACTTTTGGGTGTAAACCACTATAGACCAAAGAAGAGAATATATCATTGGGACCCTTTTGTTGTTGCGGAAATGGTCCTGGAAATGAGGAAGTGGTGGAAATGGAGCATGTCTGTCTTTCTTTAGTGGCGTTGGGCAGACAATTTCTGTCATTTTGATGGAATGCAAGATCCTGGAATAATACGACCTCTTTTTTGTAAATCATTTCTGAACAGAGATTGGAAACATGTTTACATGAAACCATTGACTCTCCCATCAAACTGTCCCCTGTAGCCTATAGGCCTCCTTCTCCAACTCCCACCTTCATGCTGGCCTTCCTCTCTGATGCCAGCTGTTGACATCACTGGTATTTGTAGGCAGTTTCTTCTTCCAGATTCCACCGTCCACCCTTCCTGTATCTCTTCAGTCTTTGACATGCAAATGCTCTTGACCATGATCCTAGGGCCTGAGGTAAAATTTGACGACTAACAGAATCCCTAATAAAGGTGTCTAGGAGGACAAGGACATCTCTGCGTGCTTAGGAAATAGGGAACCCTTCCGGGGTACACTCACCTCACTGCTGGCTTCTGCAATGGCAGAGGAGGCTTTCTCTTTCTCTTATTCAAATTTACTCAGATTGTTTGATACGGGTTTGGTGCCTTTTCATGAATTGCTTGATCAAGCTAGAATCATAAGAGGCTTCACTTTCTAGTATATTTGAGTAATATATTGATTCCAATCTTGTCTTTATTTTTTTGCTTAAAATTTGCTTCTTTCTAGATAATGTCCACCAAGTTATTAATGAAAGTTCCTACCATTTGATACTCCAGTTCCAGTAGAAATCTATTAGAGCTTCTACAAGTAAAAGTTAAATGTCTAGCTATTTTCAGCTGGACATGATGTCCACCTTTTTTAAAGGAAATGTGGTCATTTCCATTTCTAAACTTGTCCAGGGGGACTATCGCCTGATGTTGTTTGAGGCTTCTGTGAAGGTATTTTGTCCAACTGATATAAAGAGGCTTGTTAAAGGAAATAAGTTAACGATCAACTAATTCATGATGGATAAAATATAATTGCCTACCTTGGTCTAGCTGCCAATTTCAAATAATTCAAGCATTTGGAGAAAATATACTTCTTCCTTGGTCTAACTGACAATTTCACATAGTTTACGAATATTTCAAAAATCTCCAAACATTTACGCTTATCTTTCCCAAACTTCTGTTTCATACGTAACTCATCACCTCTGTTTTTCCCAACTCGTGTATGCTTCCTCCTCTTCTTTTTCTTCCTGCCCCGCAGTTGTGGAACACCTCCTCCTCATTCCTCCTAGAGCCACTTTGTTGTGTACCATAGATGTACACAGGGTAGTTTGGGGGAGAAATTGGCAGAAGGGTAACAAGGCTATTGGGGGAGAGGAGGATTAGGCAAGGATAACTCTTCATTCATAACTGAGATTATGGCTAAGCCTCTACATTAAATAGAAATACTAATAGGCTCACTAACAAGCACCTAAGGCCCATTAAATCATTAAAGATAAATATTAATAAACTAATACCTAATAACCTAATGCCCTTATTATGTAATAACATAAACAAACCATAATTAGCTAGCATGTGGACCCCACAGGTGGACCGATCCCTTAGGACAGGTCACAACACACTCCTTCACCACGTTAGGCAAAATTCAACCTTTGAGCTCCTCTTGAACGGCCTCTTCCTTCTTCACCTGAGCGTTCTTCACACCAACCCATCTCATGGTGCATAGGGATGGAGCCAGGGGCCATGACCGGCCAATGGAATTTCATTATTTTCCTTTAGGTGGGACCATGATTTTTTTATTTAGGTGAGACCACATGGCACCCCTAAGGCTTTTATTGACTGCACTGGCCTTCTGGACCTTTTTTATTGGCTCTGTCCTTGGCAGCGCAGGCAGCAGTGTCGGTCTTCTTTCAATTTTGCTTGAAAGAGTATACAAATGAATTGTTTTAATGTTTCCTTTAATGGAGATATCCATTTTTGGAGGGTAAACAAGTTTGTCACAACTTTAGAGGAATATGGATTAACCACATAGTCTAGTGCAGGTATTTATAATTAGTTTTTATCATTGTGACTGATACTTGTGTAATAATCTCAAACCTTCTGTGTGCCTGAAGTTTTATACTAATGCATTGTATGTTTTTATGTCATCTGTACTGTGTTAAAAAATATTGTTATCCTGTAACTCATTTTTCATCCCACTGAATTAGGTTTTTACCTAAATTTTAGTGGAGACCAAAGTTCACGCTACTATGGTTAACATATATGGTTAGTTCTTTGCCTAACAACTTAAGCTGTTTTGAAGTGGTTAACTACCCAAGCCTATTGCTGTGTACCCTTGTGCGGGTAGTCACATGCAATACTTAGTGGCGCAGGGCATTCTAGTGTTGTTAATATTTGTAGCTATCTTGGTGGGGGAAAATGGTACCCGCACTTCTTACTTCTTTTGATTTTGTGGTTGTCTAATGTAGCGGGTTCATTCTTTGCAGCACAAAAACCAAATGGTGAATGAGGAACTTTGGAAGGAAGCACGAACATATGGTGATATTCAACTTATGCCTTTCGTTGACTATTACAATCTCATCACTTGGAAAACCATTGCCATCTGCATTTATGGGGTAATTTTTTTCTTTATTTTTGGGAGTGTTGATAACATTTAGATATCTGTTTAAAATGTTAATAATACTAAATGTGTCCTCAATCTTCAGTCACAGGTTGTTTCTGCAAAATATGTTATGAAAACTGATGATGATGCATTTGTACGCATTGATGAGGTCCTTTCATCTCTTAAAAAGATTAATATATCTCATGGGATGCTTTATGGTCTTATCAACTCAGATTCCCGGCCTCATCGGAATCCAGACAGTAAATGGTACATAAGCCCCGATGTGAGTGCAAAGAATAGTAATGCTTTACCCACAAACAGAGTTTTATCTCTATTTGGGCAGTCCTTCCTGATTATGCTAATGTTCAATTCTATTGCTTATAGGAATGGCCTGAAGAAACTTACCCACCTTGGGCGCATGGTCCTGGTTATGTGGTAACACGAGACATTGCAAGGGCTGTATACAAGCGACACAAAAAGGGACGCTTAAAGGTATTCATTAATTTTATTTGTTGGTTCCATTTTATTTATTTGAGTTCACCTTGAGGATGGGTGGTGGTGTTCGTCAGCATTACCACCACATTTGGTATTTTCAAGCTTGGATTATAGTTCTGAAGCTAACATGTTTTTTAAATGGCAAAATGTCAGATGTTTAAGCTGGAGGATGTGGCGATGGGAATATGGATAGCAGAGATGAAAAAAGAGGGGCTGGATGTAAAGTACATCCTGGAAGAGAGAGTCTACAATGAAGGGTGCACAGATGGGTTCATCGTTGCTCATTATCAGGGACCGAGGGAGATGCTCTGTTTGTGGCAGAAAATGCTGGAGGGACAAGCTGGTAAATGCTGTGGTGATGCACGATGAATAAGGCACGAATGTTCCACAACTGAGAGTTCTAACATCGTTTTCGTTTTAGGGTTCTCATTTCTTCCAACTGAGTGCATGGAGGAAAAAAAATTACCAACGTTACACTTATAGTGACGGCACCAGGCTTATTAGGTTTAGCATAGCAGGAGAGTTATATACTTGTTTATAAATGTAATCATGTGGGTATCTTTGTAACCCAGAGGTTTTACACTTATGCTAGCTTATGTGCTAATTTTCGTAGATAAATGCTAAATATACAAACGATGCAGCTGCACCCTATGTACGTTGGGAGTAGGAAATAGGGGTGATGTGCTTGTATAGTGTAATGGCACAATATTGTTACAGTGGACGTTTGACACATTCATTTTGTGAAATTCTTTCACCAACTTTGGTCTTCAAGAGAATGCGATGTCATTTTGTTTTGGTTATGCAATATTTTTTTATTACCGCTAGTATTGTAAAATCTGAACAATAATGTTCTATTGAACCAGTTGGAACCTGGATGCAAATACGGTGCGGTATGTGAAGTTGAGTGGGGTGATTTGGAGGAGAAATAAGGTTGGACCGCATCATGATCGAATGCTCTGAGAGGTTTTGGCTACTTTCCCCTAGTCAAAAGGCATGCTAACTGAAATTTTTTCCACATTGACCATCTCTTCAATTTTAGTATAAATCGTGCACTTCGGACGTCCAGGGCCTATTGCAAAAATGTGGATAACAGTTTGTTTTTTTAAGAATTTGCACATTTATAAAGGCTTAACACAAAGTTACCTTTAAAAGATGAGTAAGAAAGAAGTATTTTATGGTTAGAATGGGTTACAACTTAAGAAGTTGTGGTACTTTTGCTGGCTGTCGGATTTGATCATACAGCTTACAAGGCTCACGTCTAAAGAAACAATGCTACACATTTTCAAATTTGCCCTTGCATCCCAAATAGAATAGAATGGTCTCCCTTCTTTTGCTTTGCATTCACGCAAGGGCTTGCCATGGTTGCTTTCCCTACGCCTTCGCAGCCGATGGCAATTGCTCATTGTCACACTTTCACGCCCTTCTACTACTTGTGAAGTTGACCACCCTCTTCTCTTCCATTGTTTATATACCCTGATACTCTCACCAATCTCTCACTTGCGGCGGCAACTCCTCCCTCTTCCACCTAAAATTTTCCCTCAAGAAGATTTTCCCCTCAATTAGGCTCTCCAAAATTTCATCCTCTTCTTATTGGGATTCCACTAGCTTCCCCTTTAAGTTGCTCCTTTCCCAAGCTATTGTCTGTATTTTGATCCGGGTGCTCATCTTCTAACTCAGCTCCAAGAATACTAGATCAAGCTACCCATTACAACTTGTAATATCTCTAATTTAATTTATTTTTTTAAAATTATGTAAATTTATGTGATTTTAATTATTTGCCGGTTTGATTTGATTTTAGGTTTATAAGTCAATAATTATAACTTTAATAAGGTTTAATTTAATTTTTATAAATATTAGCACCAAACTTAATTTATCTAATTTTTATTAATTTTATAGTAATTTATCCTAATTTTTTCTTAATTTTGGGAGTAGACCCTACCGTAGGCCTCACGCCCATGTTGGACTCTGCAACTCATTTAACCCCCTAATTTTATATTATTTTATTTCAGTGGGTTTGATTGAGATTAGAATCATTTTTGGACAAAAAATAGCCTTAATTGGCCACTTAGGTCATTTTGACCTATTTTACATCCTAACAGTTTGTTTACTCAACCTAAAATTTTTACTATTTAAAAAAATCTTATCCTATTTACCCCAATAGGGAAGAGTTGTGTTAAAAAGGAAGAGAATGTTATACCCCCATTTCCCAAAAAAGAAAATTAGATTAATATATATTTTCTTTCCCTAATCACCCCTAATTTTTTGATTTTAGTCATAACCATTCTTATATTTATTTTCTCATCTTGATTCTTGATTTTTTCTATTAAAAATTTTATTTTTAATTTTGATTTAAAACTCTAAATAGGTGATTTTATTTTAAACAAAGGATATCCTAGATCTACCTATTTTTCAATAGATTTGAGCCTATTAGTTAATTTTAATTAAGTTTTAACAAAAACCCCAATTTTGGGTAAGATTTCTTAAAGATTGAAGTTCTTTCATAGATCCAAAGGCTTCATATAGATAAGAGAGTTTTACCTTATGTAATGTTTTATTTTAGGGTTTAATGATGATTTACTAAAAATATATGATTTATGATTATTTTCTTTTGATTAAGCATGAAAATGATTAGATTTATTATGTTTTAGGGTTAGATTTTGATTATTTGATGACTTACGGTGATTTTTGAATTTATATAGAATTTTGAAAGGTTTTCGGTTTAAATTTCGAAAGGTCGAAGATAAACTAGAAAAGTAAATTATCTTGTGTGTTCGAATAGATAAACAGGGCGTTCCAACGACAACACAATAGTTTGTAATTTTTGGCCTATTTTGTGTACTTTCAATAATTTCCTCATAAAAATAAAATTTTATTACTATAATGCATTATGATTACCTACAAAATGCTACAATGATTACATGAAAAGCATCATTGAATAATAATTTACCTCAAGTGCGAATATGACTATACTTATTTAGTTTTAGTATTATATTCTACTTCTTTTAAATCCATGTTTTATTATTTCTTCATAATCACTCTATGGTTACAATAGGTCTTAACCACAACAATTTATGTATACTTACACAATGTTATAGTAACTTTAGGTGATTCATGTTTAAAATATTTTAGCCTAAGTATGAACACTACCATGCATATGTATATTTTTGCTTATAACTATACGATTTTATTTGTCACAAATGTACCATGTTACATACTCAGAGGGTTGAGTATGTTTAATCGTGTTTACATTCGTTAAACTTTGATCACGTATGTATCGTGACATATGTATCATAAAAATGCTTTATAAGTAATAATTAATCATGATTGGTTGTGATTTATCGATTGGATGCAATTTGATGTCGTTGTTGCCGGATTAGTCACTTAAAAGTTTATCGAATTAGTTTTATGTATGAAAAAATGAGGTTTTACATTTCTTTGAAGATAAGTTTTCTCCCCGAGTGAGAAGAGCGAAATGAGTTAAATTATTGAGTTGTCTGGACCCTGAGAATCAAAATTGGTTTGTCCTTGTACACCGGCTTACTATGGGGTACTTTCTTTATAAGGGAACTTACCGAAACTACTCTTTTTTTTTTTAGGAATTTAGACATTTTCTGTTAAGGATTGTTCGGGCAAGCAGGTTTGCTTAGGCTTCAGCCAAGGTGAACAAGATTATTTTCTTAATTGTGAGACATTAACTTGTTGATTTATGCATGTGTACAGATATAATGCTCATTAACACAGGTTGTGTAGAAATAATGATACTTATATTACACATGTGATTATAAAATGAATTTGTATAAATATGTAGGATAGATGGGTGATGGATAGATTTGATTTTGCAGGGTAAATATGTATATTGAGATATGATTATGCATGATATAAACATTAAAAATTGGTTTATACAAGATGTGATTATTATAATAAAATTCATATATTTACACATGATGTGTATATATTTTATGAGCTATAGATAAACTCATGATGAACATGTAACATGATTATGTACTTATGAAATGTGTATTATATCATAATATGGAAGTGACATGATTATGTGATTATGAAATATATTATACATCATGATATGCATGTGGCATGATTATTTGTATATGAAATATGTTTTATATGATGCACAGGTGACAAAAGTATATATTTATAGAATGCCGATTATGATATGATGCACATGTGTCATGGATATATATGATTTACCCTGTGATGAACGAGTATGATGAATTAAATATATGATAAATATTATATTGATAATGCATGTGATATCTTTATTAGTTTACTTTCAGTATTAAAAATCCTTATTTAGCTAAACTCACTCTTTTTTGTTTTGTGGTTTTATTATAGGGCTATATATCGTGTCATGTAGGTGTTTTAAATGGGTTCTACGTTGAGCATAAAAATGACCACGTTCACTGAGAGGAACTATGATTACTTGAATTATGTTAGATTTGTTTATATCATATTAAACTTATACATTTGATTTTACTTCACACTATATTTGACCATAGTTAACTTATACTTGTTTAGCCTTATAACTTATTTTTATATGTTATGAGTAGTTAATATAAGTATATATAGACCAAGACATTAATTAATAATTTTTTATTTTTTTTATTTATTTTTGTACAAAGGGCTTATACGCTTATCCATTGCATGTTTACCTCAAGATGAGTTAAATCTTCTGTAACTCTAACTCTACTTCGTTATGTCGCATGTCGCTTACTCCTTAGACCGAATTTAGGCCAGAGGTAGCATATACCAGAGCATAACATAACTTGCGGGTAAATCCATCCTTTTTTCCATATAATTTTGGGTATAAGCTATAATATTATAAAATTAAAATTAATATAACAAAAAAATAAGAATTAAATTTCTAATATCTTTATCTTTTTAGGGATTATAATAAGTCAAATAGAGGTAAAAATAGAAATTAATGGTATAAAATACGATAAAACCATCTAATTACACCAATATACATTATAGGATGATACAAACCAAGAATGAATATTTTGTGGCTCCTGTAGTATATAATACATTTTCGAATTATACATGTATACATTAACCGTTAACATTGTATAAAACTATATTCAATCATGGCACTTTCACTTTATCTAACTACTTTTACTTTCACATATCACGTGCATTCTTACTAGTTTAATAAAATGCTAATGGGCTTGAAAGGCCCTTTATCTTTCCCCTTCAAATGCAAGCCCTAAATCTTATGAACTGCTGCACAAAAGCTAACTCGATATTTTTTTTCACGAGGGTTTAGCTAGAAAGGCGCTTGCAGCCATCTTTATGTTAAAAACGCGGAAATGCATCTTTCTATTTAAAAGTATTCACCTACGATTTCCTGGTTTTAAGGGTTGTATTCCCCACTTTCTAAACTAAATGGTTAGTTCAAACACATTTTAACAAGAAGCTTTCAAGGTTTAAAAGCTGCTTTTCAGGCATCCAAACAACCCTTTGCTCCAAAAGCTCTTCGAATGCTATTGCGTCATCACAGCCAAGGTAAAGCGTTGCCAAAAATTATCAGCTGAAGTAAATAATTAGCTATCCAAGCAAAAACTACCATCAGCAAAATCTGAGTACACAATTTAGATGATGTTAATCTAAAGCAAAAAAAGAAAACATGGAGCAAAAGAAATTCATCAGTCGTCTATTACACAGTAAATTTTCATACCCAAAAGGAGGAAATAAGAGAAAGTTATACTAGAACAAGAAGCATTTGATAAGATGCAAACGAAGCATTTTCTTAGAAATTTCACTTATGTGAAAAAAAAAATCTATGAAAATGAAGAGAAAACATTGGGTGAATAAGTATTTTAGGCAAGAACCGGAAACCATACTAAGAAGGTACACACTTTTTACTGAAATATATTATTTAAGAATTCCATACAGCTAACTCACATGCATAAATTTATCATCCTGTATAAGCTTTTGGTGAATAAAATATTGGAACATGGGAAAATGACTTTTTCACTGTTTAGAGGGAAGAATGGCTGAAAATTAGTAATGCGAGACTGCCGGAGAGTGAATAGATACCCAGATAAAGGACAATAAAAAGTTGTTAACATTTCTAGAGATAACATGGAAACCCAGGATAGCTATATTCTACTTCAAGTCAATCACAAAGTCTTATTTCAATTAAACATTTGAAACATTAACAACTTAAATAGAACTGATTAGACAGAAGGAGACAAAAGGTTTCACAATATAAATTTTTGCTCAGATGAACAATGAATCACTAGAATATAAGTTATCAATGCTGAAATTATGACTGACTGCAGACAATGTCAGCCACATAATTAATCAAAACTTTTCTTAATAAACACCAGATTAAAAAATATGAAGTCACTTGGGTATATGTGTACAAGAAAAGGATATAGAGCTAAAAAATTTACTTGTGCTTTTCAACAGCATGCTGAACAACAAATACGAACAACAAGGTATTAATAATTTCAACCAGATTCAATAGTTCATTGCATAAGTGTAGTACACGCCTCATCTCTGTACATTCTTGTTAAAATTATCCAGCTCAATAGAACAAGGGCCATAGATTGCTTTTATAGTATCCCTGCATGACCTGCAAATTAGATAAATGGTCAAAAAGACTCTTGTAAACGGTGGTAGAAAGAAATGGAAGTTCCATACCGACATGCTTCCTTGTTGAAATGTTTTGCACCAATGCCATACAAGTCTTGAAATACTTTTGGCTCTACACGACAAAAATATGGTCTATCTGCAAGAAAACATGATTTTAAACCAATATGGAAACATTTACAGCCAAAACTAAAGAATATACAACTGAACAGATAGCCGCTAACCAGAGTAAATGGAACATGTACGAGTAGTTTTCTGAAAATGTTTACACCACCCATCCGGACCAATTAAACTCCTGTAAAGCTGAAGTCCACATACACAGAGGAAATTTAAAAAAGCAAAAAGAAAAGTGAATGGCTGAAATACTACCTTATTTGTGAACGTTACAAGTGCATGTCTCAGCCTCTAAGAAATCACCTTAACAGTTAATGTCGCATATTTATGCACTACTTTTCTCTCCGCTATGATAATCAGATGCCTAATCCTCATATTGTTCTTATCTTCTTCGGAATTCTTATCTTCTTCGGAACTTGTTTTATGACTACCTATGTTACAATTGATTAAAGTTTGAAAAGGGTAGTATACCTGTTTCTACGAACATACAAGGCCATTTGAGCATCCACAATTAGGAAGAACCAAAACATGTGTTTCCTCCCAAAAATGCACACTAAATTAGTGTACAAGTTTGTCTATTCAGTACATTCTCCAGCCCAGCACTCAAAATCAGCACTGCCAATCAACACTGAAGAAAAAACAGATAACTACACCGGGTTTTTTCAATATTCACAGTTTGGGCCAGTAGTTCCAATAAAGCATTTTTTTCTTTTTGGACTGAACCATTTGATCAATTCATAGATGCCTTCCAGCAAAAAAATCTGAACCACATGCCCCAGTTTCCTTACTAATATCCAAGAAAGACAATTCTTCGGCTTCTAAACACAGCAAAATTTATCACATAATGGTTCTTGGTTCTCGAGTGAATGAAGCAAACAACGAAGTGAAGTAAGGTTACAGAAAAAGAGAAGGAACCTCAACGTCGGCAGTGTCCTCGAAAATTTCTTCAGGAGTGGCGAAGGCTGGGCCCTTGTCGAGCTTGCAGCATGCCCCACACCTTTGCACGCAACTCCACAGCGGGTCCTTACGCTGCCGGCTGAATCCTCCGCAGCTAGGCCGCGTCTCTTGGACGTCGACCTTCTGCTTCCCCTTCCCCTTCCCCCTACTGGGCCGAGGTCCGCAGCTGGCGGCGCCGGCGACGGTGGCCCACGTCGGAGCGACCACGCAGGACATGCTGAGCTCACGGCCACGGATGGCCTCACACAATCACACCGAAGAAAAGAGAAATGCTGGGCCTACGGCCACGGATCGCATCACTGACGAGGCCCAATCACTTTGTCGCTTCGTAGGCCCAAGCCTACTTGGAGAAATGGGCCCAGTTTTGCAACCGTCATTTCAAAAGGCAAGTAACTGCTTCCAACCCCCGATCGCAGCCCATCCGACAGTATAAATGGACAAACAAATTCGCACCCCTCCAATCCGTCTCCTCCCTCCGACTGAAAATGGCGCAACCGGACGGCCTCCCGACGAACGTCTACGACGCTCCCCCCACCGTCCGGCCAGCCTCATGCCCTTCGTCTCCGCTTGAGGCCCCGCAGACTGGCAGGAAGCGGCGGGCGGTGGCCAAGGGGATGCAGAAGACCCTCTCCAAGACCTCCATGCTCGTCAACTTCCTCCCCACGGGCACACTTCTCACCTTCGAGATGCTCCTCCCCTCCGTCTCCGGCGACGGCCTCTGTTCCCCCGTGAGCACCATGATGATCCACGTCTTGATGGGCCTCTGCGCCGTCTCCTGCTTCTTCTTCCACTTCACCGACAGCTACCGGGGACCCGACGGGAAGATGTACTACGGGTTCGTCACCCCCCGTGGCCTGGCCGTGTTCAAGACCGGCCTCGACGTCCAGATTCCCAAGGACGACAGGTACAAGGTCGGGTTTGTGGACCTGGTCCATGCCCTCATGTCGGTGATGGTGTTCGTTGCCATTGCCTTCTCTGATCACAGGGTGACCAACTGCCTCTTCCCGGGCCACATGGAGGAGATGGACGAGGTCATGGAGAGCTTCCCTCTGATGGTGGGCGTCATCTGTAGTGGCTTGTTTCTTGTCTTCCCCACCACTCGGTATGGCATTGGCTGCATGGCCGCATGAGGCTGGACCGAGTTTCTACTTCTACGTAGTTGTTGTGATCATTAATGCAGATTGCACCTTTGTTCTATGGTGCAAGTGTGTTTGCTGCAAGTGTGTTTGCTGTTTGTCATGAATCATAATTATGGTAATTAATTGAATGAACAACTTTGTTTGAATATACATTAGACCTCGTTAATGATGAACCGAAAAACAAAATGAACTTGAAAAATGCTTTCGCGACGTCAACTTTCACACGTGCAATTACTTGTTTC
This sequence comes from Saururus chinensis, assembly GCA_035235625.1. NCBI lineage: Eukaryota > Viridiplantae > Streptophyta > Magnoliopsida > Piperales > Saururaceae > Saururus > Saururus chinensis. Next base: position 52,871,377 of record CP141140.1, read on the forward strand.
AAGTTTTGTCCTTGTGATAATTAATTATGTAAAAATAATTAGGTGTTCCAATCAATGCATAATTTTGTTTTGCTCCATGCGTTGCATCGATTCCTATTCCTACTGAGATTTGATTCAAAAAACACATAATACCTCGTACCCGAACAAAAAAAAAAAACTACTGTAGGTATAGAAACGAGTGATCAATACACAAACTACAAAATTATTTACTCCCCAAATGCCCCCGGGAAGCTCCCCTTTATACGCACAATCTATACTAATATGGATGGCGCACACTCTAATACATGTAAAAGGAGCATTATTGTTGTATTTGCATTAACATGGAAGATCTAAAAAGAGCGATGGCTCGTATTAAGTGAGAATATATCCTATAGAGTACTAGAGGAGCACCAATAATTTCTCCTGAAATGAACACTTCCCACTGTGGTAACCAGTATAATACACCAATTCCTCTTGTACTCTTCGTACTTTTTGTCACAATGTGAATTTAATTATGAGTAGTGCTATTGTGATGTTAACTTTTACATGTCAAAACTCTACTTTATCCTTTCAACACCTTGTCTATGTCTAGTTAATGTGGATTTTGTCGCAATGGTGTTAGGAATGATGAAAGTAGAATTTTGACGTCTGATAGTACGCCACTCAAATATTTTTATCTAATTATTGATAGGACTTGTCTAACTTAAATAGTTTTCATGACCAAGAGAGATAACCTACAAATAGTGAGAGAGAAACTTAGGCAATGAATCTAAGAGTTCTCATGTTTCCCAACATGCAACATGTCCACTCGTTATACAATGGTGACGAAAATATTTTTCTTATTTGGTATCTAGTAAGTTCAAGGCACAAACAAAGAGATCAATGAGATTCAGACGTTCAAATAAAGTCCGTACATTCATTTTATTCAGCACTACTAGAGTACTAGCCAATAGATGACCATCGTTCAGGCCAAAATGCCATCCAAATAAAAAGGAAAATAACATAGGAAGGACACTACTTAATTAAGCTTACAATAATACCAAGTCCAAGACATGGAAATGTTTATTACAAAGTATATCGAATTAGGAGCTAGCCTAGTAATATGACCCTAGAGTATCCATTTATTACTATATGTCTTTGTTTTTTAAGTGATCAGCAACGCATAACCCCATCCAGCCGGAGGCGCCTAGATTTGAATGTCACCTGAAAAAGCCACACAAGTTCACTGCATCGTTTGCTTTTTGTGCATCAACAAACAGAGATCTCAAGAAAACGAAACTAACAGCATAATCCAAACCATCCAGTAAGTTATGCAGAGAACGTACAGGGGTCGAAGTTGACAGTGCACTTGGAAGGCAGCTGCAAAGCCATGTTCCGGTCCACGCCTGAGATGGGAGGGCCGTTTACGATCCGGCAGAGGCAGGGTTGGCCGAGGGACTTGATGGCACTGCAGCAGGCGTCGTTGGGTGGGAGCGGACTGAGGGGGGAAACCGCGGCCTTGCACGGTATGAGCTGCACAAGGGCAGAGAAGAAAGTACCAGGGCAGGCTTTACTGGGATCCACCATGCAGGCCAGGGTCACTACCAAGATTAGGCAAATGACAGATTTTGACGCAGAATTGTGCTTCATGGTTGTAAATTAGTAGGCTCTTCTATTAGGTTTCAAATGCACTAGCTTATGCTTTCGTTGTTCTTCGATTAAGAGTATTTATAGTGGTGAATTCACGCTTCTATGTATTACTTACCTAAACTGAGTTTTCTCAATCACGTAGTTTTTGTGCCCGGACTCATGTGCACGAGCCCGTTGGCCTGACATCGCCTTCCCTCCTCCTCCTCCCCCTCTCCCTCCCCCTTCCCCTCTCCTCACCAACCTCACCCCCAGCTGCCACTCCCTCTCCTCCCCGGCCTCAAAGGCAGCTGCCACCCCCTCTCTTCCATCCCATCTCTTCCTTGGCCTCGTCCCTAGCCACCACCCCGTCTTCTCCCCGGCCTAAACCCCAGCTGCCACCCACTCCTCTCTGGCCTCGATCCCAAACGCCACCCCTACCCCCACTTAGCCGCCTCTTCCCCCCTTCTTCTGGATTTAGGGACTTTTTTTTTTGTCAAAATCGGATCGGCTGTTTGTCCGGGTCGCTAGTTCAATCGGGTAGGGCTAGAGTGACCTGCCCAAGTCACACTCACCCGGTAACCTGGACAAGCCGGCTTGGATTTTAAACCAAGCCTAATTAAAGCCGATTCAACCGGTTGGGCCAATTTGGATATTAAAACTTTAGTTTTGGACAAATTGTTGGGGTGTGTTTGGGACATTGGTGTTTGTTCCTTTGCATTGTATTTCCTTAACATCTAATGGGATTTGTTGTGGTTTCACTCACTTTGCATCAAAATTGAGCCATCTTTTCAATTTTCAAACCATAATTATATTATTATATAAAGTAAATTGGGCAACTATGTAACACCCCAACTCGGAAATTAACCTCGATTGGTGATTCGAAAAACAAAATCGGAGGCTATTAGTTTTCATAAAAACCAAAACATACTAATTAGGAGCGGCAAACTTTGTGTGTGAGAGTTGTAACGTTTCTCTACGTATTACAAAGCTTTAATGCTCTATTGTACATAGGCCCAAACAAACCTAATTTTATAACTAATTTGGATCGGGTCAATGTTGCCTTACCATTAGTTGCCTGCGTACCTATTAAATAGCATGTACGATGTTATTTAAATACGATTGGATCCGAACGTAGTGCTGCTTAATGGCTAAAACATGCATTAAGCATCACAAAGTATAAGTTAGACGAAAATCTTATAAATCATCAAAGTCGAATGGAAGCCAATAAATAGGTAGAATCACACATCTCACTCTATTACATAGAGGAGCAAAACACACAAAAGAGCAAATTAAATTTCATCCAACCATAATAGATCATATCAGATCATATTATAGCATATAAAATCAAAATAGAGCATTTCATAGTAGATCGGATCAAAACACAGCATTTCATAGTAGATCGGATCAAAATAGAGCATATCAAAGTAGATCGAATTAGAACATATCAGAATTTATTAGATCATAGCAAATCATATATCTTAATTAATATATTAATATTGCTAATTAAGATACGCACACATATAAGTCATATTAAATCAAAAAGTTAAAAACACTTAATCCCCTGTAGTTCCGGAAGTAGCAGCGTTTGGAGTTGCTCATTTCCTTAGGGCGTCCTCTATTTTAGGTCCGGAGATAGCAGGCAGAACCTCCTCTAGCTCTGGAACATTTTTCTCATTGCGTCTGAAGGCGACAAACATTGCATCACCTTTCTTTAATCCGGGACATTTCTCTCTTTGTAGCTCGAAGGCGACAAACATTATCTCCCCTTAACCCGGGACACTTTACACTTCCCATGCCTGTAGGAGGCAGACAAAACCTCCCATACCCCAAGACACTTCTCTCTCAACACGCCCGTAGGCGATAGAAAAACCTTCCCCTTACCTCTGGCTCTGTCCCGCCATGGCGACAATGGGTGGCCACTACCTCTGGCCTGGTTCCACCTTCGTCCACTTCATTTGCTCTTCTTTGTCCCGGCTTGAAATCCCCTTTATTTTTCTCTTGTGGGTGTTTTGGGTTGCCGGAGGGCCTCTTGCAATCTTCCACCATCCTCCATTGAACCTAGCTATGACTGGCCGCTAGGGTCATGAAGGAGTTGGCTAGAACCCCGATAACCCCCTTGCTCCTCCCTATGTCCCTCATGGCCCCACTTGTCCCACTATTCCTCCCTTACATTCCATTCCTCTCCTCTACCTGATTGTTGTGTTTGTCCGAAAAACCGAGCCTTTGCCCCCACTGAGTTTTGATTCCCCGATGAGCCTCTAAAAATTGTCGTATGCCAATTGGCTTCGCCTTGGACTAGCGATGATGACATGGCCACTACAGCCTAGACCCGCTAGCCCTGTATGCACCCCCCCTCCTCCAATCATGGCCTTTGTCCAGAATGTGCCGCTTTCCCTTTGTCCATTTCCTAGTGTGTGCAAAACTAGTCGAAGGAGGACCATTACCTTGCAACTGTGAGCAGTTTTTGGCCGGCCTTGGCATGGTGATGGCTCCACTAACTTTGGTCACCCTAATGCTGCCCCTATGCCATTATGTGTCTAACTGTGCTAAACAAAGTGCCAATTTTTGCCCTTTTATCGTCCTACCCCCACCGGACACCAAGTGGCCTCTAGCCAACAAAGGTAGTCTTCGATTAGCCCTTACCTCCTGGTCTCCCTTTAGAACTTTGGGCTGCCATTGTCTAGCCCTCTTCCCCTCGAGTGGCCCTCTTTGTCATGTGTACAAGTGGCCACTGATGCATGTAGCCACATGTGTGATTTAGGGTTTAGGCGCCGCATTTGCGACACCTGACCATCGAATGGCTCCATCACCATTTGAGTTGACCATCAGAGCCCTCCTCACCTCTCCTCCGTTCTCAAGCATCGCCCCACAACCTCTGCCCATTTATGGGCCCTCGATGACGTGAAATCGATGTCATTGTGTGTTGTCCACGTCCAATTTTGACGTCTTGCAGCCAACCGAGTACTTCTCGACCCCTAAGCGATCTTCAGTTAGTACACCCTCAACTTTAGGTTGCACTTTAATGGCACGACCTTTCTCCTGGCAGCCCTAGTGTTTCGCCATGAATCACAAATTTTTCTGCATTGATTTGTGTCACCTCGTTTGGCCATGATTGCTTCCAGTGCTTTCTAAACCCTTGAGACAATAGCTCTCAACTTGGCAATGAATTTGGCCGCCAACTCTTCTGCCAATGCCACCACCATCGTGTGCTCGCCATCAAATGTCATTAATTACAAGGTAGGGGAGCTTTAAACTCCTAATTTAATGATAGTATGCTTTGAACGTGTAGAAGCATGCTAGGATGATTGAGATTTGATGTTTGGATGTTAAATCATGATCTGTTTGTATGATGTAAGAGGATAAATTATGTCATGTTGAAATGCATATGACATGCATGTGAGTTAAAAATATGTTTGATGTATGTGGATCGTGTGTATTCTAGTGATGGCTAGCGAGCATGTTAATAAGCTACGTATGTAGATTATGTGTGTGCTAGTGATGACTAGTGAATATGTTGGTAAGCTATGTATGAAATTATGTGTATGTTATATGTATGTGTGATGGACATATATATGTATGATGGCTATACGCATGTGTGATGGGTATATGTATATGTGTGTGGACAGAAGTATGGGTGATAGAGTGTTAGTGGATGTGTAAAAGTATGATGGAAGACGACAAATGTAAGTTTGAAAGGCGAGGATTGGAGTGGATTGGTTTGGATCAGAGCATATGTTAGGGGATTGTCAGACAGTAAGAGTATTACATAATCATGAAGGGCAGGACTATGCTGCCCTTTTGAAATCCAGTGGAAAATGAAGGGCAATATGATCATGATGCCCATTTGAAATCCAGTAGAAAATGAAGCATGATGCCCCTTTCAAATCCAATGAAAAATGCAGGCAGCATGAGTGATCATGTTGCCCTTTGAAATCCAGTGGAAAATGAAGGGTAGCATGATCATGTTGCACCTATTATATACCTATATTTAGTATAAATCTCAAACTCAATAAACAATAGTTGTATAAAAATCCACTTTAAAAAATTTTATTTTCAACTAATTCTATAGTCCACAACATGCGAATGAAAAAAACTATTTATACATATATAAGATAAAACTAATAAATCATGAGGGCAGTATAAACTTATTACAAGCAAAATGAGTACCAAATGCAGCCATTGAAACATGACTAGATCGAATACAATAATTCAAAATCAATTAAATAGCACTCACATTTTGGGGCAAAAAGGAATGCTGCCCATTTTACACTGGATTTCAAACGACAACATATTCATGTTGCTGTTTAAATTCAAGAAAATACACAAACAAACTAACATATCTACAAGCAAATCAAAGCGAAAGAAAAATAATAGAGACATATGTTAAAAATCCCCTAAAATAGAAGAAAAGTGAAAAAATATGTGTAACATTCTTGAAAGAAAAGTGTGGAAAAGAAATTTGTCGGAGTACTGAAGAGAGAGTCGTCGAAGGACTGAAGACAGAGTTGTTGGAGTATTGTAGAGAGAGTCGCCAGAGGACTGAAGATAGAGTCACCGGAGGATTGAAGACAGAGTCACCGGAGGACTAAAGACAGAGTCGCTAGAGGTCTAAAGAGAGAGTCGCTAGAAGACGGATGAGCAAATCATCGGAGAACAAACGATATAATCTCTGAAGAACGGAAGAAAGAACCGATCGTCGGAGGATGGAAGACTAAATCACTGGAAGATGGAGGAGACGATCGCCGAAGGATGGAGGATGAAATTGCTGGAAGAGGGAGGAGAAAATTTTGGAGATCAGATATGAAATTGTCGGAGGAGTAGAGCAAAATGGATTTACAAGGTGGGTATTTTTGTCCATTTACACAACCACCACCATTAATGACGTTTTATGATAAGTAATTTTATTAATGGAGCTTTTCGTAATTACTAAAAGTTTTTTGACTTTATATGTTATTTCCCCTAAATATTATTTGATTGAAAATTTATCTAATTAAGTTATACAAAAATAAGTTAAAATTGATGACGCAATGTAATTTTTTTTCAAAAAATATTGTTGTAACTAGTTTTCTATAACAAGCTCTATGACCAGCCTACATGAGTAATGCTACTAATGAGCCAAGCCAGCTTGTCGAGTTGAACAGGCTCGCATCAGTTCGACTCGAATTTGACTCAGCTCGAAGTGGGCTCGACTTGAGTTCAAAAGCAAACGAGCCGATCTCAAACAAAGGCTAACTTGAATCGACTCGACTCGAAACTTGATCGGTTTGACTCGGTTTTTTATATATCACTTTTTACATATTATGTAAATTTCTTGACTTTTACCTTTCATGTACCCATAATATTATTTTTTTAAAATATATATACTATATATACATTAATATATGGTATATGATATACTATATAATATGATATATAATACATGTATCATATTATTATATTTCAAACAAATATAAATCCTACTACTAATAAAATTGAGAATGTATGTATGATAAATTATTTTATTCCTATTCTACCCTTATTCATCTATATAATATTATTTAAATTTTAAATATTACCTTAAATCATTCTAATTTCAACAAATATAAATATGTAATTCTACTTGCAAATAAACATTCTTAATTCAACCAATCATATTAATTTAGATTTACAGATTTAGTGAACTATATCTAGATTTTGCCTACAAATATATCTAGTGAATCAAGTCTAGATTTTAGTATTGAATTCCAATTATATTGAATTTTCTTTTTAGAGGCAAATCACACACCATGAAATATGTTATTGTTGAAGTCTAAATAGTTCTCTCATCATGAACATTTTTGTAGTCACTAGAATAATTAGATATGAAATCTGTTAATAAGAGTTGTCATGGCTTGGTGACTAGTTCAATTTTTTGTGCTTATTATATGGGAAATTTTATATAAATAATATTAAAAAAATAATTATCAAAATAACGGAGAGAGAATTTTTTTTACCAATATAGTGTTCCTTTTCGTCGACTAGGCACCGACACCTGGGCAATTTTTTTTAAATTTTTTTCATAATTTCATCCTTTTGAAGGACAAAATGAGTATGCTTAAATCAATACAATGTATTAACTTCGTCATTCCAAAGGACAAAATCAATAATGAACTGATTTTTTCTCTCTTCTCTCTCTCCCCTCCTATTCTCTCTCTCTCCTCTCTCTTGCGGCTATCTCTCTTCTCTCTCTCCTCTTTCTTTCTATTATTTTTCTCTTCTCTCTCTCTCCCCTCTTTCTTTCTTTCTATTCTCTTTCTTTTCTCTCTCTCCTCTCTTCTAAAGGACGAAATCATGAAAAATAAAAAAAATATTGATTTCATCATTCACAAATACATTATATTTTATTTCAAATTTAATATTTTAATATATAATATATAAATAAAAAAATTAAATTAAAATTTTCTTCTTTCTCCCCACTTCTCAGAGCTAGGGCTCACATCACGCACATGAGAGAGAGAGACAGGGAGAGAGAAAGAGAAAGAAGAGAGGATAGAGAGAAGAGAAAGTGAAGAGAGAGAGAGGAGAGAGAATACGAGAGATAGCCAAAAGAGAGGTGAGAGAAGAAGAGAAATAACTGAAAGAGATAGAGTGAATAGAGAGAGTGAATAGATAGAGGAGAGAGAGTGAATAGAGAGAGAAGAGAGAGAGAGCGAATAGAGAGAGGAGAGAGAGTGTGTGAAGTGAGAGAGAGAGAGGAGAGAGTGAAGAGAGAGGACAAAATCATTTTATTATTAATTTCATCTTTCCAAATAACGAAATCAGCACATTGCACTCATTTCATCTTTTAAAAGGACGAAATCAATTTGTTATATAGAAGAATGAAATTATAAATTTTTTTGAAAAAAAACTATGTAGGCATTGACAAAAAGGAACACCATATTGGTAAATATTTTTCTCTCTATGTTATTTCGGTAATTATTATTTTTTAATATTATTTATATAATTATATCTATTATATAAAAGATTTGAATAACATTAGTTAAAATTTTGGTGATCAATGAAAATTTCTTGTAGGGTAATTTGTTGACTCTTATTTTAACATTATATTTTGAAGTAGTATTTACAAGTTTAATAGAATAGAATTACGCTTGTTATAAAATTTTTATTTTTGTAATGTTGGTGTGATTCTCTAAATTAATATGGTTTTTTATAGAAAAAATAGTTTAGGTTGTAAATGGGATTCAAGCTCAATTTGAACTTAGGTTCGAGTTGCTATAGTATGTTTTCAAGCTTGAGCTGAAGTCAAAATTTGAGTTTCTTAACTGAATCGAGCTCAAGCTAGGTATATAGATATTCGATCGAGCTCAAGTCATAAAACCTGAAAACTTAATTCAACTCGGCTTGTTAGCATGCTTATACATGAGGCTCCCCATTATGTACCATGGATGTGGGTTGGTCAAAGAGCTCCCGTCATGAAAACCAGTCACGCTAGATGCTCTCCAAACTTATCACTTTTTCCTTAAGTAAAACTCTTAAGTCATATTTCTAGCTTAGGGGTTGGTTGGTACTGAATCATCCAAAGATTCAGTTGATTTAGCCTCAATTTAGAGTTGAATTTTTAGAATCTTATTTATGTGTAGAAGTTGCGCAAAATAAAAAATTTAGTACTGAAGTTGATTCAGGCCATTTCAAGCCTGAATCAACCTAAATCACCTCATATCGATGGAGTCTCGTAGTCTTCGCTTTGAAAATTACAGATTTTATTATTTTTCAACGGTTATATTTCATATTAATTTGAGCCTTGAAAAATATATCATATAGGTAGAGTCCACTTTGAAAGTTCAAAATTACTTAATCCTGTAGGATCTTGTTTGATAGAGCTCGAATTTAGAAGCGTAATGGTATGAAGAACGTGCATATTAAAATTTGAGAGATATAGTTATATTAGTTTAAAATTTTAAAATTGGGTTTAACGCAATATCTAAATTTATTTTAATAAATTCTCTTACCAAACATAATTCATATTTAACAGTAAATTTTTTAAATTTACTACTAAATTAATTTAATATCAAACAGCACCTTAGAATGAAAGAGCCAGACATCTTCTTTTTTACACTAACAAGTGCAATTGTTTAAACAGCAGGGGCAGGGGTTTGAAATATTCATATTGTTTGCCTCTCGTTCCCGCTTCGCCCCGGAGAGGAAGGGACAGCCATCCGTCCAACTTCCGAAACCAAAACAACGGGGATAGGCAGGACCCCTTCGGTTCCCCGCAGCTTTAGGCCCCTCCCAAGATCCGAAATTCTCTCAACTCTGCCCAATCCTCCAGCGCACCCCCTGCAACACCTACCCATTTCCTGTTTGTTTCTTGCAGTTTGCCTGCACCGAATCATCAAATAACGGATTTTTTCTTGACGGAGTGAAGCCAATTGGGTTCGTCCGCACGGGCGACTGCTTCATCCTCCTCTTGACGCCGTTGAAACATCTTCTCCCAGAATTTAGCGCAATCCTGGTTTGCTCTTTTGGACACCATTGCTGGACTTCTGGCGGATTCCGGAGTTCTTTCTGGCTCGGTGCAGTTTGAGCAGGATTGCTGGTTAGAATTCTGAATCGTTGGGCCTTGGTTTTGTTCAACCTTCTGCACTGGATTTGGTTGGTTCTTGGCGCAATGCTGGTCCCGGGTGTCCTCTTCGGATGATGATTCAGAGCAGAAAGAAGAGAAGATCGTCCTGCTAGACCGTGTTTTCTTTGTCACGGCTCCATGCGATGCCTCGCAGTTTTGATTTCATTTTGACGAGAGCTTGCTCCGGGTAATTTGTTTCTGGGAATTATGGGCTGCATTTGTTCAAAAGGGAGTCCCACATCCGATGCTGCTGCAATCCGCAGGGAAACCAAAGGATCAAAGAAGTTGTCAAAACTCTTCTCTGCTGCCTCAAGGAGAGCAGATGTGATACTTGTGACCGATGCTGTCGGCAGGACCAATGGGCGGGGGAGGTTGCTGAGTGCTCAAGATAGTTCCTTATCCAAATCCATTTCGGTGGAGGTGGGGATTAAGAAGGAGGGGCCTCCCTTGGTAGTCGTTGAGAGGCCAACCAAAGTGTCACATCAGCGAAGGGCAACAGTTGATGTTGGGGTCAGTAGGAGGGAGCAGAATCTGAGAATAGTCAGCATTCCAAATGGTGGTGGAGGAGAGCTGGTGGCTGCTGGGTGGCCGTCGTGGCTTGCATCAGTGGCCGGGGAAGCAATCAGAGGGTGGGTACCCCGGAAAGCGGATTCATTTGAGAAGTTGCACAAGGTGCTCTCTCTCTCTCTCTATGCAAGTATTGTCTTCCTTTATTGGTGATGTTACAAATATTTGCTGCTTGACGTTTGTTCTTTGTGTCGTAATTTGCTTATATAGCCTACTTAAGCTGCATTTAGGTTCTAAAACATAAAGAGGGTGTTTCATGTTTTATTTTGAAAATACCAAGATGGTATGAGAGTGACAGATTTCAATACTGTTAGAGTTGTAACCTTATTTCTGTATGTTTCTCCCAGAATTAAGTTCCTACGTCCTATTTGATAGGAAGGATATTTGCCACAACTTGGTTAAGAGAAGAAATTTGTTTTTCGTGTTACTTTTTTTTAAAAAATTTATTTTAAGGTTCTTGTCACATTTTTTTGTGAATTTTCTGAATCCTTGATCAATTTTATTCAATTGCTTCACTTAGGATTTTGTTCTGATATAACTGGATGAAGGTTTTTAGCAGCAAGCAATTATCATGCTGAAAGAAAATTAAAATCTTGAGGTTTTAGAATAATGTACAAAAAATGAAATTGTTACGTTAAAATTTTGGAGGAATTATTTTGGTTAACAAATTTGTATATGTTGTGGGAAATTTGACCAATGTATACCTTTAAAAGTACTCTCCTTTGACATGGAGAAGAGATGGTGTTTAATATGCTTCCACACCATGCCACACACAGAGGTTGAATGTGTATGTGCTAACATTAGTAGAATGAAAATAGCTGTATTTAAAAAGTCATTATACAATCATTATCATATTCGTGTGGTTATTGAAAATAGTATAACATTTAAGGAAAACTTCATACTTTCTTATTTAAATTGATGTCTTAACTTCTGCAGATTGGACAAGGAACATATAGTAATGTGTATAAGGCACGTGATCTTGAAACAGGCAAAATTGTTGCCATCAAGAAGGTTCGCTTTGTTTATATGGACCCTGAAAGTGTTCGTTTTATGGCAAGGGAAATTTTCATTTTGCGCAGACTTGACCACCCAAATGTTATAAAGCTAGAGGGATTGATTGCATCACGGTCATCCAGCAGCTTGTACCTTGTATTTGAATATATTGAGCACGATCTTGCTGGACTTGCCGCTATTCATGGAGTGAAGTTTACTGAACCACAGGTTTCTACTCATTTCCATTTTTCCAAAAATGAGGACTTTGTTTTTGCATCTCTCTAAGATCATGGGCATTAATTTTTATAAGAAAGGAGTATATTATTCTTTTCTATTTGTTTATATTCTTTATATCAGTATATGGATGGGCAGATATAGTAATCAGTAATTTTATAAATATTCGATCATACCTTGAAGAATTTAATCTCAAAATGATGAATTAGAATGATTAAAACTGGTTCAAAGTGATTTTTGATTCATTTGAAGGAGCATCTTTCCGCATAAAAATTACATACTCCATATTAAAACAATTTTTTTTAGAGGTTCTTCCTTTTCTGTGTCCAACGTTATAATTGACTATTTAGTGTTCTTAGTACAATATTAATATGAACATAATATAATATATCACATCAAAGATTTTTATGAAATATTAAATTTAAATTATTAAATGGCTGAGTGGGACAAATTGAACTATCTGCCTGATTTAAAACAACCAATTCTGGAGAAAATTTTGGAGATCTAAGCCTTATACTCTGTCCTGCCAATTTATACTAGATCCAGTAATTTCTTTCAACTATAATTCAATTCCAGTGATCCTTATATGATGGATGCCTGACCTTGGTCATTGTTACTTTGCAGCTTCTGTTCTCTAATGGCATTTATAATTCCTGTAACTATTACACTTCTGTAAGATGCATGTTTTGACAAAAGAATATACCCTAATTATGTGGCTTCAGGTCAAGTGTTACATGCAGCAACTACTTCTTGGGCTTGAGCACTGCCACAAACGAGGGGTCCTTCATCGTGATATCAAAGGATCAAATCTCCTGATTGATGACAGTGGCATTCTGCGTATTGCAGATTTTGGATTAGCCACTTTTTTTAATCCTGATGTCAAACAGTCCCTTACAAGTCGTGTAGTCACACTTTGGTACCGACCTCCTGAGCTTTTGCTTGGTGTAACTGAATATGGGGTTGCGGTTGATCTATGGAGTAGTGGTTGCATCCTTGCAGAGCTGCTTGCAGGAAAGCCTATAATGCCAGGAAGAACTGAGGTATCTACACTGATATACAATAGCATCATATACTTTGGGGGATATAATGTGACTCCTTATACCATAAATAAAAAATGTGATTCCTTATATATATATATATATATATATATATATATATATATATATATATATATATATATATATATATAACGCTGCAAGAGGAGGGAGAAACTTACAGGAAATACTGGAACTGCAGACATATCTCATCTACCAAATCTGGCCTTGTGAATTTTGGCTTTGGAAGCATCATTTTGATGTAAAGTGCTATTTAACAGATGAATGTATAGTGATGCTTTGCTAATTTTTGTATTATGATGGCACTACCATAAGGTTTGGGTGGAATAGATATGCTATTTTTCCTAAAATATGAGTTTCTGTGTATTTATAAGGGAGTCATCATAAGGCTGACTAGCCTTAAAACCTTGAAGTAATTACACTGTCGGTGGTTAACTAAGTTTATTTATCTTTTGTCTTTTTTAGGTAGAGCAGTTGCACAAGATTTTTAAACTTTGTGGGTCACCAGCTGATGAATACTGGAGGAAATCAAAATTGCCGCATGCAACCATTTTTAAACCTCAACACCCCTATAAACGTCGTTTGGCTGAAACATTTAAGGACTTTCCCAATTCAGCGTTATCTCTGCTAGATGTCCTTCTTGCTTTAGAGCCAGAAGATAGAGGAACTGCCACATCTGCCCTCAAGAGTGAGGTAAAAAGTTGGAGGCTAATCAGATTTCTGACATGTTCAAGTTACTATAAATATTGCTATCATACCGCTGCATTGAAAAATATATTCTATCATGCCATGTAATGAAACTAAGGAGCTGTCTGTTTGCATATTCATGGCTGGATTCAATTTTATTCATCCCATGAATCCAGGAAACCTATTTGTTTACTAAGATTCAAGGCAGCTTGAATCTTCAGCTTGAAACTGGTCAATGGGTTGAATCTGACTTGTTTGGACACATAAGTTCTTGCAAAATTTGTGATTAAGCCAGAATTCAGGATTCAGGCTGAATTTTACCTGAAATCCCCCCTTTTACCGAATCTCCTCAGATTCAGCTCTCCCTCAGATTTGGCATGGAGCCTGAAATCTCTGGGAGTGGGCCTCAATCAGATTCAGGGAGAATCCATTGAATCCCCCAGAATCTGGTGAACAAACCCTCCCTATTACATGATTAATGATGTACATGTTAACATTCTAATTTTAATGTGGACATAGAACCCATTATATTGTTGTCTTCTACAAGAATAATGATGGAAGGTGGACACTGTCTGTTTAGTGTTTGTTCTGCCGTTACCTGTTTGTGTTAGTGTCATGACTTGAAATAAGAAAGGAGGAGAGTTGACCACTTAAGTATGAAGATAGGGAGGAGAGATTGTGAATTGCCTACAAATCCTCAAGGTTAATTAAAAAATGAAAATTCTCATCATAGCAAATGGATCCTAAAATTGTAAATAATAGGTCTAGTGCAGGATATTTTAAAGAGTTACCACGGAAACAATTATATGCATAAGCATCGTATGTAGCAACACTATTGGTTGCACTATGAGTAATCTTTATTCCTCTATGTGTGCCATTTATACCAGCCTCAGGTGCATATCTTCAGGTTTTACGTCTTATCTTCATGTTCTGGATGCATGGCTGTTATGGATACTTCTTTTATTTGCCTGTCAGATCAGCTCTTGGAAGGTTATTAAGGAGAACGTTAATCTGAGCTGTCAAAATATGATGCTCTTTGACAATAGAGGACAACAGGCAATTCATGTATGTGGGTGGTCAACATACAATAATTCTAAATTTCAAGCTTGGGTACAACATGAGTAATATGCATAAATGGTCACAAAGTTTCCTGAGAAAAGTGAATAGGCATTCTTATTATATGTTACCTATGCTAATTTTCAAGCTTAGGTACAACATAAGTAATGTGCATAAATGGTCACAAAGTTTTTTGAGAATCTTGAAGAAACGTTCTTATTGTACATTACCAGAATTTCCAGCATTAATTGTTTATTTATTAAGGATTCCGCAATACCAAATTAAGTGACTGAACCACATGATCAGGATTTTATATATGGATTAGATGAAGTGGGTTTAATAGAGGAAATTTTAATAATTTTAGTGTGTATTTTGAGTCATCATTGCTTGAGAAGTTCCATTTTGTTTATTGCCTTTCTATTGTTTTTTTGTTGATTTTGTATTAGAGTTTCTGATTTCTTTATGTTACAGTTTTTCACATCGATGCCCTTTCCTTGTGACCCATCAAGCTTACCTAAGTATCCTCCGAGCAAAGAATTGGATGCTAAAATGAGGGAAGAAAAAGCTAAAAAGTAAGTTTTCACAAATAACTTATAGCTTAGTGAACATTGAAATGAATTTTGCAGCATTGTTATTCTATTTACATATTAATGTACATAGAAATGTATGGGGTCCACATCTTAAATAGGGCTGAAACTTTTTGGACTTCAAATCTAAAGCTCACTCTGTGGGTGTGTGTGTGTGTGGGGGGGGGGGGGGGAGAGTAAGGAAGTGAATTTTCAATGCAATACATTTTGGGTCTTAGAATTGAAGTTTGTAGTGATTTAGTGTTGAACATCGCTTCCATTAAATATCTTATGACATGGAACTTGATATTTATTGCTGAATGTCTCTTCCTATTGGATATCTTTATGACATCTAACCGTGCGTTGGACTTTGTTAGTTATTGAAAGGACATCCTATATTATTGATAGACTTGGTTAGAATAATGACACTGGGCTTAATAGAAACTTGATCTAAAAAAATGAGAAAAACCTGAAACCTATAAGTCAAATTCTTTTCTCCGGAGAGATGGCTTTTTTAAAAAAAAATGAAAACTTCTTATGTTTGCTTTTCTTTACTAATTGTAGGCAAAAAGAATCAGCTGCAAATGGACTTGAGGGTGAACCGGACACAAGCAGACCAAGTGATTATAATTCAATGCTGGTTCCAAGTTCTAATCTGAACCTACAAGGATCAACAGAGGTGAGTTCCTCTTCATATTTTTGACATTTTATGTGACTATTAAATATTATTGTCTTTAAGAATTTGGTTATCCCATGAAAGGTTTTAAAAGTGAGTTTTGCATGTTGAATGAGCTTAATGATTTATAAGTGTACAACTGTTTTATATGTTTGTACTAATAATTACCCTTTTCCATAGAATCAATTAAATATATTTTACGAGAATAGTCGAGGATGGGTGTCATGATATATGAAATACTGCATGTTAGTAGTTTTTCTTTTCAATGTGAAATGTCATGATAATTAACAAACGTTTTCTAGTGAGAAAGTGTAATTTATTCTGTCCGTAAAAGTTCAGGTTATTATTTATCCACATTATTCATTTCGGTTTTTCTGACTGTTACAGAGAAAACAGGGGCAACCAGAACTTCAAGGAGTAAGTAGGAATTATAATCCTGTGGAGGATGGAGGATTTCCTATTAATCCTCCAAGAAGACATGGGGCGAATGGACTCTTCCACTCTGGTCCATTATGTCAACCCAACTCTCGTGGGTCTTCATTGAATGGCACTAAGAGACTTAATGAAGATGAGATTGACCCAGCTTTTGGTCCAGATCGTCGGGGGGCAGAGTTGAAGTCACAGAGGTCTTGTATGCCTATTAGTGGCCCTGACATCTCCAACCTATCTGGTTTGGCCACAGCAAGAGTTCTTGCCAAGTCAGATAACCACCGTGATGGAGATTCTGGCCGTTGGCCAGGCCAGGAATATGGCGAGATGTACAATCGTTTAGATGAAGCTGAGTCTTCTGGGAAGCATAAATGGGCCCATGATTTGTTGGACCAACCCACCTCTTCTCATAAGAAGGCAGATGAAGTGACAGGGAAGGAATCCACAATGGTAAGTGCATATACAATTTTATAAGAGCAGACCCATAGTGATCAGTCAGTCAATTCTATCATTGTATAGATTATGTTCTTTTTCAAACCCAGAAAGTGGTCATTAATCAGCTAAGATGAATCAATCGGTCAGATCAGACAAAAGATAACATATCCACGCCATTGTGATTTTCAAATTCTTTATTTATTTTTCCACTATACAAATTCAGAAAATGAACTCGACATATATATGAATAGGATGGGCTGCAGCTCTGACCATCTGACAGCCCATTTCCCAGAGCTGTAGTGAACTGCAGCTTTGGGAAGGTTTTTTCTTTTAGATTATGATATAGTATACTGCCTCATGTATATTCACTATGCATGTGATAGACGAATTTAGATTATGATGTCCAAATTCCTTGAGCTGATGAGTGGAAGCTAGTTTCTTTTGTTTCTTTTTTATTTTTTAATTACTATTTAGTTTTCAAATATTTTGTGAATGAAGTAAAAGCACTTATGGCTCCTTCCCTTACGAGATGTAGATCGTCTGGTGCATCAGGCTTCAGATTTTTAGATGCCTTTTAATTTTAACTGCTTCATATAGTACTTACAGCAAATTGAGATATATTTAGTTTCTTTAAGTTAATGAGACTTGGATTTTTGGAGAACTTCCTGAAATTTTTATAATTTTCTTTCATCAGGTTTATGCTCCAAAGAAGAACCGAATCCATTACTCAGGACCTTTATTCCCAACAAGAGGAAATATTGATGAGATGCTCAAAGAGCATGAGAGGCAAATTCAACAAGCTGTTAGGAAAGCCCGTCTTGACAAAGCCAAGACAAAAAAGGACCTTGGTTAGACGTATTGAATCCTAAAGATATTTTCCACTGGTTGAGTTGACAATTAAGAGTACAAAAAATTTCATTTGAAGCAGACCACAACGAGAAGGCTCAAAATGTTGTAGATCTTCCATCCTTATATAGCAGAACTTATAGAAGTCTGATCAAATCTGATAGCATAGTTTCTATAGGGAAGATTGGAAGAAGAGTGGTTTGAATCAAAAGGTGAAACTCTTTCAAAAGGACCATACGTAAATATTTAGAGACCGGAGCCAAGAATGTAACAAGAGGCCTATAATTATGCAGAAAACTTGGGATTGTACTGGCACGAAATAACTCTTAAATGATCTGTTGAGTTGTTGATACAGAATGTTGGACTGCCAGGTTTGAGGAAGCTGGGAAATATATGGATTGGATTGGGTGTACGACATCCCATTTTGTAAAGAAAATTGCTATAACACTTTAGTGGATTAGTTTTTTTTTTCAAGTTGCAACTGAGCATCATCTTATTTCTTTTCGAATCCCAAGCATATTGGTGGCATAATGTTGTCTTTTGAATTTTGTCTGCTGTGAAATGTTGAAAATAGTGATTATTTGTTTCGAGGAAAATGAGGAAAATGAAGCTGATGTTGAGCCGCTTAATAGTCGAGTGAGCAGAGACACGGTTTAAATACCAAAAAAAAAATTCAGCATGATTTATGGATTGCAGTACTAATCTACTCATCATATCACATTATACTACCATATAAAGTGCCAAGGGTGACGATAGATTGTTGCCAAACTTTCTATATTCTCTCAAATTCCCTATAGATTTGTGATGTGGGTGTATTTTAGTAAAACCCTTTACTTATACATTAAATGTGAATTATCCTACTTCATTGAGATTCTTTTAGATGGTTGCCATGTGTTGCCTAATTTTGGTTGTTGATATGACATAGGCCCTATTTTTCATAGTGTTATTTTAAATTTTACAAGGTAATATCTTGCACTCCCAAACTTGGATTCACGTAGTTGTGGAGCTTGCTCATGACACTTACGGGTGTACACACATGTCTGTATGTGTTGCACATATTGGTGTGTATGTGTTTTGGGGATTGCTTGAAAGGTAGTGTACACATGGTTAGCCATGTTAGGACACTTGGTCGATCAAGCTGTTGTTTGGTCTTTTAACATGTCCTCTTCTCTTATATAGTATTGGTGATCTTTGTGGAGTGTTTTGGATCCATTTGGTAAATTTTGGTTTGGGCATGTTATATAGCCACTTTTACAATATGCAAGATATTACTTATGTTTTATGGGGGTGATTGGTTGAGGAGAAATGTTATTCTGTTGGTACGATACTTAGCCTTACAAATGACTATAAGGCAATTGCTTGATAGTTAGCTAGCCATCATACCAAGAGCCCTCTTGGATTGTAGATGGGGTTCCTCAACCAACCGGTCAATTGTTTAGCCTTAAGGCCATGTTGGTAAGATAAACCTTTGTAGCCTCTGCATGGAAGGTGTTGAAACAAATGTTCCACTAGTTGAGTTATCTAAATTGTCTGTGTACATAAAAAGCCGTCATATATGACGAAGGATGATTAAAATGAATTAGACTTGAAGGCACATGGTGTGGTGTTTTAGCCGTTGCATCCTTCCATCATATTCAACGTGTCTTGAGTGAAGAAGATGATATATTTAATGGAAAAGTTGTTAAAAAATATGAGAAGCCTTTGGCCACAAATAACAAATAAGGTTTCTCTTTTGCACTAGTTGTTTAATAAGAAGATATTTGAAGGTAGAAGTTTTACTGAGCACTTTGGAGAATTCAACAACTTATCCAAACAAGGGTTATTTGTTGGTATGAAGCTTGATGAAGAGGTACTAATAGTGTTACTTCTCAACACATTACCTAAGAGTTGGGAAGGGATGGTGCATGCAATCAATAGTTTCAAAGGGGCATCATCTTTAGTTTAATGATGTAGCTAATACTCTTCATAGTGAGGAGAGTAGGAGGGTTGACTAGGAGACAAGAAGTTCAGAGAATAATGTACACAAGGTGAAAAACAGGGAGTGAAGATCCGACAAAGGTAAAGCAGCAAGGGAAGGTTAAAGTCTAGAGGGTGAGGCTAGTTCAAGGGTCCAAAGAACAAAGCATGTTAGAAGTGTGGACAGAAGAGGAACTTTAAGAACAAGACAAGACCTTTAATAAGCAATCAAATGACTTTGAGAAAAAAGTACACATATTATTCTAGCCAAATAGTCAGACTTAGTTGATGTGTTTGTTTTGAGTTGTGAGTCAAATGAGGACACATGGATCATTAACTTAGGTGCTTTCTTTTACCTGACTCCTTATTCTAGTAATTTACTTGATTAAACCAAAGGTAATTTTGGATAGGTCTATTTGGGAGATAACAAGTGTGACACACATGATTTTTGTGTGATACTATTGGGCATTTAATTAATTATCAATTTGCATTTGAAACAAAGAAGATATTGTAGATTTATGATTTTCTTCAAGTTCTTGATGATCTTAAGTGTGTGTGTGTGTGCCTATATATATATATATATATATTAACTTGATGTTCTTATGTTAAATTCTAATGACAACACATTTGAGGTGTCGATAAACTTCCAATCAATCACATGCTCTAAGCAAAGGGTGTGAAAGATTCAACTCAATGAATGAATCTGCATGGAAGGAAGCACCTTCGGATGAGCCAAAGAACAAAGCAGCATTATTCCCCTCCGCATTCCCACGATCCCCATCATCATCTTCTGGTTTATAAGCTTCTTGCAGAACAAACAAAAAAAATATTTAAATATTAAATTTTGAACAATCAAACATTTTTTTGCTCAGTAACAATCGAACATGTAAATAGACAAATTAATTAAACACACAAAAGAAAAAGAAAAACAACCCATTTGCTTGTTTGGCTGGAGACCGATCGCGCCGTCATCACCGTCAGCATTGATGGGCAAAGGAAGGGGCCGCTGCTGGCAGGCTTTGATGATCTTGTCGTTGATGGAAGTGGGCTCGAAACTACACATAGAAGTGATTTTATGTATAATAAAATTATTCTATATATTTAAACAATGGTTTGAGACTTACTAACAACAAATATATGATGGTCATAACTAATCATTATAAAAATTGTACTACTAAAGAAGGAAAAAATTTAAGAGCAATACATCCACCTTTCTAGTCCTTTACAAATACATAATAATAACCAAATTTTGGAAACCACTTCTTTCTCCCAAATTATGGGAGATAATACAAATCCTTTATATCACGCAATCATAAAATAGAATAATCATACAATCAATTAATTAGAATTGAGGATCATATAGAGAAACTATCCTATAATTTAACATCCCAAAGCAGCTCTTCTAGTTTTTCACCAATAAGAAAACCTCCTATGGATGTCCCTGATTTCAAATTAGGAAAAGCCAAACAATGTGATGATGAATTTTTAGGACAGCTCGCATAAAGATTAATAAATCTTAATAGTACAAAACCTATTAGAAATATTGCAATGTTATCTCATCAACATAAAGCAGTAATAAACTCTGAAGGAGAACATAAAACCATTAATAGTTTCAATTTTAAGGGGAAAATAAAATTAAATACCCCAACAGCTCCAACAAGGACTTATTGCCCTTGTCCAACACCTATGGACCTTCTTTATGAAGAAGAACAAATTGTAAATTCTTCAGTTTTCAATCTTCGAAGTATTTATGAATGGAATATAGATGGATTATCTGAATATTTGATATCCATTGGTCTGCATAGAATGTTAATGTATGCAACTATTGGTAGAGCTATAAAAAATACAAATAAACAAATGACTTCGTTTATAATTGTTAGATTTACAGGTCAATTAAAAGGTTACTGGGATCATATCCTAACTAATCAATGAAAAGAATAAATTCTCAATTCTAAAAGAATTATTACCAATTCTACTATAGATGAGAAAGGACAAATACTCCTTTTAATACTGAAATGGATGATTTTATTTATACTCTAATTCAAAGTATATTAAAATATTTTGTGGGAAATATTTTTGCTAATCATGACAGAAATAAAGAATTACTTATGAATCTTAAATATCCCACTCTAACTCATTTCAGATGGTATAAAGATGTTTTTCTTTCTAAAGTAATGCATCTTGAGGATGGTAGTAGTCAATTTCGGAAAGGAAAATTTATTTCTGGACTTCCAATTATGTTTATTGAAAAGGTAAGAACTAGACTTAGAGAAAAATCAGGATATCAAACCATTTTATATGATAATTAAACTTAGGGAGAACTTATTACTCAGTGTATTGTAGAATGATTATCTTTGTGTAATGATATTAATATAAAAAACCAGCTTTAAAAGCAAAGAATTATAGAAAAACAAGAAATAGGACAATTCTATGAACAATTTGGTTATAATATTGGTCTTTCTTAACCACAAAGAAAGAATAAGAAACAATCTTATGAGAATCTTAAACAAAAGTATAAACCTAAATCTAAAAGAAATTATGAGAAAACAATAAAGAAATAAAAAAACCAAGGAAATCATTTGTTTTAAATGTAAACAAAAGAGACATTATGCTAATAGATGTGGAAACCCAAAATTGGAAGAGATTAATGAAAAGATTAATAAAATCGTTGGAGATAACAAGTTAGCTAAAAAACTATATAATATCTTAATAGAAGATAACAAATAAAATAGTTCTAATTCTTCATATGATGACATTATTTAAATTGATGAGTGATACAAAAGAAAACAATGAAGAATATTCTTGTAAAGAAACAATGATTATTATTCTGCTATTCTAAATATGAATGGATTGAGTTTAAATGTGTTAAATGCTAATCAATCTTTTATATTAGATTTAATTAATCAAATCTAAGATCCTCAATCTAGGAGGATGGCAATTGAAAAATATATTGAGAATTCCTTAGATGAATCAAATAGATCTCAAATGAATTATAAACCCATAGTTCCTTATACCTTATTAGAAGTTTATAATAGAATGACAAAACCTAAAAAAGAAATATACAAAGAAGATTTAAAAGTTGAAAATTTCAAACTCAAGAGTTACAAATTCAAAAAACTCTAAAAAATATTGTCAAAAATATAGAAAGAGATCCATCAAGAGATCAATGAAGAAATAAGTGATTATTTACAAATTATAAATAATCTTACCTATCAAAAATGGGTTGTAAATATTAAAATAGTATTAAATGAAGATTTTAATATTGAAACTATTGCCTTGATAGACTCAGGCGCTAATACGAATTGTATCAAAGAAGGACTAATTCCTATTGAACATTTTGAAAAAATAGATCAAACTTTGAATATTGCTTATGGGAGTACAATATATATAAAGTATAAATTATTAAACTCTTATATTTTTAATCATGGAATATGTATTCTGGTAATATTAGTCTTAATAAAAAATTTAACACAATATATGATATTAGGAACTCCTTCCCTTAATATGATTCAACTTATAGAGAAAAGTGATTACGAAGGAATTAAAAAATATTAAATGGCAAAGATATAACATTTCAATTTATAACACAACCCCAAAGAGGTTTAATAGATGAAGTAAAAGAAAATTTGATATTTAATGAAAAAGGGCAAATCTTTTGAATTTAATTATGATTTAAAAAATGTTGCTGACTCTTTATTTGATTTTCTTATTAGAAAAATGGACAAAGGAATGAATCATAAACTCGCCAAAGTTTCATCTTCATCAAAAGGGAAAAATCCCATGATAAATCAAGAAATTGAAATCTATCATGATTTAAAAAATATTAATATTTCTCCCTCTAGAAAGACAACAATGCAATTCTGCGAAGTTATGAGCAATGACACATATAGTGTAGGAAAATACTATAAAAACTACAAGGACTTTGATCCTTAAGAATTCTAAGCCAATCCCAAGTGTCCCACTATGGGCAAAGACATATCAAATCCGATAGACTGTAGTTTTGCCAAAAAACCAAGTTATTTGGAAAAACAACAAAATTGGGATCATTTGTGACCCAAATTTGTTTTTAAAGCAAACAATAAGTTATCTCTTTTCAATAAAATCTTATTAGATAACTTATAAATGATTTAAAAATCAATCTTATAATTCTTTTCTAGAACATATGCAAATGGTTTCAAATAATTTTTCAATTGTTCCAAAAGAAAAGTAAAACTTTGTTACCTAAAAAATGGATATCATTACTTCAAAGATTTTAAGAACCGTTTATAATGAATGGATTTGGGAAGCAAAGTTGCCTTTTTAAATTATGGACAAATTCAAAATTTGGAGCCCCCACAAAAGTGGAAGCAGACAAATCTTTACATCGAGATAAAAGACTATAAAGTAGTCAAAGGAATTACTTTAGCACTTCCTTAGCTGATAATAAACAAACCTGAAGACAAAGATCAAGAGAAGACTATTAAACTTTTTGAATGTGGTTTTATTAAAAAATTATATATCCAAAATGCTTGAAAACTTAAATATTATTCTCCCATCATTCTATAAGGGACAAAAAGATTTGTTTGTTATAATGATGAGTCAAATATTGTTATAAATATTACAACGGCTTTACAAGAATGGGAAAAAGAAGGAGAATGTTATCCTCTATTACATCTGCTATAGGTACATAAAGCCTTTTCAAGCCAAGTTATTTTTTCCCTACTCTTCTCTCTTGTAAATCTTTTGTCTTTCTCTTTTGCAATCTTTTCTTTCTTTCTTTCTTTCTTTCTTTGATCCACCACTTGTACACATTTTCTTATTGTTAATAAAGTTCTTTTCTTTCACTTCATCTTATTCTTCATCTCCACCTCAATTTCCCATTTGCTTACGATTTGATAGCTGAGACATTAAGATTATAGAGGGGTAAGTGTGTGCTCCACATGTGTTTGTGAGGATGTGGCCAGGTATGTAGGAAAGGACTTGGTTGTTCTTACTTTTTGTGAAATATTATAGTGAGCACAATGTATGGTACTAGTAAATATGCATATGAGTAACAAGCATATAATTTTGTAAGGGGAAAAAAAAAGCAGCATACCCATTATAACCTTCATACATGAATAACTAAAGAGATTATAAATGTAGTGGGGTGGTAAGGAAATGATATTAAAAGATCTACAAGCTATATGAAGATAATATTAGATTTTCGAAGTTTATATCATCAACTAATCTCCTAGAATAGTCTACCAAAGTTTCTAATTGAGTTATACTCATTGATTAAATAATTCAACTAACTATTTGTGAAGCAGAAAGTGATAAATGTAACCCTATATTCACCACATGCATTTGCAAAGGCATATATCTAATAGGGAAATCCTTGCTAAGTAGCACCCATCCTCTTTTTGCCATGAGTAAGTGCTATAATTATGTCTATTTGTCGACAATATTAACTTATGGGCTTCTCTCCAACTGTTGATCATGGAAGGCCATACCGGCTGAGTGTGTATTGCCATACATACATGTATCAATTACTACTGATATGACACATAGGCTAATACACACTTCATAGGAAAAATGATGCATTTCTAGTGTATTGATTGTATTAATATGACTGATATGTATCGATACAAAAATAATTTCTCAAATTTTTTATGTACAAATAATATTTTTTACTAATTTATTTTGTAAAAAAAATTAGTTTGCAATTTAAGCCCAACCTCTTTGGAGGTTTAAAGTTGACAATGTTCTTGTTATATTACTTTTTATTTTATTTATTTTAAAAATAAAAAATTTAAAATTACATAAGATCAATACATGGGTCCATATATTCACATAATTTTTTCTTAATATGGTGATCCACACGTATGCATTTAATTTTAAATTTATTTATAAATATTTTTTTTATTTTTTTTATTTTTTTATACTTTTTATATTTTCCCCTCTTCTAGCCATATTATAGCCGTAGACACCGTTTGACATATACCAAGGTATCTGGTGCATATCCGTATGCATATCCGTATCCATATCGTGGGAGGTCTAATTTTCAATTACGCGGTCGCGAACATCCTCAGCCCGTGGGTTACCACGTGAAAGCAACCCGTAGGATTACACGTTTTCCTTTGCCACGCTCCATATTATCCACACAGCAAATCTATGTGGCGCAGGAAATCCACGTCCTCTCTTCCCGCCTCACATTCCCGCGCCTCCTCGCCGACCGCACCAGTCCACCTCCATGGCCGCCGTCGTGAAATTCTCTGCCACCGTTCTTTCCGCCTCCGCGCAGGTCTGCTGCAGAAGACCCTTTAACTCTCACCCCCCTCTTGCCTCCGCTGGTGGGCAGGGGAAGTCCTGCCAGCTTACGGCTCTGAAAACCATCAGAGGCGTCGTCTGCAAGGCCGCGGAGACGGAGGTCTCGGTGGCCGAAGAGATCCCGACTCCGGATTCTTCCGGAGGGAGGACTTGGGTCCCCGTCGTCCCGGTGGCCGCTCTGCCCAGGGGGGAGAGGCGTGTGATTATACAGGACGGAGAGACCATTCTCTTGCTGTGGTATAAAAATGAGATCTTTGCTATCGAGAATCGGTCTCCGGCTGAAGGGGCTTATAGCGAGGGCCTTCTCAACGCCAAGTTAACTCAGGTTTTTAGGGCAGTCTCTTCAGCTTCTCTGTCCTTGTTATTGTTCTTCTGCTTGCCCCCTTTTTCTGTAAAATTAATCTAAATGAGATCTTGGTTCTTCATTTTTCTTTGTCCCTCTCCGTTGGGTACTTGTGTTATCTTTGGCATTGAACTGGAGTTCACTAAGCTAATCTACGATCTAGAGAGACACGAATCTTTGGAATCAGTGTGCTTGATCATTGATGTGGTTCTGTCAACCTTTTTTTACGGGCATGTAGGTACTTGATGTTCTTGAGCATGAAACGACTGATTGTTACTTTGATAGAGGGTACGGGATTAATGAGTGAGATCTCATTGTTCATTACCTGAGCCTTCTTTTATTTGAAGGTGAAATGTGAGGTTTGATTGTTCTCGTGCATGCTAAACTAGCCAATTAGTAAAAATTCAACGCATGCCAGCTATGTATGAATGATGAATTTATCGAGCACCCATTGTCGTACAGTTTGAGCAGTTTTGTTTAAAAGAGTGGATTTATGAGAAACAATGACTGTTGCAATTCGCTAAGCATCACACATCTCTGCTAGCCGTCTTTGTTTAATACCGGATAACTAGATGGATGTCCATTGAATGCTTGAATTGGATTTACAAATTTCCTCTATTTCAATCTTAACTGACTTTTAAAGAGTGGAAGGAAGATGAAGATTCATTGGGTTAGATTTTAGGAAAAGTTATTTGGTAGAGCTGATAATTTTTGTAAAGTTGTTTCTTGCTTTTACTGTTGCGAAGGACTTCGATTACTAACCATTCCTTTTGATTTTTCATTTTTTGCCAGGATGGTTGTATTGTTTGTCCTACGACAGATAGTACCTTTGATCTTAAAACTGGAGAAATCAAGGAATGGTATCCAAAGAATCCCGTATTGAGAGTCCTCACACCTGCTCTGCGAAAACTTTACATTTATCCTGTGAAAACGGATGAAGAGAACATCTATATTAGCATGGCAGGTGGTGCCGTAGCCAGTGGCTCTGCAGAGATTGTATTCAGTGGAAAGGCTCGTCCTGGTGTAACAGCTACTGATGTCAATGTGGATGAGGTATGTTATTGATGCTACAATTTATAGGTTTTTTACCTTCTGATAATTTTCATATTTTTTTTGAGACTGTTTTATGCCTTTTTACCTAATTGACTGTCACTCTTTATAGTAGCCTCTGAAAAAGTATTGCATTAGGTTACCTGTTTTTTCTCCGTTTTCTGAAAAAGTAGGGTTGCTTGTATAGCAGGAATCTAGGTATTAGGCAACCTGTGGTGAGATTAAATTCCTACCCTCTTCCTGATACTTTTAATAATCACCTGTATATACCACTAAGGCTGATACCGTGAGACATAATTATGATTAAGGGGTGAATCATGGGGCCTTGGCAAATGAGCTGCGATGCCTATATTTCATTACTTAGATTTCGTTGTCCAATATTTCTTCTCTGACTGATGACCCAAAATAAACATAGTTTGTTGGCTATGGACACATTAGTATTCAAGGTGTTCTACTATTTAATCAAAGCTTCTTGCTTAACTTGGGCGTTGTATCACCACATAGATAGTGGGCTTCACTTTGCCCCATCATTCACCTAAAGTGGTTGATTTTCTTATTAGGTAGGTAACTAGGTATATACCCCATTGGCATATCCAGAACCCAGATGCTTCTGGTCCATATAAATATTCTGCTCAAAGTTTATTTCTTCCGGATTACCTGTCACTCTGATCCAATGCAGGTGAGGATGGTAGTGGATGAGGGTTCAGAAGGGTTTGGATTTACTGGAAAGAATGAATTGATAAACGGAAAGGCGGCTGTAATAGGCTTCCTTTTGTTGCTAGATTTTGAGCTCTTGACCGGTAAAGGTCTACTCAAGGGTACTGGATTCTTGGACTTTCTATATGCAGTCTCGAACGCATTCAGTTCCTTCTAGTGGTCATTCTCTCTTCTCAACAGAGTTACTTAAATGGGAAAATAGCCTGAGCAATTATGTGCATTGGCCACTGTGTAAGAAGTATATTTATCTTTCAATTTCTTTGGGCCCTGAGCATGTGGCTTCATATAGTTTCATATAGATATTGTATTGTTCTTAATGATCACCTTTACTTGCTTCGACATAAATGGTCCGAAATTGTTGTATTGTGTTGTACATGGGAAGAGCACGGGAAGGGATTTTTTAGAGTGATCTAGTTGAAGCATGATTTGATCTTGCGGTGACAAACAGTTTTAATGTCTGTGGGTAAATCCACATCAAGATTTCTCGTAACTGAGAAAATTGTAAACTTTTCTTTATTTGAACAATATGCAATTCTGTAAGAATGTTATTAACTACAATCATAACTCCTTTATTAACAAGCTTGCAGATTTCTGCGTTGCAATAGAACTGTTTGCATCTCGATAGATCTCAGTTCCAAGTGTGTAATGTAGTTCACTCTATATCTACAAAATAGCCTCATTTTTCTATGATAGTCCATTTAATGCAGGCCATTGCATTCCTTTCTAGTATCTAGTGTTGGTACCGAGTGAAAGATGCAAGTGAAATGCGCTTAAAGGACGGAAGAGAAGTCTCTATTGTGGAAGTCCAGTAATGGGCAATGCAAAGCGACCTGAACGAAGAAGAGAACTACATTTTTACTGTGCCGTGCACAGAGCCTGTACCTTGTGATAGGGCTGCCAACAGGTACTCATTGGATACGGGAATTCAATATTACCACCCATTTGCTAACTAGCTTGGGTTTGGATAAACTCTATAGCTGAGCATCAGATCCATTTCTTCCTCGCCTCCTTTCTTTTCTCTTTCCCTACGGCGGGAACACCATAAAAAACACGGAGCAGATGGCCTGAGTTGCCCCCACCTGGTAGACTGAACCCCGGCAAACTTTCCTGGCAAATGATGACTCATGGAGATTTATTTATTAGCTATGCCTACAGCATTCACTCCGATACACTTCTTACCAATCTCTTTACAGCGTAATTTCTTTGTTGCATCCTCCCAAATCTCCTAAAATTGAGCACCAAATTAGTCCAACAAATGTGAGCCATTTACAATATTTACTACAAATAATTTACGAGGGTTAACAAACATTTATTGACCGGCTGCAAAAGGAAAGGGACTTCAACTTAGATATTATTCAGATTTCTGTTGCTGAAGAGAGAGAGATGTAAATGTTAAAGGGCCTGCAGGAAGCTTTCTCGGAGGGGATGAGGTCTCAAGTAGAGGTCTACCAGTGCCGAGGTGAGATCTCTTTCTTGTGCCTTGGGTTGGAAGCAGATGCCGGAATGTCCAATTCAGAACCTCTGGAGCAAACACCCTGTAGAGGAGAAAGATGTCATACCAATTTGGGAACTTTGCATAAGGGTCTCCACGGCAAGCCGCAGATACAATCAGTCGTGCAAACTCCTCAACATATCCTCCTGTTGCAGGGACCTAAAGCCAGAATCCATATTTTGATCAGATTCATGAAAATCATGTTTTGTAGTTGTTCAAAGTTTAAATGCGTATGAATGAGAATTTATGTTTTGTTAAGTAACCATTGTTTCCCTAAGGATTAAACTATTAGGAAATGGTCTATTATTAAGCTTATTTTGTCTCCACACTCATGTGCAAGCATCCACTAAGCATAATGTATAAACATAAATGAGGGGAGCACAAACAGGGGAAAACAATGCCCCAGAACATATGCGGTAAAAATAGCGCCCCATGGGATTTGAAGCTGGGATATTGGCTCCAATACCATGTAAAATAACTGTTACTTTTCCAATAGATTAATGCGATTAGGGGGAAAAAAAGGCGGTTAGGAAACACGCTATTATCAAAATTTATTTTATATCTCAACATGTTTTATCTTAAAATAAATATCCCCTTCCAAAGGTACATTATAATTTCCGTTCAAGATTGTGCAGTAAGAGATTTTAGAAATTGCATAATGGTGCGTTAGAAGCATCTTTCATTGATTAATACATTAAGGCTAGTTTTCATGGAGTTAAACTTTCTAGCAGAGCCGCATAGGCCAGGGAATTTTTTTAACTCGCACAAGTAATGATCAAAATTAACATAGGTGTCAATGCACATTGATACTCACCTCTCTCTCCTCTTTCCACTGCATCTCTGTCCCTTCTTCCCTCATGAATCTTCCTCTGGCCATTTCACTCCCAATCCACCCATGTGTTGCAATGGTTATTCCCACATCATCCCTTACCTCGAACCTTAATGTCTCGTAGAAGTTTGTCAATGCAGCTTTTGCCGCCTAAAGAAAAAGAAAACCATGATCAAATTACATGATTCTTCAAAAACATTGGATTGAATGCCCTATATATACTGACAATAATTTCTTTTTTTTGCCTTCTTCTTCACATGATGAAAGAGAATTGCATTTGAAACACTCAGTTCTGATATTAGCAACTGGTACACATGATCTCAAACATTCATATTGAAAGATATGCTTCAATATCAATGTACAGAATGTTAACAAGCTTATTGTAGTCTGGATGTTGAAGAAGATGAAATACTTACGGCGTAGAGACTCATTCTTGGCATGGGTAGCCAGCTTTCTACAGATGCATTAACAACAACCCGGCCATGGCTTTGTCTTAAGTGTGGAAGAGCAGCATAGGTAGGGTAAACATTACCCCAAAAGTTAATATCCTGATGCACATGGATCCAGAAATAGCAAATTGCGATATCCATTGCAAGCACATATATCAATGTCAAGAAATAAAAATGAAAATTTTAATTACCAAAAAAAAAGTCTAGAGAAGATAACATCACTAATAATTGCATAATTAACTATCAATGAGATGATAAATTCTACACCAAAATATTATAATTAATAAGAATCAATTGTCTTGCAATGTAGACCTCACCATCATGTGAGGGAACATAGAGGTGTCAGTGGCTTCCTCAAAGTAGAAAGTGTGCCCCAAGCTGGCCGTGTTTACAAGATGGTCCACTGCAACATGCAGCCCGATCATAATCAACAACGTGTTACATGCAATATAATTGCAAAAAAACTGAAATGGGCCCAAATGCTACCATATCTGGAAAGATCTAATCAATAGATTGTTAACAAAATGCAAGCTTTGGGTACTAATTAACATTATTGATGATGTCATTCT
Source organism: Saururus chinensis (assembly GCA_035235625.1). NCBI lineage: Eukaryota > Viridiplantae > Streptophyta > Magnoliopsida > Piperales > Saururaceae > Saururus > Saururus chinensis. The sequence continues at coordinate 52,902,779 of CP141140.1, forward strand.
TCTAATTTTGTTACATCACAATTCGAATTCTTTGTTATAAATCGTTGAGATCACATGATTATGGTTGAGTGTAAGCAACTCAGGGTTTTAGCTATGCAAAAGAAGACTTACTGACCATGCCCATAGAAGTTGACGGCCTCCGTGATGAATCTCCGGCAATTATCTTCTTTGACGACATCAGCGGCCACCACCATCACATGCTTTGCACCCAACTTCCTTGCATTCTCACTTATACTCCACAGCCTATGCTCCCTTCGAGCAACTAGTACAAGGTTGGCTCTTCTTTGGGCATATTCATATGCTATTTGCTAGTATAGTAGTACTTATACGAATGTAAGACATTTTGGATACAAGGAAATATTGCATTAAGAACTCAACGTAAAATTAAAAAACACAAATTTTGTTTGCATTTGGTGAAAAAGAATACTGACCTCGCCTATCCCTGATGAAGCTCCGGTGATGACGACTACCTTGTCCTCCATATCTTCACTGTTAAGATTTCGAAACAGCCACTCGCAGGCGTGGAGGAAGGTGAGTGTTGACCATGCAAAGGCCAGCATGATCAGACTGGCTGGTGGCACCACCAAATTTAGAAATGAATTGAACAAATCCATATTCTGAAGTTGGAGGAGGAGGAGGAGGAGGATGCAATGGGTCGACTTGGAAGTGAAGTGTTGAGAGTGAAGGGAGAGTTGAGGAAAGGCGTCCAGTTTTTGTGACACAAACGGCCTGAATTACGCATGCAGGGGTGAACGCGTGTTAGAAGCTTTACAGCTGAATTTGGCGAATAGCTCTATGCTCCTTTGAACAGCATATACAGATGTTCAATGACTACCAGGGCCAATTGAGGCCTTCTCATTTTCTTTGGCATTTTTCTTTCATGATCAGTTTTTTTTTCTTTTTCTGCTGAAGTACTTATTTTTATGAGTTATTTTGGAATAGAAAGGGTAATTTGGTGATCAATCAGCAAAATAAGAAAAAGAAAAAAGATAAGTGACAAGTGACGTCAAAATTGACATATTAATTTTTGCTTTTTTTCAAAAGGAGGTTTATGCTTTGTGTAGAAAGATGTTTTATCTCTTGTACGCAAAAAAAGATAATTGATGTTTAACTTTACAATAGACTCTATTGCCTGTCTTTTTTCTTTGATTAATTTTTAGTATTTTCAACAAAAAATTTACACTGCTACAAAAAATGATTTATATATAATTATTTTATATTAAATTTTTTACATAATTTTTATAATATTTTTCAAAATTTAAGATAGTATAATTTTGAGTCATTTAACTTTAATCTTTTTTTTATCTAAATTCTAGATCTCATTGGCTTATATTCTCCTTTTTTTTCTTCTTTACTCTTCTTCCCACCTCCTCACAATTGTTGTTATCAACTTTTGCAGTTGCCCTTATGCTTTGACGTTTGTTGTTGCCCAATCACCCTTGCACTCTGCTCCCCCGATGCCTATTTTCAATGGTTGGGACACTAGTCAGTGATGCAAAGGATGGGGCGTGGCTGTCTCTCGCTAAGCTAAGCCATGGAGAGGCCAGATCTAACCAGATCGTGCAGGATGCATGATTTTTTAGGCAATTTTATATGCTTTTCTTTGAATTTACCATATTTTGAATAATAATTTTCGAGCGATGTCAATAGGTTGTGTAGACCTTGATCTATGATAACTCATAATTTAAGGGTCTAAGAGTAAAATTTTATAGAGAGCTAAGTGTAATATCTTAAAATGTAAAGAGTTTAGTTTAATAGTTTAAAATAGAGGGAGCTTAGTATAGTGAGAAGAAATAGAAGAAGCCTTATATTATAAAATATCAATTGGAAATTTGGAATGATTTACTCCAAGACAAAGTATTCTATCAATGCAAATTACTTAAATACCTGTAGGGAGTAAAAAAAGTTTATATAGTCTAGGGTATTTTATAATCATCCCCAAATAGATAGGGATGGAAGAGTGGTAACCTTCCTTTATAAATAAGGGGCAGGGAGAAACTAGAAAGAGGTAGATAGAGAAAGAGAGAGAGAAATGATGACTACAACAAAGTAGGCTTGTTGTGACACGATAAAGTGTTGCTCTAATATTATATTGCGATGGAAGAAATGGAGCATTGTTATTACCTTTACCAATAGTGACATGTGGTACACATGCATCACAACTAATAAAGTATTTATGACACAGTAGTACTAAGCATCACAAATATCCTGTTAGAACACATGAGACATGTGTTATAGTTAGCTATATTTTGATATCAAAATTATGCCCATTTGTGTCTATAATTTAAGTCTTAGTGATGCATCGAGTCCGATTTGGAATTGAATGATTTAAAAAATAAGGGTAGACATATTCTAAAATTTCGAGGAGGAAGACTTTATACAAGTGATTAAATGTTGAAGACAAAAAGGTAAATATCACATATACATAGGCACAAACACTTAGGATTTTCATAGAAAACATCTTATGAGAGTGTTGGGAAAAGAATGAATAAAAAAGGATAAAAATTACAAATATGTTCAAAAGCGATCAATTGTCTTTGAAGAGCAATCAATTGGGCTTGATCAATTGTTCAAATGAATAGATCAATTGGAACTATCAATTATACTGTTGAAACAATTGATTGGTTTGCTAGGGTTTTTGAACTAAATTGGGATCAATCAATTACCTCTTGGAATGATTGATTGGAATATAGAGTAGTTACTTGAAATAAGTTGTTCTAGGAACAATTTTTTTCCTATTATAACACAATGACCTTACTTAAACCACTATATTAAGACCAAGGGATGGCGAATTTGAGAAAGAAAGGAGGATTTTTTTTAAGGAAAATACAGAGAGCTTTTTTGCTTAATTCCTTCTATCACCTTTGTGAAAAAATTTAGAGAAAATTATTAAAAGGTGAGTGTTTGATTTATAATATCTTTATGGATTGAAAAAGTGAGTTTGTGAGAGTCGTAATTACATTATATACACAAGAGATTGGAGGAGCTACATCATGAAGGACTTTGATTGAAGATTCACAAAGATCAAAGAATTGAACTAGCAAAGAAGTAGACAAAGACAAGTTCGAGAAGCACCGAGATGGACTTTGGTGGCCAAGATAACTAGAGATAGACTTCTAGGTTGGGAGGTCAACAACTTGAGTCTTGTAAGTTCTTAAACTTTATACTGCATTAATTACTCGGCCTAGAGTGGTCTTGTAGTTTTCTCTTAGTTGGGTTTCTATGTAAGAAACTCTTGTGTTTTTTGTTATGTGTTTGCTTGATTATATTCTGCACTAGTGGCTATAAGCTTATGGGTAGAAGAGGCCTCAACTTGTAGTTTTATACCTTTGTGGTTTTGGGCTAGAGGCACAATGGTAACCCATAGAACTAAAGAATATTAAACTCACAATCGGAAGCTGAAGATTTTAGTTTGTTTTTGATTAATTTTGATTGATTACTTGCTGTTAAAGTTGGCCTTCTCTTGATATATTGTCCCTCTCTTGCTTTAGTTGTTTGCTTGCTTAGTTTTAATATGAATAAACATGACGACTTGGAAAATCCCTTGAATCGACCACCTCTATTCAAGTGTCCAATTTTATCATATTGAAAAAATTGGATGAGAACCTTAATCCAAGCATTCAATAGTAATTCATGGAAGGTCATGGTAAAAATTAGCATCCCCTAATGACTAAGGATTAAGATAGGAACCAATATTCTCAATGCGGAATTTGATTAGGATGAGTCAAAATGGAAAATGGAAAATTACAATAGCAAAGCACTTAGTGCTCTCTTTAATGCCATTGGAAAGAGCAAACGTAGGCTTATATCGAATTGTATTTCAATAAAGTAGCATGACATCACTTCGTTAAATACAATGAAGGTAGTCAAGGTTCCAGATGTTTACACTTGAGTTTGAAAATATTATGATAAATAAATATGTCTATTTCTAAGTACTATACTAAACATTTTTATATTGCTAATACTTGTGATCAATTAGGTGAACTAATATTGGATCACTTAGTGGTGAAGGAATTCTTAGATCTCTAATTGGCAAGTTCAAAATCAAGGTGGTTGTAATAAATAAATCTAAAATATAGATATCATAAATATAGAGGGACTAGTTCAAAATCGAGAATCTTAGAAATGCAAGAAGAAGAATATAAATAAAAAAGAGAAATTTTTTGATTTTTTAAAGAAAGAAAAATAAAACCAATAGATTAAAGTCTTATAGGAAAACTCATAGGAAAACCAAAGGCATGAACACCTTAGATGAGGAAAAAATTTGATGATTCTATTGAGGATGAGAAACTTGTTTTCCTGACTAAAGAATTTAGAGAGTTTCTCAAATAGAAAAACTTTGGGAAAGGTGTTAGAAAAGGCCAAAACTCAAGAAAATTTAGGCAAACTGAGAGTAGAGAGAGAGAGAGGAGAAAAGATAGAGTAGAGAAGAAGAATATTAGGTGCTTTATATGTGATAAATTAGGAAACTTTGCTACTGAGTGCCTTAATAGAGATGAAGACACTTCTTCTTATGAGAAACTTATGAAAAATAGACGCCAAGGAAAAAGGGAAAGTCCTCTAAACAACTTTATATAATGAGAAGTCATTTGAACCTTAAGATGAATTGTGCAAAGACACTACGTTCCATGTTAGTGTAGATATTGATAGTTGTAGTAGTGGATCTCAAGAATAAATTGCTTTGGAATTAAACTCTGAACCATTTGAGGATGATGAGTCTTAGGATGAGAAGGCAAAATTGTTTTAATAAGTCATTAAGATTTATCAAAAGAATAAAGGACTTGAGAGAGATGTTAAAAAGAGAGCTGAGAAGATTCAAAATCTTTCTTAAGAGAAATAAGTTGGCCGAGTTGAAAAGTGTAAGTTTAATATTTGTCACCCTAGCGAATTACTACATTGCCCATAGCCCAAATACTAAAATAATTAAGCAATGAACTACAAGATATAGCATCAATGCCGAATTATAAAATAAAAATCACTATCAAACACAAAAGCATGCAATCACCATATCAAACAATGATTTTTACGTGGAAATCCAACGGGCGAAAAATTATGATAGCTACTTTCTGGCTAAATCAATGCACTAAGGATTATAATTTATATATCATAAAGCTACCAACCTCTACTCAACACTAGAAACCCTTTTCTATGTGAAATTATTGGCCATCAAGTCTCCTCCTTGATTCTTGAAGTTTTTTCCTTCAAGTTTGTTCTTTATCTTCTCTAAACACTCCAATCAAAGCTTTCCTTAATTGTTGATGAATAAGCTTCTTCAATCTCCTTTGTGAAGAATTCATTCTTTGCTCCTTTGTTGTGTTGTGATGTGTATAAATCAGTCAAACTCTATTTCAAAAGATGATTATGAAACTATTATGACCCTAATTTGATTTCCTAATTTAGTTTCATTCCTAAATTTTCTATCTTAATACAAATAAGCCTTAATTTATCCTAATACTACGCTAGTAAATAAGGTAAAAAGACATATAAAATTAATGTAATTCACGTGCATTAGTAGAGGAGTAGACATCTAAGACCGATGCATAGGAGAAGTGATGGCATTTGAAGCTTTGAGAAATTGAGTCTATTTTTTTTAAAGTTAGATGTTTATTTTCTAAAAAAGATTAGCATATTTTGAGTTTATTTTCTAAAACTAAGACGTTTTTCTTATTTTTGGTAACTTAGATATGTTTTGGGTTGTAATGAATTCGTATCTTGATGCATAAGTAAATAATTTGGTTTTGACATATTTGTCTCAATCATTTTTTAGTTAAATAATGCACAAAATTTTTAGTTTTGTGAGTATATTATTTTCAAATACAGGTATACTAGAATCTTTAAATTACAGGTTTTTATCTAATAATGATAGTTTTTGCAATGTGTTTAACCATCGCAAGTAATCAATAACTATACTTTTAAGATCATCTTAAATAAGCAATAATGATGTTTTTAAGTATCATAGACAATTTTTTTCAAAAGATATGTACCGTCATTAAAGGTCATCAACAATGCTATCATTTTCATCACTATTTACTAATTGTAATGTTGCATGTGTCGTTAATACTCAATAGTAACAAATTTTACAAACTCATATTATAGTCGGATTAAATCAATTGCAACGGTTGGGGATTATCGCAAATTCACATCCATGACAGTTTAAAAAAGTGTTGCTAAAAGTAAAAACTATGTGGCAAATTCACATTCGTTATGAATAGAAAATGTTACTAATGGTCAATGCCAGCTCTGCCAAATGTCTATGGCAATGGATGTAAACTACCGCTACAAACCTTTTGTGACGCTATTTCTAAGGGTTTAATGGAGGAGTGATTGTGATGCTTTTGATTTTTAGTCATCAATAACTACATGTGTCAAGATAGTGACACATTTAGCAAAACACAAATAACATTGGAACAAATTATTGGCGACACAAAAAACATAGCAACAAATTATTAATGACATATTATTATTAGTAGCAACATTTTTGTTTGTCGCATGTAGTGTATTTTTTATTGTGGGAGTAGAAGTATGCCTTGGGAGGGCTGGTCCCACCTAGGGAAAATTTAAGAAGCATGTCCATGCATGAGCAATTTTATTTGATACTTCTTGTCGAGATCGTTCTAATAGTCCTGAGAATGCACAAATCAGAGTTTAAGAGAGAAAATAATGCATCTTTGAAATTCCAAGAAAAATGTAAATGTGGTCTTAGACATGTTGAATTACCAGTTGAGAGCCTATCAACCAAATTGTTTTACAAAGTTTTTTGGCATTCCTCTTATATAATCTCTCCTATATCCTCCAAAATTCTCCCTAAGCTCCAGAGAGGCCTTCAAAGTTTCAAAAAGGTCATTTTGAGGGGATTCAACAGAGATTTTGACACAAGATCCACCCAAAAACACATATCCAAATGAGGAGAAGTTGTAGGAGGAGAATTACGTACAAGCAAGAAGACAATAGAAATTTGTGATAGAATAGTCGTTTATTAATAATAATTGATTTTTATATATATTAAAATATTTTAAATAAATTGAAGTATGAATGTAGTTAGATTTTTGTGAAGATATGAGTTAAAAAACATAAAAATAAGATGCTTGGGATTTGATGGATAAATGTAGGAACTATTAGAAGTGGTTTTGGTAGTTAAAACTCCTTGCTAAGATTTTAAATAAGAAAAATAAACAATAAGAATTAAATAGAATCAAAAGAAAGGAGCTCTAAAATGGAACAATTGAGTGCTTTGAGAGGCTTTTCAACCAACCGAATAGCCTATCAAGGCTGAACGTCGACATGCTTATAGCTCATTGAGAGGTTCATCGAAAGGAACTAAAATTTTAAAATAAAAAAGGAACAACGAAAAATAAAAATGAAATATTTAAACCTATTTATTAAAGAGGTTAATTAAGATAGCCTTAACTTAAGTTGTTTGAGGATGTAATGTCAATAGGGGTTTGATGGGTATCTTCAAACCCACATACAAAGCAAATTGGATGACACGGGATCAGCAGGTGAAGCTTTACTTGTGTCACTGCTAGTTAAGTTTCACCAGCTGTCCATTAATGACACATATATTATATGTAGGGAAAATTATTAAAATAATAATTAAAAAAAATATTTATTGAAATATACCACTTTGGGAAATATTTCCCAAAGTGGTGTTCGTTTTTGCCATGCAGGCGTAACCAAGCAGCTGGTGCCAGCGTGGCTTTTTTTTATATTTTTTAAGTTGATTTCGTCGTTTAGAACGACGAAATTGGTTTGAATACGATTTTGTCGTTCTAAACGACGAAACCTTTTATTACTTGACCTGGTTTCGTCGTTCAGAACGACAAAATCAACTTAAGCTGATTTCGTCGTTCTGAACGACGAAATCAAATTAAATTTTTTTTAAATTACTATTTAAAACTAATTTTATCACCTGTCCCTGTTCATTCATTCAAAACACAGAACACAGAACATAGATATATATGCACGACTTCATTCATTCCACCCATAACAAATATCACCATAACAAATATCACTATCACGAATATCACCATAACAAATATAAGTAAAGTACATCATATACGAGTAACAAATATAATACATCACAAGTAATATCATAATCTCCTACGTCCTCGTCCTCGCCCTCGTCCTCGACAGTGGTGTACGAGCTCCTCATGATCTACCTCTGGCTGTGGCTCTAACTCTGGCTCCAACTGGGGCTCGGGCTCCAACTGCGACTCCATGTCAGGCTCCTGCTCGGGCTCCGGCTCAGCATAAGTAATAGATGGTACAATATGAGCTGGCCGATGTCGTCTATAATATAAAATCGGATCTGGCTGAGTGACATGTGTAGTGTCTGGAAATGATGAACCTGGAGGAGAGCTATATGTTGCTGATGATGATGAAATATCAGGGCATGAAGAGTACATCGGTTGCGTCTGAGCGGCCTCGTTGACAGGATAATCTCGATGAACATCCGTGATCACCGAATGAAGTAGTGGAAAGCTACGAAGGACATCATTAGACGATCTAATCACCGACTCACATGCTACTGCTAAGTCCTCGCGCGAAATACAGGTGACAAGTGCATCACTCAAATACACATTAGTATGTCGAAGCTGACGAAGCTATACAAAAATAAATTAAATATTAGATAAATAATTAAAACGAAATAAGAAAATAATATATGCCTTAATTAACAAAGTTGTACTTACTAGAGCTGCCTCAGATGCTCCCCTAGGTTGATATGTCATCTCCTCTACATCATCGTGCGGTAAAATATATCGCCGTGCAATCGGTAAATACCAGTGCATATAAGTACTACGAACATCTCACAATGTCGTAGCCAGCTCCCCTCTAATAATAGTGGCTCTCCTATCTTCCCATCGAGCAATATACGACGCATGATATATAGCCTAGTCGGTAATATGGCGGCCCTGTCGAGTGATGCGATGGACAAACTCGACAGTAGAAGGTGGGACCCCTTGCTCCAGGTTAAACTGGAGCATTACACGATCTGACACATACATCTCTATAATCTCATAACATATGAGAGGGGTTCGAGAAAGCCACACCTCTCGACCGTCAGTGCAGAGTGGAGGTATCACTGTGAACAAGTCCTCCGAGTACGGCTGCCAAATAATCTATATAATATATAAAGATAAGTTAGTTTAAATAACGACAAATTTTTTAAAAATTATTATATAAAAAAGTTCAACACGGTAATAAAATTACCTTGTATGGCCGCTGGTGGTCTAACTCCCCTCTATACAAACGGAGGACTCCTTGTGGATTTTTGGTTCTCTTCTTCTGAACATTCCACCTTAAGGAGTTAAATTTAAGAAATGAGTTCAACATATGTTCATAAAATGTTGCTTAAAAAGTAATGTGGTAAACATAAATACAACCTACCTCGCCCCTAATGGAGCACCCTCGACCAAGCGACCCATCTCAGCAGTTGGTTGGCTAACGTGTAAGTGCTCCCACGACCATAACTATGTCATAAAATAGTGATAACAAATATTAGAATTAAAAAATTATATGTGACTACAACTCCAAGTAAAGTTACACAATTATTTACTTGAAGAAGAGTCAGACAGCCCGCAATCCCCGAGGTCATGGCCTGGCATGCCTTTCCTAACTCTCGGTATAAGAATGCGAGAGTAGCACTGCCCCATGAATAAGTGCCAGCCATGTCAAAGTCGGCAAGGAGAGAGAGATACGAAGCATGCATGTGGCTGCTTGTGGTATTCGCAAATATGGTGGCTCCAAGTAAATGCAATATATAGGCTCGTGCATGCTGCTCGATAACTATCTCTGTAGCATCGGCTGGGAGCTCACGAAACTCCTGTAAGAGCCATTGTAGGCTCACTCGGCTACCACGTATCACTGTAGGAGGAGGAGCTCTACCAAGAAGTCTAACTAATATATCCATATGAGCTCCTCCTGTCGTGCCTGTCACCGGTCGTCCATCAATACGGAGTCCTAATAGAACTGCCACATCCATGAGCGTGATGGACATCTCTCCATATGACAAATGAAACGTCTGTGTCTCCCTCCTCCATCTCTCAACAAGAGCTGTCAATAGAGGCCGATCGAGACGAACATACTGTAGATGAATGAAATGGCCGAATCCCGCTCGCTCGATATAAGGTAATATACTCTCATCTATAGGCCAATGGCGGAGATATTTAAAATGTTCATTGCACTCAAGGCACCCGGGGTCCTACAATAAATTTTAAAATTATAACATGTCGTACTATATCAACCAAAAAACAATGAAACAAAATTTAAAAAAAGTTATCATACCTCTCCTTTCCAAATAGCAGCGGACCTATGTGACTCCTGCTCTACGAGTAAAGAAGCGTCACTCGGGCCTGGCCCGTAACAAGGCTCTGCATGATCCATATGATCTGTGGAAGATGAAGATCATATCATTAATCATAAGGAATACATGCCTACGTAACTAAAAAAATATAATAAATACAGAGGTTGATTATATGTTTACCAATCAACAGGAGGGCTTCTACATGATTTACTATTATGCCCACTTTGTTTACACCTCCCGCATTTATATCCTCCTCTACCATCTCTTTCCATTGTTCTGCAGTCCATGGTATTCCTAATGCGAACAGACCGTGGGCAACCAGGTTGCCTTGTTGCTATCGGTGGGTATAACACAAGCGGTATATCCCTCTCCCAATACTCCCGACCACGAGGAGAATAAAATTCTGCGGAGTACACATTTCTATAAGTAGAAGATGTGTAAAACAGTGATGCATTGATTGGCTCCCGCCGCTTTGCCCACACGGAGATAAGGTGCGAGCAAGGATAACCATAAACCTGAGGGATGTTGCATGTACAAGTATGCATCGCAGCATTTACCATAACCTTATAGGCACGAATTGATGTCACTTCGTACTGACTCCTGTTGATCCTATTAACTATATACTCCCCAATTTTTCTTGTTTGCTCTCTCAATATGGCTTCCACTCTAGGAGTATATGGGGTGACTATGGCAGAGGCGGCAGAAGATCGTTTAACAAAAAATTTTATGAGCCGATAAAAGGTAGCTGACACTAAAGCTTGCATGGGTAACCCTCGTGCCCCCTTCAAGACGCTATTTAAACTTTCAGCCATATTTGTAGTCGTCATGCCAAATGTCATAAAACCACCGTGTGCAAGGGACCACTGTGCAGGATGCAATTCTCCTCCTAAGAGGAGATGTTTTGCCCTAGGATTCTCTTGACCAATCAAGTCCATTTTAGCATCAAACTTTTCTACTGTGAGTGCACAAGCTGCTGCCCCAATCAAGTCCGTCAGTGTATCATTTTTGAACTCCTTAAAATTTGCTTTTATGTGACGAATGCAATAACGATGGTGGTAATCCGGCTCTGGAAGAGCCTCAGGCACTACCTTCTGAAGCCCCTTATGTCGATCTGAAATAATGACGATGTTCGTCATGCCCATCAGTACATGATCCCTCAATTCCATTAGAAACCATTTCCAATTGTCTCCGTCTTCCTTCCCGACAAGCCCGAATGCAAGAGGAAATAACCCATTATTTCCATCTGTAGCCATTGCAGCCATAAGAGCACCAGGATATCTGCCATACAAGTGAGTGGCATCAACGCCAATCACAGGGATGCAATGTTGAAACCCAGCTATAGATGGCCCAAACGCCTGGTGTGAGAGTTAATTCGGCTTGGATAGCGGGCATTATGACCTTAGAAATAAAAGAGGCACTGCACTGCCTATGATCTGTGCTAAGCTAGGCATTCCGACATGTGTGGTCACCTTTGTACGTCTTCAATTTAAAGGACCCACTACCCCTTTTGATTGAGCCATGCACTCTCCAAGGGCAAGTGCTATCAATGCACTTTACTGTATACTCCGCCGGATTTGTTCGTACAACCCTGTATTCGACATGATTTTGAATGGAAAACTCCTGCAAGGCTGTAACGAATGCTTCTTTATTCTCAAAGATGCGGCCAACGTATAACTCATCTTCATTTTGTTGGTCCAAATCCATTGTAGAATTCACTGCCGCATCTATCTCCTCATCTGTGATGTGTGCATAAAGTGGCTCCACTTCACAGTATGGCGGCTCTTCATCATCTACATTCATATCATTTCCAGCAATGGCATTGTCTACCGCATCATCCCCCTTGCCGTCAACCATCTGTTGAGCACTTTCTTCACCTCTAACCCCTTCTACATTCATATCAGAATTTTCTCCACTTACTTTGTCAATATTATCTTCACCTTCATTATCCTCATTTTCATCAATATCTTCACCGTAGACATATCCCTCCCTACATATAAACATCGCATATGTATTAAATTTTGTAAGCCTAAAAAAGTTGAATTTATTTATAAATATATATTTCACCTTTGATTAGATGGTCCAGCATCGGTATGACCAACATACGTGTAGGGGAAATGAAGGTCCATCGAACTTTAAGTTTCATACCATGCAACGCCTTGAGACATTTGAATGCTAAATGGCTCGTGTAGATGCGTCGTAGACCTTCCATATTACACACAAAATCTCAAAATTTAGCTAAACGTATTTTCATTAAAGGATAATAAGATTGAAAACGTATTCACAACTAAATCAACTCTTACCTCCAAGTAGGTCCACTTCCATCGTAAATAGGGGCAGACGACCTATGACGTTCATTTGAAGCTACTGTCATAGATAAATTTCCTTCTTCTTCGTCGTCCACTGGCACTTGCATATGACTTTCATTGTTCACATTTCTATCCGAGCTCCTTTGTGAGCTTCTGTGAGAGCTCCTATGTGAACTACTTCGCCTTTCACTAGTCACTCGGGCCTCTTTTTCGAGAAATAACTCGAAAGAAATTATGTGACACGAGTGGTGAAACATAAAAGCCATTGATGAATCATCATTTATGTTCATTAGTATCATTCTCGATCCATAGGACAGAAGATTACATTTGATAGTAATTTTCCATCTTTTTCGATCCAACCCAACCTTACTTGCTACGTGCATCTCAAATTCATCAAATGTAGACGGTTTCTTCATTAATAATCCTTCTATGCGTCCGTCGTAGTTAATGAAAAAACTAACCATTTCTTCTGCCATTTCTATTCAATTAATTCATAAATAATAAATTAAATTAATATTAGATTAAACAAACTAATACTAATATCTACCCTAACAAATATATTTTTAAAATATATACGCATAGAAACTAATAACTTTACCAAATATATAAGCATATCATTAATACTTTATATTAATGAGTAAATTTTCTAATTAATATAATTACACAATTGATGCAATAACGCATACAATGTCACAAATCATATAAAAACATGTTCAAAAACTCAAATCCTCTACATTTTCCAAAATTTGAGAGACTTGTCATCTTAAAAAATAAAAACTCATTAATTAAAAATTTATCTCAATTAAATAATCTTAAACACAAAAAACACACAAAACGACTTAGAACAATACTTCTAAAACTAGGGCTCAATGACGGGACAATCAAAACTTTAAATTTTTTCGATGTAATATATAAAAGATAAATTTTTTCTATGTAACATACAAAAAATATATTACAACGATTGAAACAAAAGTAAATTAAAAAAAAAAAAAGAACACGCACCAGAAAAATGAAACGGGAGCGGCTCGACGTGGGCAGCGGCGGGCTAGACCTAAGCAGCGGGGGCAGACTGAGGTCAGCGGCAGCGGACTGAGGTCAACGGCGGCGGGCTGAACGTCGGCGGCGTCCGAACATCGGCAGAAATGGCGGAGCGAAAAACTTTGGATTGGAACGCGACTGGTCTAGCTGGCGGCGGGGAAAATGACGGCGTCCGGAAGTCGGCAAAAGCGGCGGATCGAAAAATGGGTGACTGGAACGCGATTGGAGGCGGAGCGGAGTCGCGGTTAAAACGACGATGATTTCGTCATTTAGAACGACGAAATCAGTGTTGTTCCATGGCCCAAGCCCGAAATTAGACAAGTGTGGTAATTTCGTCGTTCAAAACGACAAAATCAGCTTAAGTTGATTTCGTCATTCTGAACGACGAAACCGGGTCAAGTAATAAAAGGTTTCGTCGTTTAGAACGACGAAATCGTATTCAAACCAATTTCGTCGTTCTAAACGATGAAATCAACTTAAAAAATATAAAAAAATGCTACGCTGGCGCCAGCTGCTTGGCTAGTGCCTACGTGGCAAAAACGAATACTACTTTAAAAAATATTTTCTAAAATAATATATTTCAGTAAATATTTTTTTTAATTATTATTTTAATAATTTTTCCTTATATATATAGACCTGACAAGGCAAATTATATTTTTAGTTAGATTTGTCCATTAATATGTATCTACTACGAGGAAAACTTCACCCACGTACAGCTAGTTGATTACGACCGTCACTAGAACGGTTTCCACTTGGAAAGGATTTTTTGAGTCTCACATGACAGCACGCGTGAGGGCTCTAAATGCCGTCTATGTGTTGCTTTACTACCAGTTGAGTTGGTGTAGCTCAATCAGCGGATTGAACTTGGATGTTTATTTTATTTTACAAATATCTATTCCAAAGAGTGGCCAATACTTACAAGAGTTCTACTGTATACTAATGGCATTAAATTTTTTTAATCAAATAAAACACATAAGCATTTAAAAATAAATATAGGAGCTTCTGCTTGCTACATTCACTTTCCATTGATAGTTGAGTACACAACAAAATAGCACACGAAGGAAAGCATGATCGAATTAGATTCTCATATAAATAAAACACAACAGGATAGCGCGGGCGTGGCTAATGAAACAAAATCCAGCCAAATCCATCTCATGAATTAAAGCATGATTACCATATGAGCTTGTTGTTACTTTTGTGTGCAAGATGTGCCCACTGCAACGCTCTAATTTCAATGTCCCATCAAAGCCTAAAATCATTCAAGGCAGCGGTGTGGTCCACAACATGCGTAAGAAAATGGATCAGATAGTCGCCAGCAGTAGTTTCTCGGTATAGAGGCCGAGCAATGCCATCAATCAACTCCTTGAGGGGACCATACGCAGTCTTGGACCGATAGTTCCCTAAGATGCAGGCCACCGATTGTCGTGCACAGGCGTGATTCCTTAGAACTCTATGCACCACGCTCTTGAGCTGGTCATTAGTGATAAGCTACATACATGAAAGCAACTTCTTATGCATGAATTGATTGAGTGTTGCACATACAAGAACTAGGGCACGCAATTAGGGTTCTTAGTTGTGGATATTAGCTTACGTACCTGTAGTAAATCACCTATATTGACGACAAGAGCACCATGAACCGGATTGACGTCTATCCAACCGTGCTTGTGGCGGATTTGGAGGCCACCTACTTGATCTTGGAGGAGAATAGTGAGGAACGATGGATCAGTGTGTTGGGTGGTGGCAATATTCGTTTCCAGCATAGTGCAGGGTGGATAGTGGTGGGCAAGCAGTCTCATCCCGTCGGCACACCCCAAGTTTCTTAGATGCTGAGTCACAAGGCCAAGAGCCTCGGATATGACCCCTAACAAAGTCTCTCCCAAATCAGTAACATGTTTGGCGTACACAAACATTATCTCCCTGAGACAGCCAAAAAGAAGTGTGTCAGAATAATGACGAAAAAGCAACACAATAAAGCGTCGCTAAAACGATTAACAAAATAGCACACGAATCTCCTAGTCTCATTAAGGTTTAATAATGGTGTCTATTTTGCCAGATTTATACTGTCCTTCATTAAGATTTCTGTTTTTTTATCGGTAATATATGATGATGGGGGTAGTACTCCCTTTCATATTTAAACACATAAAAATGATGTTAAATTATCCAGATCAACAGAGGAACAAAATGAAAAAAAAATTACAAAAAAAGAAATTCAAAGATAGCTTTGGAAGCATGAGGCAAATTAAGTAAGTATCTAACTTCCCGCTCACAACGTTTGAGAAGAATAGTCTTATGGCTATTTTCATTGTTGAAAATCCTCTGATTTCTTTCTCTCCAAATGAAATAAATGGCTGCATTGAGAAATATTTTGATTAACATTTCTGTTGCCTATATCTTGTGAAAGCGCACACTTAAACTGATTAGAGCAGATATAAGAGCATGAGAAGGAACATAAGCGATGCATAATGAATCACTTAAGCTTGACATGGGAAAGATTAAGAACAAAAAAACAACTATAGAACCTGCAAGAGGCCGGAATTTCATTAGGCATGGGTGGGTCAGGGGCCATTTCAATCTTTAAGGTGTCTTTCCAAATGTGCTTTTGTGTAACCACAGGTTTGACATTGCGCTGGAACTGAACCTTCTTCATGATATCTCGAGAGGCCAGCCTCAACTTGATCATGTCGTCACCCTGGTGAAACCTGCTTGCTCCTCTCATCACCTCCTCCAATACCTTTTCAGGAATTCCATGATTCACAACCTGGAAGAATCCCCATGCTTCTGATGCACTCCGGATGGCCTCAGTGATCTCCCTACGCCTAAGGCCATCAACTCCATTCATGTCAATGATGGGGATTTGCATTTGTTGAACCATTTCTCTCTCTCTCTCTCCGCCCCCCCTCCCCACCCCGCTGTTGTCTGTATTTATACTAAGATTGCAAGGGAGAAGCAGACAGTCAACTGGTGGGGTACTCTCCAGTAGATTCCAATTTCTTACCAAGTTAACCCAATTCCATGATACCTTATTTCAAGATTCGTTCGTTTCTGTTGATGTCGAAAGTCGAGAACATGTGTTGGACCATGTGCTAGCTAATTGACTGTGAATTTTCTTACTGACAAGCTCCGGTTAGTTTGGAATATCCCTGTCAAGAACATGCATGGCTGAATATAAATATATTTACCTTGTGGATGAGTAACTATAGTTACAGATAACCACGAGTACAGTTAGTGTGTTTGCCTGTTCTAGATTGGACTTGATATTATCTCCTTAAATTGATCATTTTCCTAAGATCATTGGCAAGTTGCAACTTCGTGACTGTATGCATGGTTATCTTGTCTTGAAAGAAGAGGCCTAGTTTAATTAATTTGTTTTTTATTGTTACTTCGTTTGCCTTCGAATTTAAAACTCTAAATTCTCATTACTATATGGTTTGCTGCATTTTGAATATAGCTGAGCGATAATGATTGGGGGACCACCCCAAAGTGTCATGATAGCTCAGAGACCGCTTGAGAAAGAGTATAATTTGGAAAGAAATAATCCAGTTGAATAGTCATTACTTGATGGGATGTGGCTTCCAATCTCTGAATTAGTTAATGTTTTATCTAATGGTACGAAATATGGGCTTTTCTAAATGAATTTGGCTGGTTTTCTTCAACAGTATGTAATAGTAAAAGTTGAAAATTGGTAAATCATATCATCTTATAAAGTAAATTAGTACTGTATCACAGAACTTTCAAATTTAAACTATTTGATCCATGTTTAATATTATTAATATCTATTTTATTCATATTTGACCCATCCTAATCCCTATATTAGAATCATAATTTTTATATTTTAAGTTATATTAATTTTAATTTTATAATATATCTTGCACTCTTAAACTAGGATTTGTACTTTCTTAGTATGATTAGAAAGCTACAATAAGAAAATAGATTATTAGCAACACTTAAAAGCGTCTCTAATCACTATTAATAACGCTTAAAAAATATCCTATTGCAACTACCCATTAGTGACACATATAAAATAACATCAATATTGGTACTGCTATTAGTGATAGAGATGCCACGAGGTTGGGTTCGAGTCGGGTTTTGTCAAACCCGAACTCGATACCATTTAAGAAATGATGAACCCAAATCCGACCCGAATAGTGATTCAAGTTGAATTTGTAAACCCAAACCCGACCCATTAGGGTTGGGTTGAGTTTTATCAAAATATAAAGAAAAATATAAAATATTTATATTTATAACCTTATTGGGGTCATATTTTGCCAAATCCAAACCCGATACCATTTAAGAAATGGTAAACCCGAATCTGACTCAAATAACTATTCGGGTTAAATTCAAAAACCCAAATCTGACCCATTAGTGTCGGGTCAGATTTTACCATATACCTAATCTGAGTGACATCCTTAATTAGTGACACTTTTTTTTACTTCGGTAATATAAGATTTTTTTGCAACACTTTTAAAAAGTATTATAGCAACTCTTTTATGAAAATATACTTTTAAAAATAAAAAATTAATAGACAAAAAATGTCACTAATAAAATAAAAATTATTTTAAAAAATTAAGCATCGCTAATAATATTGCATTAGATGCCATTTAAGAATTGTCACTAATACAAACATTAAAAAAAATATTAGCGATACTTTTTTGTGTTGCTAATAAGTTAAAAAATAAATAAATAAGATAAAAAATAGTTATTATCAACACTTTTAAATGCGTCACTAATAAGAAATTTTTTTAAAAAAATATACCCTGCCTCTAACGAGGTATTGGGGTGGTAGGTGGACCAAAAAGAGGGGGAGGGGCACTAGATCCAGTGCCCTTCCTTTGGCTAGCAGGAGCCACAGAGAGGGAGGGGGAGTTGATGAAAGAGGGAGCTGGGGAGGACTAGGGAGAGGCAATGGATTCCAGTGGAGGAACCAGTGCCCCAGAGCCTCCCCCTTGCCAACAGAAGGAGGGGGGGACAAAGGAGAGGGAGAAGGGAAGGGGGAGGGGGAAGAGAGGGGTGGTGCCGTAATCCGGAGGTGGAGCCGATCTGGTGCTGCCCCCTCTTCTCATCCTCCTCTAGCACTAGTGGTGGGGGCAATAGAAGGGGGTATCACCGGGAACCCGGGGGCGGAGTTGGAATAGGTGACGCCCCCTCTTCTCCTCCTCCGGCACCAAGGGTGGGGGATAGTGGAAGGGGAGAGGGGAAAAGGGGAGAGATAGGACGAGGGGGAGATCTGGGTTGGGGGAAGTTGTGGTGGTCGATGGAGACAAAGGTGGGGGGAGGACTCTAGTAGCTAGGGGGCGACAACTACGGAGGGGTTGGGGATCCTACGACTATTGGTCGGGGGGTTATATAGCACAAGAATTTTTTTGCCCGCGCTCCCATTTTGTGATGCTTCAATTTGCAGCATTGCAAAAATAGGAAGAAAGGGAGAGAAGAGAGAGAAATAGAGGGGGAGAGAGAGAGAGAAGAGGAGTGAAGTGAGAGAGAGAGAGAAGAGACTCTCAGCGAGCTCTATCAAATGAGATCCCCACATGACTATGTTTTCTAGAACTTTTTTACAAGCCCCACATAAATAGTATACTTTTTAATAATTATATATATATATATATATATATATATATATATATATATATATATATATATATATATATATATATATATATATTCAAATTTACATATTTTAATGCACTTTGAAAACCCCCGAAAAGCTCTATCAAATGAGACCTAAGCACCAAACTAGTCTTGAAATAAATAATTTGTTCCATGACACATTCTACTGAACATTTGATGTGTTCATTTCTAAAAATTATTGCTCTGCCTAATTGCATAGCTAAACCTTCAAACATCCGTAGATGTGTGTTTTTTTCCATAACGTATAATCGTATATGTTCAATTGTACATTCGTGTTCGACTTATCCTTTGAATGTTGGGTTTTTGCCAAATTAAATTCTCAATTGAGAATTCAAGGCTAAGGGGCTATTTGGGTGTAGAATTATTTAGAAATAGAATTAAAATTCTTCTGAATTAATTCCTTCGATTCATTGTAGGATCAAAATAGAGTTTGGTAACATAATTTTTTACGATAAATTTTGATGAAATTTCCAACCCATCTCTCACACTTTTAATGACTATAACTTTTTCTCCCGAACTTGGTTTCGTGTGTTCTTTGTATTGTTACACTCGTATCAATGGGCCCTATGCAGCAAGACCCCACATGTGTAGGTTATTTTAAACTTTTTAAGTAGGTCCCACCAATTCAGCATGTTTCTTGAGGATCAAATCAATATGAGGGGTAGTAATTGAAAAATACATAATTTTTAATTCTAAAACAGGGGGCTGGGTGTTGGTTTGTATATGAAGCATGGAACATAATATGAGAAAGGTTAAGTGTTTCTAACTTACAATTAATTTGCAAGATATATCTTTCCCTTAAAAATAAAAATCAAACATAGATTTTTAAGTAAAGCCCCAAATTCCTGTGTCTAGAGAAATCATGAAATTATAGTAAAAACTAACATACAAGACTTTTTACGTGGAAACCTAACATAGGAAAAATCACACGACACTCTGTCTAGACAAAATATATAATAAGTAAATAGAGATATAGAATTATTGGTGTACAAAGACAAATACCCATCTTTTTTCTACTCATCTGGCTCTTCAGACAACTCTAAACTCTGAAATCACCACTCTTCGCTTGCTTACTTGCATCGACATGGTCTTCACACCTTGTTGTACTTCCTATATATCCAATTCTTCATGACAAATCCCTTTAGCATGAACACCATTTCCCTTTGATCTTCTCAACAGATTTCTTCAGCAAAATAATTAGTTTCTTGAAGTGTTTAGTGCTTTCACTCAACTCAAATCACTTTTGATTATGGTTGAAAGGAACATGACGAAGGAGGCTATGTTACTCTCAAAATCATTAGAGAAATTTCACACTTTTTCTCTAGGACTTCTAATCCTTCATCTCTCTCTCTCTTTCCAACATTTAGACCTCTTATATTGCTCTCCAAGTCGGCTAAGGAAGCCTACCTTGAATAGGAATCTAATTCCACTTAGAGTAGCTTATTTCAGGAAATTGCACATTGAAGCAATCAATTGTTTCACAAAGCAACATGTTCCCTATTCTATTTGAATGAAGTTATTCAATTGATCGATCCATTTATCAAAATGATAGATCGATAATGTTATTAGAGTCTCTCTAGCAAAGTTCAACCAATCCTTTTAGAAAGTGATCATTTGTTTCAGTTATTGGACTCCTTTTAATCAGAGTGTGATCGATCCATTAAGCACCCGAACGATTATTCAAACTATTGTAACCCTCTGATCAACACACCAATTGATTTCACCACCTGTCGATCGATTGGTTAAGTTACTAGAGAATGTTGTGAACAACATTAAAGACCGATTGATCATTCAATCTTACACATCAATTGCTTATGAACAAAAACATAGTTTCCATTCAAAATGTCTCCAACACTCTAATACACTACAATATAAATCTCCCTTAACCCCAAAATATGTGAGTGTGATGTGTGTGTGTGTGTGTGTGTGTGTGTGATTTTATCGTTCAAAATATTGCTTGAATTTGCTTCTCTACCTTATCCTCAACATGAAATCTTCAACAATACTATGACTCAAAATTTACACAAATTTGACATTTTTTTATCACGAAAATAAGCCAAAACAACACATATTGATGGAATCACCTCATGAGGAGATTTAGTGATTCCATTGAAAATGTATATGAATCTTTCTTCTCCTGAAATTTTCAAATATGTGCAAATTCTATATCCAGTTAGAATTCCACTGAATCATGACAAAATTATGGCAGAATCCTTAGAGAATTCTACTGCTAAATATTCCCTAATTTTTTTTGCATATGTATAGGACGAAAAAAATACTATCCCCAATAGGAATGTCCTTGGTCCTTTCTCTTAATTGATTGGAATGAGAAGACAAGAGGCTCCAAATAGTTTCCACTTGTCTTTGAACCAGTTGGGGGAGAAATGAAATTAGCAAAGTGATAAACCAAGAGTGCATCCATTTGTTATTCTGAATAAGGAGCACATTGGTCTAGGCTTTCATATAGTCCTAATAGCTAAAATATCTTGGTCCATCAAAAGGGAGGAAATTCTTGGATATGTATGGGGATGTAAACACATATCCTAATCTTTTAATGATAGGACCTTAAATATTGTAATCTTGGTGAAGTGAATAGAATGACCAATAGAATTGTGTTAAATTTGGGCACTATGAATTTCCTCCAGAACTTTCTCTCAAGAATAAAGCAGTTCTTATCCGGGAAGTACATAGCTTAATTTTATTGGAGACAAATGAACATCAATTTATTCCAAAGTATAAACATTATACGTGTTACACCCCGGCACAGCCGAACCCGGTCCAAGGGCCGGCCAAGTGCACGGGGGGACGGAATTGAAAGCGATTAATGAATAGCAGAAGACTTAGCCCCCTACTACAGGTGGTTTCACTAGCGGAGTTACGCACCACATAACCTTTGAGCAAGAGTAATAAGGAGAAAATAAAGAGGATAAAATAAATGATATAATCATCCTCGTCACACATGAAACCCACATAAACATCTCGGAAGCCTATATATGGCTTAAAGTCTAAAAAAGTCAGAGGCATCTAGCTCCAACAAGTGAGCTCTAGTAGCAAACATGATCCACCAAATAGAGTTTTCAAGGTCTAAAAAGATGAAAATAAGGAAATAAAATGTCATCAGGTTATGGTGGAAACTAATCCCATGAGTGGTCATATCATTCATCATATAATGTATCCTGTGAGTCTGTGCGTCATGCCGCGCAACCCCAAAACAAATCAAGGAAAGTGGGGTGAGTACAAAACTCAATAATGATTTGAACACGATGGCAATAATAAGAAAAACATAACGGCATGACAATATAGCAATTTGGATCCATAATTGACATGATATACTATTTTCTGATCCTTCTCTAGCTAAACCCTTATTTATCCAAAAACATAAGAGCTAGCATGCATATGACACACATATTAAAGTCAAGACATAAAAGATCAAGTTATCACCTAACATCCATCTTGCATAGGTAATAGTTCACATTAATCAAATCAAGCATGATAACACCATAAAACTTCATAAAAGTATCTTTCATGCACTTTCTGATCATGCAACCATATCACATAAACCTGCATAATAGTGTCTCATTCACACGATTTTAGATCATGTATTCATATCACATAAACCTTCATAATAGTGTCTCAATCACACAATTTAAATTATGCATTCATATCACATAAACCTACATGATAGTATCTCAATCACACGATTTAGATTATGCATTCTTATCACATCCTCATTCATCCTGCATGATAAACGTGTCAAGCACTTGATACACAATCATGCATAACATTCATAATACACATGTATCAACACAAATGGTGAATGCCTCCATCAAGGAGTAATTACAAACATTGCCACATAGGCGGGACACAATCAAGGCCACAAAGGTGAGAGTGGTCCAATTTCCACACAAGAAATGTAAGAGGTCGGGGTGGTCATGTAAGACCCCTGATTTTTTCTACTATTTTTTTGTGATTTTTTTGCTATTTTTTTGGTCATTTTCGACAGGAAAATGTGACGTTTCAGCATATTTGTATTTGTGTATTTTACCCCATATTTATACCCGTAGAATTAGGTGTGGGGCTTAGTCGCGGGCCGCGGGCCTCGCTGCGCACATATGACGTGAATTTTGGAGGTACAACGCATAACCGAGAGGTTAACATGTGTTGGGGAAGTTACACATATATATGAATCCATCAGACGGATTCTAGAATGAGTCCAATAACTTTTTTGACGTCCAGTGACTTTTGTGAGAACCCGAGTGAGATTCCGGTCGCTCCGTTCTCCCTCCTCCATCGTCGAATTCAGCCAGTTCTTGTCAAGATCCTCTTTGCTTCACCGGCATGAGTCCGTAGGTACCCGCTATGCCCACCGCCATGGCCTCTTCGCTCCTCTACAAGGTACCAAACTTTTCTTCGGTTTTTCTCTCCTTCAAATCCCGTTTTTGAGCCGTGGGGGTGCGATTTTGATGTCGTTTGCTGCCGCCCTTAACTAGACTTATGTTTCGTTGGCCACTAGGAACCCATAGGCGCTTGCTAGAGCTGCCGCCATGCTTTCTTCACTCCGCTGTGAGCTACCGGTACTTTGGTTGGGTTTTGGTCACATTTTTCTATCACTGTCCGTGGCTTTTTTTTTTAGATGTAGGTGTGTTTCCGGTTGTCATCTGGCCACTGGACAGACTCCGTCTAGCCTACCTCGACCTAGTGTCGGTAGGGGGTTACTGTTTTCGACCCCGCTTCGCCCTATTGTTTTGCTCTGCCCGATTAGACGCTTTGGGTGTGTCTCGGGTCGTTTCCATCGGCGAGCCGTGTGCCATTTAGCCATCGTGGGCTCTGGCTTGCGTCGGCAACAGTGAGGGTCATCCACACTTGGCCCGATTATACCTCCTCTCGGAATGGGCCACTTTCCTTTGCCCTATACCATGCGAGATGCACAGCTACCCACACCAAATGTATTGGTTGTAGGTGGCGATCGGCAATGTCACCGCTTCGATCAGCCACCACCTCCTGGCCATAGCTCAGTTGCCCTTTTGTGGGCCTTGGGCCACTACCGTTTGACCCATCTCCCCCTAGAGTGGTCCTTTGGGCCACGTGTGCATGTGGCTACACGTATGTTTTTGGGTTTAGGCGCCATTTTTGTGCCGCCTGACCGTTGGATGGCTCCGTCACTATTTGAGTTGACCACTAGAACATCCACTCCTCTATCCTCGAGCATTGCCCCACGCTCTCCGCCCTTATGTGGACCCTTGTTGACACAAAATTGTCACCGTTGGGTACTGTACATGACTGATTTCGACGTCTTGCGGCCGGCCAAGTATGTCTTAGCCACCAGCCAATCTTCAGTGAGTACACCATCTACTTTTGGTCGCACCACCACTTATGTTGGCTTGACCTTTCTCCGGCTGCCCTAGTGTGCCGCTGTTGGTTGTAAATTTCACCGCATTGACTTCTGACACCCCGTTTGGCCGTGATTGTTTCCAGCACTTCCTAAAATCCTCGGGATAACAACTTTCTCAGCCAGGCAATGGTTTTGAGCGCCAATTCCGCCGCCACCGTCATGTGCTTGCCATCAAACGTCATGATTACGAGGTAGGAGAGCTTTGAACTCGTAATTTCATGATAGTATGCTTTGAATGAGTAGCAGCATGCTAGGACTATATGATTGAATGCTATGGATGTTAGCTTATGATCTGTTTGCATGATGTAAGAGGATGAATTATGCCATGTTGAAATGCATATGACATGCAATCTTTGCCATCTACCTTATAGCCAAAACATCTTACTCGGAAGTCCTTAGATTGAGCTCCTTAGAGCCAACCCGAGTTATCATGCTTTTACTTAAATCTCACTTATTATGCTTGCTTTTCACTTCATAATCTATACGTTATGCTTGTACAATTATGGATACTCTTACTGTCTGACAATCCCCTAACACGTGCTCTGATCCAAAACAATCCACTCAAATCCTCACCCGTCATACTCATATCCTCTGTCATCCGTCATACGCTTACACATCCATATCCAAATCCATACCAAACACTGACATTGCCCACATGCACATACGCATATCCATAGCATAGGAAAATTGCCATCATACATACATATGTCCATCACACATACATATAACACACACACTTTCATACATACGTATGTCCATCACACATACGTATAACCACATACTTTCATACATACGTAGCTTACCAACATACTCGCTAGCCATCACTAGCGCATACATACACATTTATACATACGTCAAACATACACACTAGCCGTCACTAGCACATACATACACATCCATACATATGTCAAACATGCACGCTAGCCATCACTAGCACATGCATGCTAGCCATCACTAGCACATACATACACATTCATACATACTTCAAACATGCATGCTAGCCATCACTAGCACATACATAATCCATACATACTTCAAACATACATGCTAGATATAATTAGCACATACATAGAAGTACAAAGCTTACCAACAAACATGCTAGCCATCACTAGCACATACATACATCCAACATACTTATAGCTGTGTCTGAGGGTCCTCCTGCCTGGCACGCTTAGGCTATCCCGCGACCAAGCGACACTCCTTTGAGCCCTTCTCCATCACCGCGGTAGTCTGAAGTACTCCCGCTAAAGTCCATATGACGTGTGTCAACCCTTCAAGGGCGGTTAACACATTGTCAATACTCGGATCTCTCGCCGTGAGATCACCACTAGTGCCGATGTGATCTAGTCTAGCCATCTCAAGAACCACTGGACACAAAATCACAAGGCCTAAAAACTCAAACGACACAAGCAACCAAACAAAATAACACGCAAGAAAACAACATTCAAGACAAACAATTGATAGAATTCACAACACTAGTTATGTCTAGACCTTGATCATCTCACAACCCTTTAACCCATAAGACTTGTCACTCAAACCTCATTTACTCTTGGACAAAGAGATGCTCCAATACCAAAAACTTTGTCATGCCCCGGCACTGCCCGACCTAAGCCAAACCTAGTCCAAGGGCCGGTCCAGCACATGGGGGCGACAATATTAAAAATGGTTGAAGAAATAGCGGAAGACTTATGCCCTTACCATGGGCTGTTTAATTAACGGAGTTACGCACTACTTTAAGAAAGAGTAAATAGGTAGAACCAAAAGAGTTACTTAAACTCTAAATTAAACCACAAATCTCAAACCCACATACTAATAATCCATAGCCAACACACTTGGCTCAAAATAAGGTCTCAAACAACACTAAAGATATAATGTATCACAAGTATGAAAACAAGAACTACTCCACAAGGGTTCTAACATCAAAACAAAATAATCAGAAAAATACGACAGCATGGCAAAACAACAATTCAGATTTAAAATTAACATGCTATACCACTTTCTGATCATGCATTCATATCACATAAACCTGTATAATATTGTCACAATCACACAATTTCTGATCATGCATTCATATCACATAAACCTGCATAATAGTGTCACATTTACACACTTTCTGATCATGCATTCATATCACATAAACCTGCATAATAGTGTCTCAATTACACCATTTCTGATTATGCATTCATATCACATCAATCTTATTCACCCTACATGACAAATGTGTCAAACACATGATACACAATCATGCATAACATTCTTAATAAACATGCATCAATACAAATGGTGAATGCCTCCATCAAGGAGTAAACACAAGTATTGCCACACAGGCAGGACACAGTCAAGGTCACGAAGGCGAGACGTGGTAAAATTTCAACACAGGAAATGTAAGAGGGTCGGGGTTGTCAGCCCCTAAAGCTGCTCGCCATAGACGATCCTGGCCAAGGATGTCCCATTCTCACCAGAGAATCTAAAGTAGGGGTGTTTGCCTAGGGACATTTCCTACAGTGGGGAGAGCCTGAATTTCCACACAGGGAACCCTAGAACACGTGGTAGCCCTTGCACAAAATATACCACTCTGGATTCTCAGGGTCCAGAAGACAATCATAATAATCTCAATCCGCAAGACAAGTACACAACTCGTCCCCACATCATTCCATTTAGCTACCAGGGAGTATACATGTTCCACACAGGAACTTAAATCGAAAACATGTCCTTTCAGACCAACCAAGTTCTGATTAATTCACTGAGCAATTAATCCGGCATGCAATCTCAACTATTGCATACAATCGATTAATTTCGGTTAAACATCGATAAAACTTCGTCCATGAATTCCAATCCATGATGCACGATAACATGATACATCCGTGAGCAAGACCTAAGTGGGTTCCAACACATGGAACATGCTCCCAATCAGTCCCCTCATGCATTATAATTAAGGCATAATTAACTACAATTTCATAGTAGATTTCCCATATGTGTGTGTATTCATGCATATCTAAGCACATGACCAATGCTTGACATAAACTCATGAGACAATTTATACATGCTTGAACACATTCAAAACAATGATTCCAAACTGAAATCAAAACAAAATCCACCATAAAGCTTAAATCCATCCATATGAAATTGAACATTCACTCCCACAAACATGATTTTTCCACACATTAAGCCACAACATGATCACATCCATTACCCATAAACCATCCTCATTATAAGAGAACACATCTCACCATTTTTCATATCATATCCCTGCTGGAAACATATTCTAATAATAAGAATTTCAACATTCAAAAGTTCAAGTTACTTCAATATCAACATGTATAATTATCAACATAATACGATGCCATATGACCACACTTAAACATATTCCATAAACTTCCATCATCAATTCTACACCTCCAGTAGCTTAATTTTATCATAACACACCTCCCATAACTATTAGAATCATCAAATAGAGTAAAACATTGGAGTAAAACATTGAAATTAGCACAAATTTCAAAAATAGCAAAACTGTGTAGCTGTTCAATCGCCCTGCAAGGCCGTTTGATCAACTAAACTGAAAATATGTCAAAAATATAGTGTTGCTGATCGATCGGCCTTGTAGGTTGTTTGATCGCCAACAATGCAATTTTGACCTTCTTCTTCATTTCGAAAATAAAAATTGAGACACAATGAAAACACCTTCAAATCTTCATTCATGGTATCAAACATTATAAAAAACTCATCAAACCTTCCATAACACTAATCTAAACCATTCTAAGATAAAACCCTAAGAAATCGAAGTGAAAGATTAACATTTATTAAACCCACCATTAGAGCCTAAATCAAGCAAATCCACTTCAAATAACATTATAAAAACTGAGATTTTTACTACCCAAAGTTGAGATTGAAGAACTCATTACCTTTCCTTGTTGATTTGGGCCGGAATGAACCTTCAATCTCCTCCAACACCTTCCAAAAATACGATTTTAAGCTAACATACAACTAATCTCGATTTAGCTTTGAAAAACCAAAAGTAAATATTAGATCTAGGTTTTAGAAGCTTAAAAACGAGATTTTGAAGAATAAGGCTTGGAGAAGAGAGGTAA